>CM055741.1:4586712-4642159 GCA_029465975.1 Dallia pectoralis
TAGTTCCCCTGCCAGGAGGAAACCCTGCGTGCTACCAGAAGATTGCAGAGGTCCATGGTCTTTAGCTCTGTGAAGGGCACAATGATAGAGCAGTCAAGCAAAGAGGGAGAAGAGAGGAAGGAGAGAGAGAGAGAGAGAGAGAAGAAAGGGGGAAGGGCAGAGAGCAACGGGAGTGGGCGGGGTTAGGGTGTTGGGTCGGGAATATTTAACATCGGGCCAAAAAAGCTGTCAGAAACACAGATGCTGTGTTTTTAATTAAACAACCAATCAAAGTCTGACTGGGATGTAGATTTGTCATTAGTATTCAGGCGTTGGCGATTTGACATTATAGATGTGTGTGTGCGCGCGCGTGTGTGTGTGTTCTGTGTGTGTGTTCTGTGTGTGTGTTCTGCCGGTTCTGCGTTCCACTGATCGTACACATTTCAGCCGAGGATAAAAGGCCTCAGTAATACACCACGGCACCAGAACAACAGACAGAATAACTGTAACCAGCGGACGTTTGTGTGCCTCCTCATTCTGGTCCACTTAGTGAAAAACATCTAATAAAAGGAAATAGGAAATAGATTAATGGAGCGTGATCCATGTTCAGACCGGATCAGAAATGTGTCAAATATGATCTGGGTTTCCGTCAGCACAGACTGGATGCGTGTGTGTGTGCGTGTGTGTGTGTCAGAAACGACGTGAGTTCTTTCAGAGTGTGTAATTTAGTGTGCTTTTCAACAGTGTGCACCAGATGTGTCTGTGTGTGTTTGTGTCTCTGTGTGTGTGTGTTTGTGTCTGTGTGTGTGTGTGTGCGTGTGTGTAAATGGTAAATAAATGGTAAATGCTGCGCTTTTATATAGCCATTTATCCAAAGCGCTTTACAGATCCTGCGTCACATTCACCCATTCATTCACTGACGACCGCGTCTACCATGCAAGGCGACTGCAGGCTCGCCAGGAGCAGCTGGGGTTAGGTGTCTTGCTCCTGGACAGTGAATGAATGGGGGATCGAACCACCAACCTTCCGATTGATAGACAACCGACTCAACCCACTGAGGCACTGCCGCGTGTGTCTGCATGAACCATGCCCAGATCCAAATCTGATAGCATTGTGGATGCTATCAGATTTGGATCTGAAGAAGACTCAATGCTGTGATCACTGCCGAAAGCGCTTCTAGAAAGTACTTTGTCATTTTCGGGTAATGTGCGCAGAATAAATCCATCAGAACGCCCGTGTGGAGAAGGTAAATGTGTCTAAATACTTTCGCTCCCCAGAGATGTACAGAGTGACCGTCCGTAAGGGAACGACGCACACCCTTATCAAGTCACACGACCGCCTACGTGCTCTAAGCCGAAAAGAAATGCCTTGGAGAGCACGCCGTTACTTTTAATGCGAGGCCCGAGCAAACACACGGAACTCACAGGCCCTCCGAAAAACGGACACACACACACACGTTGGTCACAAACACCGGAGAAACAAAATCCCTGACAGGAACTCCAGTGAAACCCGGCTTCTAAATAACAGTTGATAATTGCCCGGGCAGCTGTGAGCCGTACCCCATGTAGGGTATATAATCTGAACTCAATTTTGGAGCGGAGAGCTAAGTGCTTGAGTGGGTTTGTGACACACACACACACACACACACACAGCACACAGCACAGCACTATAAAACCGATTAAACCATATGGCCAGTTTTATGTGTGACACTGGAAAGGCGGAGACACACACACGCACACACACGGCGTCTTCACTGAAAAGGTACAGACACACACACACAGACACACACAGACACACACACCCGCACACACACACGCACGCACGCGCGCACACACACACGGTGTCTTCACTGAAAAGGCCCAGACACGCACACACGCGCACACACACACGCGCGCACACACGCACACACGCGCGCACACACACCCGCACACACGCACGCACGCGCGCACACACACACGGTGTCTTCACTGAAAAGGTACAGACACACACACACAGACACACACAGACACACACACCCGCACACACGCACGCACGCGCGCACACACACACAGTGTCTTCACTGAAAAGGCCCAGACACGCACACACGCGCACGCGCACACACACACGCGCGCACACACGCACACACGCGCGCACACACGCGCGCACACACGCGCGCACACACGCGCGCACACACGCACACACGCGCGCGAGAGGGACATTATGAAGTTCAGGAGGTCCTAACTGAACCATCCAATATTGACACAGAGACAAGAAGGCAGATGGTTATTTGAATGTCATGAATATTAGATGATATTTGCTGTAATAGGCAGAAATACTTTAATGATCCCCCCCAAACAGGAGGAAACCGCTACGACAAAGTTGTGGATTCAGATCCTACATGGGGCACAGGCTCCTGGTGTGTGTGTGTGCATGTGAGCGTGTGTGTGTGTGTGTGTGTGCATGTGTGCGTGTGTGCACACCATTCGAGGTTTAAGCCCTTATACAACAGCAGAATGACTGGCACTTGAACCCTTCCCTAAAAAGCCACGCAGTCTAATGTAACTGAATTGCTGCCGCTGTCTAAAGGTGGCTGTGTGTTTGGGAAGCAGGGCAGAGATTATTCTGCTTAACAATGCTCACCTTTGACCCCGACAACAGCACAATCAACCGCTTCACCCTGCACCTGTTTCTTCACGCACACACACACTTAATATTCCGTCAAAACAAACACTTGTTATATTAATAACACAGACTATCGTTTTACTGTTAGCATTCCTGGACCAGTGGCTTATGCTGCAGTCAGAATGTAAGGCCGGCCAGAGCGCCTGTCAGAATGTAAGGCCGAACAGAGCGCCAGTCAGAATGTAAGGCCGAACAGAGCGCCAGTCAGAATGTAAGGCCGAACAGAGCGCCAGTCAGAATGTAAGGCCGAACAGAGCGCCAGTCAGAATGTAAGGCCGAACAGAGCGCCAGTCAGAATGTAAGGCCGAACAGAGCGCCAGTCAGAATGTAAGGCCGAACAGAGCGCCAGTCAGAATGTAAGGCCGAACAGAGCGCCAGTCAGAATGTAAGGCCGAACAGAGCGCCAGTCAGAATGTAAGGCCGAACAGAGCGCCAGTCAGAATGTAAGGCCGAACAGAGCGCCAGTCAGAATGTAAGGCCGAACAGAGCGCCAGTCAGAATGTAAGGCCGAACAGAGCGGTCCGAACAGAGCGCCAGTCAGAATGTAAGGCCGAACAGAGCGCCGGTCAGAATGTAAGGCCGAACAGAGCGCCAGTCAGAATGTAAGGCCGAACAGAGCGCCAGTCAGAATGTAAGGCCGAACAGAGCGCCAGTCAGAATGTAAGGCCGAACAGAGCGCCAGTCAGAATGTAAGGCCGAACAGAGCGCCAGTCAGAATGTAAGGCCGAACAGAGCGCCAGTCAGAATGTAAGGCCGAACAGAGCGCCAGTCAGAATGTAAGGCCGAACAGAGCGCCAGTCAGAATGTAAGGCCGAACAGAGCGCCAGTCAGAATGTAAGGCCGAACAGAGCGCCAGTCAGAATGTAAGGCCGAACAGAGCGCCAGTCAGAATGTAAGGCCGAACAGAGCGCCAGTCAGAATGTAAGGCCGAACAGAGCGCCAGTCAGAATGTAAGGCCGAACAGAGCGCCAGTCAGAATGTAAGGCCGAACAGAGCGCCAGTCAGAATGTAAGGCCGAACAGAGCGCCAGTCAGAATGTAAGGCCGAACAGAGCGCCAGTCAGAATGTAAGGCCGAACAGAGCGCCAGTCAGAATGTAAGGCCGAACAGAGCGCCAGTCAGAATGTAAGGCCGAACAGAGCGCCAGTCAGAATGTAAGGCCGAACAGAGCGCCAGTCAGAATGTAAGGCCGAACAGAGCGCCAGTCAGAATGTAAGGCCGAACAGAGCGCCAGTCAGAATGTAAGGCCGAACAGAGCGCCAGTCAGAATGTAAGGCCGAACAGAGCGCCAGTCAGAATGTAAGGCCGAACAGAGCGCCAGTCAGAATGTAAGGCCGAACAGAGCGCCAGTCAGAATGTAAGGCCGAACAGAGCGCCAGTCAGAATGTAAGGCCGAACAGAGCGCCAGTCAGAATGTAAGGCCGAACAGAGCGCCAGTCAGAATGTAAGGCCGAACAGAGCGCCAGTCAGAATGTAAGGCCGAACAGAGCGCCAGTCAGAATGTAAGGCCGAACAGAGCGCCAGTCAGAATGTAAGGCCGAACAGAGCGCCAGTCAGAATGCCGAACAGAGGCCGAACAGAGCGCCAGTCAGAATGTAAGGCCGAACAGAGCGCCAGTCAGAATGTAAGGCCGAACAGAGCGCCAGTCAGAATGTAAGGCCGAACAGAGCGCCAGTCAGAATGTAAGGCCGAACAGAGCGCCAGTCAGAATGCCGAACAAGGCCGAACAGAGCGCCAGTCAGAATGTAAGGCCGAACAGAGCGCCAGTCAGAATGTAAGGCCGAACAGAGCGCCAGTCAGAATGTAAGGCCGAACAGAGCGCCAGTCAGAATGTAAGGCCGAACAGAGCGCCAGTCAGAATGTAAGGCCGAACAGAGCGCCAGTCAGAATGTAAGGCCGAACAGAGCGCCAGTCAGAATGTAAGGCCGAACAGAGCGCCAGTCAGAATGTAAGGCCGAACAGAGCGCCAGTCAGAATGTACACCTAATCAGACACACCAGTCAGAAATGAATAAAGCAGATTTCCTTGCTGTCTGCCTACGTACCAATTAGGACTATGGAAGAGCTTCTACAGAGAGAGAGGTGAGGAGAGAGAGACAGAAACAGAGTGAGATAGAGCCAGGAAGAGAGAGGGAGAGAGACGTACAGACTGAGCGAGACGTGGAGGGAGACGGAGAGGCAGAGGACAAGAAAGAGGGATAGAAAGACCAAGAAAGGTGAAGATACAAGGAAAGAAAGAGGGAGAGACAGAGAAAGAAAAAGAAAGAGACACGGAAAGAAAGAGGGCGAGACAGAGAAAGTGAAAGGATAAAGAGAGAAGGCGAACGGAGAGAAATACACTCCATATAGCAGTTGCACTTCAACGACCTTCTCACTTGGGGGCGGGTAAAAGACACATCACCAAGGAAACACAAGTTCTGACGGACGGAGGAGTGCGCTGGAGAAAGTGTCAGATGCCTGCCGACTCCCCACCTCAGACGACCGTGGGACACAAGCGCATCCTGTATCCGAGTCCCCCACAGGAAACGCCCAAATCGCCGCCAAACGCGCGTCTGCGCACAAGCGGTCTTCTCAAATAGGCCGAGTGACCCGGTGACATTTTGTGGCGTCTGACCGTCACCACGGAGACCCTAATATTTGTGTCGTCACGGGCCACAGTGAGTCACGGCCGCGGAATAAAATAAACAACGCTAAAATTGTAAATAACATACGTCACAAGATCTCAAAAGGGCTGTCATCCGAAGGAGATGGGGGAAGGAGGTGAGGGGAGGGGGAGGTGAGGGAAGGGTGAGGGGAGAGGGGAAGGTAGGGGAGCGGGGAAGGGAGGGGAGAGGGGAGGGGGAGGAGTGGGGAGAGGGGAGGGGGAGGTGAGGGAGTGGGGCTTTGCAAAGTTGGGAATGGCTACAAAGAAAGTGATATTTCTCCTGATGGCTTAGTCGCAGTTTGTGTGCCTGTGTGTGTGTGTGTGTGTGTGTGTGTGTGTGTGTGTGTGTGTGTGTGTGTGTGTGTGTGTGTGTGTGAGAGAGAGAGAGAGAAACAGCAGGGTTAGTTGACCTTCATTTGACAACTAACATGAGGTGACAAAGCAGCACACAGTACCTGTTCACCCACACACACACACACAGACACACACACAGACACAGACACACATTGCTAAATCCCTAGCATGTCCTGTCATCTCCATCTACCCTGGGTCAGTTTGTCAGTGTTTCAGTCTAGCTGGGGAATATACTGCAGACAGGCTGATTAAAATCAACCAGAATGTTCTGAGACACACCAGTGTGAGTTGAACGAAACAATTGGGCCGTTAAAGTGGGACTCCAGAAGGCCCTGATGACTTCATGACAAACACACAAGTGAGGTGTTGGTGTTGGTGTTTAACTTTTTCTCCAAAATACTGAAAAAGAGCCCATTTAAAGTCAACCACCAAAATCCAACAGAATCATGTGCTTTCCAAACCAAAGGAAGCTATACAGACGAGACACTGATCAACGTAAAGTTAAATAGGCCAATTGTACAGTTCACCTAAACGTATCGTTGACATGCATATTTATGTCTCAAACTTCCTGGTGCACATGGGCAAGAAATCTCCTAACCAAACTACATTTCCCAGGGTGCACCAGTGGCGAAGCTCCCTGTCTGGCGTCGTGCCATGCCCACTGGGCACAGCATGCTTAAACAAACGCCCTCGCGTTAACCGCGGATCGCCCGTACAAAACCCCCCGACCGACCGGCCCAACCGCGGGAGGGAGAGTGCGACCGGCAAGCGGAGCGGAGAAACGGATTGTTCTCACCGGCGGCACGTTCCGGTCTGCCTGGAACTCTCCGGCAAAAAAGGACCGGCGCCCGTATAAATAAGTAGAATTAATAATCAATCGGAACTATCCTCCATTAGTATCCGTCGCAAGGTTCTCTTCCATTATCCCGCAAGAGTGAGCGACGGGGAAAAAATGCCCGCCTATACATAAGCTCACCATTAAGATCCACTTTGGCCCTGAATAGATCGTGGAGCTCGGCTCGAGCACAATGATACGCGCACACTTTAAAAACATCTAGTCATAGCTCAAAAAGGGGAAGGAGGAAAAAAAGCCTTTGTGTTCTGGCCAAGGCTACATGGGTCTTTGAGTATATGTCGCTGTAAAAACATATCAAAAGAAAAGCAAAAACGTACAAGAGCAGCCCGCCGTACATATTATAGCACACTTAAGATGCAGACGCTGCTTAATTGAATTCCTGTATTTTCCGTGTGCTGCTTGACTGAGAGGCAAACAGAGCGAGACAGACAGACAGATAGTGAGAGTGACAGAGAGAGAGAGACACACAGACAGACAGAGAGAGAGAGAGACAGAGTGAGACAGACAGACAGACAGACAGTGAGAGTGACAGAGACAGAGAGACAGACAGACAGACAGATAGTGAGAGAGACAGAGAGAGACAGACAGACAGACAGAGAGATAGATAGATAGTGAGAGAGACAGACAGACAGAAATAGAAACAGAGAGAGAGAGCGAGACAGACAGACAGAAAGACAGACAGAGAGACAGACAGAGAGAGATAGAAACAGAGAGAGAGAGAGACAGACAGATAGAGAGAGACAAAAAGAGAGACACAGAGACAGACAGATAGACAGACAGACAGATAGACAGAAAGACATTTGGCGCATCACTCAATGGAACAATATTCATCGCACAGCTGCAGATGAGCAGTTTCTACCCCTCGGTGAGAATACGTGAGAGTACGGTGAGAGTGCGGTGAGAGTACGGTGAGAGTACGGTGAGAGTACGGTGAGAGTACGGTGAGAGTACGTGAGAGTACGGTGAGAGTACGTGAGAGTACGGTGAGAGTACGGTGAAAGTACGGTGAGAGTACGGTGAGAATACGTGAGAGTACGATGAGAGTACGATGAGAGTACGATGAGAGTACGGTGATTGTAATTAATTTATTAAACAAAGACGGGAGGCCGGCGTGGGTCCTCGGGAGTATTCTAATCACATACCATCAGCCTATTAGTACAGTGGAATAAGAACAATTAATCACACAATCACACGTGAACAAGGTGTTGCACACAGACACATGGGGACACACGAGTGTGTGCGTGTGTGTGCGGAAAAGGGTAGGTGCACCGCGTGCAAACGACGCCCACACACACACTTTAAGATGGCTTTCTGTGTGTTCTCCTCTCCTGCTGGGTGCAACTGCAATAGGGTGTTAAGGTTTGGGGGTCACTGAGGGGGGTCCTGAAATGTTACGGTTGGGGGGGGGGCTTTTAATGTACTTCTGATTTATGCATCTCTCCCCGAAGCACTTCTTGGAAGTTCGCAAAAACACCAATCTAACGAAGAGCATTCCATCAGACAGAAGCACACAGACACGAGTGCTCTTTCAGATATGTATTCCAGGACTAAACACACACACCACAAACCGCTCCTTGTTTTCCTCACAGCTACACAAACACATACGCACATACCACACACACGCAAACACACACCACACACACGCAAACACACCAAATTGTTGCTCAAATATTATCTTGCACACAAAAGAATAGATGACTGAATAACTTTGTGGAATTTGGTTGTAGCATTCTTACAACAAAAAGAGGAGTTGCCTATCCAGATTTAATAGAATATGTCTGTGAGTTTGTGTGTGTGTGTGTGGGTGTGTGTGTGTGTGTGTGTTGGGGGGGGTCTGTTCATTTTTGAGAACAGATTGTACAGGGCTTGGATTTAGGGATTTGCGGACTTTGATCTGAAACGAGGCGAGGGCAGAGGAAAGGAAGACTGTCATTTTTAAACCCAAAGTTCAAACCCATTTATGGCATCCTGAGGTGTTTGTCAAGCCCTTTTATACTGCCACACCGAGACAAGTAGACAAACCTCCACACCGAGACAAGCAGACAAACCTCCACACCGAGACAAGCAGACAAACCTCCACACCGAGACAAGCAGACAAACCTCCACACCGAGACAAGCAGACAAACCTCCACACCGAGACAAGCAGACAAACCTCCACAGAGACAAGCAGACAAACCTCCACACCGAGACAAGCAGACAAACCTCCACACAACCCCCAGCTTCCACTAATCACCACAGCTCTCCAAATCAAACTGTACCTCATGTTTTAGCAGCTCTTTCATTTTAGTAGTTTTAACTGATAAATTAATTGTAATTAACTTTTTAGAAAGTGTTATTATATGTGTGTGTGTGTGTGTGTGTGTGTGTGTAGACGGGCACGAAAGAAAGGCTAGTAGAAGAGGCTAGTAGATTAGTGGTCAGTGCAGTCAGAGGGCAGGTTTTAACTGTAAATGTCTCCTCAGACTATATGAACACACACACACAAACACAGACACACACAGTAAAGCACATATAACGCATGCACTGTGAGGTATTCTAAAAAGCAGATTCTGGGCCAAAGCTACACACACACACACACACACACACACACACACAACGCATCAGATATCCCACAACCCCCCACAAGGCACAATTAACTAGCTGAGGGGGTGGGAGGCATCAGGGCAAGCCCAGGTATCAGCTATGCAGATAGAAAGAAGAGATACAGAAAGACAGATAGAGAAGAGATATAGAGAGAGATGACAGAAGGGGAGAGATTGGGAGACTCGGATTGAGGAGAGCTGAGAGAAAGGAAAAAGGGAGCGAGAATGAGAGACGTACATTGTGAAGTTTAGAGACGTAATGAATTTCGATGTCCTGCAAGAGTGTAAAAAGCGCGTGTAAAAAAACGGTGGTGGGGTGGGGTGGATGGGGTGTGGTGGTGTGTTGGGGGGGGTGTGGGGGTGGAGTCATAGCATCTAATAAGATGGACCTTGGTGCTTGAGGATACAGAAAACCTGCGCTGTTCGTGGACATCAATATGCCCAGAGGCGTACATTCATATAGTTATATTCACCATGGAAACCTGGAGGGTGTTTGCCTGGGTAATATCGAATAGAGCATTAAACATACATGTAAGGGTTAAAGTGCTCTGCCCCAAACCGCAAAAACAGTCCGAAGGACGTATTGACGTGCGAAACTACGAATAAAAGGCATCGATGTGAGCTATAGTGGATCAGCCGGCAGAAAAGAAGTAGAATGTCGGTGACCAACAGCAGACCGGTCTGAGAAGTGATGTTTAAATAATAATAAACTCCACAAAAGAGAACGAAAAGCACAAAGTTTCCGAAAGCACTGGTGTTGTGCAAGACGGGACAAAACAAACGGTATTGATACTTCATACGGTTGTAATATCACTAACACATATCGCATTGGCAACATATATGCTATATCTAACGTGTTGCCATGAGCATGACAGGGCCGTCAAGGTGTCCGTCATAGTACTGGGTCAAAGGTCAAACAGCATCTCCCCACAAGATGTGGCAGGTTACTTTAACAGAGTGCTACAGCTCAACCACCAGCCATGGAGTTACATCTGCCCAAGATAGGGTTGAAAACAAACTGGGGTTTTGTAACGAGGAACCCGGCGGGTTAAAAGATCAGGGTTAACACGAAGTGGACTATAAGATCTCAATAACACCGAATCCATCCGATATATTAGTCGGATTATTAAACAAATGTAATCGACAATGGGGGATGGGGGTTATGAGATCTGCATCGGCGTCGTACAAATTATAAAACATTAATTGTGACATGAAAACAGTGGCAATAAGGTGCAATATTCACTGTATGCTCGCACAGAAACATTGGAACGGTTCTCTATGAATGCAAATTTAATTAATGAGGTGGAACACAATGCAGCTGTTTAAATAACGGAGTGTCTACTGCACCGGTTTGCATGAACCCAGCCTGCGATCAATAATCAAACATATTCAAAAACGTCGTTTGTCGCAAACTGCACGAAACAAATCTAAACTGCGGAGATCCGCGTCAGCTCGGACAAATTATTACAGAAACCACGGTCCACGTTCGGGCAGCGCGATAAAACGCAGTTTCATTTTCTTTGTCATCCCCCGCCTTCCCCTAAAATACAAAAATTATTTTCTGTGACATTTCCCCAATGCAGCAATGCGCGCTCCCCGGTGCCGACGTCGAGGGCAACCAGGTAACGCGCATCACCAAACCCGGCTCCGGTTTGAGAGGTGGAACGCGCACTGCCCTCCCCCAACACACACATAATAATAATACAGTAGCCTACAATAAGGCGAGGAACGCGCACCAGGGCACAGCTAACCTGTCCTGATTGGCTGAGCCACGGTTCCATCTGTACACGTGACACGCCCTGCTTAAAATAAATAAACAGCAATGAAAAAAAGACAATAAAATGGTCCCTCGCTGCCAAATCGCCAAAAAGCGAGAAAAACAGCCCTGTCGAAGCCACTTAAAACAAAATATAAGTCTAAGACACATGACAACAACATCCAACGCATAAAACAACTTAAACGTGTATATTGTTGTTATTCGAGTTGTTATTCGGGTTGTTCCGCGGGAGGCAACAGCCGCGCGTGCAGATACATGACAGCTCGCCGCGCGCTGCGCTCCGGACACCAACGGACAGCAGCGGCAGATTTTCCCCCGGACATCACAGCCAAACCGGTCAAGTGTCCCCGTCCCCAAACCACGCATACACCCCGGCGGCTCTCCAGCCGCACCTCCACATGCAAGGCGAAACGAGAGCTTACCTACACAGTGAATGAGCGTGTGCCGCCACGAGTCAAGTTCGTGCCGAAAGCCGCGCCTCTCGATCGTGCATTGCTGCCGTTTGCACAGACTCGCCATTTTCTATCGGCCCCTCCCGCGGACGCGCAAATTCTGCCCGAGTGCTTCCCCGGCTGTGCGGATACGTCACCAATACTTTTTGAGGATTATGGGTGGAGTGAAATATGTAGGGGGGACTTGTTAACCGCAGCATCCTCTCCGGGTCCAGCCCACCGCCCACCTAAAAGACCTCCAGCAGTTCAGCTTTTTTTTGGTTAGTTGCAAATATCAACTAACGTCAGTGATGGAATTTAAACATATAGGCTATAGAGCTGAATAACGACACGTATGGACTTATTGTATAGTGTGCCGGCTATAGGCTAAATGTGTGTTTAAGGGCAGGCAGGCAGCAGTGCGGGTGTGTATGCGCAGTGGAGAGCTATATTGCAGTAGGATTTAGAGGCTGCAAACGCGTGTAATATGTGTCCGCCTGTCATAATGGAATCGTAAGGTCAATGCCAAATGTTTATTAAAAGCAAACACATTACATATCTAAGGTGTTTAACATACACACAGGGAATGGAGCCTGGGAATTTCACGAAGAGCACAGATCTAATCCAATTATAGTCTACTTTTCAAATATATTTGTGTGTGTGTGTGTGTGTGTGTGTGTGTGTGTGTGTGTGTGTGTGTGTGTGTGTGTGTGTGTGTGTGTGTGTGTGTGTGTGTGTGTGTGTGTGTGTGTGTGTGTGTGTGTGTGTGTGTGTGTGTGTGTGCGTGCGTGCGTGCGTGCGTGCGTGTGCGTGTGTTTGTGTATAGTACTGTTGCAGTATTAAAAGTGATGTCAACTTTTTCGAATTGAAATTGTACCAACAGGGGAGAATGATTTGCATTATTCTTGTTTTCTTAATAATATCATCAAATTGTTGCAGCGGAACTATATGCTTTATGCCAGTTACATTTGCAAGCCAGTTGACAATAGCCTACGTCTGATTGAATGAGAATCGAAAACATATAAGACACTTTTGATAGCTGTGTTTATAGACCCTTTTAGGGAGAGTGTGCACCCCAAAAAGTGCACTGGGGGAATGAAACTAGTTAGAAGAGAACATATTAACATCGAAGGTCTGCACTTCTTAAATTATTACATCAAAACGCTGATGAGCAAAACGCAAATGGGCATTTGGAAAAAATATTGTAACGCTTCTTTATTACAGTAGAGCGGATATGCCGTTATAGACTTCGCATTTAATGTTTTTGTTGTAGGCCTAAATAGTCATTCAAATATTTATTGGGTTGATAAAATAAAAACAGAATACAAGAGTTGACATTCGGAATTATTTCAAAATGCTGCCAGAAGTTCCGCTATATGCGTTGAATCCTAGAGTAGTTTGATAACTGATAAACTCTTCTTGTCCTTCTAATTAACAAAAACATTGCCATGTCTGAGACTCCGTGAAGATATTTTACAAGAGAAAATATGCATTTATATATTATTCGTGTTGTGGATATATAAAATATATATATTATAGACGTTTTGCAAACACAATGTTTTTAGACCTTACATTCAGATAATTTAGCATTCCATTCTATTCGAATCTACTCCAATTCTTATTCTATGAACATTATATTCCATTCGACCTCTGTTTAAAAGGAGAAAGTGGTGTGTGGGCACCTAATTCTAACCCGAAGACGAGTTCATCAATGTCAGTTAAAGCCTCCTTACAACAAGAGGGCCCATTAAAGATATTTTTTAGGGTTTCGGCAACGTGATGAAATTAATTAAATTGAGATTTTTATGACTTTCCGCTTGCCTTGGGTCTTTTTCAGGCTAACAGAATGTCCCTTTTAATTTGCCACATTGGTTTGGATACCATTTTCTGAGTGACATTCCCTCACGCCACCCATCGCATGCTGTCTTACGCGCCATAGAGTGAAATAAATCAGAGTTTTCAATGAAACCTGGAACCAAAGTATAATCACCAAATTGATAAAACGAAGTTACATAATGTCATTAAACAGCGGCCTCAATGGCGGTTTATATCTCTTCAGAGACACGGGCTGCACATAAAAGGCAAGGGCAAACGGTTTAACAAGGAGCACTCTGGCTAATTAAACCGGTGAACTGTGCTGAAAGAGGGCTTGCCCTCCACAAACATGTCCGCCGCGGCTTCAGCGCACCCGGAGGAGACAGCCAATCCGGAGAGCGTTTGAATCAAGGTCAAGTTGTGGACGCTCAATGGGACGGCGCCGCATTGGAACTAGAGTGAAGCCGTTTGCCAGGAGATGCGAACCTACGGGAAACCAAGGCTCCCTGGAAAGTGTAGACTCATCCACCGGCCGGGTTTCTTGTCAGGGATGTTGGAAAGGTGGATCCTCTTTGGTGTAAAATACATACCAGGTAAATTATGATTATTATTCCTTTAATTGACCAGAAATTGGCTGTCACAGGCTGAGATGCTGAGGCTTTCAATGCAATGCAATGCTATGCTATGCGGCGACATGAGAGAAAAACCGCACCGTTACTGTGGCAACATATAAAAATTGGGATGCACGCGTTCTCAGGTATTATAATTAGAGCCATATAGGCAATTAAAATAATAACAATGGCTTGCTGAGCTATTTATGATGGATCATATTGAACAAGGCTGACGTGTATTTATTGCTTATTTAATGATGGCACAACTATCTGCCATTTGGAGTGAACGACGGAGAGAAATAATCGTCCAAACGTCAAAGGAGATCTATATGAGCATTTCATACATTTAATGCTTCTTTTCAGAATATGGTTATTATAGCTGATACCCGTTCCTATCATCACGTGCTATTGTAGATTCGTTCAGCCGTTCGTTCCTCCAGTAGTCATATGTTGCCTTACTCAAAAAGTAATATTAAAAAACACACGAAACCCCAGCCTTCACTCCCATATTATCACCACATGTTACAATCTCCGTTATCTACGGGTTCTCCAGGGGAGAGGTAGTACATCAAAGTACATCATGTCTCAGACTGGTACATGGTGCTCTGGCCGTATACCCAAAAAAAGTCATGGCGCTCTGGATGTCAATGTGCTCCAGTACAACAAGCCCAGCTAATAAACCTCATCATTTTCCCAATATGTTTCTTTTTACTTTCTATCTGGCTTTATTAGGCTTTATTTAAATGTGAATTTTGACCTTCTGTAACCTGTGTGTTTTGTATTGTGTGCGTGCTTACAGCAGGATCTGTGTGCTATGACCTTGACAAGAGGATCCTTCACATACTCCAATGGTGAAGAATACCATGGGGAGTGGAAAGAAGGTAAGATCACTCTATCCCCATATCACTATATCACTCTATCACCCTATCACTCTATCCCCTTATCACTCTATCTCTCTATCACTCTATCCCTCTATCATTTATCCTTCTAGCACTAAACTAATCCTCTATCACTTATTCGTCTAGCACTAAACTAATTCTCTATCACTTTACACATCCTTCTAGCACTAAACTAATTCTCTATCACTTTACACATCCTTCTAGCACTAAACTGATACTCTATCACTTATTCGTCTAGCACTAAACTAATTCTCTATCACTTTACCCATCCTTCTAGCACTAAACTAATTCTCTATCACTTTACCCATCCTTCTAGCACTAAACTTATCCTCTAGTACATATTCCAGTACCACTTCTGGACCTGGATAGGATTTGTGCCACACATTCTAAAGTGGTAGCATTTGTGAACAGGGCCCAAACCGAGGAGAGAGAGAGAGAGAACTTTGACAGCGCCTCAGTGTGTGTGTTGGTTCATTTAGAGATGTGGAGTTCTCCTCGGATGAGTCAGAATTCTCGGCGTGGTCCTGACGGTGCTTTTGATGAAATGGGAGAGATATTTGGAGAGGGCACATGTGTGTACTAATTCCTGTCAAAGGCAAACTGGTATCCACGAGCAAGTCTCCGCAGACTATATACCATCTGCTGTCAAAGGGACTAGGTTCGTAGGGACATGCATAACAAGTCCGGTATTTGTAGTTCAGGAAGACACGAAATATCCTCAACCACAGAGGCAGAAAAAGCAAGTGAATGAACGAGAATTACCCAGAGCTATTTTAGAAAACGTACTGTTTAATTAACAGCCTGAGGTTTCTTTGGCGTGCTAATTTGACATCTGTGCATGTGTTTTGTAGTTCCATTGTTTTAAGTATGATTGATCTGTTTTGTTTTTCATATGTGACAGGTTGTGCTAACAGGGTAACGTGCGAAACAGCTGACGTTGTTACTGGTGACATCGAATTGTATCAACCATCAGAAGACACCAAGTTTTTATTAGCTTCGAGAGATATGTTTGCATGTGTGTCAGTGTGTGTTAGAGATTTTGGTATTTTCTAATGATTGACCGGAAGGCACAGGTAACAAGGTAACACAAGTCGACACACACAACCACTAGGCACCATGGGTCAACTATACAAACCTTTGCACTTAAAGTCAGAGCACAAGGACCAAAATTGACGTAAAACCGGACTAAATCTGATCAAGCTCAATTAGCATAGCAGCCATGAAACCGTGATTGCCATGGCAACGTGTCTTTGCGAAGCGTCCGCCAGATTTAACCATGAACCAATTTAAGGAATTCAAAAAAGAAAACTTTAAAGCACACAGGGCATGAATGAAAATGTTATTTGGTGTCTAGAGGATAGATAATTTGTTAGCTTGGCAGGGGCTTCCAGTGGATATTTAATGTTTTTCGACATCTTGTCTGTTTCAAGCAGCATTTACAACAGCCAAAACAGGAAATAGCTGAAATATTTCTGCAAAATATGCGATGATTCTTTACAACCACCTGGATCTAATTTGCAACATAAAAATTGCCACTTACTGTCAAAAACAAGTATCATAACAAGATGTTTAAATACTGCCTTCTTTTTAAATTGCCCAGTAAATATCTGTAAGCTGTAGCAGAAATAGGCAGCTAACGTCAACACTGTTCTCTGGTTGGAAGGTTATGTTGCGGTTTTAAATGCTCTGGGATTTCACCTAGAAAATCTACTGCTTTAGCTAAGTCTGGCTAATTACTAGAGGAGAGTATAAATATTGTAAAAATGTGTATGCAACTATGTTTCTGTACCGTTCCACAAGTCCTCCTGAACTGGCAAATAATTGAAGACAAATTGTGTGTATTTGAAAGTTCAGGAATTTGACCCTGGTCATGTGTGAGAGAGGAATATGGAACTTTTTGTGTGTGTTTGTGTCCTTTCTAAATTGTTGCCATTCCACCTAGCAGGGATTAGCCATTTAGCGTCAATGGAAGGAAACTTGGTGATTTTTTTGGCCACAGACCTTTACTTAATTCTAGTTGGCTAGCTTGGACAAATAGATTTGGAGGGACACAAATCCCCCAGTCAACCCCCCTATGTCTCAAAAGAGAGTTAAAGAGAGTTCAAGCAGACGCATATGGCCCTGAAGAGTTATGAAACACACACACACACACACGCAGACATACTGATTCCTGGAGGGTTTTTATGCCGTTTCTTCTGACCGGCAGTTTTCCTCAGAAGCAGAGAACTTATCTGGGATCAGGTGGAGTTGGCCTGTGTAGACCCAGTGACAGATGGCATTCCTAATTTAGTAAATCTACACCACTACACCACCTTGCTGCGCTCTCTCCCCCACCACCCCCACCCCTCCCCCTCACCTAAATCCTAATACGCGGTGTAAAACACTAATTCGGTGCACTAATACGCAGCTGGCAGGAAGGACTTACGCACATCTCCCTCTCCTCTCTCACGCCTCCACTCCTCCCCCTTAACTCCCCACACACCCCCTTCCTAAACCCTAATATGCTGCGTTCATGAAAAGGGGCTGGAGGTGGGGGTAAAGAGCTGTTTCGGTGTGACGTGTGCGACCTGTCATCTGGTCAGGACCTGGGTCGCCAGCTAGCGGGTGAATTGTTTCACACTTTGTGTCTTAAACCGGGTTTGGATACGACAGCAGATGTGAGATCAGGACATACCTGACTCGACCATGTGTCGCTGTCAAAGTGCTTGTGTGGCTACAGGAAGCCGTCCCTATCAAAGTGCTAGTAGGGCTAAATGAACCCCCCCCCTGTCAAAGTGCTTGTGTGGCTACAGGAAGCCGTCGCTGTCAAAGTGCTTGTGTGGCTACAGGAAGCCGTCCCTGTCAAAGTGCTTGTGTGGCTACAGGAAGCCGTCCCTGTCAAAGTGCTTGTGTGGCTACAGGAAGCCGCCCCTGTCAAAGTGCTTGTGTGGCTACAGGAAGCCGTCCCTGTCAAAGTGCTTGTGTGGCTACAGGAAGCCGCCCCTGTCAAAGTGCTTGTGTGGCTACAGGTGCATGTATGGACAAAAGAAATACAGACCAGTGTCGGTAAAACAAGCTGTGACCGCATTGATTGTTCTTGCCCAAGAATAAACAGTTACATTGTAAACTGTTTAGCCTTCAATGCTTTGGTTCTGGGCTCTACTTTGCACAGATACCACTTCAACCCCATGGTTCAATTCCTCAACTCTATTCTGCACTCGGGTGGATATTGCTTTATGAAACAGATGTAGTAGATTGTTTGTATTTCGAATATCGGCACTCGATCGAAGCTGAGTGACTGATTTGATTGGTAACTGTCACGCCTCCACCGCAGGTCTCCGTCACGGTCTGGGTCAGCTAACGTTCAGCGATGGAACGTGTTACACCGGACAGTTTGAGAATGGACTCTTCAACGGCTGTGGAATGCTGGTCTTCCCGGATGGATCCAGGTGATTGTCTCACTCTTGACCTTTCAACTTTGATCCAGCCAATGTCCAAAATGGCCACAGGCAATTTGACTGACGCCTGACGTTTAGGCTCGGAAAGATGACTCTTAGCTCTCTATTGTGAGTTTGCACTATAGACATTTTAGATTTTGACCAATCAGTGTGCACAGAGAAGACTCACAAAGGAGCCCACAGAAAACTTCAGAAGTCACCATACAGCCAGAAAGCAACCTGACCCAAATGACCCCTTAGACACAAGATCCTAATTGTTATCAAATGATAGATTATGTCAGTTACAGTATATAGCATGTTACTTATAATAAATGCCTTCAGACATGCCTTACAAAGGTGAGAAACATTAAATACAAATGTTTGAGTGTGGAAAACTAGGGTGCGTGGTGAAAAACGTTTGAAATTGGCAATTTCAGTGGAGAACCATATGGTGTGCCGGTGTTCACTTGGCTTACAGTTGTTTGGCACCTAATCTGTGTATCCGCCTGTGTACCCTGGGGCACCTGCCTGTCCTTCTCTCAGGTACGAGGGAGAGTTTGTCCAGGGCAAGTTCCAAGGCACAGGGGTCTTCAGTCGGTTTGATGGGATGAAGTTTGAAGGCGAGTTCAAGAGCGGATGTGTGGAAGGCTACGGTAAGAGTATACCGTCTGAGCAACGCACCCGTTTGCACGGGATTCTGGAGACGTGTTTGGATTCACTCTCCGTCTCGTAAACGCTTTCACAAAAACCAGCGGTGGTTCGGTTGTCATGAACAAGTGTATTGGCCTTTGTCGCTTTGTGGATGACTTTCAGAGAGAGAAAACAAGCAAAATATTGGCTAAAACTGGGTTTTAAAACTTTGTATACAAAAGGTCACAGATGATGATAAAAAAGTCTGTAAAAAACGTTTTCAGTGTTTATGTTTTTTAAATGTGAGGAAGGTCAGGTTATGTGCAGACTGATGACATAAACCTAAACTTGACCTTCACAGACTAATGACATAAACTTGAACTTGACCTCCACAGACTGATTACATAAACCTGAACTCAACCTTCACAGACTAATGACATAAACTTGAACTTGACCTCCACAGACTGATTACATAAACCTGAACTCAACCTTCACAGACTAATGACATAAACTTGAACTTGACCTCCACAGACTGATTACATAAACCTGAACTCGATCTCCACAGACTGATTACATAAACCTGAACTCAACCTTCACAGACTAATGACATAAACTTGAACTTGACCTCCACAGACTGATTACATAAACCTGAACTCGACCTCCACAGACTGATTACATAAACCTGAACTCGACCTCCACAGACTGATTACATAAACCTGAACTCAACCTTCACAGACTAATGACATAAACCTGAACTCGACCTCCACAGACTGATTACATAAACCTGAACTCGACCTCCACAGACTGATTACATAAACCTGAACTCGACCTCCACAGACTGATTACATAAACCTGAACTCGACCTTCACAGACTAATGACATAAACCTAAACTTAACCTCCGCAGGCGTGCTGACATTTGCTGACGGAGGTCCAGGAGGAGGAGGAAGAGGAGGAGGAGGAACAAGCCACGAAGGCCTGTTTGAGAACGGCCAGCTGGCGGGCCGAGAGCGTTGCCAGGGAACGGTACAGCGGGCACAGGCGTCGGCCGCCAAAGCTCGGGCGCTCTCCAAGTGATCCACAGAGGAGGAGCCTAATGACATCACAGATGACAACGGACCAGAATCACCACCGTACATAAACAACCCTGTTTATCAACACCGCATCCTGCTCTCTCTGTTTCACGTTATCTCTCCAGACCTCCACCTGTCTGGCCCACCCTCTATCTCTCTGTTCATAAACACCTCCACCTGTCTGGCCCACCCTCTATCTCTCTGTTCATAAACACCTCTACCTGTCTGTCCCACCCTCTATCTCTCTGTTCATAAACACCTCCACCTGTCTGGCCCACCCTCTATCTCTCTGTTCATAAACACCTCCACCTGTCTGGCCCACCCTCTATCTCTCTGTTCATAAACACCTCCACCTGTCTGTCCCACCCTCTCTCTCTGTCCATATACACCTCCACCTGTCTGGCCCACCCTCTATCTCTCTGTCCATATACACCTCCACCTGTCTGGCCCACCCTCTATCTCTCTGTTCATAAACACCTCTACCTCCGCCTGTCTGTTCCCCATTCTAACTCTGTCCATATACACCTCTACCTCTGGCTGCCCTGGATTGGTGCTCTGTGGCGCCACATCAGAGTCTACAGTCTACAGAGTCTGATCCAGGATCAGCTAAGCGGATCATTCATTCTGCATGCTATGTTGCTATGTTTCCAGGTCAGCTCTAACCGACACCCACCAACAGGCAGTATCTGGATGGGTCTTCAGTATGCACGAGAAGTCTTCTCAATCAGTGCCACATAACCTGATGCAATCTGTTCTGGGGTCAGGACAATACCGCCTTTATCTCAGTGCCAACCAACCACACTGTGCCATGAGGCCGGAGCCCGGGACACGGAGCTGATCCCAGATCACTGCTTCACACCGGATGTCTGGACGATCTCAGCTGAGTGTAATAGCCGGATTCAGCCTCAGACTGTGTTAAATGAATATTACAGTTTAAAATGAACCAATAATGTATGATATTACACGGCTGTAATCTATGCTATGTGATCTATGAGACATCTACATAGATAACTTGGAAGAACCCCCAGGTCCTAGTTAGGTACCAATAAGGGCATGGTGGGGGGTGGGGTTATTAGAATGGGGGGTGGGGCTGTGGGATGTGAGTGGTTGTGGGGTTATTAGAATGGGGGCGGGGCTGTGGGATGTGAGGGGTTGTGGGGGTGGGGTTATTAGAATGGGGGCGGGGCGGCTGTGGGATGTGAGGGGTTGTGGGGATGGGGTTATTAGAATGGGGGCGGGGATGTGGGGGGTTGTGGGGGAGGGGTTATTAGAATGGGGCGGGGCTGTGGGAATTGATGGGTGGGGTTGCGGGAGTGGGTGGCTGGGTTTAGGGAGTCGAGGGTTGCCGGAGTGGGTGGAGTTGTGGGCGTGGGGTTAGAGTGGGGGTGGGTTTATAGTGTGGGGGGAGGGGTTAGAGTGTGGGCCGGAGTCATAAGTGTGTCTGCGAAGACAACACACACCGGTGCAATTCGACATCGGTCTCGTGCAATTTCCAGTCCTCAAACTAAGAGTTTACATGCCTCAACCCCTTCTGTGTCTGGCAAAGGGCTCCGGGGTGAGAAAAAGGGCACTGTATGTAGTAACTATGATGTCATTTGGGACGAACCCCCAAACTGCAGGAACACGGCGGGTCACTTCCTGTGTGTTAACAGAAAAGAGATGTGTTCACAATGAACGGGACGTCACTTTAAACCGCCTGACGCCTGCGACGGCAATCACAGAGGGACGGAAAAGAAGAAACAGATGTTGTGTCGTGATTATTCGTGCCAGTAACTAACACACATTTGACTCGTTGTGATCTTTGTGCCGGTCAGGTGGATGTTTTGTGTCTGTAGTTTTGTGTCTGTATGTTTTGTGTCTGTAGTTTTGTGTCTGTATGTTTTTTGGAGGTCAATTCCAGAAGCTGACTTGAGCACAGTGATCTAACCGGATCCAAGTCGCTTTTGTTCCACGCCAACTATGTTAAACGCATGGCATTTCGAACATACCTGTTTGGGTGTGTATCTACAAAATATTTTGGGTGTATTTTGGTTTGGGTGTTCATCGGCTTCTCATGGCCGTAAGTTCAGTCTTAGACAGTAGAATTCACTTGTGTTAATTTAATAATCAAACACCTTTTTTCGTCTTCATTTAGAAATAATAATTTGTTTAAAAAAATGTAATCGAAAGCATTGCACCACTTTATCATAAGCGCCAGCCTGTTTTAGTTCTCAGGCCAAAAACCTTCTAGTCTGGTAGATCTATTGTCATCTTGCCAGCTTGTGTTATCCTCAATATCACGTTTTATCGCTGTTGTGTACTGTATATGCAAATGTAAATACACTGTATATATTGACTTGCAGAAATCCCCTTATTTCCCAGAGAATAGTTTCCATAATTTCCCAGATTTTACAAAACAAATGCTTGGAGTCAGGAGGTTAAAAGCCAGAGAATGGGATGCAGGTTTTGGTTCCCCAAACGGTATTTTTATTTAGCTGTCAGCGCCACACCTAAATGTTTTGGTTGGAACAGATCCAAAAAAATGCACCTTATTTATAGCCGTCACAAACCTAGAACTGGCCAGTATCTGAACCTAGAACTGACCCGTATCTGAACCTAGAACTGACCCGTATCTGAACCTAGAACTGACTTGTATCTGACATGTACGGTCAAAGCCTTTAAAGAGTTGCTGAATTCCGCTTTTAACTTTTCTAAAGTTACCAAAAAATCCTGGTTAAAAAGATTCCTTGCTTCCATCTGCTTTCGAGATCTACTGTTAGGATTTCGGGGAAAGTGTTTCTAATGAATCTTGCAAATCCCTAACAAATACCATTTTAGAAAACAACAGTACAGCCTACCAGTTCACTACCAGTTCACCACCAGATCACTACCAGCTCACAACCTAATGCCTTTATCACACCAGGAGCTGGCAGTATCCAGTGAACCTCACTTCCAGGTGCTAGTGTCTTTATATTGGGGCTATACGACTGTTATTTTCCATTATGTCTGGCATTATACGTCCTGGGTTGAATGTATGTTTGATTTCTACTGTTTCTATAGTTTATCTGGGTGCTGGATAGTTTTCTCCCTAAACACGTTTACACACACACACAGAACACGCACTCATCAGTTGGTATAACACAACAAATCTAAATGTATGTAACACTGTGGTGTGAATCTATGTAGTGTGACTGGGAGAATTGGAGATTGCTATATCACTCTCGTTCGTTCGTTGCCTGCATTCAAAGTGCGAGTCCTGTGGCCACGCTTTTTTATTAAAGCGAATACCCGCAAGCGAACAAGCCCAAACACTCACGGACTGTTAAAAAAAGTGGAAGTTTTTCTTTTGCAAGGTGTTTTTTTTAAGTGTTTCAAATGCCTTCGCTACGGTGTGTTCAAATAAACAGGAACCTGTTCAAATTCCGCAGCAAACGTGTTCAGCAGTGTTTAAATGACCGACTGAGGCTAACGACTGAAGGCGCTCTCGGAAAAAGGGCTCTTGCGTTCTGCGTTTGGGGCCGAGGGGTTGTGAAGAGTGTGTACGCTGTAGAGAGAAAGACAAAGAAACTCAGGTATTCAGGGATAAACGTGTGTCTGTCAACGAGACAACTTTGCCTTATGCGAGACAAATCACTGTGCTCTCAATGGAGATTTTGGACGTTATATTGTGAACGCATTTGTTCATGGAAAGAAAAGCGCTCGCCGTCAAAATGAACATTTAAGAAACACTGATTGATTGGTCTAGGGTTATATTTGGCTAATTAGGAAGACGAGATTTAAATAGAAGGCTAATTGTTTTGTTGATTTCTGGAGAGAAAAACAAGCATTTATTTTTGGTGAACTGTTGTTTTTTTTATTGTTAATAGATTGCATTAGAAACCTGTTGACGGTTTTAAGGTGCCCGCACATTCAAAACAGAACAAAAGCTTACAGCCACACACACACGCGCACACACACTCACACACACGCCAACTAACATGTACTTCTTCGTCTCACACACACACACACACACACACACACAAACAAACCCACATACACACACACGCTAACTAACATGTTCTCCTCTCTCTCTCACAAACACACACACACAAATGTTAACAAAACATGCGCTCCATCTCTCACTCACACACGCTAACTAACATGCTCGCCATTAATCACACACACAACCGCCCTGACAAATGAGACCAAACTATGAACTATTTAGTTTGAGCAGTATTTTGTGGAGCAGTCTATTCGGTCCACACTCACATTATAACCCAGGAGTAGCTTTATCAGACAGCCTTCCACCTCCTCCTCCCCTCCCCCTGTCTCTCCCTCTCCTGACAACTAAAATAGCTTTAAGGTGTGTTTTGGCTGGACTTTAACCCACCTGCCTATTCTGTCTCCTTGGCAACCGTTCGGAGTTCCCTTAATTTGTATCATCTCGGTCCCACGTGCCGCCTGACGCCGTAATCATATAGCTTGTTGCCATGGCGAAATATTTAAATGTATTCTTCGTTGCCACTCGCTATACTAGTCTTTACCTGACAAGTCCGAGTCAGGAATGCATCGGCTTGAGGAGAAAAAAAGGCATGCGTGTGGGTGTGCTGGCCTGTATTAGGTTGCTTTTGTTCCCCTAAATAAAACTAATTAATTCACTAAAACTAGAACGGTAGGTTTTTCGTTTCATTACATTCGGTCGCTCTGTTTTGCCTTTTTACTCTGGAGGTTGTTTTTTTCTCCCAGCGGGCCAGATTGGCTCCTTCAGTCTATTTCACACTTCAATTTGTTTTTAAAGCTCTTTGTCCGTTATCTCATCAGCAAAGCGTCATGGCCAACCCGCACACACACACCACACACACACACACACACCCTCTTCACGGCCTCCCAAAAGCTTTAAACCGTGTTACGGCAAAACTGCAAACAGCATACTGATTTGACCCTGCAGAGAGAAACACTGTTATTACTAATACCACTACTATGGCCAGTACTACCAGAACTGTAATACTACTACTATGGCCAGTACTACCAGAACTGTAATACTAGTACTATGGCCAGTACTAACAGAACTGTAATACTACTACTATGGCCAGTACTACCAGAACTGTAATACTACTACTATGGCCAGTACTACCAGAACTGTAATACTACTACTATGGCCAGTACTACCAGAACTGTAATACTAGTACTATGGCCAGTACTACCAGAACTGTAATACTAGTACTATGGCCAGTACTAACAGAACTGTAATACTACTACTATGGCCAGTACTACCAGAACTGTAATACCACTACTATGGCCAGTACTACCAGAACTGTAATACTACTACTATGGCCAGTACTACCAGAACTGTAATACTACTACTATGGCCAGTACTACCAGAACTGTAATACTACTACGATGGCCAGTACTACCAGAACTGCAATACCACTATGTACATGCGTCCGACTCAACATGCACGCCCACATGGCAGTTTGACCAGGCGTTTGAACTCCACAGTTCATGTGGATATTTATTTGGTCAGATCCCTGTGGTATCTTAAGGCAGACTTCAGTTGTGCCTTGATCTCCAGGGTTTCACCCATGTGATAGGATTTAAATGTCCACATACGGCCCATGTTATGGGAGATCCTCATATTTGAAATGTCCACATACGACCCATGTTATTGGAGATCCTCATATTTGATATTCCACATACGACCCATGTTATTGGAGATCCTCATATTTGATATTCCACATACGACCCATGTTATTGGAGATCCTCATATTTGATATTCCACATACGGCCCATGTTATTGGAGATCCTCATATTTGATATTCCACATACGACCCATGTTATTGGAGATCCTCATATTTGATATTCCACATACGACCCATGTTATTGGAGATCCTCATATTTGATATTCCACATACGGCCCATGTTATTGGAGATCCTCATATTTGATATTCCACATACGACCCATGTTATTGGAGATCCTCATATTTGATATTCCACATACGGCCCATGTTATTGGAGATCCTCATATTTGATATTCCACATACGACCCATGTTATTGGAGATCCTCATATTTGATATTCCACATACGACCCATGTTATTGGAGATCCTCATATTTGATATTCCACATACGACCCATGTTATTGGAGATCCTCATATTTGATATTCCACATACGACCCATGTTATTGGAGATCCTCATATTTGATATTCCACATACGACCCATGTTATTGGAGATCCTCATATTTGATATTCCACATACGACCCATGTTATTGGAGATCCTCATATTTGATATTCCACATACGACCCATGTTATTGGAGATCCTCATATTTGATATTCCACATACGGCCCATGTTATTGGAGATCCTCATATTTGATATTCCACATACGACCCATGTTATTGGAGATCCTCATATTTGATATTCCACATACGGCCCATGTTATTGGAGATCCTCATATATTTGATATTCCACATACGGCCCATGTTATTGGGGATTCTCATATTTGATATTCCACATACGGCCCATGTTATTGGAGATTCTCATATTTGATATTCCACATACGGCCCATGTTATTGGAGATTCTCATATTTGATATTCCACATACGGCCCATGTTATAGGAGATTGCAGTTTGTCATCACGGCTCTGGCAGGTCGTGTTACCGTGGCACAGATACACCGACAGGGAGGTTTCTAGGTACAGGTGACATAAACGGTCGAACAGCTAGAGTCAAAGGAGCACAGAAATATATATGTTTTAAGGGACCCCAAACGACTGGCACTTCTTCTATACTTAACGCTCCGAAACCGTTTAAGAACTGTTCATTCAGGCACGTTCACACATTAAGCAGGAAGGAGAACGGAATGAGGAGGAAGACATTAATCTAGGGCCAATCGTGAGAGAGAAGGAAGAAGCAGTCAGGTGGAGGAGAGAGGAAATGGATAGGTGGAGACCGGGGAGACATGGAGAGGTCACGGAGAGAGAGAGAGATGGGAGGAGACAGAGATCTCTGATGTGTCATCATCATCGCCCCGTGAAAAGTGCTGACCAGGAGAAGGAAAAGGAGAGAGATTGGGGAAGGCAAGGAAGGAGGAGATGAGGAATGAGGGGGCAGGTAAAACAGCTCTCTGCTGACTCGTCGCTGCTCCTAGCTGACTGGAGGAGTAGATTTCACCTTACGTTTAATCCCCCCTTCCCCTCATTTAACACTCTCACCCACTCTTCCAAATTGTCCAATCATATTAAAGAACTACACTAATGCATTCGCTTCTTTACTTTATTTGTTTTAGGGTTAGAGCTGTTTTGTTTCCTCAAGCATGCTCACACATTCGATATTTTAACTGTTAAAAATTAAAGGGCAGAGTTAATTTTAATCATCAGCCAGTGAGGCAGCAGTTTCCCAAATGCATTTCGGGCCACATTTGTCGTTCCAGCGCCCAAGCTAGGCCACAGCGCCCTCATGTGGCCAACCATGGGTAGTGACAAATCCAGCACCTTTACCCTGAATGAGTACATGTCATATTTCAATCTATTTTGATTGCCTGTTATGTTCCATCCTTCATATACTTCGAGGTGATGGAAGTGGATGGTTTTGGGTCAGGGAATATAAAAGGGATGCACTTGGGTATTAATCAATTTTATTTTAAAAAGCACTTTTTACATCACAAAGTAGTTCGATCATTCAAAGGGTAAGTGACTCCAGAAATACAGATGGAAATAGGTGAAGAAGTGTCAGGTAGACTCTAGATCAACATCAGTTGTCAGGTAGACTCTAGATCAGCATCAGTTGTCAGGTAGACTCTAGATCAACATCAGTTGTCAGGTAGACTCTAGATCAGCATCAGTTGTCAGGTAGACTCTAGATCAACATCAGTTGTCAGGTAGACTCTAGATCATGGTAGGTCTTTAGAAAATGAGTTCTTCTGCTTGTAGTTTCTATGGACAGAGCTTCTACCTGGAGCAGACACACTTCACACTGTCTACTCCTGAGTCCCGCCATTTGTCCTGTTCAGATCCAGCCATTGGTGGAGAAGTCCAGCCTGAGCTGCTGTGATTCGGCCTCTGAGAGCGGCTGTAGTGGTGAACGACAGGTGCCGCCGTGGTAACCGAACCAATCCATTGCCTGCTTCAGGGCGGGAACTCCAAACTTCCTGGTCACCTAGCAACAAGGGGAAGAGACGCGGCAGGGCATGGGAGGAAGTCATTATGCCTGGAGCCTATTCTGATTTCATATTTACTGCATGTATCTGTGAATGTCACTAACATAGGGATTTGTTGTATTCAAAGGACTTGTTGGGCTCTATGTCGACACTATGCAGTGTAATTGTACAGGTTATTCAGGGGTTATGTGGCTTGACTTATGTCATTGTTGGGCTCTATGTTGACACTACACTGTGTTATGTACAGGTTATTCAGAGGTTATATAGCTTGACTTATGTCATTGTTGGGCTCTATGTCGACACTACACAGTGTTATGTACCGGTCATTTAGGGTTATGTAACTTGACTTATGTCATTGTTGGGCTCTATGTCAACACTAATTAGTGTTATGTTTGGGTTATTCAGGGGTTATGAAGCTTGACTTACGGCAGTGTTGGGCTCTATGTCGACACTACACAGTGCTATGTACAGGTTATTCAGGGGTTATGTAGCTTGACTTACGGCAGTGTTGGGCTCTATGTCGACACTATGTAGTGCTATGTACGGGTTATTCAGGGGTTATGTAGCTTGACTTACGGCAGTGTTGGGCTCTATGTCGACACTATGTAGTGCTATGTACGGCTTATTCAGGGGTTATGTAGGTTGACTTACGGCAGTGTTGGGCTCTATGTCGACACTATGTAGTGTTATGTACAAGTTATTCAGGGGTTATGTAGGTTGACTTACGGCAGTGTTGGGCTCTATAAGGCGCTGCTGCAGTGCTCTGGCTTCATCCCAGTGCCCTGAAATACACAGCCGCTCCAGGTCACACACCTCGTTGCCCAGGACGTTAGCCAACGCACACACTCCGCCAGTGCAACCTACAACACACATAACCGCGGCACTTGACATGCATGTCAATTTGACTGGCAGCTTCCGGAGGCTTCTTTAACGAACTGTGTGTCGTCCCGTAATCTGCCTGTCTGAAAATGCATTTTGATTGACACGCCCCCCCTAATAGCTTCAGGGAAATGACCTTGGATTTCAAACTATTTGTATAAATACTCAGTAAACTGTCTGTTCCTGCACACTTGCCAGTCACATATCAGTCACACCCACCGCACACACACACACCGCACACACAAACCGCACACACACACACCTGAGTACCACTGTGAAAGTTCAGAGCGTGGAAAGCCTTCCCCATTAGGAGTTTTTATTTAACATTTTGAAAGGACAAAAGGATAGAAACAAACACAGCTTACACACACCACCTTGTCAGTTGGTAAGAGAGACGTTATGACATCATGCCGTAAAAAAAATGTCAACCAGAAAAGCAGGCACTGTTGCAAAATTCAGGACTGCCCCGGTCGTGTGATGAACTGTAATTAAAATATCCAGCCGTGTGAGGAACTGTAATTAAAATATCCAGCCGTAGGCTTGTAAAATGAAACGCGGAGTGGAGGTTTCAGCTACAGTACGTGAGTTAGGTTCTAGGTTCGTACCCACAGAATACGCCGCCATGAGGAACCCAGCGGAACCGGCCAAAACCTGGAAATCCTGAGACTTTGTCTTGTGAACAATCAGGGCGATCCTGGTAATCTGAGGGGAGACAGATGGAAAAGAACAAATCCTGAATTACTTCCTGTAGAGCAATACTTACTTCAAAAGAAGGAAACCCAGGCTGTAAACAAACAACACTAATCACAAACTGGACTAGCACAGAGAAACCCAGGCTGTAAACACACAACACTCATCACAAACTGGACTGGCACAGAGAAACCCAGGCTGTAAACACACAACACTCATCACAAACTGGACTGGCACAGAGAAACCCAGGCTGTAAATACACAACACTCATCACAAACTAAATACTCGAAATAGGACTGACGTAGGGGGGAGGAGGGGGAGGGAGGGTGAGGGAGGCAGTGGAGAGAGAGAGAAAAAGGGAAAGGCCGGTATGGGGGAGTGAGATAGAGAGAGAAGTGGAAGAGTGTGGGTGGAAATGGGAAATGTATCCCAGGTGTAAACCGGAGCTACTTCAAATGAAGACAGAAAGTGAATATTCCTAATTGGATTCGGCACTCCCACTGTCATACTCTTCTGTTCGTCAAACCAACTGCTGTTCCCAAAAGAAAACCTGACAAAGTCAACATGAAACCCAAACAGAACATACGCGGAGAAATCCTGGAAGTGTCACATTCCTGAGAGGGTGACAGTTTTTAGGTACAATCAGTCGCTCTATAAAGTAAACAGCAACACGGAGGAACGCAGCAGCCATCTGGAATGTATTCATCAATCCATCAACAACCACTCAAAGGAATGAGACACGTGTGTGTGTGTGTGTGTGTGTGTGTGTGTGTGTGTGTGTGTGTGTGTGTGTGTGTGTGTGTGTGTGTGTGTAGGACTCACGTCTCCCCCACTGTCCTTGAGTCCCAGTATATTCGGGTGCTGGGCCAGTCTCACCACGGCATCTACAGGCAGGTCCAGACCCGTGTTAGCAGGAACGCTGTACAGAACCACTGGAACCGGACTATTATCTGCTACCTGTGGGGCGAGACAGCGAGAGACGACGGGGTCATGCAATCGTTACCGCTGGCTATATCTAATAATAAACACACATTCACATTATATATATAGATATATATATATATATATATATATACAGACACGCCTGGCAACGTGAAGGAGGCTCAAAGGCTGCTAGCTGTCTTTTGGGTGCAAACACACACACACACACACACACAATACCAGTCACTTTCTGACACGTTTATCCAAACCATTGAATGGTACTGCATAATATTTTTGCGTCAATCATAAGTGTAAACTCCAGTAAAATGATTGACAGATCAGCTGACCTGTGTAAAGTGGTGAACCAGTGCCCTGCTGTCCATCTTGCCCTTGTAAAAGCACGGTGTAACCACCAGAACCAGATCTGCTCCAGCACCGGCCATTCTCTCAGTCATTACTACTGTAGCTCTGGTGGCTGGGGGGGAGGGAGGGAACTCTTCAATTAGATCCATATCACATTTTCAACCATGTTCACAAAGTCACGATGTCCGGATCACTAGAAGGTTCAGGCGTTCCGCTCTGTTTGTAATGTCATTAAGGATTTAGGTCACTTGTAAGTGAAAGGATTTAAATATTACCTGATTAAATTACTCTTATAATTGATTGATTATAATGTACGCCATAACGGATAAAATGATCTAATGACTCGGTTACAGGCATTACTCAATAATTTACCAAACAGTTCTATCACCGGGCCATTATAACGGGACAATATGTGGTGAGACTGACCGTAAAGAACAGGTCCCTGGGTTTATTAGACGCCCTTCATCGTTACGGTATTCATACTCGTCACACCAACATCTTTTTTGGTGTGAAATTCAATTTCCTTTTTAAGTGGTTCTTAAATCATCTGTTGGTTTATGCAAATGAGAGTAAAGACGTATCTGAATTTCTTACACACGCACGCACACGCACACGCACGCACGCACGCACACACACACGCACACACACACACACACGCAGACACACACACACGCAGACACACACACACGCACACACGCACACAGGCAATGTGTGAACTCTTACATTCACAGCCAGATCCTGCCAGGACCAGCTGGTGTGTGGGCAGCGCCAGTCTGACCTTTCTCACCACCTCCACCCTCTCGGCGTCTGTCAGGTACAGGTACTCTCCATTAGAGCCCTGCACCACCAGACCTGAAACACACAACACCACCACCATCACCGTCACATGACCTTTAGATGTAGAACACACACCTTCATCATCACCACCACCACCACCACCATCACCTCCATCAGGACCTTCACAACATCATCACCGTGGATGTTCCGAACTGTATCAACCGGCTGTGATGACGGTGGGAATCCGCAAGGGGGCACCACGCACATTTCTTTCCACTGGGCATCACGGTGATCTACATACATCATGTCTAAGTTACAGTTACTGTCGACGTTTTGACCCTTGGCCCTTAATGAACTCTCTTAAGGTACTAATTTATACGGTCATACATTTCCACACGGACACTATTACACACTTGGAGTGGGGACGTGGTATAACATCTTGTTTATCAAACACTCTGACCTCTGGCTGACACATTTAGGGCACACTTCCGTTATAAATACCTTTAAAGGGTATCTTTGCATACTTCCGCAGGTTTTCGTCCAGTTTCTGATAGTCCACGTCCTCGTTCTGTGTGAATGGCGTTGCTATGGGCGGGTAGATCCCCCGAATATCAACTCGGGGTCCCGCTGCCACGCTTTGGGTTCTGGTTTGGGTCTGGGATGGTCTCCAAAGCACAGAGGCACTGGTTTGGGTCTGGGATGGTCTCCACAGCACAGAGGTACTGCATCTGCGCACTGCTGGACCGACAGTTCGGAGAGTTTTGACACCAAGCATTGTGTCCAAAGGATCAGGTGCCTTTAGACTGGGTTTAGTGTCGATCTAGTATGCACACCGACGCAAAAATATGTTTGGTTGCCCAGTATTTGCCAGCCCAGTTAATGTGCAACGGCGCTCTCTAAACATTGACTAAAGGGTGACGGGGTTCAGGTTGGTTAAGGCTGCCACATTTAGACTACAGCACTTTACTGCACTCTCCACGCTTTGCGCGTCATAACATCCCCTTCTGAGTGTAGGGCTCCAATTTAAAGGTTGACAAATTCTATCGAGATACTTGTATATTATTGGTTTACTCGTATTTGCACATTGAATTAAGTCAGGCCAGTGGCAACACTATTCAGATTCTCGTCCCGTCCGCGCTGAGTTGCTTGCTTCGGTTTCCTTTAGGAACCGCCCCTGAGAGCCGCAGCTAGGGTCCATCTGAAAAGTGCAAGAGCCACAGTTAGGGTCTATCTGAAAAGTGCAAGACTTAAGCTGATATTGGCCCAGGGCCTGTGAGTCTAATATGTGATCTCCTGTGCTGAATCTTGTGTTTAGACTTAGAGTACTTTTGTAGAACTATTACTGAAGTAATATAACTATAGTGGTATTTCGGCCAAATATATTTGTTTAATCAGAAATTGGTGGTTTAATACATAATAACGATTGTTAGAACATGCTATAGATTCGTATAGAACAAGAACTTGCCTACTCTTAATTCGATCTGCCGTCGAATAATCTGATTTAATGAAACACTTCAATCTTGTTATACCGTTTTGTAGATCAACACAGACTCAGAAGTAATTTACAACGAAGGGCTTAATTTACACAAATAACTGGCATTAGATTTGGTTACATTGCATGACAGCACACATCAACGCTATAACGCACTATCCTCAAACGAAGCCACATATATGGGCGTACTGTTATAGGCTACACAGACATAATCCAGAAACTGTATACTAAGGTTCTATAACTTGACAGGGTCCATGTGTTTCATACTGACAGGCTGTTCCCCCCTAAATATATATAAGTGCAGTGTGAAGGCGTAATTGCCATTCCCTGCGCGGTGTCTGTGTTAATAGACACGGGAAGAAAGAGTCCCGGATTTGGCACTTATCATCGAGCCAGGGCCAGTGTCCCGGCCAACTCTACATCAGTCATGCCCTCCAGTGCATAACAATCAATAGGACCGTGTGCGTGGGGATGGGGTGTGTGTGTGTGTGTGTGTGACTGTGTGTGTGTGTGTGACTGGGTGTGTGTGTGTGTGTGTGTGTGACTGTGTGTGTGTGTGTGACTGGGTGTGTGTGTGTGTGTGTGTGTGTGTGTGTGTGTGTGTGTGTGTGTGTGTGTGTGTGTGTGTGTGTGTGTGTGTGTGTGTGTGTGGGGGGATAGTGGAAGTATAAGCCACAGCCGATCCAGGGCATTTTTCTAGCAGTTTGGCTATTTTTATTCCATTTCCTCGACAAGGCCAGTCACATAGAGCGCATGGAAGAGGTCCTGTGTTGTGATGTTATGGGAATACCGGTCACACGGGCAATTTGGGATGAAGTTGTTTCTCTATAGCGCCGGTAAACCCATTAAAACAAAACAGGGATATTTTTCAAGGAATGTTTTTAGTGGTGTTCCGTTTATTAGTCCGAGCATGGATGGGGAGGATTGGCCGGTATGAATATGATACACAATCGGATAATTAGGTCTATTTAATTTAATATATTTCCAACTGTATCCTATTATGCGGGACGGGGAGAGCCAATCTGGACGGGACATTTCCTGCGTTCTGTTTTGAAGTGACACTGTACCGCTCTGCGGTTTGTCATGCGCAGTCCGCGCGTCCTCCCGCATTACGTCACATCGCGGTGAATTCTCGGTCCTGCCCGGTACAGTAGAATATTATCAGCATCAACAATAACAAACACGCACGGACCCTTGGTCTCCCACCCACCGCCGGCAGATGGAGCGTGACTTTTCGCCCTCCACTTCCACGTGACTTGCCCGGTTCGTCCAGACCGAGCATCTTAACTCCGCATCATGGCTGCGAGAGATGCGGCCACTCGGTGCCAAACCGCCCACCTCTTCCGAGGACTACCACCGCTGTTCCCGACTCGGTTGCTCCTGATCTCCGTGTTCCATCTTTGCCTCTCTCCCTCCCCGTCTGTCGCTCTGCTGGGATTCCGCCCGGAGGAGACCGGGGCAGAGCTGTCCGTGGAAGCCGGGGTCCTGAAAGCCACCGAGGGGACGCGCTTCATGCTGCGGGTCTACTACTGCTCATCCCAGCCGAGGTTCAATCGGACCGCGGGCGCCAGAGCCAACGCCGCCCCGTGGATCGCGTTCATCGAGGAGCCGAGCCCGGGGAGAGAGGGGCAGGTCCACCCGAAACGGAACATGTGCGTGGATAAAAACGCCCGGACGTCCGATATTGAGATCTTGGGCTCTTTCAAATCCGCGTCTAGTCAGAACTCCGTGTTGGTGGAAGTACTGGCGAAGGATCTGCGCAGAGGGGAGAAGATCAAGTACTATTCGATGTGCGCCTTCGACGGGTCCAAATGGGAACACTACCGGACCAAGGATTTCTGGGTGGCTGTGGTGGAGCGCGGAGCCGAACCGGACCTCTGGCTCCAGGTGTTGGTATCGGTTCTGTTGCTCGCACTCTCGGCACTTTTCAGCGGGCTCAACCTCAGCTTGCTGGCACTGGATCCCGTGGAGCTCCAGGTTCTGCAGAACAGCGGCACGGACAAGGAGCAGATATACGCGCGGAAAATCGAGTCCGTCCGGCGGCACGGAAACTACGTTCTGTGCACGTTGCTGCTGGGCAACGCACTGATCAACGCGGCACTCGCGGTGTGGATGTGCCAGATCCTGGGCATGACCTGGCTGTCCACCGTCATCTGCGCGTTCGGGATATTCTTCATCGGAGAGATCCTGCCGCACTCGGTCGCGTCGCGGCACGGCTTGGCCATTGCGTCTAAAACCATCTGGGTGACCCGTCTGCTCATGGTGCTCTCCTTCCCCATCTCGTACCCCATCAGCAAACTGCTGGACTTCATCCTGCACCAGGAGATCAGCAACTTCTACACCCGGGAGAAGCTTCTGGAGATGTTGCGCGTCACCGACCCGTACCACGACCTGGTCAAGGAGGAACTCAACATCATCCAGGGGGCGCTGGAGCTGCGGACCAAAACGGTGGAGGACGTCCTCACGCCGCTGACCGACTGCTTCATGCTCACCTCGGACGCCGTGCTGGACTTCAACACCATGTCTGAGGTCATGCAGAGCGGATACACGCGCATCCCCGTGTTCGAGAACGAGCGCTCGAACATCGTGGATATTCTGTTCGTGAAGGACCTGGCGTTCGTGGACCCGGACGACTGCACCCACCTGAAGACCATAACCCAGTTCTACAAACACCCCATGCACTGCGTGTTTAACGACACCAAGCTGGACGCCATGCTGGAGGAGTTCAAGAAGGGTGAGAGGGGGGAGGATGCGTGCTAGGGGGGAGGGAGGGAGACAGAAAGTAGATTCTCTGTTTTTATGAGCCATATGATATCTGCAGCTGATATATATATATATATATATATTTGGCCAGAACAGTACACTGAGACAGAGTTAAGTTAAAGCCTCACTATACCGAAGTACTTTATTAAAAAATATAAAGGCAGTGCACCTCACAGAGGGCTTTAGTGTAGACTAACTACAGTAAGCCTACAGGCAGCAGCTGATCTAGTCCTTTATTGCCATGACAACACCCCCAACCCCATTTCCATACTCCTCCCATACTCAAGCCATCCCATACCGAAAAGACATAAAAAACCAGAGATCAATTTTGACCTCCCGCCCGTTTGTCCGTCCACACGTACGTACTCAGCAATGCTGCACTCTGGTTTGGATCCACAATGAATCAACACGTGTTTGTGTTTGTTTTCGTATGAAAGAGAGGGACGGTATCCAAGACAGAGATGAATGCGCTGGTTGTTTGTGTGTGTGTGTCTGTGTGTGTGTGTGTCTCTGTGTGTGTGTGTGTGTGTGTAAGTGTGTCTCTGTGTGTGTGTGTGTGTGTGTCTGTGTGTCTCTGTGTGTGTCTCTGTGTGTGTGTGTGTGTGTGTGCCTCTCTCTGTGTGTGTGTGTGTGTGGCAATGTTGCAACGGTGAAACTGGAGCCCGACTCAGCAAAAAAAAGTACCCCACAAATAAGCCTCTGACATTACAGTGTCGTTGAGGACTGTGTCTCCATATCTCACGCGTCGTCCAAACTGTCACCCTATTCTGCAGTTTCCCACTACGGGCCCTTGTCAAGTGCAGTGCTCTCTATAGGGAAGAAGGATACGGTTTGGGAGTCTGTGTGTCCCTCTCAACTTTCTGCCAGTTCAACAGATGACACAGCCGTTGGGGGTGGCCTCCAGTGCAGCTGGCCCTGTGTGTAACAGACAATATCGTGTGTAATGAGAGTGTCCACTCTGTTACATGGTGGTTAGTGGTACTGATGATGATGTAATCTAGTGTGTAATGAGAGTGTCCACTCTGTTACATGGTGGTTAGTGGTACTGATGATGTAATGTAGTGTGTAATGAGAGTGTCCACTCTGTTACATGGTGGTTAGTGGTACTGATGATGATGTAGTGTGTAATGAGAGTGTCCACTCTGTTACATGGTGGTTAGTGGTACTGATGATGATTTAATGTAGTGTGTGTAATGAGAGTGTCCACTCTGTTACATGGTGGTTAGTGGTACTGATGCTGATTTAATGTAGTGTGTGTAATGAGAGTGTCCACTCTGTTACATGGTGGTTAGTGGTACTGATGATGATGTGATGTTCGACAGCTGGCGTCAGCAGGAGGTGGGGGGAGGGGGTGCTCTGAGTCCTCATGAAAACTCAGTCACCTCTCCTCAACCCAACTCTTCTACAGACCTAAAGAATTCTGTATTAGCAATGTGATGTCATGTCCTGTCTCTCTCCTCAGGTAAGTCTCACCTGGCCATCGTCCAGCGGGTCAACAACGAAGGCGAGGGTGACCCTTTTTATGAGGTCATGGGCATCGTGACTCTGGAGGACGTCATCGAAGAGATCATCAAGTCAGAGATACTGGATGAGACCGATCTCTATAGTATGAGGGCACACACACACACACACACACACACACACACACACACACACACACACACACACACACACACACACACACACACACACACACACACACACACGTTGTGCTCTAAAATACAGGTTATCTACAATGTCTCTTACTGTGTGTGTGTGTGTGTGTGTGTATGTGTGTGTGTGTGTGTGTGACTTCACACAGCTGACAACCGTTCCAAACGGCGCGTGTCTCACCATGAGAGGAAGCAACAGGACTTCTCCATCTTCAAACTGTCAGAGAATGAGCTGAAGGTGAAGATCTCGCCGCAGCTCCTCCTGGCTACGCACCGCTTCCTGTCCACAGGTAGGACCACTGTGAGGTCACTTCCGGGTTGAATAGGGTTTCATAGAAAGGAACTATAAAATTGAAATAAATTACAAAGATTGTATTCATATGGAATGTAACCTCATCCCAAGTGGATTCACTACGGTTTAACATTCACTCTTATTCACACATTCTTCCCTTTCTTCTTTGCTCTATTTGTCTCCATCTCTCTGACTCACAAACGCACTGGTAAGAAGTGGAGCCCTTCAAGCCAGTCCACCTATCAGAGAAGATTTTACTGCGCCTCATTAAACACCCCAGTGTGGTCCAAGAGCTCAGCTACGACGAAAAGAACAAGCTTGCCCCACAACACTTCCTGTTCCAGAGAAACAAACCTGTCGATTACTTCATTCTGATTCTACAGGTACCTGTCTGTCTGTCTGTCTGTCTCTGCCTGTCTTTCTGTCTGTCTCTGACTGTCGGTCTGTTTGTCTCTGCCTGTCTGTCTGTCTGACTGTCTGTCTGTGTCAGGTTTCAATTTTGCTCCCACTGGAGTTTGTGGAAACACCATGACCTTCTCCACTCTCTGTTCCAGGGTCGAGTGGAGGTGGAGTTTGGAAAAGAAGCCTTGAGGTTTGAGAATGGAGCATTTGCCTACTACGGAGTTCCTGCCATTATGCCGACAGGTGCTAATTGATTAGACAAACACACACACACACACACTCACACACACACACACACGCACGCACGCACGCACGCACGCACGCACGCACGCACGCACGCACGCACGCACGCACACACACACACACACACACACACACACACACACACACACACACACACACACACACACACACACACACACACTCAATAATGACCAATAAGGATTCTGCCACATTCAGTCCACAGATCCCCCTCCCGTAGCAGTGGTCTGGACCGCTCTGACTCCATGCTGTGTGGGGGCAGTCTGGGCCAGCTCAATGGAGGGGGGAGTGTCTACCTGCCCGACTACTCTGTCAGACAGCTCACTCACCTGCAGATCATGAAGGTAACAGACCACTGTCGGCTCATATTACAGACATTTGAACCGGATATTTGAAGAATATAAATTATGTTTGATTCTGTGATTAGGCATTTAGAAGTAGATAAACAAATATTGTCTTAGTCTGTCGGGACAAAATAGTCTGTATCTCACCATTAGCTTTGTAGCACAGACCAACGCTAACATTGTAATCTTTCTATATTTGTTGACCTACGAACTTCCTGACCTCTGACCCAAAAGATCACACGTAGCCATTACCAGAATGCCCTGACAGCGACCCGGATGGACAGCTCCCCCCAGACCCCTGACGCAGACACCCGACCCTCTGACGGGAATACCCCCGACCCTCCCGTCCAGGACCACCTCCTCCCCCCCAGGGAGACCCGACCCGGCTCGGCCAGAACCAAGGGACAGCAGTCTTCCCTCCCACACAGCACCTCAATGCTCAACGAAAAGAACCGCATCGTCCGTAAGTCACCAGAACGTGGTCGCTAGAACTGGTGCTGCAGGGAGGAGTGGGAAGGAGAGAAGGAAGGAGGGAGCGAGAGAGGAGGGAAGGATGGAAGTTAGCATTGGTGGGAGGATTAGGAATGAGGAAAGGAAGAAGGGAGCGAGAGAGGATGGAAGGAAGTAGGGTGAGAGGATTAGGAAGGAGGAAAGGAAGAAGGAAGCGAGAGAAGACGCAAGGAGCAAATGAAAAAGGGAGCGAGATAGGAGGAGAGAAGGAAAGGAAGAAGGGAGCAAGATAGGAGGAGAGAAGGAAAGGAAGAAGGTGTGTCTCTGTGAACAGATCGTCACTGTGTGCATGTAGGTCTGAGTGAACTATATGTGTCTCTGTGAACAGATCATCACTGTGTGCATGTAGGTCTGAGTGCACTATATGTGTCTCTGTGAACAGATCATCACTGTGTGCATGTAGGTCTGAGCGAACTATATGTGTCTCTGTCTACAGGCAGTAAGTCTGACGGCCAGAAGAGCCCCAGCGACTCTGTGTTTCTGAGGATGGATGAGATCCCCTACATCACGGAGGACCACTCAGAGATTGACAGCATCAACGGTTAGACGCACATCCAGGGGAACCTTAAGCCACGCAAGAACACCCAAACGCTTAGAAGGGGCAGAATGAATTCTCATTTCCTGTCTCGCTCCTCACTCTCTCAGACACAGCCTCCGTCGCTATGGAAACAGACTCCAACTCCTCCATCATTGGCGGTCTGTCCCTGAGTGGATCGGAGGACACACTGGGCAAGAAACTGCTGCTGAAACTCAGTGAGTCAGACATTTTTATGACTAACCATAAATGTGGATATTTTTGTCCCTGATGTATAGTTAAGTCACAAACACACACGCACACACACACATACACACACACAGAAAACCTAGGCTGAAATTGCTTAAAAAATATATCTTCTCTAACCCCGCCACCTGTTGAACTATGGCGTTATATAGACGGGGGAAACATTTGAGAGTCAGGCGCGCTAACCTTGGTAACAGTCAACAAACATCTGCTCAGAAGGTATCCTAGCAACCGGTCATTCACCAACTCCCCCTGTCTTTCTCTGCCAAGAGTCTTTCTTCAGAAGAGGCCCCCAACAAACCCCCTCGACTTTTGTGTGTGTGTGTGTGTCTGTCCTATCGTCCTCGTCTGATACACACTGGTGGCCTAACCCAACCAATCAGGGTTTCTCAAGCATCTCTGTGCCGTTCTACAGACTTTTTGGGTCGTGTGTATCGATCTGGTGGCGCCGGTAGAAACTAACGACCAAACAGCGCAGCATTTCCTGTGAAGTACAAATGGAGCATTACATCATAAGTGTGTGGATATGTGCCCCCTGTGTCTCATCCAGACCCCTATTCAAACACGTAGTCACACGCCTAACTGGGGTTTGATGGTGACTCTACTCACTGCACATATAAACAACATATTATACATCAAGCCCAAAATAGCTTGTTATTTGCACAAGTCCCAGAAGGCATCTTCAATAGAGAACAATCTGGCTCGCTGACCCAAATCCCCCGAACAGAAAACACAACAGGGGTCCTCATTTCACCCGTTTAGTAAATAATACAAAACTGGTTGACAGAAGTTCACAGTGAAATACACACTCAATTAAAATTTTCAAGGATGTCTAATTTTCTCCTCAGGTCACAAGAAGAGGAAAAAGTCCAGGGAAGGAGACAAGACACCCGAGGACACATCAGAGCAGCCATTGGTCAAGACCTAGCTAGGCCCACGTAAGCCCTCGGCCAATCACAGACAGCCGGTATTTCCTTCAAATTGTTAGACTATGTAGAACGTCTCCAAGTTGATCAAGTCAACGGTTGATGGCATCCCCTCCCCATAACATCGTAGTATGAACCGTCGAGGGCCACATAACCCCTAACCAACAGGACGGAATATGCCATTATGAGGAACAGGGGTGACTTTCTTCTGGAACGTTTTAACTACGGCAGTATAGCATTGGATTCAATGCTAGTATTCGGAAAGACGAGGAATGTGGAATGCGAAGAGGGGCTACGGCGCACCTGTATTTTTATTTTTTAACTGGCTCTGCAGGCGCAGAACATTTAAAAGAGGTTCCTGAATGAAACCAAAGACCCAGGCTATTTTCCTACTGTTCACTTACTGCGCCATTGGAAGCTGTGTCACTTTATATAAGGAATAACAATGAACGTTTATCTTCTATTCTCTTTCCTGTTTATTATCTAACCAGCAGGTCCCAACTAACGTTTCGATGAGACAATTCACTTATTTGTTCATTTTCAAAAGTTCACCACAACTCTGATATATATTAGCATAAACTCAAACTACAGGTCGGCCTACTGGGTTGAAAAAGGTATTTAACGGCTGGTTTGAACGTTTCACTGACACGGATAGTTACATCTGCATGTCCTAGCGTTGTCAAGGAGACACATAGAGTTATCATTCACTTCCTTCCTGTTACGCCGCGTATAGATATAGAGCGTAGACAGTCTTTGATGACATCAGCCTATCTAGAGTTATGGATAATATCGACGTCACCATGTCCAGATCTATTGACAGCCATTGACAGTCTAATCTTAAAGCCCATGGGGGGGGGGGATTATGACAGTGGCGTGCTTTCGTCTCTGTTTGTCCCACACTGCTGTTTCAACCAGGAGGTCACACGGGGTGACAACATGTGAGGACAACCCTGACCTCCAGACGACCCCTGGTTACCTTGCTCGTCACCCGAGCCCCCTGAAGGGGTCACTAGAGATCTGTGAGACCAGGAAATCCATCACCCAGTGTCAAGGCTAGATTTTTGTACTCAGCTTAGGGTTTTCAGAGATCCTTTGGGCACAGACGATAATAGTTTCAGTACGGGAGAGCTGAGATATGTTCGCCACCACTGCAACCCCTGTTGGACCACAGGATGTGTGCCTGCCTTGCTTGTTTTGTGCAGATTCAGGTTTGTGCCACTGCACCATCTGTGGGGGAGGGGGGGTAGGAAGGATGGAGGAAGTGGGCGAAGGGGGAGTGATAGTCGTTCTCTCCTGCCATTGGTCAGCTGCGGGAGGCGTGCGTCCTCCCCCTGGTGGAATACGGAATTAATGCTGACTCACTGTGCAGCATGGGAGTAGAGCGGACGGCCAATCAAAACGCGTTCCCCTCTGTCTCGTCTCTGATAGCGCCTAGGAGATGTTCTCAGGTGCGCTGCCTTGCGGGTCGGTTTTGGAGTTTTTCCTGAATCTGTACACTTAGTGGGGGGGTTTTGCATATTAAATTGATATTTGTATCGCTGTTAAATCAAAAAAATGACATTGATAAATTGGATCTCTAATCGGAATTTGGTAATTTAACGTGATTGATTCGATAACACAATCATGTTCCATTGAAAGTACGCATCACGTGAATGGAAACGTCTTTTTATATAGCAGATGTGTATATAAGAGATGTATTGTTGATATTAGAGTTTATTATAACTGGATGGGGAATCTATGCACAACTAACCATGGGCACGACAACAGGGGAAAACTAGGAACGGGAATTTGCATCAATGAGAACTGAATTATAAAGATTTACGATTAAATGGTCTTCGGCTATATTCTTTAAACATTGTTATTAATGTTCTGCTTTTTATTTCCTTGTTTGATCTTGAAACATTGACTGATGTATGAATGTCGGGATGCATATCTGTAACTTCTAGTTGGATAAATACTAAAGAAAACATTTCCCAGCTGTTCTGGAAGCACCCGAGTCTCAAATGCCTCCGTCCCCGGGTTGTAGCATCTTTCACTGCGGCATCCTTACATGCTGACGAGGTGCTTACCTAAGGATGTTACTGCTGACACTGCATTTATCTGGGAGGCACAGCACGGTCAGTGGACACACTAGGCTCCATACACGGAAGTCAAATAGACGTAGACATGCGCAGTAGAGCACCTATTAGACGTTAATGAACGGTGATAAACAGTTACAGGGACGTCCACAGGAAACTGCGGCAGATATATTGCTCAGTGACGGTTTCCTTGACTACATGGTGAAAAAACACAGACGCAGAGAAACGACACGTGATTCATAATTTATTCATGTACATACAGGATGTCAGTGTAACCATGGCAACCACATGGAAAGTGGCTGTGTGTACAGTCAGTTAAAGGAACATGTCGGGGTCGAAATATCACAAGAAAAACATAAACACAGGCACATAAGAATATGATTAACGGCATTTCCTTATTGTCATCAGAAGAGATGAGTATCTTTTGAAAATATATCATGACGCGCTTCGGTAAAGACACTAAGATTAAGCCAAAAATTTTTTTTTGTTGTTCAGCTGTTAAAACGTAAGAGGTATGTGTTTTTTCTGTAGCTGCTCAAAGTATTAACATGTCACGTCACCTTTGACCCGAAACCTCACGCGTGTGACCTTCATTTCGGTGACCTTACACAAATAAATCGCTGACAACTACATATTAACCACAACGCACCATTTTGCACATTCAAGAGTGTTTTGATTGTTCTTCGAACCACAAAACATTTACAACTTGTTCATATATGGCGGTTGTATTGTTGATATGTGGGTTTTGGTTCCTATGTCAAGTAGAGAATCACAGAACTTATTTGAACTGACGCTTTTCAGCTAACTACTGATATTATTCACACGTTGTCGAAAGCTGCATATTACACATTATACAATCTAATAAATACAATTTAGTATAAGAGAAGTGGAGGACTTCAGCTGAAAGACGACACTTCCTGGGCCCAAAAGTACAGCCTGGACCCTATTATGGTCCTCTACCCCCTTCTGACCAGGGGAATTGAAGTAAGAGTCCATTTGGGACAAATCATTGTAATATTGAAAACATGGACTCACTGACACATGAGTGGTCTACATCTGAGTTCAGTTTCACCGCCCCCCAACTAGTAGATCAGGGAAGGGTAAACTTTTCAGCTCAGGGACCACATCAGGACTTGAAATGGAGGGCCACATTTGTTTTGTAATTTGTTAATTATGAATTATTTGTGAGCCAGAAAAGGGCCATAAGGGTTATTATATCTAAATAACTTTTATTCAAATTCAACAATCGGACTGGCGAGTTATTTTGTGCTCCAAACTGTTTTAATACCTGCCGCGGGTCGGGTGGAATTTCTCCGAGGGCCCAATTTGGGCCGCGGGCCTTAGTTTGCCAACCCCTGTTGCAGATGGATATGGTTCCACTTAGAACAAGGTAACTTTACTCAGGCTTGGGCAGGTGAAACTGGGCTCAGATGAATAATCGCACCGGCAAATTCACCGCAACAAAAAACAACCAGGTATTGAAAACAACACATCTCATCCTGATTGCATTTCGACACGATCAAAACTCCTAATATGTTCACGGGAAAAAAGGCCTAAATTAAAACAAACTCTTTGGAGAGGGTCAAAGACCATAATCACCAGGCTGTTATTGGCCTATTAATGAACCCTGAAATACAGTGTGTGTGTGTGTGTGTGTATTCACGTCTGACATCTGTCCAACAGAAATGTAGCCTGCAGTCCATTATAGAACATGCACTCAGCTGCCAACCAGTCGATTGCCAAATCCCAAACCCCCATAGTGCAGTTCAACCAATCAGAGACAAGGATACAAAGGCGGGAGCGGGTGGGACTGAACAAGAACACACGTGACTGTAGCGCTACACTCCGATGGTGGACAGGAAGCAGGAAGTAGCCGCAGGGTCGAGAGGCCGGGCCTTACTGGACCTTGGATACGGTCTCATGGATGGACTCAGCGACGTAATCGATGTTCTTGGAGGTCAGGCCGCACATGTTGATGCGCCCACTGGCCATCAGGTACACGTGCTTCTCCTTAATCATGAACGCCACCTGGTTAGCTGTAGACAGGAGAGAGACAGACATCAGCATAAAGGCATCACAGTGACATCTGTCTGTCAGGTGTTGACTCCATCCAGGGAGGGAAGAGATGATGAGGAAGAGAGGGGGATGAACGAGAGAAAGTCACATGCAACAATATACGTTACGGCCTCAGTAGGTGCCCTATAATCAACCCTACGTTGACCACCACGAGCTAAAGCTCGAACCCAGATCAATCCTGTTCATGTGGAAGACCAGAAGTAGATCTTCGCAAGCATTTTGACTTGTGCCGTTTACAGAAATGATCGTGTTCAGGTCAGTCGCGGTCGTGTACAGCCAGCTGCATGTGGTCAACACGCTAAGGCTTGTCATTACGCTACAGAGTGTGTGTGTGTGTGTGTGTGTGTTACTCACGGTTGAGTCCAGTGAAGCTGAACATGCCGATCTGCTCTGTGATGTGATCCCAGGTTCCCGGCGTCCCCAGAGCAATGAGCTTAGCCTTCAGCTGGTCTCTCATCAACAGAACACGATCAGCCATGGTCTTTACATTCCCCTTCCTACAGGAGAGAGTATTATCAAGACAAGACCAAAGAAACTGGTTTCAGGGTCAAATATCCTATACTTTTGGACTGTACCATTCAGTGAAGAGCTCGGGGTTGTTCAGTGTGATTGCTACGATCCGGGCTCCCTGTGACGGTGGGTTGGACCACGTGGTTCGGACAATCTTCTCCATCTGAGACAGAACACGGGTCAGGTTGTCTTTGTCCTGGGCCACCACAGTCAGATTCCCGACACGCTCGTCTTGAGAGGGAAGACACAAAACAGAGAAGTTTCAGCAAGCAAGCAGTGCGTGGTCCTCCCGGTGTGTTTAAATAAAACCGCAACTATTCTCCCGGTCAGGTTATCACCTTGACTAAAGTAGGACACAAAATGGAGGACCAGTTTCCAAAGCAGCTGCGAGTCAGTGAGTGCTAATTCATAAATACCTTATGATATTTTCTAAAATTGGTTTATAAGTTGCATCTGTCCTTGCTTAAGAGAAAATGAAATAAAATGAAAACTATTAATTCAGAGAAAAAAGAATTGCATCTTCTGGATTAAAAGAGGAATGTGCCAGTATTTATTTAATCAGTAGCCGTACTGATTTATTTAATCAGTAGCTGTAGTAGTACAGTCTCTGTCAGTATAAAAAACATAACTAACAGTTGCTGTAACTCTGTGATGTCTGAGATCTACAAGATGCATTAGACGTCGCGATGTGACAACCTCATCCTCTGCCAGAACTGTGAAGCTACTCGAGGATAAGCTGCAATGAAACTGTCGTACAGCCACTTAAATGACACTTATCCCCAGACGGGTCATGCTGTGTGATAAACACTCACTGTAGAGGCCAAAGTTCTTGGAGAAGGACTGGGCACAGAACAGCTCAAAGCCCTGGGACACAAAGTACCGGATGGCCCAGGCGTCCTTATCCAGGTTCCCTGAAGCAAATCCCTGATAGGCCGAGTCAAAAAAGGCAAAGAGATTCCTCCTCTTTGATGACAGAGAGAGAGGGGGAGATAGAGTTTAACCCCAAAACCACAGCACCATCTGGTACATCAGCGAAATGGGAAAATTATTTACAGTGAGCCGGGTTCAACCCAACAAATCCAGGAGGCTGGTTCTTTTCAGTTCCTGAGCTCTTTCTCTCGTCTCACCTTCATGACCTCAGCAATCTTCTCCCACTCCGCCGGGGTGGGGTCAGTCCCAGTGGGGTTGTGTGCGCAGGCGTGCAGCACGAAGATGGAGTGTTCTGGGGCTTTCTGCCGGCATAGAAATAAAAACATCAGTCATGAGAAACCGAACCAAACTCAAACACTCACTTCCCCTTGCCCTATAACCTTACCCCTCCATCCCTCTTCCATCCCTCCCTCCCCCCCATCACTCTCACCTCCAGGTCATTCATGATGCCAGTACGGTCCAGACCTTTCTTTGCTCCGTCCCAGTAGTGGTAGGGGCGTATGTCAGTAAACCCGGCATCAGCAAACACTGCATTGTGGTTCTCTGCAGGGGAGAGGAGGAAGAACAGGAAAGGGCTCTCTTAACCAGAGTAAACACAGGGATGACGACTGCACAGAAATATAACACCAAGATTCACCGGCAACCAAAGCAGAATAGTCAAATTACTTGGTTCCAGCCCCGCCCACTTACCCCAGGTCGGCGCGGAGACGTAGACGGGCGTGGACCGGTTGTTGGTTCCATTGTACCAGCGGCGCAGGAACTCCGCCCCTATCCTCAGGGCACCGGTCCCTCCCAGAGCCTGCACCGCTCCCACCTGACACACACACACACACACACACACACACACACACACACGCTTTAAAACAACACCTAATACATAAAGTGAATGTCACCACACATTTTCGGCCCGCTCTTAGTAACCAGGGTTACAGGTAACCAGGACGGCTGACAGAGACCAGCACCTCGCTAACCACCATATTGAAGGCCACACATGGACCACAGACCGATTGGACAAACGGGAAATGCTTCAGGACATGCCAAGGAGGAGGCGTGGCCTTGATACAGCACAGCCAACAGAAAACACATGTTCATATTGATCTAAGTGGTGTCTCAGCTCAAGGTATGTTGGAATGACGGGGAAACTGCTGATGGTAAACAAATCAACCTATGGTTTTACATAATTTCAACTTTCAACTCTTTATGTCTTCTTGTTGCACACGTCCATTAAGGCGTCTAGCCAGTTCTCCCGGGCCCAATCAGGTTCTCCGGGGCCCCATCAGGTTCTCCGGGGCACCATCAGGTTCTCCGGGGCACCATCAGGTTCTCCGGGGCACCATCAGGTTCTCCGGGGCCCCATCATGCTCTGCGTTGGGAAAATTAATGACGTACCCTTCCATCCTTAATGGCAGGACTGTTCTCCCCCAGCGCCACCTTGGAAGCGGCAGAGCGGAGCTCAGGAAGACCCAAGATGGGAAGATACTCATGGTTCAGACTGCTGTCCTCCACGATCATCTTCTCCACCTTCTTCACCACAGGCAGAACCCACGGCTGACATTCATCTGTACGGTAGGCTGGGGAAGGACAGGAGGAGAGGGAGTATTAATGACTGACTGACGGACTGGAGGTTCTGCCTGACTGGCTACGGGTTTTGCCTGACTGGCTACGGGTTCTGCCTGACTGGCTACGGGTTCTGCCTGACTGGCTATTGGTTCTGCCTGACTGGCTACTTGGAGGTTCTGCCTGCCTTACTGGAAACTCAGTCTAACAGAACGACTGGCTGACTGGAGGCTCTGTCTAACTGAACGACTGACTGACTGGAAGCTCTGTATAACTGAACGACTGACTGACTGGAGGCTTGTCTAGCTGAACGACTGACTGACTGGAGGCTTGTCTAACTGAACGACTGACTGACTGGAGGCTTGTCTAGCTGAACGACTGACTGACTGGAGGCTTGTCTAGCTGAACGACTGACTGACTGGAGGCTTGTCTAGCTGAACGACTGACTGACTGGAGGCTCTGTCTAACTGAACGACTGACTGACTGGAGGCTCTGTCTAACTGAACGACTGACTGACTGGAGGCTCTGTCTGAACGACTGACTGACAGGACCACTGACTGACTGACTGGAGGCTCTGTATAACTGAACGACTGACTGACTGAGGCTTGTCTAGCTGGACTGGCTCTGTCTAACTGAACGACTGACTGACTGGAGGCTTGAGCTGGCTCTGACTATAACTGAACGACTGACTGAATGGAGGCTTGTCTAGCTGAACGACTGACTGACAGGAGGCTCTGTCTAACTGAACGACTGACTGACTAGAGGCTCTGTATAACTGAACGACTGACTGACTGGAGGCTTGTCTGAACGACTGCTGACTGGAGGCTTGACTGACTGACTGGAGGCTTGTCTAACTGAACGACTGACTGAATGGAGGCTTGACTGACTGACTGGAGGGCTCTGTGATAACTGACTGAACGACTGACTGACTGGAGGCTTGTCTAGCTGAACGACTGACTGACTGGAGGCTTGTCTAACTGAACGACTGACTGACTGGAGGCTCTGTATAACTGAACGACTGACTGACAGGAGGCTCTGTCTAACTGAACGACTGACTGACTAGAGGCTCTGTATAACTGAACGACTGACTGACTAGAGGCTCTGTATAAGGACAGTGATTCCACGCGACATTCAGAGTCAAATAACAGCCGTTCATATGACTCCTGGAGGACCTTTAACATTCTATCGAGCAGGCAACCAGACAGCCAAATGACTCGCAAAATAAATAACTGTCTGGATTATGCTTCAACGCAAAAAATACATAGAAAATGAGGTCAAACACTAGAGACTTAAATATCCCACTAGCAACACAGGCTCAGACCCATATGAAGCATATTAAACTCTGCTGGTGTTGGTGGACTGGAGCTTGGACCTTGCATAGAATATATATACAAACACCCGAAGAATGACTTGGAGGTGATGCCAGGGATCATTTTAAAAACGCATTTTGCTCTAATCGGCTGAACCACACCGCGTCTCGTAGAATTAGTCACGAGGTCACGTGACGCCATCGCGTTCCAGTTTCCACCAAATGTCAAATGGGCAAGAACAGGCACCTAGCCTTTAGCAAAACTGCATTGCATGTAACATTCGTCAATTACAGCGGCTGTACTGTATATTGTATGGCAGAACAACATTGTTTACGACAGTCTGCTGCCATTGACGGCAGGGAAGTATTTACAGTTAAACCAAAAGACCGTTAGCTGCAGCCATGACAACCAGTACGAAGGTCATGTCTATGTTTAGTTCCCAAGCATTACAGCCAGCTAATATCATGCTACACTCGTTATCAACATATTTAGGCTGTTTAAACAAATAACTACTCTACCAAGCTAGCTGGCTGAAAGGGATCTTTCTCTTACCTCCGACTCCCAAATTCACCTTCTGCGGGTGGACGTCCTCTCTAAAGTCGGCAGTGAGTTTAAACACGGCCACCGGAGGAGCTTGAGGTACTTCTACGAATATGGACATTTTTATCCCGACACGGAGTCAATTAAGAGGAGAATCCCGTTATTCTTCGGTACCCGAGCGTTAGAAAGCAGCACACAGCCGAGGACAGAGACAGACACGAGAGAGTTCACCTTCAACGCGAAGCAGAGGAAGCGTGAACCAGAAGGGCGTCCGTCAAACAGCCAATGAGATTGCACGGTACGTTTGATCCCGGATGCGTGAGCCAATGAGAACACGTGTTGTCTAGTTTTATCTCCACCTATCTGAGGCATTGAACCATGTAAACATACGCCCCATTGACATTATTGGATTATTTGTACAGGTGATATCTGAGCACCCTCTACTGTGTGGAATGCCAATTAAGTCCAAATTAAATAAATAAAAATGCATTACATAAACGAGGCATTATGATATTGATATAAATTGCATTCCATACTGCTGGGCGAAGATCCCAGTTAAACACATAATACTTGTACATTTTCAAACTTTCTTTAGACAGTTAATTTTGGTGTAGCCAGGCAGATGCATTCTTTTTTCTTTAAGTCATATAAAATATTTTCTCATAGAAGCTAATAATAGTATGTCGGGGGTGTATTTTCATGTATTTTTTTCCTGTCCCAAATCTGGAATTGCTTTGCTCCGTCAACTGAGCTTCATTCGACTCTTATTCTTATCATGCAATAAATATCTCTCCTTTTGAGACGAAATATCCTCCAACCATAAACAAACGTTAAAGATTGGCACTTTACCCCTTGGCTAATTCAAGTATTGGTGACATTTCTCAATAAATGCGTACATTTATATTTTCGATATAATATTCTATGCTGTATTTATATTTATTCCAAATACATTGTATACACACACTTATATATATATATACACTTTGATATATTCTATGTACAAAGGCATTTTTGTAAACAGCTTCAATGTGAAATGGATATGACACAAAAACACTTGTATTGACCAGTTATAACACATTAATGACTTCATGAGATATAGCTAATGGTGTATGAAAAGTATGTACATAAATATCACATTGTACGTTCATTTACAATATAAAAATAAAGATAGATCTAAACGTAGGTGAGATGGATAATATGGGGTGGTTTATTATGGGGGGTTGTGATGATTCTAATTCTTGTCCTGTCCTGTCGTGCCCTCTTAAATCCAATTTTTTTAACAAAACACCCAGCCTGAAACTCGACAGAGCACAAATCTATAATTCGATACAGTGGCTAGGAAAAACTCCCTGATGGGTCGAATTTAGGAAGAAACCTAGAGAGGAACCAGGCTCTGAAGGGTAGCCAGACCTCTTCTGGCTTGGCTGGGTGATCTTTTTTATGCTGAGGGTCTTATTAAATAGTCAAGGTCAAATCAATCAGTCTGTCAAGCACAGTCAGGGGGGTTGAGGGTCAGGTGAATTGGAAGCCGGATTGTACAGGGGTCTGCTACACTTCCTCGAGGCTGCTGGGTCCCACGATGTGGTCAATGGGCACCTTAGGGTGAATAGAACAAGAAACAAGGAAAAGTTAGACATCCAAACTGTTAGACACACGGCTTGTGGAAAATCAATCCACCCACTTCACCAAGCATCAACTTAGGGACACCAATCAACCGCAAACATCCTGGGAAGGTCTAGTATCACTCACAGAGTTTACTCGGGTTGACGTGGATGGCAATGGGGTGACATTCAACAGCAAGCAGTGACTCACCTCCTTCTCCTGGTCTTTTGTTTTCACACCCCATCTAGTCTTTCCTGTCACTGTAAGCAATCATGTACACTCGTGTTTCCCCGTAAGTTCCCCCTTTCCTGTGCCACGTTATCCTAACCAGGTGTATTGTGTATGGTGGTTCATATGTATGAGGGGCCGTGTATTCATATGTATGAGGGGCCATAATTCAGATTTACCTCTCACATACACTACTAAAACGCTCTCACATACACTAGTGAAAATGAAAACTCTCACATACAATGCTAAAACGCTCTTACATACACGTCTGAAACGCTCTCACATACACTACTGAAAATTAAACCTCTCACATACACTAGTGAAACTCTCTCACGTACACTAGTGAAACTCTCTCACATACACTAATGAAAGTGTAAACTCCCACGCACACGCTGGTGAAACGCTCTCACATACACTAGTGAAACGCTCTCACATACACTAGTGAAACGCTCTCACATACACTAGTGAAACGCTCTCACATACACTAGTGAAACGCTCTCACATACACTAGTGAAACGCCCTTACATACACTATAGTGAAACGCTTTCACATACACTAGTGAAACTCTCTCACACACACTACTGAAACGCTCTCACACACACTAGTGAAACACTCTCGCATACACAACTAAAACTCTCTCACATACACTAGTGAGAATACACTTACACATACCCTACTGAGATCCTCTCACATACCCTATTGAGATCCTCTCACATACCCTACTGAGATCCTCTCACATACCCTATTGAGATCCTCTCACATACCCTATTGAGATCCTCTCACATACCCTACTGAGATCCTCTCACATACCCCACTGAGATCCTCTCACATACCCTACTGAGATCCTCTCACATACCCTACTGAGATCCTCTCACATACCCTACTGAGATCTTCTCACATACCCTACTGAGATCCTCTCACATACCCTATTGAGATCCTTTCACATACCCTACTGAGATCCTCTCACATACCCTACTGAGATCCTCTCACATACCCTACTGAGATCCTCTCACATACCCTACTGAGATCCTCTTACATACCCTACTGAGATACTCTCACATACCCTACTGAGATCCTCTCACATATCCTACTGAGATCCTCTCACATACCCTACTGAGATCTTCTCACATACCCTACTGAGATCCTCTCACATACCCTACTGAGATCTTCTCACATACCCTACTGAGATCCTCTCACATACCCTACTGAGATCCTCTCACATACCCTACTGAGATCCTCTCACATACCCTACTGAGATCCTCTCACATACCCTACTGAGATCCTCTCACATACCCTACTGAGATCCTCTCACATACCCTACTGAGATCCTCTCACATACCCTACTGAGATTTTATTTGTCTATGTGAGAGTGTTTCAGTAATATGAGTGAGAGCGTTTCACTAGTGTATATGAGAGTGTTTCACTAGTGTATGTGAGAGCATTTCACTAGTGTATGTGAGAGCGTTTCACTAGTGTGTGTGAGAGCGTTTCACTAGTGTGTGTGAGAGCGTTTCACTAGTGTATGTGAGAGCGTTACACTAGTGCATGTGAGAGCGTTTCACTAGTGTATGCGAGAGCGTTTCACCAGCGTATGCATGAGAGTTCACACTTTTATTAGTGTGTGTGAGAGAGTTTCACTAGTGTACGTGAGGGAGTTTCACTAGTGTATGTGAGAGGTTTATTTTTCAGTAGTGTATGTGAGAGCGTCTCAGTAGTGTATGTAAGAGCGTTTTAGCATTGTATGTGAGAGTTTTCATTTTCACTAGTGAATGTGAGAGCGTTTCAGTAGTGTATGTGAGAGGTAAATCTGAATTACGGCCCGTCATACATGTGAGTGTTGTGTTTTAAAGGTGGTGTTTCGTGTGTTCTGTTGTTGTCCAGGTCCAGATCAGAGATGAGAGGTTCTTCCTCTCCATCTTTCAGCTTCCTAAACAAGAATTCTACAGTTAGTTAATTGGGAGAGTTGCTTAAAGGTGCAGTCATCATTTTAAAGGTGTCCTTGACTTATAGTCCGATAGTGGGTTTGATTTAGTGCACTCATTACTTATAAGACCCAGTGGTCCAATTTGGTATTGGTAATATTTAAATATCTGGTAGGTATTACGTAAAACATAATTCGGTAGCTAACATAATATTTCCAAAAATATTACATGTGATAGGTGTAGACCAACAGGTATGACATCATACATGAATATCTGGTCGTTTTCTAATCATACAGCATATGACATCATTGGGATCCGGTGACACAAAATGGTATTTTGTCATTTCTTTATAACACCTGCAACAGACACTGACCTTATTGTTGTGGACCTTGAAACCATTCGTGCTGCAGGATGTCCTCAAATGATGGCCGACAGTTGGCATTTAGTCGGAGGCACCATTTGATCAAATCTATGCATTCTATAGAACAAAAGGATTTGTATTAGCTAGGAGAGTAGAGTCACAAAAAGGCATCTGTGTTCCAGTAGGAATAAGAAAAACAAACCATCAAATCTATCACGTAATCGTCAAAAACTTTTGGGCTTAACATTCATAAAAATATTAGTTCTGGCTGTGCCGTTGTCAGAATTGTATGGTGACAGTCTGTCTATCACATTGAATGGGGAGGCTTGTTGCCCTAGTGACCAAGGGCACAATGAAAGGTTGTTGGTTCTTATCCCGGACTGGGTGATGTGAAAAACCCAACCGTTCTTTCCTCGCATGCATACCATCCGAAAGGGCTTTTATGAAGGGCAAGTTGTGTCCACCGCAAATTTGCTCTTTGTTCTGAAACGGAGAGCGTCCGTTGGCCAGGAGGTACAAAAGGATGCCCAGAGACCAGACCGTGGCCTCGTCACCATTGTACGTCCCGTTGATCAACATCTCCGGTGGGCAGTACCGCAAGGTGCCTGAGACACAAGGAGCGAGAGGGATGTGTTAGCTGCGGCCTACATCACCACAGTGACGGAACATTATTGAGGCCAACTCACCACAATACTCGCTGTACAGCTCCTCCTGTAACAGGTCGCCGCATCCGAAGTCAACCAGTTTTACAGTGAATGTGTCGAGCTGCAGCAGCAGGTTCTGGGCTTTAATGTCTCGGTGTAAGACGCCGCGGTCTCTGCAATGGCGGCATGCCAGCACCGCCTGCTTCCAGATGCGCCTGACGAAGTCCTCGCAAAGAGCCCCTTGCGTGGTGGTGTACATCAGATCAATCAGGTCCATGCAGGGAGCCGGGTGCTCCATGATTATGATTATCTGGTCCGGCTCATCGAACCAATCGAGGAGCTCCACGATGTGGTCACATGCCGGAGGCCGGGAAGCCATCAACTGCAGGCCCACCTCTAAGGGCAGCTTGAGGGACGTTCCAGGCTAAAGAGGGAGGTTGGTTGACACAAAGTTGTCATATTCGAGGCAAAAGCAGGTTGACCAACACAGTTTGAAAGCGTTCTAGGCTAAAGAGATGTTAATTGGCACACCTATTAGTCAGAATGTGCTTGCTATTGCTAGGTAGCAATGCTAGGTAGCAACAGCATTTAGCGACAGAATGTGCTTGCTATTGCTAGGTAGCATTGCTAGGTAGCTATAGCAATTAGCAACAAAATCTGCTTGCTATTGCTAGGTAGCCATAGCATGTAGCGACAGAATGTGCTTGCTATTGCTAGGTAGCAATAGCAATTAGCGGCAGAATGAGCTTGCTTTTGGTAGGTAGTATTGCTAGGTAGCAATAGCAATTAGCGACAGAAT
>CM055741.1:4642659-4690159 GCA_029465975.1 Dallia pectoralis
GGCCCCGCCATCAAAGTACTCCTGGAAGCTTCAAGGACTAAGCTGTAGAATGTCAAGAAAATTTTTGGAAGTTTAAAACAAAAGCCGCAAACTAGAAGATCCAACCAGCTTCTCACAGTACAACGCTGGCAGGTTGCTGGGAATCGAGGCTTCGGATCCATTCACGCGGAACACGGAAACGTAGATGGGAAAAAAATGTAACCTTATCCTGTCTACATTCTATCTTCTTGTCACTTTTTATAGTCTTTGGTAATTATTTCTCTTGTCTCCTCTGCCCTGGGTCGGTTCCTATTAACCATTTTCTCACTATCTTCCTCACCTCTCTCTTTTCCCCATTCTTCTTCTCTCATTCCCTCATTTTGTCTCTTCCTCTCTCTCTTTCCATGCTAATCTGTTATATACTAGACATATTAGCACATTGGTTGCTATTGTATAATAATTATTCACAGTGTTCTTCTCCACAGGGTGGCCGTGAAGTTCAGTACAAAAACGTGATCGTGGAGTAAATACTGACATTGTAAGTACAGTCAAGGCCAGTCAACCTGAAGTCCTGACTGGACCAAATCAGGCTACAAAACAACCTGATAGTACTCACCTGATAGCACACACATGCATCGCTACATGCTATTGCTAGCTAGCTATACTACCTACCAATAGCAAGCATTATTCTGTCGCTAAATGCTTATTGTTACTCAGCATTGCTACCTACCAATAGCAAGCACATCTCTGTCGCTAATTGCTATTGCCACTCAGCAATACTACCTACCAAAGCAAGCTCATTCTCTGTTACACTGTTATTGCTACCTAGCAATACTAATATCTGTCGCTACATGCCATTGCTACCCAGCAATAGCAAAGCAGATTTTGTTGCTAATTGCTATAGCTACCTAGCAATGCTATCCTAGCAATAGCAAGCAATCTCTGACGCTAAAATGCTGTTGCTACCTAGCATTGCTACCTAGCAATAGCAAGCACATTCTGACTAATAGGTGTGCCAATTAACATCTCTTTAGCCTAGAAATAGCTTTCAAACTGTGTTGACCAACCTGCTTTTGCCTCGAATATGACAACTTTGTGTCAACCAACTCCTCTTGCCTGGAACGCCCCTCGCTGCCCAGAGGTGGGGCCTCTCCGCAGTTGATGGCTTCCCGCCCGCATGTGACCACATCGTGGAGCTCCCTTTGATTGGTTCGATGAGCCGACCAGATAATCATAATCATGGAGCACCCGGCTCCCCCGCATGGACCTGATTGATCTGATGTACACCACCACGCAAGGGCTCTTTGCGAGGACTTCACAGGCGCATCTAAAGCAGGCGGTGCTGGCATGCCGCCATTGCAGAGACCGCGGCGTCTTACACCGAGACATTAAAGCCCAGAACCTGCTGCTGCAGCTCTATCACATTCACTGTAAAACTGGCTGACTTCGGATGCGGCGACCTGTTGCAGGAGGAGCTGTAACAGCCAGTATTGTGGTGAGTTGCCTCAATAATGTCTGGTCACTGTGGTGATGTAGGCCGCAGCTAACACATCCTCTCGCTCCTGTGTCTCAGGCACCTTGCGGTACTGCCCACCGGAGATGTTGGATCAACGGGACGTACAATGGTGACGAGGCCACGGTCTGTCTCAAGCATCCTTTGGTACTCCTGGCCAACGGACGCTCCGTTTCAGAACAAAGAGCAAATTTTATGTGGACACAACTTGCCCTTCATAAAGCCCCCTTTCGGATGGTATGCATGTGCGAGGAAAGAACGGTTAAGTTTCACACCTGTCCGGGATAAGAACCAACAACCTTCATTGTGCCCTGGTCACTAGGGCAACAAGCCTCCCCATTCAAATGTGATAGACAGACTGTCACCATACAATTCTGACAACGGCACAGCCAGAACTAATATTTTTATGAATGTTAAGCCCAAAAGTTTTTGACGACACAAGATAGATTTGATGGCTTGTTATTCTTATTCCTACTGGGAACACAGATGCCTTTGTGACTCTACTCTCAATACAAATCCTTTGTTCTATAGAATGCAGAGATCGACCAAATGGCCTGCGACTAAATGCCAACTGTCGGCCATCATTTGAGGACATCCTGCAGCACGAATGGTTTCAAGGTCCACAACAATAAGGTCAGTGTCTGTTGCAGGTGTTATAAAGAAAATGACAAAATACCATTTTGTGTCACTGATCCCAATGATGTCATATGCTGTATGATTAGAAACGACCAGATATTCATGTATGATGTCATACCTGCTGGTCTACTCTATCACATGTAATATTTTGGAAATATTATGTTAGCTACCGAATTATGTTTTACGAATACCTACCAGATATTTAAATATTACCAATACCAAATTGGACCACTGGGTCTTATAAGTAATGAGCACTAAATCAAACCCACTATCGGACTATAAGTCAAGGACACCTTAAAATGCTGACTGCACCTTTAAGCAACTCTCCCAATTAACTAACTGTAGAATTTTTGTTTAGAAGCTGAAAGATGGAGAGGAACTGGATCTAAGAACCTCTCATTCCCTGATCTGGACCTGGACAACAACAGAACACACGAAACACCACCTTTAAAACACAACACTCACATGTATGACGGGCCGTAGATTTACTCTCACATACACTACTGAAACGCTCCTACATTCACTAGTGAAAATGGAAAACTCTCACATACAATGCTAAAACGCTCTACATACACTCACAGACGCCTCACACACTACTGAAAATAAAACCTCCACATACACTAGTGAAACTCCCTCACGCCACACTAGTGAAACTCTCTCACACACACTAATAAAAGTGTGAACCTCATGCATACGCTGGTGAAACGCCCGCACACTAGCAAACGCCCTCACATGCACTAGTGTAACGCCTCACACACTAGTGAAACGCTCACACACACTAGTGAAACGCCTCACACACACTAAGAAACGCCTCACATACACCAGGAAATGCCTCACATACACTAGTGAAACACTCTCATATACACTAGTGAAACGCCCTCACTCTATATTACTGGAAACACTCTCACATAGACAAATAAAATCTCAGTAGGGTATGTGAGAGGATCTCAGTAGGGTATGTAAGAGGATCTCAGTAGGGCACAGAGAGGATCTCAGTAGGGTATGTGAGAGGATTCAGTAGGGTATGTGAGAGGATCTCAGTAGGATATGTGAGAGGATCTCAGTAGGGTATGTGAGAGGACCTCAGTAGGTATGTGAGAAGATCTCAGTAGGGTATGGAGAGGATCTCAGTAGGGTATGTGAGAAGATTCAGTAGGTATGTGAGAGGATCTCAGTAGAGATATGTGAGAGGATCTCAGTAGGGTATGTGAGAGGATTCAGTAGGGTATGTGAGAGGATCTCAGTAGGGTATGTGAGAGGATTCAGTAGGGTATGTGAGAGGATCTCAGTAGGGTATGTGAGAGGATCTCAGTAGAGTATGTGAGGATCTCAATAGGTATGTGAGAGGATCTCAGTAGGGTATGTGAGAGAGGATCTCAGTAGGGTATGTGAGAGAGGTCTCAGTAGGGCATGTGAGAGGATTCTCAGTAGGTATGTGAGAGGATCTCAGTGGGGTATGTGAGGATCTCAGTGAGGCATGGAGAGGATCTCAATAGGGTATGAGAGGATCTCAATAGTGTGTGAGAGGATCTCAGTAGGGTATGTGAGAGATCTCAATAGGGTAGTATGTGAGAGGATCTCAGTAGGTATGTGTAAGTGTATTCTCACTAGTGTATGTGAGAGAGTTTTAGCTGTGTATGTAGAGGGCCGCTTCACTAGTGTGTGGAGAGCGTTTCACTAGTGTAGTGTGAGAGCCGGGCTAGGTGTGTGAGAGAGTTTCACCAGTATGTGAAAGCCGCTTCACTCATAGGTATGTAAGGGCCGCTTCACTAGTGTAAGGTGAGAGCGTTTCACTAGTGTAAGGTGAGAGCTGCCCAAAAGGGTGTGAGACGCTTTCACCAGTGTGCGTGAGCGCCACCAGTGCATGTGAGAGCGCTTTCACCAGCGTGCGTGGGAGTTTACACTTTCATTAGTGTATGTGAGAGAGTTTCACTAGTGTACGGTGAGCCAATTAGTGTATGTGAGAGGTTTGTTTCAGTAGTGCAGGTGAGAAGCGCCAGACGGTATGTAAGAGGCCGCTTTAGCATTGTATGTGAGAGTTTCATTTTCTCAGTGTGTGAGAGCCGTGTTTAGTGTATGTGAGAGGTAAATCTGAGCCCAGGCTCCCTCACATAAGAATACACGGCTCCCTACATATGAACCACCACACATTGCCTGGGAAGTTAGATAATCGTGCACAGGAGTGGGACCTCACGGAAACACGGTGTATGATGGCAGCTAGTGACAGGAAAGACTAGATGGGTGTGAGTGAAGATCAGGGACGCCCACGCCATCCACGTCGGGCCTGAGTAAACCCTGTGAGGATACTACCTTCCCAGGGGAGGTTGCTGCTGATTGGTCTCCTGTTGATGCTTGGTGAAGTGGGTGGATTGATTTCACAAAGCCGTGTGTCTAACAGCCTGGGACTTTCCTGTTTCGTTCCATTCACCCTGGGCGGCCTCGATCACAGCCCGTGGGACCCGCAGCCCGGTGAGTGCCTGCAGCACCCGGGCCTGGGCCACCTGATCGCCCTCACCCCCCGACTGTGCTTGACAGACCGATTGATTTGACCTGACTATTTAATAAGACCAGCATAAAGATCATCTGTGCCAGCCAGAGTCTGGCCACCCCTCAGAGCCTGGCCCCTCCTCTGCTCCTTCTGGGCTCCGACTCATCAGGGAGTCATCACTGTATCAATTCATTTGTGTCATCGTAAGTTTCAGGCTGGGTGTTTTGTTGAAAATTGATGAAAGAGGGTACGACAAATAAGAATTAGAATCATCACAAATTTCATAATAAACCACTCCCATATTATTCATCTTCACCTACGTTTGTGATCTATCTTTTTTATATTGTAAATGAACGTACAATGTGATATATGTACACTTCATACACCACATTATATCTTGTCATTAATGTATTATAACTGGCCAATACAAGTAGGGGTCATACATGTTTACAAATAGAATATATCAAAGTGTATATATATATATGTGTATACATGTATTTGGAATAAATATAAATACAGCATAGAATAATATATCGAAAATATACGTGGTCGCATTTGTTGAGAAATGCTCACACATTGAATTAGCCAAAGGTGGGGTGCCACCTAACGCTTGTCTATGGCCGAGGATATTTGTCTGTGCTATATATTTATTGCATGATAATAAGAGTTTTAATGAGTTTGCTGATGGAGCAGCAATCTCCAGAATGGGATGTGAAAAATACATGAAAATATATTCTATTGCTACTATTATTGCTTATGAGAAAATATCTATGACTTAAAGAAAGAATGTATCTGTCGGCCACAAAACCAACTGTCTAAAGAAAGCTTGAAAATGGCCACAGAACTGGGATCTTCGCCCAGCAGTATGGAATGCAATTCTTGTTCGGTCATCATAATGCCCGCTTGTGTAATGCATTTCATTTGTTTACCCTGGATACTAATTGGCATTCCACACAGTAGAGGCTCAGATATATCACCTGCAGCAAATAACCCAATAACAGTCATCAGCGTATGCCTACTATTAAATTGCTCACAGGGTGGAAGATAAAACTAGAATAATACGTGCCTTCTATCTGGGGATCAAACCACCGCGTACGGGCTGCCCATGATCTGCCCACGCTTCTCTTGCTTTCGCGTTGAAGGTGAATCCTCCGCAGCCTCGGAACTTTTGCCAACACACGGGATTCTCCTTCTTGCTCGATTTCCGGGATAATGCCTTTCCAGGCCGTGTTTCGCACCACTGCCGACTTTGAGAGACGTTCACCTGCACGCTGCGAATTTGGGAGTCGGATCCTTTCGCTGGCTAGTTGGTAGAAGTAGTTATTTGTGCTTAACATAAATAGCGCTGACAACATGTAGCATGATATTGGTTGTAATGCCGTAACCAAACATAGACATTATTTTCGCAATGTTAGTCAATATGGCCGTAGCTGGGTCGGTCTTTTATAACTGGGAATACGTTCTTCAAACAGTCAATGGTAGCAGACTGTCGTAACAATGTTGTTCTGCTATATCATATAGTATGGCCGCTGTACTGACGAATGTGCCACGATAGTACGCAGTTTGCCAGGTTAGGTGCTCACTTCTGCTCATTTGATACTTGGTGAAACTGAAAGATGGCGCCGCACCATGAGACGCGGTATAAATGCGTTTTAAAAATGACTTCAATACCTCCAAGCGTTCTTCGGGTGTTTGCAGCATACATTTGATGTAAAGGTCTGGGGCTCCAGTCCACCAACACAGCAGAGTTAATATGCTTTTCATATAATTGCGTTATTAGTGATTATCAGTTCTAATGCTTGATCTTCACTGCATTTTTTGCGCTGAAGATGTTCAGTTGTTATTGAGTGAGTCATTTGGCTGAACTGGTTGCCTGCTCTCGATAGAATGTTGTGCTGTTCTCCAGGACATGAACGGCCGCTCTGACTCTGAAGCAAGGGAACACCGTCCTCAGCCAGCCACGCTGTGTCACACACCAGATTGACACGACCCGGTTCTGGGGGCAGTATGACACAGCAGTAAACAGGCCGTAGCTTAAAAGGACATTTTCAGAACAAGTATACAGCTATAGATTGGCTGACACTGACTATCCAACAGACTACCAGTATTGCCAGTCAGTCAGTTGTTCAAAGTTATGCATGCAGTCTTGTCAGTCAGTTGTTGCCAGGGCAGCTTCCAGTCTGTCAGCGGTTGTGCTGACAGAGTCAGTCGTTCAGCAGACACCTGTCAGTCAGCCTGCTAGACAAGCCTCCAGTCAGTCAGCCGCTCAGCTAGACAAGCCTGTCAGTCAGTCGCTTGGGTGACAGCCTGTCAGTCAGCCGGCCCTGCCAGACTGAGCTCCAGGGCAGCAGGCAGAACCCTCCAGCAGCCAGTCAGGCACCCCCGCCAGTCAGGCAGAATCGAGCAGTCAGGTACAGTCAGGCAGTACTCGAAGCCAGTCAGGCAGAACCTTCAGTCTGCCGTCAGTGTCATTAATATCTTCTTCCTCTCCTGCCCTCTTCCAGCCGCAGCCAGAGAATGTCAGCCGTGGCTCTGCCTGTGGCAGCTGGTGGAGAAGATGATCGTGGAGTGACAGTGGTCTGAACCACGGCAATCTTCCCATCCTGGGCCCTCTGAGCTCGCCCCAAGGTGGCGCTGGGGAGAACAGTCTCAAGCCATTAAGGATAGCAGATGTCATTAATTTTCAACGCAGAGCAGGGGGCCCTGGAGAATTGATGGAGTTCTATATCTGATGGGGCCTCTGAGCACCTCCGATGGGGGCTGGAGAATGGGCTACACTTTAATGACTATCTGGTGAAATAAAGAAGAAACATAAAAGACAGTTGAAAGTTGAAGTTGGCGTGGCACCATAGGCCGATTTGTTTACCATCAGCAGTTTCTCTCTGTCACCTGAGCTGTCACTTGATCAAGGAACATGCAGCTTCTGCCGTGCCAGCCATGCACACTTCCTGGCATGTACCCTGAGCATTTCGGCTTGCAATCAGTTCCAGTGTGGCCTCAACATGGTGGCAGAGGTGCTGGTCTCATCAGCGCCGCCCTGGGTCACCTGTAACCCCGGTCACTAAGAGCGGCTCAGTGCTGCAGACATTCACTCATCGTAGCAGGTGTTGCTTGCGCAGGTGGTCTCACAGTGTTTGCTGGATGCCGGCTTGCTGACCACAGCCCCTGCCACTAGCCGGGACGGAGCAGAGGCAGTCTGGCCGCATATATCATGAATGACCTGGAGGTGAGAGTGATGGGGAGGATGGAAGAGGGATGGAGGTGGGTTGGCAGGGCAAGGGAGCGAGTGTTTGCCCGGCTCTCATGACCGATGCCTTGCGATGCCGGAGCCCAGAACACTCATCTCGCAGGTAATGCCCGCGCCAGAAGCCAAACTCTCACTGGCACGCCGGCGGAGCGGGAGAAGATGGCAGCCAGGACCGAGCACCAGCCTCCTGGATTGGGCTGGAACCCGGCTCACCGTGTCACCTCCCATTTCGCTGATGTACAGAGCGTGTTTTGCCAGTCTTCCTCTCTCTGTCAGCTAGTGAGGAATAAAACATGTCGCTAGCAAGGCTCAGAACAATCACAGACATTAGTAAATATTCATATTGGCACGCTAGGCAGTATATTGAACTAATCTTTCATCAGTAGACTGTAGAGATGTACTGAAGTGTTTGTGACATACAATGTATTAGCACTAACATACCCATAGCTGCTTGGGCAATTCTTCCTTGTTGTCAATAGGCTGCACTCAATATACTGACTGTCGTAGTCGCCATTTAGTATTTAGACATAGTGGTTTTGCACTCATGTAAATAATAACAAGCAAATTGTCTTCAATAGGGGACAGCAGAATGAGAGATAGTGGATATGACTCAACTTCTTTTCTAAAGAGCAGTCAGGTAAACTGGCCAAATAGATCCCAGTCCCGCTGCCAGCTGTGTAGAGGACCGTAACAGGAGCCAGAAGAAGTCATGATGACACACAAGAATCAGCAGGCATGGTGAAGTAATATGGTATGGGTCATCACTAGAATTTTTATAATAATTCTCCAATTTCAGAAGAGAGGAGATTTTCTTCCAGTGATGAGGAAGACAAGGAGCCAGCTCCCAGGTGACAAAGAAGCAGGAATGCCTCACACCCAGCTCAAGATCACATGTGCCGTGCGACCAAGGGTAGGTACATACATGTGATAAAACACAACAGTATAATAGCTACTCAGACTAGCATAATAAAAGTGTCTGTGGTATTTATTTCATTTTTACTTAAAGATATTCAAGATTATTGTGGTTTCATTTTAGCTATTTGAAAGCACGTGTCATTCTAACAGCTTTTGTGTATATGACAATCCATGGCTGTATAGCCAGAGTTCCGTGCACTCACCAACATTGCAAAGGGAGGTTGTGTCAAGAGACGCACCAAGACCAATTTAAATGAATTACTTGCAATGAGCACTGGCGGAGCACCTGAGCTCTGTAATGAAGCTCAATAGAAGTAGTTTGTATCAGGCACTGACTGGAAGCAGCAGAAATACATGTGATACACTGCAGATAATGAGCGAGTTTTCTTCCGTCATTTCTTAGAGTCCGGGGAAAACATAACTGATTTGTCCAGCATGTTTTCATCAAATGAGGCGGCTTCTTTAAGAAGGAGAAAGTGGAGAGAGACCAGCATTCTGAGTTTGTGGTTTTATTACAAAGAGTTTTTTTCACAACTTTTGTGCTCCGCATCCCACAGAAGCCTGCCCCCAAATTCACAAACCCACCAGAATGGCAGATGATAGATTGTCACAAGCATACTCAGTGTGTCATGAGGGCATACCCACACATGGAGATTTGTAAAACATTGTCATCTCACAGAAATGGTATCATGCTTGCCTCTGAACATGAAAGCAGAATAGGAAACATACCACTGGGAGTAGTCAAGCAACTTGATTCAAGTGTAGTCATTGTAGAGTCAAAGTGTTGCAAGGGCTCTATGCTTGGTGTTGCTGTTTATGATTATTTCTGTGGTACATATCTGAATGGTATTGTAGATTAACCTGCCTTGACAGTTTACTCAGTTTTTGTTTGATTACTGGAGCACTTTGAATACTTGTTGTTTATTTTGCTGTATACTTACCACATTTATAATTGCAGTGTATATTTTGAAAATAACCACTTCTAATTTAATCTATATACTTTGTGGAAAATAATTTATTTCTTAGTGTAATTGAACACTTCAGATAAGGACTTCAAGCACACACTAGCTTTATTTCCGCCCACTGTATTGGACATCCAGGAAAGCGTCAGCATATATGTATGATTAACATCTATAGGGATGATGTCTGTATAATAAACATTCAGGATGCATTTTAGTATGGGTAACATATCTATAGATGATCTAGTAGGCAACACTATAGATTTATCTTAGTAGGCATTATAGGATGATCTAGTATAACATCTATAGATAATCTTAGTATGGTAACATATATAGGATGATCTAGTATAACACTCAGGATGATCTAGTATGGGCAAGGTAGATGACTTAGCAGGCACTGAGGAGATGATCTTAGTATGGGCAATACTTCTGCCCAGTAGGATGACGAGGCATGGGCCACCCCAGACATCTATATGGGGTAACACCATATGATGATCTAGTATGGGTAATATCTGTGGGGACGATCTTGTATGGGCAACATCTATAGATTTATCTTTAAAGGGCAATTCATAGATTATCTTAGTATTGGCACTGATAGATTTATCTAGCATGGGTAACATCCAGGATGGTCTTAGGCAGTCAGATGATCTTAGTATGGGTAATATATTAGGATGATATTGGCTCTTCAGATTTGTATATGAATTGACGCCTCAGTCACACGTAATCTTCATCTAATTATTTCCCTGTGATGTACATCGTATGGTAATGCATGGTAACATAAACGATCAGAAAGGGAGTTTATGGCTGTGTGTGAGCGTCTGGAAGATCAGTCCGACCTGAGGACTCCGCTGAAGTGCAGCCTGAGAATGGGATGGAATTCGAAGAGGGATGCCAGGGCATACAGCTAACACAGATAATGGCTCGTTATGGAGACTGGCTTCAAGTGAATGAATCAGACACTCCACATGGCACATTACATCTCGCTAGCGGATTGTCTTCTGCGCCTCTTCAGAGCTGGTTATACAGTATCTCAGGATGACACTTAATGATCCCTCCAGCCTGTTCAGGTGGACATTTTCTATTGACTCCCAAACATTTGAACAGTAGTGTGTGTTAGCATTTATGAATAAGAGAGGCACTCATCTGCCTATCACAGGCCCGATACTTCATGCAGTGCTCTTATTAATATGTTCGACGACGCCCAGTCTGGAGGCAACTGACATATTTCCGATTGAAGTATTTGTTTGAGATAAGCGAACGACACCATAAGGTAAGACTGTAATTTGTAGCCGCTATTTGCGAAATCGACGGTAAATTGCTGATTTTTGATTAAATATAGCACAATAACTATACGTACACCGGCGGAGTTATATTATCAATGTGCGTCACTAATAAAGCTTGTGGAACTATTTCCATATGTGTTGTCAAGTAAAATACACTGTGATACGCACTAACCCCACACTATAATCTATGTTAGACGCTGGATTAATGCCAAAATCCCAGTTTATTGCCAGACAAGATAAAAACAAGCTGTCGGCCTGAATATATACAGATAATGTTCAAATTCTAGAGCAATATTTACCTGGGATTAAACCATCCGATATTGTATACTTGGGATCCTACTTGGTTTGGCCGTGAAATCGCATCCGTGTGTGAGGCAGCTGATAGCACCTCACGTATATGCCCATACACCATTCACCCAAAATACAATGACATCACTTTTACAGCTATAAGTTCTAACACACTTCAGAGCTTCATGTCGCAAAAGACTCGTATAGCACTGTGGCTTCAGCTGACAAAAATAACCACATTACAAAATGCAACTTACCCTGTCGGTGCTGGGCACAGGCCTGTAGCCTTACACGAATGTAAATACAACATGAGGGAGATTTTCAAACTACTGTTAGCTCATAAGGTTCCTCTGAAGGATACCATTAATTAATTACTGAAATGCAGTATAGCATTCGTGCCAGAAGTATTTTCAAGGCCCTGACACAACGAGTGAAGGATAAAGAGAAGGAAGGTCTGCCAATGCCGGCCCGAGAGAAGCGCCTATGAGTTAGGAGGCCGCTGTCCATCCAGTACCCGTCCAGGTGCCTGACCGGCTGGAGGTGCCTTCGGTCCATCTTCAGGCTGATCGCCCAGCGCGCCCAACTCAAAGGTGCCCGCTCATCTCAAAAGGTGCCTGTCTCACCGAAAGCCACCCGCCAACCTCAACGCCGAACAGCAGCCAACTGCTGTGAACGAGCCAGCCACCTGACCAGCCAACCGCTGTGCACTAAGCTGAGAGAAGACTGTCCCTACCCTGGGACTCGGTGATTTTCTCTCCAGGCCGCCGCTGAAGACCTGTGTTCAGCGCTTGGCCCTCGCCGTCAAAGCGGGAAGCTTCCGCGCCTTGGGGAGCTGCTCAGGCCCTGGGAGCTGCAACAAAAGCCGGCAAACCAGAAGACTCAATCAGCTTCCTCCTTCACAAGGCCAACGTTGGCAGGCTGTGGGAATCGAGGCTGACATTCACGCTGGCGGAGTCCAGATGGAAAATGTGTTCTTGAGTCTCGTGCTCATTCTATCTTTTCTGTCACCTTCATTGTCCTCTTGCATATTTCTCTGTCTCTCTCAGCCCGTCGGTTCTTATTACCAATTATCTTCCTCAACTTTTCTTCATTCTTTCTTCATTCTCATTTGATCTTTTCCTCTCTCTTCACGCTACACTGCATATTAGCACATTATTGATGTATGTCAATTACAGTAGTGTTCTTCTCCACAGGCCGTGAAGTTCAGCAAAACGGGACGTGAAATACTGACATTTGTAAGTAACAGTCAAGGCTGTCAATGAAGTCTCATCGGTACCCAAACAGGCTGACCTGATAGTAATAACTCAGCACACACATGGCATCGCTACATGCTATTGCTGGGGCTAGTTATATTATCTACCATTATAAAGCACATCTGTGCCAAGCAATGTTATTACCTAGCATTACCTACCAGCTAGCCATTCTGTCGTTTTACTGCTATTGCCAGCCTAATACTATTTCCACAGCAGTTATTCTTACACAATTGCTATTGCCACCAGCAGCAGCAGATCTTGTTGCTAATTGCTATTGCCTAGCATACCTAGCAATAGCAGCACATTTTACAATACAGTTATACTAGCATTTTAATTAGTATAGGCACATTCCCGAGGGTGTGCCACTCAGCTTTAGTTTGTGAACGCCAGTCTGTAAAGCCAACCCAGCTTGAATATGACAACTTTGTACCTCAACCTCCTCTGCCTGGAACGCCTCAGCTGCCCTTGGCCTGCAGCCCTCGCCCGGCATGTGACCACATCGTGGATTGGCCGACCAGATAATCATAACATGGGAGACACTGTGCCGAGGACTACTGATTCGATGTGGTTGCCAGCAGCAGGCGGTGCTGGCGCCGCCACTGGGAGAGATCGGGCGCACACCGGCACACAAGCCTGCACCTGCCAGCCGACACACACTGGGATGCGGCGACTGTTGAGCAGAGGAAGCTGCAGACAGGTGAGCTGCCTGCACACCCTGCCACTGCAGTAGGCCGCAGCCTCCACACCTCTCCCTTGTACCAGGCACCTGTGTATTGCACGGAGATGCTGATCAACGGGAGAAGTCACGTGTCCGGTCTCGGGCTACAGGCCTCCCTGGCCGTGATTTTCCGTTTCAGAATAAAAGAGCAGTTCTGCTGATCACCCTTTCCCTCTTCTCGATGGTATGTACGTGAGAAACGGTTGGGTTGTGCTGCAGGATGTCCTCAAATGATGGCCGACAGTTGGCATTTAGTCGCAGGCACCATTTGATCAAATCTCTGCATTCTATAGAACAAAAGGATTTGTATTAGCTAGGAGAGTAGAGTCACAAAAAGGCATCTGTGTTCCAGTAGGAATAAGAATAACAAACCATCAAATCTATCACGTAATCGTCAAAAACTTTTGGGCTTAACATTCATAAAAATATTAGTTCTGGCTGTGCCGTTGTCAGAATTGTATGGTGACAGTCTGTCTATCACATTGAATGGGGAGGCTTGTTGCCCTAGTGACCAAGGGCACAATGAAAGGTTGTTGGTTCTTATCCCGGACTGGGTGATGTGAAAAACCCAACCGTTCTTTCCTCGCATGCATACCATCCGAAAGGGCTTTTATGAAGGGCAAGTTGTGTCCACCGCAAATTTGCTCTTTGTTCTGAAACGGAGAGCGTCCGTTGGCCAGGAGGTACAAAAGGATGCCCAGAGACCAGACCGTGGCCTCGTCACCATTGTACGTCCCGTTGATCAACATCTCCGGTGGGCAGTACCGCAAGGTGCCTGAGACACAAGGAGCGAGAGGGATGTGTTAGCTGCGGCCTACATCACCACAGTGACGGAACATTATTGAGGCCAACTCACCACAATACTCGCTGTACAGCTCCTCCTGTAACAGGTCGCCGCATCCGAAGTCAACCAGTTTTACAGTGAATGTGTCGAGCTGCAGCAGCAGGTTCTGGGCTTTAATGTCTCGGTGTAAGACGCCGCGGTCTCTGCAATGGCGGCATGCCAGCACCGCCTGCTTCCAGATGCGCCTGACGAAGTCCTCGCAAAGAGCCCCTTGCGTGGTGGTGTACATCAGATCAATCAGGTCCATGCAGGGAGCCGGGTGCTCCATGATTATGATTATCTGGTCCGGCTCATCGAACCAATCGAGGAGCTCCACGATGTGGTCACATGCCGGAGGCCGGGAAGCCATCAACTGCAGGCCCACCTCTAAGGGCAGCTTGAGGGACGTTCCAGGCTAAAGAGGGAGGTTGGTTGACACAAAGTTGTCATATTCGAGGCAAAAGCAGGTTGGTCAACACAGTTTGAAAGCGTTCTAGGCTAAAGAGATGTTAATTGGCACACCTATTAGTCAGAATGTGCTTGCTATTGCTAGGTAGCAATGCTAGGTAGCAACAGCATTTAGCGACAGAATGTGCTTGCTATTGCTAGGTAGCATTGCTAGGTAGCTATAGCAATTAGCAACAAAATCTGCTTGCTATTGCTAGGTAGCAATAGCATGTAGCGACAGAATGTGCTTGCTATTGCTAGGTAGCAATAGCAATTAGCGGCAGAATGAGCTTGCTTTTGGTAGGTAGTATTGCTAGGTAGCAATAGCAATTAGCGACAGAATGTGCTTGCTATTGGTAGGTAGCAATGCTAGGTAGCAATAGCATTTAGCGACAGAATGTGCTTGCTATTGGTAGGTAGTATAGCTAGCTAGCAATAGCATGTAGCGATGCCATGTGTGTGCTATCAGGTTAATTACTATCAGGTTAATGTTTGTAGCCTGATTTCGATCGGTCGGACTTCAGGTTGACTGGCCTTGACTGTTACTTACAAATGTCAAGTATTTCTCACGATCACGTTTTTGTATGAACTTCACGGCCACCTGTGGAGGAAGAACACTACTGTGAATAATTGACATACATGTAATAATGTGCTAATATGTCCTAGTGTATAACAGATTAGCATGGAGGAAAGAGAGAGAGGAAGAGATCAAAATGAGGAATGAGAGAAGAAAGAATGGGGAAAAGAAGAGATTGAGGGAAGATAATTGAGAAAATGGTTAATAGGAACCGACAGGGCAGAGGAGACAAAGAGAAATAGTACAAAGAGGACTGTAAAAAGTGACAAGAAGATAGAATGTAGACAGGATAAGGATTACATTTTTCCCATCTCGTTTCCGTGTTCCCGCGTGAATGGATCCGAAGCCTCCGATTCCCAGCAACCTGCCAACGTTGTACTGTGAGGAGAAGCTGGTTGGATCTTCTAGTTTGCCGAAAACTTTTTGTTTTAAACTTCCAAAAATTTTGCGGCAAATTCCCCAAAGCTTGGTCAGCGGAAGCTTCCAGGAGTACTTTGATGACGGGGCCAAGCAGACACAGATCTTCTTGGCGGCCTGGAAGTCCTCGGAATCCAAGTCTCTGAAACTGGTCTTACGCTTCCTCCGAAAACTTTGGGTCCCCTGTTCGCAACGAGTTGGCTGGTCAGATTGGCTGGCTCGTTCACAACGAGTTGGCTGGTCATATTGGCTGGCCTGTTCGCGTTGGGTTGGCGGGTAACTTTCGATGGGCAAGGCACCTTGGATGGACGAGGCACCTTGGATGGACGAGGCACCTTGGACGGTCGAAGCACCTTGGATGGACGAGGCACCTTGGATGGACGAGGCACCTTGGACGGTCGAGGCACCTTGGATGGACGAGGCACCTTGGATGGACGAGGCACCTTGGATGGACGAGGCACCTTGCTCCTGCTCCTTAGAGCGCTTCTCTGACGGGCCGGCATTGGCCGAACCATCAGAAAGTCTCCTTCTCTTCATCCTTCACTCGTTGAGGAGTGTCAGGACGCTTGAAATCTACTTCTTTGAATGCTTCTCACTAGAACTGAGGAAAACAATTAATTAATAGTATCCTTCAAGAGATTGTATAGGCTAACAGTGAGACCGGGAATATATATGTTTGTATTTACATTCATTAACAAGGCCTAAATATAATACCCAACACCGACAAATTAAGTTACATTTTGCCAATAATGGATTCAATTTTTTGGTTTTCCAGTCAAGCTTGTGGAAGGCCACACGGTTCTTTATACGGAGTCTTTTTTTGCGACATAAGAAACTCTGAAGTCAATTAGGAGTACTTATAGCACAGATTCAAAGAAGTGATAATCATTGTAATTTTGGGTGAATAGTGTATATAGGCCTATACGTGAAATTCATATCCGAAACACACACACACACACACGAGATCCGTTTTTTCCACAACCAAATAGAAGTGGGATCCCAAGTCCGCATATCATCAGAGATGAAGTTTAATCCAAGATAAATGGTCTCTAGAATGTATTTGAACGTTATACAATAATATATACTCTATTCAGGCCCGACAACTTGTTTTATCTTGTCTGGCAGTAAACGTTAAAGTTTTGGCATTTAGTCCAGCGCGTCTAACATAGGTTATAGTGTAAAGTTAGTGCGTGTCCCGCAGTGTGCACGGTAACTTTATATGGAAATAAGTTCCACAAGCCTTATTAATTGACACACATTGATGGCATATAACTCCGCCAGTTAATACGTATAGTTATTGTGCTATATTTAAATCAAAATCAATAATTTACGGTCGGACAGTATAATTAAATGTAGCCTACAAATTACAGTCTTACCTTATCAGTGTCGTTCGCTTGTCTGAACAAATGCTCAATCGAATGTCCAGTTTATAGATACTAGACGTCGTCGAACGCACGCGTCACAATAGTTAATAAGAACACTGCATGAAATATCAGACTTACCAATAATAACTGATAAACATTAAAATGAGTGCCTCTTTATTGCAAAAATATATACACACACTACTGTTCAAATGTTTGGGGTCAATTAGAAATGTCCACTGGACAGACGGGTCACCGTTAGGGTGTCATCACAAGTTAGAGTACTGTATAACCAGCCGACAAGGCAGAATCAGTCCGTATGGATGTATGTGCGTATGGATGTCTGATTCATTCACTTGGCCAGTCTCCTGTACAGGCCATTATCTGTGGTGCTGCTGTTAATGCCCTGTACGTCTCCCTCTTCTCCAGGAATTCCATCCATTCTCAGGTACGCGCCCAGCTCAGCCTCATCCGGGGAAGTCATCCTCAAAGATCGGACTGATGAGGCGACGGGCCCATGTTGTACCTCTTTGTCACAGACGCTCACACACAAAAAATACCCTCGCTCCCTTTCTGATCGTTTATGTTACCATACTGCCACCTTGTGTACGATCTAGGGAGGAAGTATAATTAGATGAAGATTACAGTATTTTGAAACGATCAATTCATATGTTCATCTGGAGACGGAGCCAATGATACAGATATCATCCCTATAGATGTTACCCATACTAAGATCATCCCTATAGATGTTACCCATACTAAGATCATCCCTATAGATGTTACCCATACAAAGATCATCCCTATAGATGTTACCCATACTAAGATCATCCCTATAGATGTTACCCATACTAAGATCATCCCTATAGATGTTACCCATACTAAGATCATCCCTATAGATGTTACCCATACTAAGATCATCCCTATAGATGTTACCCATACTAAGATCATCCCTATAGATGTTACCCATACTAAAATCATCCCTATAGATGTTACCCATACTAAGATCATCCCTGGATGTTTATTATACAGACATCATCCCTATAGATGTTAATCATACATATATCTTTGACACTCCCTGGATGTCCAATACAGTGGCGGAGCTAGACTTTTAAAACAGGTGTGGCAAGGTATTATTTTGGGGGTCAATATACAAAGTGTTCAATTACACTAAAAATAAATTATTTTCCACAAAGTGTATATAGATTAAATTAAAGTGGTTTATTTTCCAAAATATACACACAATTATAAATGTATTAAGTATACAGCAAAAATAGAACAACAAGTATTCAAAGTGCTCCAGTAGTAAACAAAAACTGAGGTAAACTTGGACCTGTCAAAACAAGGCAGGACAATGCAGTTGTACACATTCAAATATGTACCACAAGAATAATCATAGAACAACAATACCAAAAACATAGAGCCCTTTAACACTGACTCTAATGATACACTTGAATAGTTGTACCAGGTATGACCTGCATCTTCCCAGTGGTATGGCACCACCAAGTTCACAAAAACAAACATTCAGAACAGCATAATTCTGCATTTCTGGTGAGATGAAGCAAAATGTTTTACAAAGTCCTCCATATTAATGGAATATGCCCTCCTTGACTCAACACTGAGTATGCCCAGGTGACTTAATCTATCATCTGCCATTGTTTTCCTGAGGTGGGTTTTTATTAATTTAAGGGCAGAGAAACTTCTTTCGCAGGATGCAGTGCTAAAAAGCCTAAAAAGTTCATGAAAAACCTCTTTGTAAAGTTCCAAAAACCCCACAAACTCAAGTAGAGAAGCTGGTCTCTCTCCACTTTTCTCCCTTCTTAAAAGAAGCCGCCTCGTTTGATGAAGCTCATGCTTAAGGTCTTTCAAATCAGACTCAAATGTTTTCCCCAAAGCAAGCAGGGGTTCCTCTTTTAAGAATGATGGGCTTTTGGGGGCAAGAGACTGCACTCCTTCCATTATCTCACAGTTATTTTCTCCTATGTATTTCTGCTGTAAGACAGTCAAGTACCTGATACAAAATACTTCTATTGAACTCTTCATTGTTTGCAAACTCAGAGTGCCTCTGTCCACCAGTGCTCATTACAAGTGAATTCAGACATTTTAAATTGGTCTTTGGTCGTCTCTTGTTTTGCGCTTCTGTTCTAATGTTGCAGTGGTGCACAGGTTCTTCAATCTCTACAGAGTACTCTAGCCATGGATTGTCCTTATACCAAAAGCTGTTGAATGACCGTGTAAACTTTCCAAATGGGGTTCGTGGAAACCTGGCGAGACATGGCTGAACAGGTTCTTCATCCTTCGATCTTGAGATGTCTTTAAGTAAAAATGAAATAAATACCACAGACACTTTTTATTACACTAGTCTAGATCATGGCTATTATACTGTTAATGTTTTTGTACATGGCTAATGTACCTACCACTTGGTCCTTTTGGTGCACATGTGATGCTTGAGCTGGGTGTGGGGAGTTCAGTGCATTCCTCTTCTTTGTCTATAAGGACTGGCTCGCTGTCTTCCTCATCACTGGAAGAAATAACCGTCTCACTCTGGTTTTCTTCTGAAATTGAATTAATTATAAAATTCTAAGTGGATATTATACCATAATACTTCGCACAAAAATTCACCTGCTGGTGATACACTGGGTTCTTGTGTGTCATCATCTTTCTCTTCTTGACTTCTCTGTCCACCACCTACATATAGTTCACTACTACGACAGCTGACGCTGGGACTGGGATCTGTTTGGCCCGGATCTGCACCTGACTTTTGATTCTTTAGAAAGAAGTTGGTGATATCCCTTTATCTCTTCATTCTGCTGTCCCTATTTGGAACAATTTGCTTGTTATTATTTACCATGAGTACACCGTTACTAATAATACAAATACTAAAGTAATACATTACGACACAATCTGAGTATATTGAGGTCTAGCCTATTTGACAACAAAAGGAAAATTGCTTAAAGACGTCTAGACATGTTAAGTGCTAATACATTGTATGTCTACACAAACTTACTTCAGTACATCTCTACAGTCACATCTACTATCTCCGCAGTGGTTTTATTAAGATTAGTTCAATATACTGCATTACACGTGCCAATATGAATAAGCCTACCTAATGTCTGTGATTGTTGCTGAACATTTGCTAACGACATGTTTTGATTCCTCCTCTTTGATGACAGAGAGAGAGAGGGGGAGATAGAGTTTAACCCCAAAACCACAGCACCATCTGGTACATCAGCGAAATGGGAAAATTATTTACAGTGAGCCGGGTTCAACCCAACAAATCCAGGAGGCTGGTTCTTTTCGGTTCCTGAGCTCTTTCAGCAATCTTCTCCCACTCCGCCGGGGTGGGGTCAGTCCCAGTGGGGTTGTGTGCGCAGGCGTGCAGCACGAAGATGGAGTGTTCTGGGGCTTTCTGCCGGCATAGAAATAAAAACATCAGTCATGAGAAACCGAACCAAACTCAAACACTCACTTCCCCTTGCCCTATAACCTTACCCCTCCATCCCTCTTCCATCCCTCCCTCCCCCCCTCCCCCCATCACTCTCACCTCCAGGTCATTCATGATGCCAGTACGGTCCAGACCTTTCTTTGCTCCGTCCCAGTAGTGGTAGGGGCATATGTCAGTAAACCCGGCATCAGCAAACACTGCATTGTGGTTCTCTGCAGAGGAGAGGAGGAAGAACACACACACACGCTTTAAAACAACACCTAATACATTAAGTGAATGTCACCACACATTTTCGGCCCGCTCTTAGTAACCAGGGTTACAGGTAACCCAGGACGGCTGACAGAGACCAGCACCTCGCTAACCACCATATTGAAGGCCACACATGGACCAAAGACTGATTGGACAAACGGGAAATGCTTCAGGACATGCCAAGGAGGAGGCGTGGCCTTGATACAGCACAGCCAACAGAAAACACATGTTCATATTGATCTAAGTGGTGTCTCAGCTCAAGGTATGTAGGAATGACGGGGAAACTGCTGATGGTAAACAAATCAACCTATGGTTTTACATAACTTCAACTTTCAACTCTTTATGTCTTCTTGTTTCACACGTCCATTAAAGTGTCTAGCCAGTTCTCCCGGGCCCCATCAGGTTCTCCAGGGCCCCATCAGGTTCTCCGGGGCACCATCAGGTTCTCCGGGGCCCCACCATGCTCTGCGTTGGGAAAATTAATGACGTACCCTTCCATCCTTAATGGCAGGACTGTTCTCCCCCAGCGCCACCTTGGAAGCGGCAGAGCGGAGCTCAGGAAGACCCAGGATGGGAAGATACTCGTGGTTCAGACTGCTGTCCTCCACGATCATCTTCTCCACCTTCTTCACCACAGGCAGAACCCACGGCTGACATTCATCTGTACGGTAGGCTGGGGAAGGACAGGAGGAGAGGGAGTATTAATGACTGACTGACGGACTGGAGGTTCTGCCTGACTGGCTACGGGTTCTGCCTGACTGGCTATGGGTTCTGCCTGACTGGCTACGGGTTCTGCCTGACTGGCTACGGGTTCTGCCTGACTGGCTACTTGGAGGTTCTGCCTGCCTTACTGGAAACTCAGTCTAACAGAACGACTGACTGACTGGAGGCTTGTCTAACTAAACGACTGACTGACTGGAGGCTTGTCTAGCTGAACGACTGACTGACTGGAGGCTTGTCTAGCTGAACGACTGACTGACTGGAGGCTTGTCTAGCTGAACGACTGACTGACTGGAGGCTCTGTCTAACTGAACCACTGACGGACTGGAGGCTCTGTATAACTGAACAACTGACTGACTAGAGGCTCTGTATAACTGAACAACTGACTGACTGGCAATTTGACTGGTGGGTCTGTTTGAGATAGTCAGTCAGCCAGTCTGTATGTATACTTGTTCTGAAAATGTCCTTTAAGCTGCAGCCTGGTTCTGCTGTGTCATACTGCCCTACCCAGAACCATAAGGTCGGTGTCCAGTCTGAGTATGTGACCTGAAAAACGTGGCCTTTCCTTTAACAGGGACAGTGATTCCACGCGACATTCAGAGTCAAAAAACAGCCGTTCATATGACTCCTGGAGGACCTTTAACAGTCTATCGAGCAGGCAACCAGACAGCCAAATGACTCGCAAAAAAATAACTGTCTGGATTATGCTTCAACGCAAAAAATACATAGAAAATGAGGTCAAACATTAGAGACTTAAATATCCCACTAGCAACACAGGCTCAGACCCATATGAAGCATATTAAACTCTGCTGGTGTTGGTGGACTGGAGCTTGGACCTTGCATAGAATATATATACAAACACCCGAAGAATGACTTGGAGGTGATGCCAGGGATCATTTTAAAAACGCATTTTGCTCTAATCGGCTGAACCACACCGCGTCTCGTAGAATTAGTCACGAGGTCACGTGACGCCATCGCTTTCCAGTTTCCACCAAATGTCAAATGGGCAAGAACAGGCACCTAGCCTTTAGCAAAACTGCATTGCATGTAACATTCGTCAATTACAGCGGCTGTACTGTATATTGTATAGCAGAACAACATTGTTTACGACAGTCTGCTGCCATTGACGGCAGGGCAGTATTTACAGTTAAACCAAAAGACCGTTAGCTGCAGCCATGACAACCAGTACGAAGGTCATGTCTATGTTTAGTTCCCAAGCATTACAGCCAGCTAATATCATGCTACACTCGTTGTCAACATATTTAGGCTGTTTAAACAAATAACTACTCTACCAAGCTAGCTGGCTGAAAGGGATCTTTCTCTTACCTCCGACTCCCAAATTCACCTTCTGCGGGTGGACGTCCTCTCTAAAGTCGGCAGTGAGTTTAAACACGGCCACCGGAGGAGCTTGAGGTACTTCTACGAATATGGACATTTTTATCCCGACACGGAGTCAATTAAGAGGAGAATCCCGTTATTCTTCGGTACCCGAGCGATAGAAAGCAGCACACAGCCGAGGACAGAGACAGACACGAGAGAGTTCACCTTCAACGCGAAGCAGAGGAAGCGTGAACCAGAAGGGCGTCCGTCAAACAGCCAATGAGATTGTACGGTGAGTTTGATCCCGGATGCGTGAGCCAATGAGAACACGTGTTGTCTAGTTTTATCTCCACCTATCTGAGGCATTGAACCATGTAAACATACGCCCCATTGACATTATTGGATTATTTGTACAGGTGATATCTGAGCACCCTCTACTGTGTGGAATGCCAATTAAGTCCAAATTAAATAAATAAAAATGCATTACATAAACGAGGCATTATGATATTGAGATAAATTGCATTCCATACTGCTGGGCGAAGATCCCAGTTAAACACATAATACTTGTACATTTTCAAACTTTCTTTAGACAGTTAATTTTGGTGTAGCCAGGCAGATGCATTCTTTTTTCTTTAAGTCATATAAAATATTTTCTCATAGAAGCTAATAATAGTATGTCGGGGGTGTATTTTCATGTATTTTTTTCCTGTCCCAAATCTGGAATTGCTTTGCTCCGTCAACTGAGCTTCATTCGACTCTTATTCTTATCATGCAATAAATATCTCTCCTTTTGAGACGAAATATCCTCCAACCATAAACAAACGTTAAAGATTGGCACTTTACCCCTTGGCTAATTCAAGTATTGGTGACATTTCTCAATAAATGCGTACATTTATATTTTCGATATAATATTCTATGCTGTATTTATATTTATTCCAAATACATTGTATACACACACTTATATATATATACACTTTGATATATTCTATGTACAAAGGCATTTTTGTAAACAGCTTCAATGTGAAATGGATATGACACAAAAACACTTGTATTGACCAGTTATAATACATTAATGACTTCATGAGATATAGCTAATGGTGTATGAAAAGTATGTACATAAATATCACATTGTACGTTCATTTACAATATAAAAATAAAGATAGATCTAAACGTAGGTGAGATGAATAATATGGGGTGGTTTATTATGGGGGGTTGTGATGATTCTAATTCTTGTCCTGTCCTGTCGTGCCCTCTTAAATCCAATTTTTTAACAAAACACCCAGCCTGAAACTCGACAGAGCACAAATCTATAATTCGATACAGTGGCTAGGAAAAACTCCCTGATGGGTCGAATTTAGGAAGAAACCTAGAGAGGAACCAGGCTCTGAAGGGTAGCCAGACCTCTTCTGGCTTGGCTGGGTGATCTTTTTTATGCTGAGGGTCTTATTAAATAGTCAAGGTCAAATCAATCAGTCTGTCAAGCACAGTCAGGGGGGTTGAGGGTCAGGTGAATTGGGATTGTACAGGGGTCTGCTACACTTCCTCGAGGCTGCTGGGTCCCACGATGTGGTCAATGGGCACCTTAGGGTGAATAGAACAAGAAACAAGGAAAAGTTAGACATCCAAACTGTTAGACACACGGCTTGTGGAAAATCAATCCACCCACTTCACCAAGCATCAACTTAGGGACACCAATCAACCGCAAACATCCTGGGAAGGTCTAGTATCACTCACAGAGTTTACTCGGGTTGACGTGGATGGCAATGGGGTGACATTCAACAGCAAGCAGTGACTCACCTCCTTCTCCTGGTCTTTTGTTTTCACACCCCATCTAGTCTTTCCTGTCACTGTAAGCAATCATGTACACCCGTGTTTCCCCGTAAGTTCCCCCTTTCCTGTGCCACGTTATCCTAACCAGGTGTATTGTGTATGGTGGTTCATATGTATGAGGGGCCGTGTATTCATATGTATGAGGGGCCATAATTCAGATTTACCTCTCACATACACTACTAAAACGCTCTCACATACATTAGTGAAAATGAAAACTCTCACATACAATGCTAAAACGCTCTTACATACACTTCTGAAACGCTCTCACATACACTACTGAAAATTAAACCTCTCACATACACTAGTGAAACTCTCTCACGTACACTAGTGAAACTCTCTCACATACACTAATGAAAGTGTAAACTCTCACGCACACGCTGGTGAAACGCTCTCACATACACTAGTGAAACGCTCTCACATACACTAGTGAAACGCTCTCACATACACTAGTGAAACGCTCTCACATACACTAGTGAAACGCTCTCACATACACTAGTGAAACGCTCTCACATACACTAGTGAAACGCCCTTACATACACTATAGTGAAACGCTTTCACATACACTAGTGAAACTCTCTCACACACACTACTGAAACGCTCTCACACACACTAGTGAAACGCTCTCGCATACACAACTAAAACTCTCTCACATACACTAGTGAGAATACACTTACACATACCCTACTGAGATCCTCTCACATACCCTATTGAGATCCTCTCACATACCCTACTGAGATCCTCTCACATACCCTATTGAGATCCTCTCACATACCCTATTGAGATCCTCTCACATACCCCACTGAGATCCTCTCACATACCCCACTGAGATCCTCTCACATACCCTACTGAGATCCTCTCACATACCCTACTGAGATCCTCTCACATACCCTACTGAGATCCTCTCACATACCCTACTGAGATCCTCTCACATACCCTATTGAGATCCTCTCACATACCCTACTGAGATCCTCTCACATACCCTACTGAGATCCTCTCACATACCCTACTGAGATCCTCTCACATACCCTACTGAGATCCTCTCACATACCCTACTGAGATCCTCTCACATACCCTACTGAGATCCTCTCACATATCCTACTGAGATCCTCTCACATACCCTACTGAGATCTTCTCACATACCCTACTGAGATCCTCTCACATACCCTACTGAGATCTTCTCACATACCCTACTGAGATCCTCTCACATACCCTACTGAGATCCTCTCACATATCCTACTGAGATCCTCTCACATACCCTACTGAGATCCTCTCACATACCCTACTGAGATCCTCTCACGTACCCTACTGAGATCCTCTTACATACCCTACTGAGATCCTCTCACATACCCTACTGAGATTTTATTTGTCTATGTGAGAGTGTTTCAGTAATATGAGTGAGAGCGTTTCACTAGTGTATATGAGAGTGTTTCACTAGTGTATGTGAGAGCATTTCACTAGTGTATGTGAGAGCGTTTCACTAGTGTGTGTGAGAGCGTTTCACTAGTGTGTGTGAGAGCGTTTCACTAGTGTATGTGAGAGCGTTACACTAGTGCATGTGAGAGCGTTTCACTAGTGTATGCGAGAGCGTTTCACCAGCGTATGCATGAGAGTTCACACTTTTATTAGTGTGTGTGAGAGAGTTTCACTAGTGTACGTGAGGGAGTTTCACTAGTGTATGTGAGAGGTTTATTTTTCAGTAGTGTATGTGAGAGCGTCTCAGTAGTGTATGTAAGAGCGTTTTAGCATTGTATGTGAGAGTTTTCATTTTCACTAGTGAATGTGAGAGCGTTTCAGTAGTGTATGTGAGAGGTAAATCTGAATTACGGCCCGTCATACATGTGAGTGTTGTGTTTTAAAGGTGGTGTTTCGTGTGTTCTGTTGTTGTCCAGGTCCAGATCAGAGATGAGAGGTTCTTAGATCCAGTTCCTCTCCATCTTTCAGCTTCCTAAACAAGAATTCTACAGTTAGTTAATTGGGAGAGTTGCTTAAAGGTGCAGTCAGCATTTTAAAGGTGTCCTTGACTTATAGTCCGATAGTGGGTTTGATTTAGTGCACTCATTACTTATAAGACCCAGTGGTCCAATTTGGTATTGGTAATATTTAAATATCTGGTAGGTATTACGTAAAACATAATTCGGTAGCTAACATAATATTTCCAAAAATATTACATGTGATAGGTGTAGACCAACAGGTATGACATCATACATGAATATCTGGTCGTTTTCTAATCATACAGCATATGACATCATTGGGATCCGGTGACACAAAATGGTATTTTGTCATTTCTTTATAACACCTGCAACAGACACTGACCTTATTGTTGTGGACCTTGAAACCATTCGTGCTGCAGGATGTCCTCAAATGATGGCCGACAGTTGGCATTTAGTCGCAGGCACCATTTGATCAAATCTCTGCATTCTATAGAACAAAAGGATTTGTATTAGCTAGGAGAGTAGAGTCACAAAAAGGCATCTGTGTTCCAGTAGGAATAAGAATAACAAACCATCAAATCTATCACGTAATCGTCAAAAACTTTTGGGCTTAACATTCATAAAAATATTAGTTCTGGCTGTGCCGTTGTCAGAATTGTATGGTGACAGTCTGTCTATCACATTGAATGGGGAGGCTTGTTGCCCTAGTGACCAAGGGCACAATGAAAGGTTGTTGGTTCTTATCCCGGACTGGGTGATGTGAAAAACCCAACCGTTCTTTCCTCGCATGCATACCATCCGAAAGGGCTTTTATGAAGGGCAAGTTGTGTCCACCGCAAATTTGCTCTTTGTTCTGAAACGGAGAGCGTCCGTTGGCCAGGAGGTACAAAAGGATGCCCAGAGACCAGACCGTGGCCTCGTCACCATTGTACGTCCCGTTGATCAACATCTCCGGTGGGCAGTACCGCAAGGTGCCTGAGACACAAGGAGCGAGAGGGATGTGTTAGCTGCGGCCTACATCACCACAGTGACGGAACATTATTGAGGCCAACTCACCACAATACTCGCTGTACAGCTCCTCCTGTAACAGGTCGCCGCATCCGAAGTCAACCAGTTTTACAGTGAATGTGTCGAGCTGCAGCAGCAGGTTCTGGGCTTTAATGTCTCGGTGTAAGACGCCGCGGTCTCTGCAATGGCGGCATGCCAGCACCGCCTGCTTCCAGATGCGCCTGACGAAGTCCTCGCAAAGAGCCCCTTGCGTGGTGGTGTACATCAGATCAATCAGGTCCATGCAGGGAGCCGGGTGCTCCATGATTATGATTATCTGGTCCGGCTCATCGAACCAATCGAGGAGCTCCACGATGTGGTCACATGCCGGAGGCCGGGAAGCCATCAACTGCAGGCCCACCTCTAAGGGCAGCTTGAGGGACGTTCCAGGCTAAAGAGGGAGGTTGGTTGACACAAAGTTGTCATATTCGAGGCAAAAGCAGGTTGGTCAACACAGTTTGAAAGCGTTCTAGGCTAAAGAGATGTTAATTGGCACACCTATTAGTCAGAATGTGCTTGCTATTGCTAGGTAGCAATGCTAGGTAGCAACAGCATTTAGCGACAGAATGTGCTTGCTATTGCTAGGTAGCATTGCTAGGTAGCTATAGCAATTAGCAACAAAATCTGCTTGCTATTGCTAGGTAGCAATAGCATGTAGCGACAGAATGTGCTTGCTATTGCTAGGTAGCAATAGCAATTAGCGGCAGAATGAGCTTGCTTTTGGTAGGTAGTATTGCTAGGTAGCAATAGCAATTAGCGACAGAATGTGCTTGCTATTGGTAGGTAGCAATGCTAGGTAGCAATAGCATTTAGCGACAGAATGTGCTTGCTATTGGTAGGTAGTATAGCTAGCTAGCAATAGCATGTAGCGATGCCATGTGTGTGCTATCAGGTTAATTACTATCAGGTTAATGTTTGTAGCCTGATTTCGATCGGTCGGACTTCAGGTTGACTGGCCTTGACTGTTACTTACAAATGTCAAGTATTTCTCACGATCACGTTTTTGTATGAACTTCACGGCCACCTGTGGAGGAAGAACACTACTGTGAATAATTGACATACATGTAATAATGTGCTAATATGTCCTAGTGTATAACAGATTAGCAGCATGGAGGAAAGAGAGAGAGGAAGAGATCAAAATGAGGAATGAGAGAAGAAAGAATGGGGAAAAGAAGAGATTGAGGGAAGATAATTGAGAAAATGGTTAATAGGAACCGACAGGGCAGAGGAGACAAAGAGAAATAGTACAAAGAGGACTGTAAAAAGTGACAAGAAGATAGAATGTAGACAGGATAAGGATTACATTTTTCCCATCTCGTTTCCGTGTTCCCGCGTGAATGGATCCGAAGCCTCCGATTCCCAGCAACCTGCCAACGTTGTACTGTGAGGAGAAGCTGGTTGGATCTTCTAGTTTGCCGAAAACTTTTTGTTTTAAACTTCCAAAAATTTTGCGGCAAATTCCCCAAAGCTTGGTCAGCGGAAGCTTCCAGGAGTACTTTGATGACGGGGCCAAGCAGACACAGATCTTCTTGGCGGCCTGGAAGTCCTCGGAATCCAAGTCTCTGAAACTGGTCTTACGCTTCCTCCGAAAACTTTGGGTCCCCTGTTCGCAACGAGTTGGCTGGTCAGATTGGCTGGCTCGTTCACAACGAGTTGGCTGGTCATATTGGCTGGCCTGTTCGCGTTGGGTTGGCGGGTAACTTTCGATGGGCAAGGCACCTTGGATGGACGAGGCACCTTGGATGGACGAGGCACCTTGGACGGTCGAAGCACCTTGGATGGACGAGGCACCTTGGATGGACGAGGCACCTTGGATGGACGAGGCACCTTGGATGGACCTTGGATGGACGAGGCACCTTGGATGGACGAGGCACCTTGGATGGACGAGGCACCTTGCTCCTGCTCCTTAGAGCGCTTCTCTGACGGGCCGGCATTGGCCGAACCATCAGAAAGTCTCCTTCTCTTCATCCTTCACTCGTTGAGGAGTGTCAGGACGCTTGAAATCTACTTCTTTGAATGCTTCTCACTAGAACTGAGGAAAACAATTAATTAATAGTATCCTTCAAGAGATTGTATAGGCTAACAGTGAGACCGGGAATATATATGTTTGTATTTACATTCATTAACAAGGCCTAAATATAATACCCAACACCGACAAATTAAGTTACATTTTGCCAATAATGGATTCAATTTTTTGGTTTTCCAGTCAAGCTTGTGGAAGGCCACACGGTTCTTTATACGGAGTCTTTTTTTGCGACATAAGAAACTCTGAAGTCAATTAGGAGTACTTATAGCACAGATTCAAAGAAGTGATAATCATTGTAATTTTGGGTGAATAGTGTATATAGGCCTATACGTGAAATTCATATCCGAAACACACACACACACACACGAGATCCGTTTTTTCCACAACCAAATAGAAGTGGGATCCCAAGTCCGCATATCATCAGAGATGAAGTTTAATCCAAGATAAATGGTCTCTAGAATGTATTTGAACGTTATACAATAATATATACTCTATTCAGGCCCGACAACTTGTTTTATCTTGTCTGGCAGTAAACGTTAAAGTTTTGGCATTTAGTCCAGCGCGTCTAACATAGGTTATAGTGTAAAGTTAGTGCGTGTCCCGCAGTGTGCACGGTAACTTTATATGGAAATAAGTTCCACAAGCCTTATTAATTGACACACATTGATGGCATATAACTCCGCCAGTTAATACGTATAGTTATTGTGCTATATTTAAATCAAAATCAATAATTTACGGTCGGACAGTATAATTAAATGTAGCCTACAAATTACAGTCTTACCTTATCAGTGTCGTTCGCTTGTCTGAACAAATGCTCAATCGAATGTCCAGTTTATAGATACTAGACGTCGTCGAACGCACGCGTCACAATAGTTAATAAGAACACTGCATGAAATATCAGACTTACCAATAATAACTGATAAACATTAAAATGAGTGCCTCTTTATTCATAAATATATACACACACTACTGTTCAAATGTTTGGGGTCAATTAGAAATGTCCACTGGACAGACGGGTCACCGTTAGGGTGTCATCACAAGTTAGAGTACTGTATAACCAGCCGACAAGGCAGAATCAGTCCGTATGGATGTATGTGCGTATGGATGTCTGATTCATTCACTTGGCCAGTCTCCTGTACAGGCCATTATCTGTGGTGCTGCTGTTAATGCCCTGTACGTCTCCCTCTTCTCCAGGAATTCCATCCATTCTCAGGTACGCGCCCAGCTCAGCCTCATCCGGGGAAGTCATCCTCAAAGATCGGACTGATGAGGCGACGGGCCCATGTTGTACCTCTTTGTCACAGACGCTCACACACAAAAAATACCCTCGCTCCCTTTCTGATCGTTTATGTTACCATACTGCCACCTTGTGTACGATCTAGGGAGGAAGTATAATTAGATGAAGATTACAGTATTTTGAAACGATCAATTCATATGTTCATCTGGAGACGGAGCCAATGATACAGATATCATCCCTATAGATGTTACCCATACTAAGATCATCCCTATAGATGTTACCCATACTAAGATCATCCCTATAGATGTTACCCATACAAAGATCATCCCTATAGATGTTACCCATACTAAGATCATCCCTATAGATGTTACCCATACTAAGATCATCCCTATAGATGTAACCCATACTAAGATCATCCCTATAGATGTTACCCATACTAAGATCATCCCTATAGATGTTACCCATACTAAGATCATCCCTATAGATGTTACCCATACTAAGATCATCCCTATAGTTACCCATACTATCAAGATATCCCTATAGATGTTACCCAAGATACTAAGATCATCCCTATAGATGTTACCCATACTAAGATCATCCCTATAGATGTTACCCATGGATGTTTATTATACAGACATCATCCCTATAGATGTTAATCATACATATATCTTTGACACTCCCTGGATGTCCAATACAGTGGCGGAGCTAGACTTTTAAAACAGGTGTGGCAAGGTATTATTTTGGGGGTCAATATACAAAGTGTTCAATTACACTAAAAATAAATTATTTTCCACAAAGTGTATATAGATTAAATTAAAGTGGTTTATTTTCCAAAATATACACACAATTATAAATGTATTAAGTATACAGCAAAAATAGAACAACAAGTATTCAAAGTGCTCCAGTAGTAAACAAAAACTGAGGTAAACTTGGACCTGTCAAAACAAGGCAGGACAATGCAGTTGTACACATTCAAATATGTACCACAAGAATAATCATAGAACAACAATACCAAAAACATAGAGCCCTTTAACACTGACTCTAATGATACACTTGAATAGTTGTACCAGGTATGACCTGCATCTTCCCAGTGGTATGGCACCACCAAGTTCACAAAAACAAACATTCAGAACAGCATAATTCTGCATTTCTGGTGAGATGAAGCAAAATGTTTTACAAAGTCCTCCATATTAATGGAATATGCCCTCCTTGACTCAACACTGAGTATGCCCAGGTGACTTAATCTATCATCTGCCATTGTTTTCCTGAGGTGGGTTTTTATTAATTTAAGGGCAGAGAAACTTCTTTCGCAGGATGCAGTGCTAAAAAGCCTAAAAAGTTCATGAAAAACCTCTTTGTAAAGTTCCAAAAACCCCACAAACTCAAGTAGAGAAGCTGGTCTCTCTCCACTTTTCTCCCTTCTTAAAAGAAGCCGCCTCGTTTGATGAAGCTCATGCTTAAGGTCTTTCAAATCAGACTCAAATGTTTTCCCCAAAGCAAGCAGGGGTTCCTCTTTTAGAATGATGGGCTTTTGGGGGCAAGAGACTGCACTCCTTCCATTATCTCACAGTTATTTTCTCCTATGTATTTCTGCTGTAAGACAGTCAAGTACCTGATACAAAATACTTCTATTGAACTCTTCATTGTTTGCAAACTCAGAGTGCCTCTGTCCACCAGTGCTCATTACAAGTGAATTCAGACATTTTAAATTGGTCTTTGGTCGTCTCTTGTTTTGCGCTTCTGTTCTAATGTTGCAGTGGTGCACAGGTTCTTCATTCTCTACAGAGTACTCTAGCCATGGATTGTCCTTATACCAAAAGCTGTTGAATGACCGTGTAAACTTTCCAAATGGGGTTCGTGGAAACCTGGCGAGACATGGCTGAACAGGTTCTTCATCCTTCGATCTTGAGATGTCTTTAAGTAAAAATGAAATAAATACCACAGACACTTTTTATTACACTAGTCTAGATCATGGCTATTATACTGTTAATGTTTTTGTACATGGCTAATGTACCTACCACTTGGTCCTTTTGGTGCACATGTGATGCTTGAGCTGGGTGTGGGGAGTTCAGTGCATTCCTCTTCTTTGTCTATAAGGACTGGCTCGCTGTCTTCCTCATCACTGGAAGAAATAACCGTCTCACTCTGGTTTTCTTCTGAAATTGAATTAATTATAAAATTCTAATTGGATATTATACCATAATACTTCGCACAAAAATTCACCTGCTGGTGATACACTGGGTTCTTGTGTGTCATCATCTTTCTCTTCTTGACTTCTCTGTCCACCACCTACATATAGTTCACTACTACGACAGCTGACGCTGGGACTGGGATCTGTTTGGCCCGGATCTGCACCTGACTTTTGCTTCTTTAGAAAGAAGTTGGTCATATCCCTTTATCTCTTCATTCTGCTGTCCCTATTGGGAACAATTTGCTTGTTATTATTTACCATGAGTACACCGTTACTAATAATACAAATACTAAAGTAATACATTACGACACAATCTGAGTATATTGAGGTCTAGCCTATTTGACAACAAAAGGAAAATTGCTTAAAGACGTCTAGACATGTTAAGTGCTAATACATTGTATGTCTACACAAACTTACTTCAGTACATCTCTACAGTCACATCTACTATCTCCGCAGTGGTTTTATTAAGATTAGTTCAATATACTGCATTACACGTGCCAATATGAATAAGCCTACCTAATGTCTGTGATTGTTGCTGAACATTTGCTAACGACATGTTTTGATTCCTCCTCTTTGATGACAGAGAGAGAGAGGGGGAGATAGAGTTTAACCCCAAAACCACAGCACCATCTGGTACATCAGCGAAATGGGAAAATTATTTACAGTGAGCCGGGTTCAACCCAACAAATCCAGGAGGCTGGTTCTTTTCGGTTCCTGAGCTCTTTCAGCAATCTTCTCCCACTCCGCCGGGGTGGGGTCAGTCCCAGTGGGGTTGTGTGCGCAGGCGTGCAGCACGAAGATGGAGTGTTCTGGGGCTTTCTGCCGGCATAGAAATAAAAACATCAGTCATGAGAAACCGAACCAAACTCAAACACTCACTTCCCCTTGCCCTATAACCTTACCCCTCCATCCCTCCCCCCCCATCACTCTCACCTCCAGGTCATTCATGATGCCAGTACGGTCCAGACCTTTCTTTGCTCCGTCCCAGTAGTGGTAGGGGCATATGTCAGTAAACCCGGCATCAGCAAACACTGCATTGTGGTTCTCTGCAGAGGAGAGGAGGAAGAACACACACACACGCTTTAAAACAACACCTAATACATTAAGTGAATGTCACCACACATTTTCGGCCCGCTCTTAGTAACCAGGGTTACAGGTAACCCAGGACGGCTGACAGAGACCAGCACCTCGCTAACCACCATATTGAAGGCCACACATGGACCAAAGACTGATTGGACAAACGGGAAATGCTTCAGGACATGCCAAGGAGGAGGCGTGGCCTTGATACAGCACAGCCAACAGAAAACACATGTTCATATTGATCTAAGTGGTGTCTCAGCTCAAGGTATGTAGGAATGACGGGGAAACTGCTGATGGTAAACAAATCAACCTATGGTTTTACATAACTTCAACTTTCAACTCTTTATGTCTTCTTGTTTCACACGTCCATTAAAGTGTCTAGCCAGTTCTCCCGGGCCCCATCAGGTTCTCCAGGGCCCCATCAGGTTCTCCGGGGCACCATCAGGTTCTCCGGGGCCCCACCATGCTCTGCGTTGGGAAAATTAATGACGTACCCTTCCATCCTTAATGGCAGGACTGTTCTCCCCCAGCGCCACCTTGGAAGCGGCAGAGCGGAGCTCAGGAAGACCCAGGATGGGAAGATACTCGTGGTTCAGACTGCTGTCCTCCACGATCATCTTCTCCACCTTCTTCACCACAGGCAGAACCCACGGCTGACATTCATCTGTACGGTAGGCTGGGGAAGGACAGGAGGAGAGGGAGTATTAATGACTGACTGACGGACTGGAGGTTCTGCCTGACTGGCTACGGGTTCTGCCTGACTGGCTACGGGTTCTGCCTGACTGGCTACGGGTTCTGCCTGACTGGCTACGGGTTCTGCCTGACTGGCTACTTGGAGGTTCTGCCTGCCTTACTGGAAACTCAGTCTAACAGAACGACTGACTGACTGGAGGCTTGTCTAACTAAACGACTGACTGACTGGAGGCTTGTCTAGCTGAACGACTGACTGACTGGAGGCTTGTCTAGCTGAACGACTGACTGACTGGAGGCTTGTCTAGCTGAACGACTGACTGACTGGAGGCTCTGTCTAACTGAACCACTGACGGACTGGAGGCTCTGTATAACTGAACGACTGACTGACAGGAGGCTCTGTATAACTGAACAACTGACTGACTAGAGGCTCTGTATAACTGAACAACTGACTGACTGGCAATTTGACTGGTGGGTCTGTTTGAGATAGTCAGTCAGCCAGTCTGTATGTATACTTGTTCTGAAAATGTCCTTTAAGCTGCAGCCTGGTTCTGCTGTGTCATACTGCCCTACCCAGAACCATAAGGTCGGTGTCCAGTCTGAGTATGTGACCTGAAAAACGTGGCCTTTCCTTTAACAGGGACAGTGATTCCACGCGACATTCAGAGTCAAAAAACAGCCGTTCATATGACTCCTGGAGGACCTTTAACATTCTATCGAGCAGGCAACCAGACAGCCAAATGACTCGCAAAAAAATAACTGTCTGGATTATGCTTCAACGCAAAAAATACATAGAAAATGAGGTCAAACATTAGAGACTTAAATATCCCACTAGCAACACAGGCTCAGACCCATATGAAGCATATTAAACTCTGCTGGTGTTGGTGGACTGGAGCTTGGACCTTGCATAGAATATATATACAAACACCCGAAGAATGACTTGGAGGTGATGCCAGGGATCATTTTAAAAACGCATTTTGCTCTAATCGGCTGAACCACACCGCGTCTCGTAGAATTAGTCACGAGGTCACGTGACGCCATCGCTTTCCAGTTTCCACCAAATGTCAAATGGGCAAGAACAGGCACCTAGCCTTTAGCAAAACTGCATTGCATGTAACATTCGTCAATTACAGCGGCTGTACTGTATATTGTATAGCAGAACAACATTGTTTACGACAGTCTGCTGCCATTGACGGCAGGGCAGTATTTACAGTTAAACCAAAAGACCGTTAGCTGCAGCCATGACAACCAGTACGAAGGTCATGTCTATGTTTAGTTCCCAAGCATTACAGCCAGCTAATATCATGCTACACTCGTTGTCAACATATTTAGGCTGTTTAAACAAATAACTACTCTACCAAGCTAGCTGGCTGAAAGGGATCTTTCTCTTACCTCCGACTCCCAAATTCACCTTCTGCGGGTGGACGTCCTCTCTAAAGTCGGCAGTGAGTTTAAACACGGCCACCGGAGGAGCTTGAGGTACTTCTACGAATATGGACATTTTTATCCCGACACGGAGTCAATTAAGAGGAGAATCCCGTTATTCTTCGGTACCCGAGCGATAGAAAGCAGCACACAGCCGAGGACAGAGACAGACACGAGAGAGTTCACCTTCAACGCGAAGCAGAGGAAGCGTGAACCAGAAGGGCGTCCGTCAAACAGCCAATGAGATTGTACGGTGAGTTTGATCCCGGATGCGTGAGCCAATGAGAACACGTGTTGTCTAGTTTTATCTCCACCTATCTGAGGCATTGAACCATGTAATTGACATTATTGGATTATTTGTACAGGTGATATCTGAGCACCCTCTACTGTGTGGAATGCCAATTAAGTCCAAATTAAATAAATAAAAATGCATTACATAAACGAGGCATTATGATATTGAGATAAATTGCATTCCATACTGCTGGGCGAAGATCCCAGTTAAACACATAATACTTGTACATTTTCAAACTTTCTTTAGACAGTTAATTTTGGTGTAGCCAGGCAGATGCATTCTTTTTTCTTTAAGTCATATAAAATATTTTCTCAAGAAGCTAATAGTATGTCGGGGATGTATTTTCATGTATTTTTTTCCTGTCCCAAATCTGGAATTGCTTTGCTCCGTCAACTGAGCTTCATTCGACTCTTATTCTTATCATGCAATAAATATCTCTCCTTTTGAGACGAAATATCCTCCAACCATAAACAAATGAAAGATTGGCACTTTACCCCTTGGCTAATTCAAGTATTGGTGACATTTCTCAATAAATGTGTACATTTATATTTTCGATATAATATTCTATGCTGTATTTATATTTATTCCAAATACATTGTATACATATATATATACACTTTGATATATTCTATGTACAAAGGCATTTTTGTAAACAGCTTCAATGTGCAATGGATATGACACAAAAACACTTGTATTTACCAGTTATAACACATTGATGACTTCATGAGATATAGCTATGGTGTAAAAAAGTATGTACATAATTATCATTGTACATTTAAATATATACAATAAAATGCATGAATCAATCTTTAATGTAATAACAGTCTACTAATATTTCAGTCAGTATAGAAATAATAGTTTTCACTATATCTATAAAAATAAAGATAGATCTAAACGTAGATGAGATTAATAATATGGGGTGGTTTATTATGGGGGGTTGTGATGATTCTAATTCTTGTCCTGTCCTGTCCTGCCCTCTTAAATCCAATTTTTTTAACAAAACACCCAGCCTGAAACTCGACAGAGCACGAATCTATAATTCGATACAGTGGCTAGGAAAAACTCCCTGATGGGTCGAATTTAGGAGAAACCTAGAGAGGAACCAGGCTCTGAAGGGTAGCCAGACCTCTTCTGGCTTGGCTGGGTGATCTTTTTTGTGCTGAGGGTCTTATTAAATAGTCAAGGTCAAATCAATCACCAGTCTGTCAAGCACAGTCAGGGGGTTGAGGGTCAGATGAATTGGAAGCCGGATTGTACGGGGGTCTGCTACACTTCCTCGAGGCTGCTGGGTCCCACGATGTGGTCAATGGGCACCTTAGGGTGAATAGAACAAGAAACAAGGAAAAGTTAGACATCCAAACTGCTAGACACACGGCTTGTGGAAAATCAATCCACCCACTTTACCAAGCATCAACTTAGGGACACCAATCAACTGCAACCACCCTGGGAAGGTCTAGTATCACTCACAGAGTTTACTCGTGTTGACGTGGATGGCAATGGAAACAACAGCAAGCAGTGACTCACCTCCTTCTCCTGGTCTTTTGTTTTCACACCCCTATCTAGTCTTTCCTGTCACTGTAAGCAATCATGTAGACCCGTGTTTCCCCGTAAGTTCCCCCTTTCCTGTGCCACGTTATCCTAACCAGTGGAATCGGTTCGGTCCTTTCGTCATAGTCTTTTTTTGGTTTATTGTGTATGGTGGTTCATATGTATGAGGGGCCGTGTATTCATATGTATGAGGGGCCGTAATTCAGATTTACCTCTCACATACACTACTAAAACGCTCTCACATACACTAGTGAAAATGAAAACTCTCACATACGATTCTAAAACGCTCTTACATACACTACTGAAACGCTCTCACATACACTACTGAAAATTAAACCTCTCACATACACTAGTGAAACTCTCTCACGTACACTAGTGAAACTCTCTCACATACACTAATATAAGTGTAAACTCTCACGCACACGCTGGTGAAACGCTCTCACATACACTAGTGAAACGCTCTCACATACACTAGTGAAACGCTCTCACATACACTAGTGAAACGCTCTCACATACACAAGTGAAACGCTCTCACATACACTAATGAAAGTGTAAACTCTCACGCACACGCTGGTGAAACGCTTTCACATACACTAGTGAAACTCTCTCACACACACTACTGAAACGCTCTCACACACACTAGTGAAACGCTCTCGCATACACAACTAAAACCCTCTCACATACACTAGTGAAAATACACTTTCACATACCCTACTGAGATCCTCTCACATACCCTACTGAGATCCTCTCACATACCCTACTGAGATCCTCTCACATACCCTACTGAGATCCTCTCACATACCCTACTGAGATCCTCTCACATACCCTACTGAGATCCTCTCACATACCCTACTGAGATCCTCCCACACCCCTACTGAGATCCTCTCACATACCCTACTGAGATCCTCTCACATACCCTACTGAGATCCTCTCACATACCCTACTGAGATCCTCTCACATACCCTACTGAGATCCTCTCACATACCCTACTGAGATCCTCTCACATACCCTACTGAGATCCTCTCACATACCCTACTGAGATCCTCTCACATACCCTACTGAGATCCTCTCACATACCCTACTGAGATCCTCTCACATACCCTACTGAGAGATCCTCTCACATACCCTACTGAGATCCTCTCACATACCCTACTGAGATCCTCTCACATACCCTACTGAGATCCTCTCACATACCCTACTGAGATCCTCTCACATACCCTACTGAGATCCTCTCACATACCCTACTGAGATCCTCTCACATACCCTACTGAGATCCTCTCACATACCCTACTGAGATCCTCTCACATACCCTACTGAGATCCTCTCACATACCCTACTGAGATCCTCTCACATACCCTACTGAGATCCTCTCACATACCCTACTGAGATCCTCTCACATACCCTACTGAGATCCTCTCACATACCCTACTGAGATCCTCTCACATACCCTACTGAGATCCTCTCACATACCCTACTGAGATCCTCTCACATACCCTCTCACATACCCTACTGAGATTTTATTCGTCTATGTGAGAGTGTTTCAGTAGTATGTGTGAGAGCGTTTTACTAGTGTATATCAGAGTGTTTCACTAGTTTATGTTAGAGCATTTCACTAGTGTATGTGAGAGTGTTTCACTAGTGTGTGTGAGAGCGTTTCACTAGTGTGTGTGAGAGCGTTTCACTAGTGTATTTGAGAGCGTTACACTAGTGCATGTGAGAGCGTTTCACTAGTGTATGCGAGAGCGTTTCACTAGTGTATGTGAGAGCGTTTCACCAGCGTATGCATGAGAGTTTACACTTTTATTAGTGTGTGTGTGAGAGAGTTTCACTAGTGTACGTGAGAGAGTTTCACTAGTGTATGTGAGAGGTTTCATTTTCAGTAGTGTATGTGAGAGCGTTTCAGTAGTGTATGTAAGAGCGTTTTAGCAATTTATGTGAGAGTTTTCATTTTCACTAGTGTATGTGAGAGCGTTTCAGTAGTGTATGTGAGAGGTATATCTGAATTACGGCCCGTCATACATGTGAGTGTTGTGTTCTAAAGGTGGTGTTTCGTGTGTTCTGTTGTTGTCCAGGTCCAGGTCCAGATCAGAGATGAGAGGTTCTTGGATCCAGTTCCTCTCCATCTTTGTTCTGCTTCCTAAACAAGAATGTTACAGTTAGTTAATTGGGAGAGTTGCTTAAAGGTGCAGTCATCATTTTAAAGGTGTCCTTGACTTATAGTCCGATAGTGGGTTTGATTTAGTGCACTCATTACTTATAAGACCCAGTGGTCCAATTTGGTATTGTGAAATAGGGTGCTAATTAACGGTAGCAACTAATTCCAAATGATCTCAATCCCATCCTACTCCAACGTATCCCAACCCTCCTCCCTTCTTAACACAATGGAAAAAAACCTGCAACAACATATATATATATATATATAGTCTAATTTAAAATATTTAAAAAACTGGTAGGTATTACGGAAAACATAATTCGGTAGCTAACATAATATTTCCAAAAATATTACATGTGATAGGTGTAGACCAACAGGTATGACATCATACATTAATATCTGGTCGTTTTCTAATCATACAGCATATGACATTATTGGGATCCGGTGACACAAAATGTTATTGTCATTTTTTATAACACCTGCAACAGACACTGACCTTAGTGTTGTGGACCTTGAAACCATTCGTGCTGCAGGATGTCCTCAAATGATGGCCGACAGGTGGCATTTAGTCGCAGGCACCATTTGATCAAATCTCTGCATTCTGTAGAACAAAAGGATTTGTATTAGCTAGGAGAGTAGAGTCACAAAAAGGCATCTGTGTTCCAGTAGGAATAAGAAAAACAAACCAAGCGTGAATGTAGAGGGAACATGTCACAAGCAGAGATGTTTATAGGTATAAAGTAGAAGAAATTCTAACATGCACATTGCCTCTAGAGGATTCAGCCATTTGACATGTGTCTAAATGTTTTGATATCAAATGGCATGGGCAGAAGATCGCCTCAGTGGCTCAGCTTTTGCAGAAACAGACAATCTGGAGACACGGATTTAGGATCATTGACCACCTCTCTGCTCAAAATCCTCTATCAAGTAATCGTCAAAAACGTTTGGGCTTAACATTCACAAAATTATTAGTTCTGGCTGTGCTGTTTTCAGGATTGTATGGTGACAGTCTGTCTATCACGTTGAATGGGGAGGCTTGTTGCCCTAGTGACCAAGGGCACAATGAAAGGTTGTTGGTTCTTATCCCGGACCGTGTGATGTGCGTTCTTTCCCAGCATGCATACCATCCGAAAGGGCTTTAATGAACGGCAAGTTGTGTCCACAGCAAATTTGCTCTTCGTTCCTAAACGGAGGGCGTCCGTTGGCCAGGAGGTACAAAAGGATGCCCAGAGACCAGACCGTGGCCTCGTCACCATTGTACGTCCCATTGATCAACATCTCCGGTGGGCAGTACCACAAGGTGCCTGAGACACAAGGAGCGAGAGGGATGTGTTAGCTGCGGCCTACATCACCACAGTGACGGAACATTATTGAGGCCAACTCACCACGATACTCGCTGTACAGCTCCTCCTGTAACAGGTCGCTGCATCCAAAGTCGACCAGTTTTACAGTGAATGTGTCCAGCTGCAGCAGCAGGTTCTGGGCTTTAACGTCTCGGTGTAAGACGCCGCGGTCTCTGCAATGGCGGCATGCCAGCACCGCCTGCTTCCAGATGGGCCTGACGAACTCCTCGCGAATAGCCCCTTGCGTGGTGGTGTTCATCAGATCAACCAGGTCCATGCAGGGAGCCGGGTGCTCCATGATTATGATTATCTGGTCCGGCTCATCGAACCAATCGAGGAGCTCCACGATGTGGTCACATGCCGGAGGCCGGGAAGCCATCAAATGCAGGCCCACCTCTAAGGGCAGCTTGAGGGACGTTCCAGGCTAATGAGGGAGGTTGATTGACACAGAGTTGTCATATTCAAGGCAAAAGCAGGTTGATCAACACAGTTTCAAAGCGTTCTAGGCTAAAGAGATGTTAATTGGCACACCTATTAGTCAGAATGTGCTTGCTATTGCTAGGTAGCAATGCTAGGTAGCAATAGCATTTAGCGACAGAATGTGCTTGCTATTGGTAGGTAGCATTGATAAGTAGCAATAGCAATTAGCGAAAGAATGTGCTTGCTATTGGTAGGTAGCAATGCTAGGTAGCAATAGCATTTAGCGACAGAATGTGCTTGCTATTGGTAGGTAGCATTGCTAGGTAGCAATAGCAATTAGCGAAAGAATGAGCTTGCTATTGGTAGGTAGCAATTAGCGACAGAATGTGCTTGCTATTGCTAGGTAGCATTGCTAGCTAGCAATAGCATGTAGCGATGGCATGTGTGTGCTATCAGGTTTATTACTATCAGGTTAATGTTTGTAGCCTGAATTCGATCGATCGGACTACAGGTTGACTGGCCTTGACTGTTACTTACAAATGTTAAGTATTTCTCACGATCACGTTTACGTATGAACTTCACGGCCACCTGTGGAGGAAGAACACTACTGTGAATAATTGACATGCATGTAATAATGTGCTAATATGTCCTAGTGTATAACAGATTAGCATGGAGGAAAGAGAGAGGAAGAGGTCAAAATGAGGAATGAGAGAAGAAAGAATGGGGAAAAGAAGGGATCAAGTGAAGATAATTGAGAAAATGGTTAATAGGAACCGACAGGGCAGAGGAGAAAAAGAGAAATTGTACAAAGGGCACTGTAAAAAGTGACAAGAAGATAGAAAGTAGACAGGAAAGACTGGGAATGATAAGGATTACATTTTTCCCATCTCGTTTCCGTGTTCCCGCGTGAACGGATCCGAAGCCTCCGGTTCCCAGCAACCTGCCAACGTTGTACTGTGAGGAGAAGCTGGTTGGATCTTCTAGCTTGCCGAAAACTTTTTGTTTGAAACTTCCAAAAATTTTGCGGCAAATTCCCCAAAGCTTGGTCAGCGGAAGCTTCCAGGAGTACTGTGATGACGGGGCCAATCTGACACAGATTTTCTTGGCGGCCTGGAAGTCCTCGGAATCCAAGTCTCTGAAACTGGTCTTACGCTTCCTCCGAACACTTTGGGTCCCCTGTTCACGTTGGGTTGGCTGGTCACATTGGCTGGCCTGTTCGCGTTGGGTTGGCGGGGAACTTTCGATGGGCGAGGCACCTTGGATGGTCGAGGCACCTTGGATGGACGAGGCACCTTGGATGGTCGAGGCACCTTGGATGGTCGAGGCACCTTGGATGGACGAGGCACCTTGGATGGACGAGGCACCTTGGACGGTCGAGGCACCTTGGATGGACGAGGCACTATCAACGGTCGAGGCACCTTGGGTTGGTGGGGCACATATGTTTGGCTCGTCACTCTGCGTTGCTATCAGGGCTGGCAGGCTCCTTCTCCTGGAAACCCTGGTTTTCATCACCAGCCTGCTAGACCGAGCTCCTCCAGGGAGTCCAAGGGAGGTTGCCCTGGTGACGGCCTGCTCCTTAAAGCGCTTCTCCGACGGGCCGGCATTGGCCGAACCATCAGAAAGTCTCCTTCTCTTCATCCTTCACTCATTGAAGAGTGTCAGGACGCTTTAAATCTACTTCTTTGAATTCTTCTCACTAGAAATGAGGAAAACAATTAATTCATAGTATCACGAATGTTCCGTCAAAAGATTGTGTAGGCTAACAGTGACACCTGGAATATATATGTTTGTATTTACATTCATTAACAAGGCCTAAATATAATACCCAACACCGCCAAATTAAGTTACATTTTGCCAATAATGGATTACATTTTTTTGTTTTCCAGTCAAGCTTGTGGAAGGCCACACGGTTCTTTATATGGAGTCTTTTTTTGGGACATAAGAAACTCTGAAGTCAATTAGGAGTACTTATAGCACAGATTGAAAGAAGTGATAATCATTGTGTAATTTTGAGTGAATAGTGTATATAGGCCTATACGTGAAATTCATATCCGAAACACACACACACACACACCCGTTTTTCAACAACCAAATAGAAGTGGGATCCCAAGTCGGCATATCATCAGAGATGAAGTTTAATCTAAGATAAATGGTCTAGAATATATTTGAACGTTATACAATAATATCTATTCAGGCCCGACAACTTGTTTTATCTTGTCTGGCAGTAAACGTTAACGTTTCGGCATTTAGTCCAGCGCGTCTAACATAGGTTATAGTGTAAAGTTAGTGCGTGTCCCGCAGTGTGCACGGTAACTTTATATGGAAATAAGTTCCACAAGCCTTATTAATTGACACACATTGATGGCATATAACTCCACCAGTTAATACGTATAGTTATTGTGCTATATTTAAATCAAATGCAATCATTTACGCTCGGACAGTATAATTACATATGTAGCCTACAAATTACAGTCTTACCTTATCAGTGTTGTTCGCTTGTCTGAACAAATGTTCAATCGATTGTCCAGTTTATAGATACTAGACGTCGTCGAACGCACGCGTCACAATAGTTAATAAGAACACTGCATGAAATATCAGACTTACCAATAATAACTGATAAACATTAAAATGAGTGCCTCTTTATTGCAAAAATATATACACACACTTATATATACACACACTACTGTTCAAATGTTTGGGATCAATTAGAAATGTCCACTGGACAGACGGGTCACCGTTAGAGTGTCATCACAAGTTAAGAGTACTGTATAACCAGCCGACAAGGCAGAATCAGTCCCAACTATGTGCGTATGGATGTCTGATTCATTCACTTGGCCAGTCTCCTGTACAGGCTATTATCTGTGGTGCTGCTCTTAATGCCCTGTACGTCTCCCTCTTCTCCAGGAATTCCATCCATTCTCAGGTACGCGCCCAGCTCAGTCTCATCCGGGAAAGTCATCCTCAAAGATCGGACTGATGAGGCGACGGGCCCATGTTGTACCTCTGTCACAGACGCTCACACACTCAAATACCCTCCCTCCCTTTCTGATCGTTTATGTTACCATACTGCCACCTTGTGTACGATTTAGGGAGTAAGAATAATTAGATGAATATTACAGTATTTGAAATGATCAATTCATATGTTCATCTGGAGACGGAGCAAATGATACAGATATCATCCATGGGTGTTAATGATACAGAGATCATCCCTATATGTCATCCATACAGAGATAATCCCTATAGATGTTACCCATACTAAGATCATCCCTAGATGCTACCCATATTACAGAGATCATCCCTGTGTTTATGATACAGAGATCATCCCTATATGTCATCCATACAGAGATCATCCCTGGATGTTAATCATACATTCATATTTGACACTCCCTGGATGTCGAATACACACAGACCATCGCTAGATATATGCATCACACAGATATCATAGACGCTCCCTGGATTTTTAAGCACCATTTCAACGTAGCAGAACTCACCATCGCCCCCCAGTGGAACATTTGGTAGACAACCACCTGCAGGAATCCAAACTCCATAAGCATCTTCATCAGTGCACATATTGGTTGTAGTCCCAGACAAGCACACACGATTCAACACCAGCCCAACCATTGTAATCTTTTTTCTGGGTCATGAGGCCACCCGTCCCCTAGGTGCTGGAGGTATTCCGCTCAACGTTAACAACATTTGCTAACTGGACTAAGACTAGTTCATACGTGCGAAATGTGATCATGACACTGAATTGTGAGGGAAGATAATTCACTGTAGTTCACATTGTACATATGCATTGCATACAGTATTCGTTCCATTTGCTGACTGAAGTGCTCGTGAGATAGCCTACATGTCCTCCATAATAATCCAACAAAAATCCACACTTGATCAAAGTCCAGCCCTATTCTGTATTTAGTGCACTACATCTGATTACATGGCATTAGCACGCCAGTGCACTAGCCAGTAGATAAAGGGTCAGGTTCATGTAGGCTTATTATTGGAGACACAAAGCCACACTCAAAGGATTGACTTCCCCGGGTCCCAGTGGTCTCTACACAGTGGGGTGAAACGTAGGCTACTTGCTGTTTTTAAAGGCCCTTTTCAGCTAGGCTGAAAACTGATCCTGGACCTTGCCTAGGCAGGGTGTGCCCAGGGCTTCTAGGGTTTACCTGGGGGACCTAGCTTGGGGACATCGAGGTGGGTGGAGGGGTGGATGAGAGAGGGAGAGACGGAGGCAGCTGGTCAGCAGGAGCAAAGAGCGGGACGGTAAGGAGAGATGGCTGAGAAAGGAGAAACAAAACAAAAGGAGGTGGGTTTCTTCCTCGTTCTTTTTTTATTGATTCTCCGGTGAGTCGATTTGTATCAAGCTCTTTCTCCTCCCTTTATCAACCTCTCTTTTTCTCCTCTCTCTGGGGTAGAGTGTCACAGTCTGCTACAGTAAAGTCATGCATTCTGGAAGTCAGACAGCAAGAAACACGACTGCAATAGTTACATGGGAGCGCGCGCCCGCGCTCACACACACAAACACGGATGCATGCATGCGCACGGAATTGATTCTCAAGTCAGTTGACCAAGTGTCATTAATAAATGTAACCCTGCCCTGTATGGGCTAAGACAACATCATGAGGAAGACAGTGTCGTTTGGCCGGATGGGTCATTATTTGGGCACTGCCAACTAAGCTCCAAGTCAAGTCAGAAATGGACTGAAGTGAACCTGTTTCGGATTAAATAATAAACAGTCGGATCTTTTGTGCCACATGCAGAACTCTCCTATGCAGCGAGATTCTCCCCTGGAGAGGACACGGATTAGTATGCGTCCCAAATGCCAGTTTAGGCTGGTCCACTATACTTTTAAAGCACACTGCGTTCCTATTTGGGAATCACACATGTTCCTGTTAAAAATGCTTGGTACATAGTGTCATGTCGATTCTGCAGTGTCAAAATCTGTTTTAAATGGGCTTTGCGATTTTATTATATCGATTTATGTGGCTGATTCTGCATCACAGTTAACGGTTGATATTTAACTCAATGCAATGTAACATTATCTTACAAACACCACTTTACAATGTCAAGTTTATAACGTTTTTTAATAATAAAAAAGTCACCATAATGTAATATTTATATTGTTTTTCAATAAACTACAATATGAGTGTAATTCAAACTACGCACGCAAGGGTTCAATTGGTTTTAGGTGACAGGAAAACGGTGATCCGTTCTGTTCATACTGACACAGAAGATTGTTGGACAGTGAGACAGATGTAGGCTACAACAGACATCCACAGACAGGCTTATAGATAATGACAGATCGACCTGATCTCATTTATTAAATAATTAGGATACGACAGGAGGTGGCCACGTACGGACTTGTGAGAATAAGGATTTATTGTGGGTGTGGATTATTGAAGGTAGAATGTCAATGCAAAAATCAATGTCTAAACTTGAAATTGTCTTATGTTAACGAAATATATGGCCACCTATAGGACATTATAACGGAAGGCGCTTGTCATTATACAGGAAGATCACCAAGTTAAGTCTGAGACAACATTATTGAAGGAAGTGGATGTTTTCAACCGGTTTAACCAAAATGCTCACTGGATCAGGGAAACGTTTCGGCGTTTCACCTAAAATCACCGCTAAGACCTTTTAACCAATT
>CM055741.1:4695159-4710159 GCA_029465975.1 Dallia pectoralis
AGACCCAAATGGCATTCTGTTCTCTAGTGCCCTACTTTAGACCAGGACCAGGTGGGCGAGGCTGCGGGCCCTTATGCAAAGAAGTGCACTGAAACGATGAGCAGTGTGCTATTTGGGACGGGGTGTCCACTCCCATCCCAGGACGAGTTATAGCTAGACTGTAATGGTTTGATAATGCTTGGGTTTGAATCACACACACACACACACACCTTTTATCTCCCTCTCCAGCAGATGAGAGGACGCCCGGCACTCGGAGAAAATAGCACTTATTTTTTTTCCACACTCACCCATTTAGCCCTTCCCTAGTCTCATTCCATCTCCACCACCACCTCTGCCACCACCTCCACCACCACTACTTCATAACGCTGTCAATATCAGGGTGTGCGTGTGTGTTACAGTAGGAGGACACTGCATGTTATTGCTGCGGTGGCTGTAGTTCCATGCACTGACCAGTAGAGGACAGTAGTGGACCGTCTTCTACAATACCACCAGATATGGACAGAGGTGCTGTTGTGGAAAACGGCCCGCTCTTGTTGTCTCGTGGACTTCCCTGCTGAGGGCTGCCACCATTTTAATGTAGCCAACTTCATTGGCCGGTCCCTTGTGTTTTAGCCAATGTCGTACCGGGTCATGGGCGGCGGTCGGCCAATCATAAGGAAGAGAGGCAAGACTAGTGATGCAGTCTTCTACCAATGCTGATATTTAGGTTACTGGTCAAGGCAGGAGTGTGTGTGTGTTTGTGTGCGCGCAACCCCTGTCTCACCCGAATCCACTAAGCAGATCACCTGTCATAGACCTCAAGTCAGGTCACATGACCACGTTGTGTGTGTGTGTGTGTGTGTGTGTGAAGTTAGCTCATAACATATCTATTAAACATAGCACTGGTTCTGTCTCAGGTCACCACAGTGGGTTAATTAGTTGTGTACTTCTCTCTTCTGTTCCTCTCTAGACGTTCATCTTTACCGACTCAGAGGATGAAGACATCAAGTCCAGAGGTAGACCATCCCTGCTCCAATCAGATCACAGGACACGCAGCCGTTACAGTTCCTTAGACCATCCCTGCTCCAATCAGATCACAGGACACGCAGCCGTTACAGTTCCTTAGACCATCCCTGCTCCAATCAGATCACAGGACACTCAGCCGATACAGTTCCTTAGACTGTGAAATAAACCTGTCATCTTTACCGATCGGGTGTTTTTGTTTTCAGGTTACAACCTGATCGTGACTGACTGCCCATCTGACCTCAGCCACCAGGCTCTGTCTTAAACCTGTCATCTTTACCGATTGGGTGTTTTTGTTTTCAGGTTACAACCTGATCGTGACTGACTGCCCATCTGACCACAGTCACCAAGCTCTGTCTTGCAAGATGGCTGCCGAATATGATCACTTCATCGCTTCCGACAAGTTGTAGGTACAATGTCAAAATAGACCGAAGGAATTACTATGCTGTACATATTATATATATTAATCAATATTACACATTACAATCAATATTACACAATACAATCAATATTACAAATTACAGTCAATATTACCCATCACAGTCAATATTATATATTACAGTCAATATTATATATTACAGTCAATATTATATATTACAGTCCATATTACACATTATTACAGTCATAATTACACATTTACAACGTGCAGCTGAATGTAAGAATCATGTGTGTTACCGCCACCTACTGGACAATCACAGAAACCGTTATAAAATTTGACTCGGAACTAATTATCATATAAAAATAGGTGAGCTCTGAACGGATCATCCTATAGTAATAGATCTGGTTTTTCCCTTTTGTCCCCGGGTGGTGTCACGCTCCAGACGCTCTGTGTCACTTCTCCTGTGTCTCCACCCTGCAGGTGGCTCTGCCATGTGGACGACGACAACTACGTGAACCCTGGAGCTCTCCTCTCTCTGCTGTCGGCCTTCCCCAGGGACAGCGACGTCTACGTGGGCAAGCCCAGCCTCGACCACCCCATCAAGGCCAACGAGCTCCTGGAGGGTAACAAGACGGTACGCTCCCACAATGCACTGCTTTGATGTCAGTAGAGGGTTGAGGTGGGTCTTTGTTGAACCTTTTGCTAATGAGGCCTAAAACTGACTGGACTCGACTGAGTGTCATTGGCTGGCTACTGTCATTTATGTTCTCACACATCACTGCTCGTCCAAGAACCCTGTCGCCAGGAGTGAGCGACAAATCAATCATCCATCCAGAGTTTATTCTAACAAGACGGTCAATTGGTGATTAGTGTGTTATTGGTTATTGATCAACGAGTCGTCTCATCAAGCCCACATCTCAGAGACATCTCAGGGGGATTCAGTGTGTGTGTGTGTGTGTGTGTGTGTGTGTGTGTGTGTGAGTGTGTGTGCCTGATTGTGAGTGTGTGTGTGTGTGTGAGTTTGTGTGCGTGTGTTAGTGTGTGTGTGAGTGTGTGTGCGTGATTGTGAGTGTGTGTGTGTGTGTGTGTGTGTGTGTGCGTATGTGTGTGTGTGTGTATGAGCGTGTGTGTGTGTAAGTGTGTGTGTGGGTGCGTATGTGTGTGTGTGTGTGTATGAGCTTGTGTGTGTGTGTGTGGTTGAAGGGGTTCAGTGTGATATCCTATTTACGATCAGATTAATGAGTGTATTTAGCCTAAGTATGTCCTGGTTCCATGGAGTGCTTTTCCAAGCCTTTCTCTTCTCTCCTTTTCCCCACTAACCTCTTCTATATTCATCATCATCTCTTCTCTATCCTGAGTTATCTTGTTCTTTATCAATCTTCATCTTCCATCCAGCCTCCTACTCTGTCTCTCGCTTCATCTCTCCATCTTCCTTCACTACGTTTAATTTATCTCCTTGACACTCTTGTTTCCTACTATTTGTTCCACACATTACGGCTATTTCTGTTTCGCTCTATGTTCCCTGGATTGTCGGACACAATCGTGCGTAGTATACCGTGAGCGTGCAGGTCTAAACTCAAATTACGCAAAGTAAGAAAACTCTTATCTACCATTTTATTCCTCTCTTGTGATGTGAATGAGACCTTTATCATCCTCTGTGTTGTCCTCAACCGATTATTCTGTCCCTTTCACCCGTCCCCCCGCTGACACTGTCATCCCTTTCCCCCAGACTGTCATCCCTTTCCCCCAGACTGTCATCCCATTCCTTAAGACTGTCATCCCTTTCCCCTCAGACTGTCATCCCTTTCCCCTCAGACTGTCATCCCTTTCCCCCAGACTGTCATCCCTTTCCCCCAGACTGTCATCCCTTTCCCCCAGAATGTCATCCCTTTCCCCAAGACTGTCATCCCTTTCCTTAAGACTGTCATCCCTTTCCCCTCAGACTGTCATCCCTTTCCCCCAGACTGTCATCCCTTTCCCCCAGACTGTCATCCCTTTCCTTAAGACTGTCATCCCTTTCCCCTCAGACTGTCATCCCTTTCCCCCAGACTGTCATCCCTTTCCCCCAGACTGTCATCCCTTTCCTTAAGACTGTCATCCCTTTCCCCTCAGACTGTCATCCCTTTCCCCCAGACTGTCATCCCTTTCCCCCAGACTGTCATCCCTTTCCTTAAGACTGTCATCCCTTTCCCCTCAGACTGTCATCCCTTTCCCCAGACTGTCATCCCTTTCCCCCAGACTGTCATCCCTTTCCGCCAGACTGTCATCCCTTTCCCACCAGACTGGCATCCTTTCCCCCCAGACTGCCATCCCTTTCCCCAAGACTGTCATCCCTTTCCCCCAGACTGTCATCCCTTTCCCCCAGAATGTCATCCCTTTCCCCCAGACTGTCATCCCTTTCCCCCAGAATGTCATCCCTTTCCCCAAGACTGTCATCCCTTTCCCCCAGACTGTCATGCCTTTCCCCCAGAATGTCATCCCTTTCCCCCAGACTGTCATCCCTTTCCCCCAGACTGTCATCCCTTTCCCACCAGACTGTCATCCCTTTCCCCCAGACTGTCATCCCTTTCCCACCAGACTGTCATCCCTTTCCCCCAGACTGTCATCCCTTTTCCCCAGACTGTCATCCCTTTCCCCCAGAATGTCATCCCTTTCCCCCAGACTGTCATCCCTTTCCCCCAGACTCATCGCTTTTCCACAGAGTGTCAACCCCTCTCCCATCGACTGTCATCCCATTTCCCTCTGACTGTTTCCTCGGATGCCTCAGGCTGTCATCCCATTTCCGTCTAGCTCTCATCCGCACCTCTCCATTTATTCTCTCTATATCTGCTTCATCGCCCCGGTTCCTCTCCGTCCTTCTCCCTCCTTCTCCCTCCTCCTCTCTGGTTAGAGTTTATTTATTGTTGACAAGGAGAGGCCACAGAGTCCCCCGGAGGAAGGAAACACAAGGTCGCAGTTTGTGTGTGTGTGTGTGTGTGTGTGTGAGAGGGGGAGGATGAGAATACATATTAAAAGCGGATTGTAGAGGGGATGAGAGAGGAGGATTCTGAGTGAGTAGGATGGAACCGTTGGGATCTCACCTGTTGTGATTCAAGCTGCAGTCGCCATGCGACCAACACAACAACAACAACTCCTCGATAACTGTCGTCCGGGAAACCTTCCTGCTACACGACTTGCGCGTGACTGCGTGTATATTGTTCGCTTGACAGATGCTTGACAGATGTGAAAGTTTTTTAGTTAGTCACAGAGAACACTTACAACAGACGTTCTGAGATGGATCACATGATATCATGAGCTGTTAGGGCTTGGGGGGGGGACGGGGACGCCAAGGCTTGTTTGTCTCCATGACAACGGGACCACTGACTCAGTTCTCCGGGTTTTCCAGAAAGAGGTCCAGTTCTGGTTCGCCACTGGTGGGGCTGGGTTCTGTATCAGCCGCAGACTTGCTGAGAAGATGACTCCGTGGGCCAGGTGAGGAGTGTGTGTGTGCTCGGTTGTGTGTGTGTGTGCTCGTGTGTGGGTGTATGCTTGTGTGTGTGTGTGTGCTCGTGTGTGTGTGCTCGTGTGTGTGTGTGTGTGCTCGTGTGTGTATGTGTGCTCGTGTGTGGGTGTATGCTTGTGTGTGTGTGTATGTTCGTGTGTGTGTGTGCTCGTGTGTGTTCGTGTGTGTGCTCGTGTGTGTGTGTGTGGTGGGCTAGTGGTTAGGGATTAGGACTTGGGTCTGATTAGGGCTGCCCCCTGTACCTCAGGTAACTGATTAGGGCTGCCCCCTGTACCTCAGGTAACTGATTAGGGCTGCCCCCTGTACCTCAGGTAACTGATTAGGGCTGCTCCCTGTACCTCAGGTAACTGATTAGGGCTGCCCCCTGTACCTCAGGTAACTGATTAGGGCTGCCCCCTGTACCTCAGGTAACTGATTAGGGCTGCCCCCTGTACCTCAGGTAACTGATTAGGGCTGCCCCCTGTACCTCAGGTAACTGATTAGGGCTGCCCCTGTACCTCAGGTAACTGATTAGGGCTGCCCCCTGTACCTCAGGTAACTGATTAGGGCTGCCCCCTGTACCTCAGGTAACTGATTAGGGCTGCCCCCTGTACCTCAGGTAACTGATTAGGGCTGCCCCCTGTACCTCAGGTAACTGATTAGGGCTGCCCCCTGTACCTCAGGTAACTGATTAGGGCTGCCCCTGTACCTCAGGTAACTGATTAGGGCTGCCCCCTGCACCTCAGGTAACTGATTAGGGCTGCCCCCTGCACCTCAGGTAACTGATTAGGGCTGCCCCCTGTACCTCAGGTAACTGATTAGGGCTGCCCCCTGTACCTCAGGTAACTGATTAGGGCTGCCCCCTGTACCTCAGGTAACTGATTAGGGCTGCCCCCTGCACCTCAGGTAACTGATTAGGGCTGCCCCCTGTACCTCAGGTAACTGATTAGGGCTGCCCCCTGCACCTCAGGGTGGGATAAATGCATTTCAGTTGAAGGCATTCAGTTGTACAACTGGCAATATTGGTCTATTCTATTCTATTGTGTGTGTGTGTGTGTGTGTGTGTAGTGTATCTATTAATTTACATGGGAGAAACTGGGCGTGTACATGTCTACCAAACGACGTAGATTCTCCCTCCCCCACTCACTCCCTCCTTTCCTCCCCCTCCCTCCCCTACTCCTTCTCTCCCCCATTTGCTTCCACTCTCTCCTTCCCCGTCTCTTTCCCTCCCCCACTCCCTCTCCTTTCCTCCCCCTACCTCCCCCACTCCCTCTCCTTTCCTCCCCCTACCTCCCCCACTCCCTCTCCTTTCCTCCCCCTCCCTCCCACATTCCCTCTCCTCCTCCCCCACTCCCTCTCCTTTCCTACCCCTCCCTCCCCACTCCCTCTCCTTTCCCCTCCCTCCCCCATTTCCTCTCCTCCTCCCCCACTCTCCCTCTCCCTCCAGCGGTCCCAGGTTCGAGCAGACATCAGCGTTGATCCGTTTGCCTGACGACTGTACAGTCGGGTTCATTGTAGAGAGGCGTCTGGGAATCTCTATGGTCCACAGTTCAATGTTCCACTCTCACCTGGAGAACCTGCTGCTGCTGTCTGCTAGAGATATACCTCTACAGGTGAGATACTGACAGGTAGAGATATACCTCTACAGGTGAGATACTGACAGGTTAGAGATATACCTCTACAGGTGAGATACTGATGGATAGAGATATACCTCTACAGGTGAGATACTGACAGGTTAGAGATATACCTCTACAGGTGAGATACTGATGGATAGAGATATACCTCTACAGGTGAGATACTGACAGGTTAGAGATATACCTCTACAGGTGAGATACTGACAGGGTAGAGATTTACCTCTACAGGTGAGATACTGACAGGTTAGAGATATACCTCTACAGGTGAGATACTGACAGGGTAGAGATATACCTCTACAGGTGAGATACTGACAGGGTAGAGATATACGTCTACAGGTGAGATACTGACATGGTAGAGATATACCTCTACAGGTGAGATACTGACAGGGTAGAGATATACCTCTACAGGTGAGATACTGACAGGGTAGAGATATACCTCTACAGGTGAGATACTGACAGGTAGAGATATACCTCTACAGGTGAGATACTGACAGGTTAGAGATATACCTCTACAGGTGAGATACTGACAGGTTAGAGATATACCTCTACAGGTGAGATACTGACAGGGTAGAGATATACCTCTACAGGTGAGATACTGACAGGTTAGAGATATACCTCTACAGGTGAGATACTGACAGGGTAGAGATATACCTCTACAGGTGAGATACTGACAGGTAGAGATATACCTCTACAGGTGAGATACTGACAGGTTAGAGATATACCTCTACAGGTGAGATACTGACAGGGTAGAGATATACCTCTACAGGTGAGATACTGACAGGTTAGAGATATACCTCTACAGGTGAGATACTGACAGGGTAGAGATATACCTCTACAGGTGAGATACTGACAGGTTAGAGATATACCTCTACAGGTGAGATACTGACAGGGTAGAGATATACCTCTACAGGTGAGATACTGACAGGTTAGAGATATACCTCTACAGGTGAGATACTGACAAGGAGCAACTGGTCTGTCTGAAGTCTCCCTGGCTGTTTTCAGAAAACATCTGAAGCGAAAAACATGTTAAATAAGATCCAAAATGCCTCCATAGTTGGCTGGATGGGAACCACTTGGTACTGCTTTGTAGTGGAGAGTGCTTTTATCCTCCCTCTGGTGTATGTTCTGAAAAGAAAAATGCTTCATGATTGGACAACTAAACAAAAAGCAACCGCAGGTACGGCACAGTCTTAAAAGGTATTCACAGCTCCCGGGAAAGAGCAAATGGAACGAGGTGGGAGTTGACGGGGCCTTTATGCCTCAACTGGTTGGTGACAGTGACATGAAATTGGGGTTGACATCCATACAAGAGTGATAATAGTTGGAAATACAGATGTGACAAAAGCCTGAATGTTGACTGATTCTGTTTGGGGGAGAGGAGAGACTTGGAAATCTTTCCTTCGTGGGAAGTGACACGCACTGTGTAGGCTTGCTATGGCGTGTTTACGTTTCTATTTACATGTTCCGAAGGAACCGAAGAATGTTCTACGTTTATTTACTAGCTATTCAATGAGCCTGTATTATGTAGTATGTCCATTCAGATGTAAATCCTGTATATCATATAAAACCGACGACGTGCACGTATATGAGGTTGTGTGCAGTTATATGAGGTTGTGTGCCTTATATGAGGTTGTGTGCAGTTATATGAGGTTGTGTGCAGTTATATGAGGTTGTGTGCAGTTATATGAGATTGCGTGGCTTATATGAGGTTGTGTGCCTTATATGAGGTTGTGTGCAGTTATATGAGGTTGTGTGCCTTATATGAGGTTGTGTGCCTTATATGAGGTTGTGTGCAGTTATATGAGGTTGTGTGCAGTTATATGAGGTTGTGTGCAGTTATATGAGATTGTGTGCCTTATATGAGGTTGTGTGCAGTTATATGAGGTTGTCTGCCTTATATGAGGTTGTGTGCACTTATATGAGGTTGTGTGCCTTATATGAGGTTGTGTGCAGTTATATGAGGTTGTCTGCCTTATATGAGGTTGTGTGCCTTATATGAGGCTGTGTGCCTTATATGAGGCTGTGTGCCTTATATGAGGTTGTGTGCCTTATATGAGGCTGTGTGCCTTATATGAGGCTGTGTGCACTTATATGAGGTTATGTGCACTGCTGGACCAAATGTAATGCATGTGTTGTGTAGTTTGGTAAATGCTTTAAACAGACACTAGCCCAGGAGGCTTAGATTGACATGTGTTCACTTGTAATGTAACTAAATGCTTGTTATCACGTCCACATGGGGTTAGAACAGGGAGATATTTTTAGAACCCATGTTGTAGCTCCGTCTTCGACCTCTCTGCACGGCTCGTGAAACCTCAAATCTCCCGAGAACTGCTATCCTGTTATAATTCAGTTGTTTTCACTCTTCGCCCGAGAAATTAATTTGTTTCATTACTTTGTGGACTCTTTGGATTCATAAAATGAAACAGGTCAAGACCTGGTTCCTCCGGGGCCGGGTTTGATTAATTAATAATTATAATATCTGAATATTGACCCCGTAACTATATAGACAGTATATATACAGCAGTTTAACCATAGTCACGTCACAACATTTGGTTCCATCCCAATTCGGCTGCCCTCTGGTCGTACGAGACCGTCGCCTATTCAGAACATGTACTGAACTGAACTGTAGGATCTAGATAATCACACTGGTGTCACATGCTGAACAATCAGAATAGGATTTACACCCTATGTGTTCAACAGGTTGATGTGAGTAATTCAGAATGTAATAGGATTTACACCCTATGTGTTCAACAGGTTGATGTGAGTAATTCAGAATGTAATAGGATTTACACCCTATGTGTTCAACAGGCTGATGTGAGTAATTCAGAATGTAATAGTATTTACACCCTATGTGTTCAACAGGTTGATGTGAGTAATTCAGAATGTAATAGGATTTACACCCTATGTGTTCAACAGGTTGATGTGAGTAATTCAGAATGTAATAGTATTTACACCCTATGTGTTCAACAGGTTGATGTGAGTAATTCAGAATGTAATAGGATTTACACCCTATGTGTTCAACAGGTTGATGTGAGTAATTCAGAATGTAATAGTATTTACACCCTATGTGTTCAACAGGTTGATGTGAGTAATTCAGAATGTAATAGGATTTACACCCTATGTGTTCAACAGGTTGATGTGAGTAATTCAGAATGTAATAGCATTTACACCCTATGTGTTCAACAGGTTGATGTGAGTAATTCAGAATGTAATAGTATTTACACCCTATGTGTTCAACAGGTTGATGTGAGTAATTCAGAATGTAATAGGATTTACACCCTATGTGTTCAACAGGTTGATGTGAGTAATTCAGAATGTAATAGCATTTACACCCTATGTGTTCAACAGGCTGATGTGAGTAATTCAGAATGTAATAGCATTTACACCCTATGTGTTCAACAGGTTGATGTGAGTAATTCAGAATGTAATAGTATTTACACCCTATGTGTTCAACAGGTTGATGTGAGTAATTCAGAATGTAATAGGATTTCACACACACACGAACGCACGCACACACGCACGCACGCACGCACGCACACACACACACACACACACACACACACACACACACACAGCGTGCCTAGTTCCTCATGTGCTGTGGATTTCTCTTCCAGGTGACTCTTAGCTACGGTTTGTTTGAGAACAAGATGAACAGTGTGGATCTGAAGGGGATCTTCTCCAAGGAACATGATCCCTCCAGGTTAGTTCCACATAATCTCCGTGTCATGCTGTAATCCGGGCCGGGAAGAAACGTTGAAGGGAACAAGACTCGAGAGAGGGAGTCCCAGTAAATACTTATATGAGGTGACCGTGGAAACCGTGTAATGTGCTGCCATTGATGTGCCTATGTCAGCTTATGTCATGTTAATAACCACACCTTATTCCCCTTCATATTCAGCCAAACACAGCGTACTGTGTCTTTCCCTCTCACCTTGTTTTACTTTGAGAGAAAAGGATCATGACAGTTAAAAAGCACAAGCGACAGTTTCACAACTCCCAATCTCCACTCATAACATACTTCCCTCTCAGCATACCGGCCGCAGACAGTTCTTGTCTTTGTCAGTCCTATTTCCACCTGTGTTTGTGTGTGTGTGTGTGTGTGTGTGTGTGTGTGCGTGCGTGTGTGAGTGTGTGTGTGCATGCCCTTCTCCACCTCTCATGACACCAGACCATTTCTATTAGTCACTGTGCATGGATGGTTGAACACTTGTCACCCTCAGGCAATCTGCTGTACTAACCCCCCTATCTTCAGTGCTGCAGTTCTCTTTACTGGAGAACCGTCTAATAATATACTTATTACCCTCCTGTTACTGGAGAACCGTCTAATAATATACTTATTACCCTCCTGTTACTGGAGAACCGTCTAATAATATACTTATTACCCTCCTGTTACTTTACTGGAGAACCGTCTAATAATATACTTATTACCCTCCTGTTACTTTACTGGAGAACCATCTAATAATATACTTATTACCCTCCTGTTACTCTACTGGAGAACCGTCTAATAATATACTTATTACCCTCCTGTTACTTTACTGGAGAACCGTCTAATAATATACTTATTACCCTCCTGTTACTGGAGAACCGTCTAATAATATACTTATTACCCTCCTGTTACTTTACTGGAGAACCGTCTAATAATATACTTATTACCCTCCTGTTACTTTACTGGAGAACCGTCTAATAATATACTTATTACCCTCCTGTTACTTTACAGGAGAACCGTATAATAATATACTTATTACCCTCCTGTTACTTTACAGGAGAACCATCTAATAATATACTTATTACCCTCCTGTTACTGGAGAACCGTCTAATAATGGACTTATTACCCTCCTGTTACTTTACTGGAGAACCGTCTAATAATATACTTATTACCCTCCTGTTACTGGAGAACCGTCTAATAATATACTTATTACCCTCCTGTTACTTTACTGGAGAACCGTCTAATAAAACCATCTTATTGCCCTCCTGTTACTTTACTGGAGAACCGTCTAATAATATACTTATTACCCTCCTGTTACTGGAGAACCGTCTAATAATATATTTATTACCCTCCTGTTACTGGAGAACCGTCTAATAATGGACTTATTACCCTCCTGTTACTTTACTGGAGAACCGTCTAATAATATACTTATTACCCTCCTGTTACTTTACTGGAGAACCGTCTAATAATATACTTATTACCCTCCTGTTACTTTACTGGAGAACCGTCTAATAATATACTTATTACCCTCCTGTTACTTTACTGGAGAACCGTCTAATAATATACTTATTACCCTCCTGTTACTTTACAGGAGAACCGTATAATAATATACTTATTACCCTCCTGTTACTTTACAGGAGAACCATCTAATAATATACTTATTACCCTCCTGTTACTTTACTGGAGAACCGTCTAATAATATACTTATTACCCTCCTGTTACTTTACTGGAGAACCGTCTAATAATATACTTATTACCCTCCTGTTACTTTACAGGAGAACCATCTAATAATATACTTATTACCCTCCTGTTACTTTACTTCACAGTTTTGTGTTACTCTTCCACAGGTTTAAGACGATCCACTGTATTCTTTACCCGCTCACCAGCTGGTGTCCTTAAACCAACCCGGGGACTTTTACCCAGAAGCCCCTGCGACGGAGGAGTGTTGATCATTGTGTACACATAGCTGTTATAACAGTCATTATAACAGTCATTTAATCAGTTAGGATAGATACTCCGGAATGACCTGGCCTGTTTCAGCGCACATACATGCTGCCTCGTTGGAAATCAAAATCAATATCCTTCTCCTGTATCTCGCGTGTTGACACCTTCTGTTGACCGCTTGCTATTTGAATGCATCAATGAATGTTTTCCAGATGTGTATATGTTTTATCAAAATATACTTTTATTTGTCGTTGCATTTTCTATGATGTATTTTTAGAAAACATTTTGGATGAATCAGTGAATTTAACTGCTGTGAAATTTGTACATACTTTGTTTTTTTTTTAAACATTTTTATTTTATCTCTTCTGCTATGACTGACATTTTCGTTAACATTTTTTTATGTTTTGTTACATTTTAAATATGACAGTTTAAATATATATTTTTTATGTCCTGACTTTATAATGTGCTGCTTTTGAATTTATACAGAGTCATGGTGACAGAATCTGTGGACTTCAGAAGCTCTGTTTTCCTTTGGTTTTGTGTGTCGTTCATCAAAACAACAGCAGATGACTCTAAAAGACACATACAGGAAGTTAATCATTCTATGTGGTTATGGTTAAAGATTTAGTATCTTTTTTTAGACGTTGTATCTGTTGACACGTGGGATTTCTGTGAGCGTGTCTCCGGCCATATGGCAACATAGAAGAAAAAATTACATCATCTTGGCACGAAGTGTTGCTACTAACTGCGAGACCAAGCTTACTAAGCTTTTAGACCCATATGGAGAACACCAATGTAGAACACCTATGTAGAACACCTATGTAGAACACCTATGTAGAACCTCTATGTAGAACCTCTATGTAGAACACCTATGTAGAACACCTATGTAGAACACCTATGGAGAACACTAATGGAGAACACCTATGTAGAACCTCTATGTAGAACCTCTATGTAGAACACCTATGTAGAACACCTATGTAGAACACCTATGTAGAACACCTATGTAGAACCCCTATGCAGAACCCCTATGTAGAACACCTATGGAGAACACCTATGTAGAACACCTATGGAAAACACCAATGGAGAACACCAATGGAGAACACCTATTGAGAACACCTATGGAGAACACTCTCCAGGTCAACCCTATGGAGAACACCTATGTAGAACACTCTCCAGGTCAACCCTATGGAGAACACCTATGTAGAACACCGATGCTGTCGTTTGTCTGAAGCAAAACATGGAATCGTGACATCAAACTTTATGCTGGAGAAATGTCTCACCCCTCATGTGGACAAAACAAAAGGATCATGTGTGTGTAATTATTGTTAGGTGGGTTACAGTAATATGTACAGGGGCGTTTAAAGGAATTTGCTGTGTCTACGTAGAACTCAGATCTAATATTTTGTTCGCTAATTGGTATTTTGCCACGGAAACTGATCTGATGTGAACAGATCTAGTGTGATTGCTCAGAATACCAATTAGTGGGAGAATATCTGAACTGGGCTGCCTGTGGAATATCAGCCAGCACTCTCCGGAACATTCTAATGCGGTCTGGTGGCACGCGGACCTGTCCTCCGTTTGATTTGAGCCATCTGTCTCCCGCTGTGGCGCCTCTCATTTACGTTTTAATCACGACGGCATTTAGCTCCGAGATCCCGTTCACTATGTCAACAGAGATAATGAAATCCTTCCGGATGTAACATTCGTCATTTATTACACGTGAAATATATCACGATCGTTTAAAATAATGGGATGGAAGTTGCGAGGTGAAGTGGTGGTGGTGGTGGTGGGGGGGTTACGGCCGAATTCAGGGTAAGAGCCTACAAAGAGGTTTATGGTAAATTCTCAAAACTGTTAAATAAATGTAATACGGTAGTTAACTGTAGCTGACATGCTAGCTAACAGGATCAACTGCGTTTGTCCCTTCAGGTGGAAACTCAGCAACTCTCGTTACCGCCACAAGACAAAACGGTCCCGCTGTGTTAGTCTAGAACATTAGAGAACTCCGGCACATTCGACATACTAGGCACATGCTTGTCGTTCCGACCGATGACGCTAACGTGTACCGCGCCCCGTGTCTCCTCGGAAACCACGTTTCCAACCGATGCGATTGGCTGGGCCAGAGAACAGAGCCGAGGGGGGTTCCAGGAATTGTGATCAGCGGCCGGTGTGTGTATGAGTAAGTGTGAGAGTGTGTGTGTTACGAGACTAACCCTCCACTCTGTGGATGCATGCTAGTCCAGATCAATATGTCTTCCTCTGCTCTCCCGGGTGGCTTGGCAGCCAACAATGTGAGTGTGTGTGTGTCAGTGAGACAGAGTTGTGACTGCAACATATGTTTGCCATGTAATAATTCAGTGGGGGATTTTGTCTTGTTCCGTGGGAGTTTCCTACAGTGTGAAATGTAAACGGCGTTCTTTGCTTGGGTCACTCACCATCCCCTTGAGTATTTGGCGTTAAGTGCTTCTGTGACATGACATGAAACTACGCCCAGGTGTGTGTGTGTGCGTGTGTGTGTGTGGATCACTATGTCAATGTGTCAAAGCAGGGGTGAAATGGACCAATGTTGTGATAGCTGGAGTATAGCGCTAATTCTATTAGCCAACTACGTGTGAGTGTGTTTGTGTGTGTATGTGTGTGTGTGTGTGTGTTTTTGTGTGTGTGTGTGTGTGTCTGTTTACCTGTGTGTGTGTGTGTTTTGGTGTGTTTGTGTTTTCCCCCAGTGCTGCAGTCTCGTCTCCTGTCTGTCTTATAAACCACTAACCAGGATTATAAACGTAAGACGGGGAGAGAAAAGTCACAAACACACATTCACACACACACACACACACACACACACACACACACACAGTCA
>CM055741.1:4715159-4730159 GCA_029465975.1 Dallia pectoralis
GTAACTGAGTTGGGAATAGGATGAATCTCTGGACCTGAGCTGAACGTGTCCGTCTCTCTTCTCTTCAACTGAACAAACAAACAACTTTAATTCCATTTGTAACAACTTTTTCTCATAACATCCGACCTTTACAGCAATCATTCAAACATAATTCCTCTTCGACTGGAACAAACCCATTTTCCTCTCCAGCCGCACAGAGTAATTTCAGCCTTTAGAAGGAACGATAGTCTAAATGATGACTTTGTAAAAGCTCCGTTCTGTATATGCCTCAACATTCCCGAAACCACACACAATACATTTCAGATCTAGGAAGTGTGTTTCCAATACAACATAATGGGTACTTTTCCCCCAGTTGTACAGCTTAGTCAGAAACACACACACACACACACACACAGAAACACACATCGGTTTGCCAATATCACTGTCAGGCCCACAGCATAATAGGTTTCGGAGCGGGTTTAAAAAGAAACCGACATTTAGAAAAGAAGGAAATTACCTTCCCTCAGTTATGCCTTTTTTCCTCTTTTATTCTCCTTCGCTTTCCACATTCGGTTTCACAAACACACGCATGCACACACACACACACACACACACAAACACACGCACACACAGATAGGCACGTTTATTGTCTACATCACTGTCAGCCGTACAAATCAATTGGAATTGAATATGGATGAAAACGAAATAGGCATTTAGAAAATAAGGAAATTGCATTATTTTATCTCATCAATGTCTTCCTTTACTCTTTCCCTTTAATTCCATGACAAATAATATTAATAATAATTAGAATATGTAACATACAGAACCAGGTCCAGGTGTAGCATACAGAACCAGGTCCAGGTGTAGCATACAGAACCAGGTCCAGCTGTGGTAGATGTAGCATACAGAACCAGGCCCAGCTGTGGTACATGTAGCATACAGAACCAGGCCCAGCTGTGGTACATGTATTCTGTCACAGTGTGTTCTCTGACTGGGGCATAACAGCATTCCCCATCACTCTGGTACTTTGTTCTGTGTGTCAGATTTTTCTCTCTTACTGTGTGCCGACCTGGTGTTCGGTGTGGTCCGTTTGGGTTTGTGTGGAGATCTCATGACCAGCCAGTTTGGAACTGGTCTTACACCAACCTCTCTGTCACAACCAACACGGTACTACATCTACTTAAAAAGAAAATAACTATAAAACATTCAGCTGTCTGGTGACAGTCTGTACGTCTTTTTTTTCCCGTTCACCAATTTGTTGTGAAGCCTCATCGAGGCAACTCCCTGCACATTTGGGAGAGCTGAAGATCAAGATGCTCCTGCGACCTACACACCGCTTTCATAACCAGGAAGTACCTGCCGGTATATTCAGGGTATCAGGAGTGTGCCGTGCCATTTGGGAACAACCCCCTGCTTAACCTCCCAGCTTATTTCATCCCTCCAGTCAGCTGGTGTCTGGGCAGTTTAGTTTACAGGGACCATAATTCTAGAGAGAAGCCCTCCCCCCGATTACGGCCGCGTATCATGTGCAAAAGGCAAATGTTTACGAGGTAACTGAATATTTTCCCAACTCTCTGAACATGACGATCTGTCGGCTCTGGCTCTTTTGGTTCTTCGTTTCTCTTTTGTCCACTTGCTTCCAGTCTGGCCGCCTACTGAAGCCAATGTCACAGTCCACTAGGTCGCATTGTCACATGCACCACACACACGCACGCACACACGCAAGCACGCACACACGCACACACACACACACACACAAACACAGCCAATGTCATGGTTCAGTCCACCTCTGCAACCTGCAGCCTAAGCTGTACTGCCAGTCAGAGAAGGCCGGCCAACCCAGAGAAAATCCTTTCCCAATGCTCTTTCCCTCTCTCTCTCCCCCTCTCTCTTCCTCTCTCCCTCCCTCTCTCTCCCCCTCCCTCTCTCTCCCCCTCCCTCCCTCCCTCTCCCTCTCCCTCTCTCTCCCCCTCCCTCTCCCCCTCTCTCCCTCTCTCCCTCCCCTACAACCTTCAGTTACTCACATACCCACTGTGAGATGAGGGGAAGATTACATGTTGTCTTTTAGACCACCACAGCAACATCGCCATGTAATCATCCATTTAAAACAGCACAGAGATATTGTCTGTCATCCATTCAGGACAACGACGTGACTTTGACAATCATCCAATTCGAACAGCGCGTGACATTGTGGATCACCTGTTTATCTCACCGATAGGTCGTTCCGGTGGGGCCCGGTAAAAAACAGTAAATAATAAATAGCTTAGCAATGAGTCATGTTCATCCGTGTGGTGACAAATATCATATGATTCACAAATATCATATGATTCACAAATATCATATGATTCACAAATATCATATGATTCACAAATACCACATGATTCACAAATATCATATTATTCACAAATACCACATGATTCACAAATATCACATGATTCACAAATATCACATGATTCACAAATATCATATGATTCACAAATATCATATGATTCACCAATACCACATGATTCACAAATATCATATTATTCACAAATACCACATGATTCACAAATATCACATGATTCACAAATATCACATGATTCACAAATATCACATGATCCACAAATATCACATGATCCACAAATATCACATGATTCACAAATATCACATGATCCAGAAATATCACATGATTCACAAATATCACATGATCCGTCAGGTAGGTAGAAGGGTTCTTCAGTTGACCCATAAAAAAGACAAGAAAATGAAAACACCTCATAAATTACCTTTGTGTAAAGGCTTATTTTTTACCAAAACATTTTTTAAAGGGTTCTTCAGTAGGGATACCGGTATTCCTGTTTTAAACAAACTCAATTGGCCGGTTATCTAAACACTACGAGCCTGTTGAATCGTTGAACCCGATCACATCCACAGGTTTCCACAACAATATTTGGACAGCCCAGTGCTCTCTGCTGATTGGTCGATTCACGGGCGTGTGCTTCTGTGATTGGATGACAACAGTGGAACGGAACCCTGGGGAGGGGTGATTGATGGCGTGGAGTGGACCTACCTGGAGTTTCCTGTAGTAAAGATATATAAGCAGCAGTCAGATGAGGGTGTGTGTGTGTGTGTGTGTGTGTGTGTGTGTGTGTGTGTGTGTGTGTGTGTGTGTGTGTGTGAGCTAAAGAAAGACACGTGCCGTAATGTATTTTTAAGAGTGTGACTCAGTGTGAGTGTGTGCGAGTGAGCTACTAATTAGCCAGCTTAATCAATTGCTTAATTAGCCGTGTTCTGTGAGCGTGCAGATGTTCAGATGCAGAAGAAACGAAACAGGAATTTTAGTCCACGGTAGAGAATAGTGGCTGATCTCAGTGCAGGTGCCCCAAAACAGTGGGTTTAAAATCTGGCCTTCAGACAATATTAATCAACATCACATATTGAACGCTTTCGGGATACGATCTGAGGTAAATTGATCATGGTCGTTATGAGGACAATCCCTGTATTGTTTTAGCCAATCAACATGGGTGTGCACGGCACCGGGTCCGCCCTACATCATAGCTGGTGTTAAACAACCAATGGAACACGGCAGTATTTAATTGGTTTATTAATCATGTGCAACACATTCCTCGCGTAACACAAAGTCACAAGTTTTTAAATCAGACCAAATGTTGTTAGTTGTTTGACTTTTTGTACCTTCCTTCGGATGACTGCTCCGTTTTACATGCCTAAGGCAGTTTAAATAATCAACTAGTCCCAGCCAGGCAGCTAGTTTAACGCGGGTTTCAGGTGATTAAAAGTTCCTTTGGTGGAATTGCTTCACTCCTGGGTGGATTGCAATAAGCACACATTATTTCAGCCGCCAACATTACACTGTTGTGTGGCAACCAGATGTGATTGATTGGCACCAGTGGATGATTCAACTGTACCAGCTGTGATTGGCACCAGAGGATGATTCAACTGTACCAGCTGTGATTGGCACAGAGGATGATTCAACTGTACCAGCTGTGATTGGCACCAGAGGATGATTCAACTGTACCAGCTGTGATTGGCACAGAGGATGATTCAACTGTACCAGCTGTGATTGGCACAGAGGATGATTCAACTGTACCAGCTGTGATTGGCAGAGAGGATGATTCAACTCTACCAGCTGTGATTGGCACAGAGGATGATTCAACTGTACCAGCTGTGATTGGCACCAGAGGATGATTCAACTGTACCAGCTGTGATTGGCACCAGAGGATGATTCAACTGTACCAGCTGTGATTGGCACCAGAGGATGATTCAACTGTACCAGCTGTGCTTGGCACCAGAGGATGATTCAACTGTACCAGCTGTAATTGGCACCAGAGGATGATTCAACTGTACCAGCTGTGATTGGCACAGAGGATGATTCAACTGTACCAGCTGTGATTGATTGTCGGGCTTCAGCAAAACGACAGAGGTTGTTTCACAGTGCAGTTCTAAGGCAACCGGCTAATATGAGGATTGGTAGATGGCTCAAACTTTGATCAAGAAAAGTTCAGATAACTGTAATTCTATCACAGCTGGTTGCCATACAATTGTACGTTTCTTATATAGCGCGCGTGTGTGTGTGTGTGTGTACACATCTCCGCCACGTATACCTGCTCTCGGCCTTAGCCGTTTCCAAAGCGTTAAGGGCCTCAACAAGATAAACCGATTGCCTGTGGCCAGCCATCTCCTAACATATGAGACGAGCGCAGAGTCTCATCTCTAGAGAGACGCGGCGATGGTCTAACAGTTTAATCTCACTGCTTGTCTCCCCTATGGGCATGAGAGCCGAGCCAAGCCCTGGTGTCTCTACAATGGAACCATAATGGCCAGATTTCATTTTCAGTTTCTTTTGACAACGCTCTCCGTCTCTCTTATTGGAAGATCGATTAGCCATGTTGTTGCCAAGAGCGACAATAGAGTACCACCGTCAGACTGGTCGAGTCCTGGTCTTGGTAATGCATCCAAAATTAAGCACATTTCTCCACAGTTTTCTCCCTATTTCCCGTTTCCCTGGACAAACAGGAATATCCAGATGTCCAGCTGGGCGATCTGGGCTTTGGGTCGGAGGTAGCGAGAAAACCGACGTTTGGGAAGGGGATTGACAATCGTTGGGGAACAGCCACCCTAGCCGTCCATTTATCCATACGTATCGACCGCGTCAGTTGATAGATTAGTGATATGGCGAGAGGAAAGAGTTAACGAATACTATAAATATGGACAGATGGTTCTGGTCGAGGGAAATAGAGGTTTGGAGTTAACGTTTTGGTAACATTTCCAGAGTTCTCAGTGTTTTTGTGAGGTAATTAAGTATTTACACTTTGATCCAAATCCGGGCGAAGAAATGAACTCTGAGATGAGCACATCAAAGCACAAAGCGCACAACCTACGACCAACTGCTTCAGAAACACAATTCGAGCTTGTCGTGACTGAAACGACTTCCTGTTTAGAATTGTCACGATGACCCTTAACTGTGCCCTGGCTGACGCGTAGCCGCCGTTGGCTAGCAGTGTCCGGAGAGTGGGGAAGGCCTTGTCACCGTGGATTTACCTGTCTTATTGAGCTCTAGCGACCCCGTCAGGCAGCTTGGAGAAGTGTCGTTGTCAGGTCAGTCAGCAGGCCCTCACAAGTTGACCCAGGTGACCTTCTGCTTGGCAAGATGACTTAAAGAAAGGCTTTTTGGGGATCTTTAACTCTCTCTCTCGCGACGGTTAGAATTCGTTGCTTTGAGACAGCCGTGTGGAAACAACTGCATATTCTGAATCGGGAAAGAGAGAAAGAGATTTCCAGCGATGATCAGCGATCAGTTTGCCCAGTTCTCCGCTTGTGGGTGTCGACTTCAAACAGCATGCGATATGGCAGCCTGGTTGCTAGGCAATATTGGCCTTTGTTTGCCACGGTGGATTCTTCTAGAGCCCGTCTTCATGTGTCAGACTCTCGGTATCAGACTGGGTGCCAGGCTATTCGGCTCACATTCCACTCTCTGTCCTCATTCTCTGCCGCTCAGCGTGGACTGCAGCGTGTGGACTGATAGCTTTATAGCCTGGGGAATTCTAGCCTGGATTCAACACTAACACACACACACTCACGGCCGGAATTCCGTCAACCTCAACTTCATCGAACTCAACGGATGAGATTTTGTTCGCAGCGGTCTCGGTTTATTACGAGATTGTCTCTCGGTGGGCGGAGCAATTATTATAATTAAGGCGGCTCAAATGCTAAACGCCTCAAGTGTGGAACGTGTGTTATATGTCGTTGCGTAGCTTTATACAGGTCTAATTGTAGCAGTTAGCGGTATGTGATAGCAAATAGACACTGTCAGGGTCTGTGATGTGGACTAGCAATACACCGACCTAGTAATGTTGAAGGCCAAAGGACACTGAAGTTTAACCTCATCATTTCTCCACCTGAACTCATCCAACCAGATATTTCTGAACCAGTTGTCGAGACGTTGTATCTTTAAAATTGACTGACAGTTGCCGTCGGTCAGACGGAAGTCATTAGTGTTTTTTAATCATTAACCTCTCGAGGAAATATCAGTATCTTCTTTAAATTCTTGGATTAATGTGACTTGTGGGCGGATTCCCGGACACGGGAAGGAATAAGGAAAGATCTAAACGCCTACGACTAGAATAACCCTTTTACTTATAACTTATTTTGAAGGTTGTTGTATTTTTCACGACCCATCTCCGGACAAAGACCAGAGGCAACAATGAGAGATACCCATATATTATTCCAGCCTCCGGAGAGGATATGAGTAAGCTTCCCCGGAATGTGATAAATAAATAGCCTCCACAATTTACGAAAACACTTTCGGTTTCTGTGAAGAACCGCCGACAGCCGACGGCCAATCTGACGGAAGGATCGCGAAAACGTATTCCTATAACACTGCGACAGTGGATGGTTTGTTATCGACCAGTTTATGAAGAATGCCATTTTTGTGCCAACAAAAGCGGTTTTCTATCCAGGAGCTGTTGTTGATTCTCGCCCAACACAGATGGATCACACTGTGCTTAGAGCAAGAATGACCCCTGTGTCTCTGCTAACTACTGAATTATACATAATACTACATTGAAAATAAATCGTTTTCCAATAGGACCATATGTGAGAAGAGGACCAGCGATTGTGAGAATCACAGCCAATGCCAGCTTGGCGTTTTAAGCTGATGTAGGAGATTCACAAACATCAGAACAGTTATATTTAGTCTAAAACAACCTAAATGTAGTTTCTCAGAGTGTTCTAACAGAGGAACGCGGTATTTTTAGAGTATATTTTTTAAGTCCATCTCCTGTAAATTCCGTCACCAAATCTGATTCCCAGAACTCGGTTTTGATCAAGCTTTCGGGAACATGTGCATAATTGCAACAGGACAAGAGAGATACGTGTTGCGTTATATCCAGGAGAAACAGACTTGCACAGAAAATGTCAAGAGAAGTTTTACATCGTAGGGTACAGCAGTGACTCTGTGGAAAACTACAATATATATATTACAAAAACGTACTTACATGGGACAATTTATTGTGCATTTTAGTTTGCATTCGTATAACACTTTACCATGGAATAGATATTGTGCACTATCTTCTTCCTTCCAATGTGCAACGAGTCACAGAAACCATACTCCATACATAGACCAAAGGCCTCGTTCATTATTAATGGAAAGAGTGGGACGGCTCGTACTTTCTCTCTGTCTCGTTTGATAAATTAGGCCATATTGTAATCGGAACAGTGTGAGAGAATATGTACAGCATCTAAGAGCAGAGATAGAACCAAGTGTTTTTCGCGGCGCCACATATTGTGCTAGCAGAACCAGCGGCCGGTCCACATTCATTTCACGATGGATGCTGATCCCCGCGAGGAGGCGAGGAAAATTGCTTGGAGGGAACCTACTTGTCACCGACTTGTTTGAAACACAATACCTCGTAAATGGTTTTGAGCGTAGCGCCGGGTTGTCATGACGACAGCGGGATTGCATGGAAGCGTGGTCGGAAAAGATTTGGTACGGCCATCGCTGACTAGCCTACGGGTTTCTTCCTTTGCCTCGATTGAGCTCACGGGTGCTCAAGTCTTTACAGGAAGTCGCTGGAACGCGATGGCGCCAAACGGCTGTTAGGTGATTATTAACCCTCTAAACCCTGATAGGGCTGGCCAACCAATCAGTGAACAGGGTTAAAACTCCGGTCTTGCGATGACACGTCTAACTGGATAAAAACAGTGTCACTCAGGCCCCCCGGTGTGTTTTCACACACGCTCTCATTGTCGTTACGGCTTTGGAGAGGTTCCTCCGAAGTTCTTGTCATTCTTCGTTGGTCAACATTGAACGACAGAGAAGCCTTGACACTGAATACATTTCGATTGAGCTGATTCATCCGGTCTGCCTACATCGGTTTTACCTTCGAAGGACTTTTATTCATGCAAATCGTTGACGCTTTGTCAGACTGACGCAGTAGGATGGAGGAAGCCAAAGGCAGCCAACCTTCACCGGGATTTCAAAGGAGCCTTCGTACTGCCAGCGTCCCAGCGGCATCGGCAGTTACTGCTGGATGTATTTATAATAATATCATTGATGATCTCCGTCACAAGACGCAGCTCTGGCATTGCCCTTCATCGCGTCGGCCATTATTTCCCAGGTTCGCCGGATTTAGAGACCGCCGGAGATGGCTCAATGGACGGTGAGCCCACGTACGGCGTAATAGCACCTAAAAGTACCTCATTCAATTATTTATTGGAACTCTGACTCATATCTGTGTGGCCTTGGTGCCTTCCGGGTTCGCGGAGATCTGAAAACCTCGGCTCCGTGTCTCGGTTGGCATAGAGACCGTGTTCCTGAGGGAGTGTGGTCTCTTCGACAGAACGTCGGTCGGATCTTCGCAGAGCCTCACGACACACACACACACGCGCGCGCGTTACTGGTGACGGCGTTGCATAATTCCGGTTTTGAAATCGAAGTCGGACTTTGGCTCGACCAGACGAGCTGGCGACCTTCTAATTTCGTTTCCAGGCTCATCGAGTTTATGTCCGCCGTATATTAACGAGGTGATGCTTTTAAAATTGGGAGCCCCAGTTGTTTTAATTAAACATTTGGAGAGAACACTTCACGCCGTTTCCTCAAAGTCCTTTAATTCCGCCTTTTAATTGGAGTTTGAGGGAACCTTATTTCTCCTCGTCGTGACTGACTCTCCGACCCTGGTCTTCACAGACTCCCACACTCTGTCCTCGACCAGAACATTAAGACGCACGTAGCGTTTGATCCAACGCCCGCTGCTCGCGTGGAACTCAGTGGTCAACGACGGAGGTTCTGGCAGAGCGATGGAAACATGCGCAGTGTGACTGAGGAAGAAACACACACACACTGGCACCGTTAATCTCGCCAAATGTTCGGAGGAAGCCGGAAAGCGGAAAGACAGAAGGCTACATCCAGTAATGTCATTATAGCTTAGCGAAAACAATTTGCACAGCTGCTAAAAAATACTTGGACCAAAGGACCCGGGCCAAAGCCAGAACCAGAAACGTGACTTGTTGGGCAGGCTTATCATTTGGGCCCTGGTGTTTACTGGCCGTTTAATCCTGGTTGCCAAGGATATCGGTATGGCTGCGTGTTTTGCAAATTGTATTATTGACTCGGTCATGTCACAGCGTTTACTTTAGCGCTTTCCAAGTTCCCTCCTTTTCCCCTAATAGCATTCTGACCGGAAGTCTAACGGGCCCTGACGCTCGGAACCCGGGCCTTCTTGGCATTATAGAGAGCAGCATTAGGTGTGTCGCTCTGATTGGACGACAGAGTGGTTTAGCTATCAATTAAATGCAATCCTCAGGGCCTCCCGACTTAATGTCCACTTCATTACTAAGGTGGTGTCAACCGCATTGGCTCATCGCACTGTAGTACCTTGATTTTGACAAGTCAATTCTTTCCATTTGCCAGCGAAACTTTTAGACTCACCGATTCAGAAAGAGTGTTCCTCCTAAATTCCAGAAGTCACAAAGTAAAAATTTATGATATTGTGAACATTCGTGTACATTCTCTCTCTCTCTCTTTCTCTCTCTCTACGATCTCTATTAAAAACACAATGCCTAAGAACAATATCACAATGGTCTTATTCAAAGCAGCGTTCTTGTAAACAAATTGATTTATTTCCTCCTTTCACTCCTTTCCCTCTTGATTTTGCTTCATTGGAATTCGTAGACGGTTTGGAACTGTCAAAACCGAACCAACCAAGCCACATCGCACGCCAAGACATTTTGTGAATCATCACATAGCTCGACCAGTCAGGAATGAACATGCCCGGAGGAGTGCACATTCTTCAACCAACAACCACAACTGAGCATGTTGGTGCCTGGACCGCCACAAGGGGTCGCTAGAGCACACTGAGGCTAGACTACCCCTTTTTGCAGCTATTACATCAGCCCTGGGCAGAGCTAACCGAATTTGAACCACCTTCTGATGGACTCACGGGCCTTGACGGAATGCCGTGGTCCGGATAAGACCCTGGTTGTGATTATATAGCAGTCCGGCACACTCTGAGATTCTATGAGCTCTGTTGGCACGGCGATTCGAAACATCTAGCCAAATGGCTTTCCCTCTCTCTCTCCCTATTCTCTCTCTCATTCCCTCTCTCTCTCTCCCTATTCTCTCTCATTTCTCTGCTCTCTCCCTCTCTCTCTCTCTCTTTCTCTACCATCTAGACGGATCGCCTCTGGCTTTATTATACTACCAAACACTGAAGACTGCAGGAATGTTAAAATACAAGTCTTATGTCAAAGCCCTTGTTTGTGGTGATGGGATTTGGAACGTGTTTAAGTGTGTGTGTGTGTGTGTGTGTGTGTGTGTGTGTGTACATATGTATATAAATATATATATATATGACTGACTTCTGTGGACAGTGGTGTCCACACACACAGTGGGGCAAAAAAGTATTTAGTCAGACACCGATTGTGCAGCCCTAACCCAGAAAATGAGAGAGGCCTGTATTTTTCATCATAGGTACACTTCAACCTGGCTATAATGGAGTTTGGAGTGTGACTGTTTGAGGTTGTGGACAGGTATCTTTAATACTGATAACAAGTTCAAACAGGTGTCATTAATACAGGTAACGAGTGGAGGACAGAGGAGCCTCTTAAATAAGAAGTTACAGGTCTGTGAGAGACAGAAATATTGCTTGTTTGTAGGTGACCAAATACTTATTTTTTTTAAAAATCCTACAATGTGATTTTCTGTATTTTTTCCTCATTTTGTCTCTAATAGTTGAAGTGTACATATGATGACAATTACAGGCCTCTCTCGTCTTTTTAAGTAGGAGAACGTGCACAATTGGTGGCTGACTAAACACTTTTTTGCCCCACTGTACATACAGACAGATTCATATAAACTGATAAACCATCATGACCCTATATAATGCTGGCACAACACCCTTCTCCAGGTAAACAGCACACCTGGAAAAACAAAATAACCTCTAACTGTCTCCAAAATTCTGATCAGTCGTGTGTGTGTGTGTGTGTGTGTGTGTGTGTGTGTGTGTGTGTGTGTGTGTGTGTTTCGGATGGCTGCGTGTGCGTGTGTGCGTCCTGTGTGCACGTGTGTGTTTGTGTCAGTGTACCACTGTCCCAAACAGCGAACCAGGCCATTAAACACCATTCAATATCATACAAGCCAGATCCATTTGTCCAGCTGTCTGGGAGCCCAGTCAGTCAATGGAAGAGCTACCACTGTCTCACATTGTCCACGACCCCATCTGTCTTCCTTTCATAGGAATCTGTCCAATCCACTAACTACGGAAAACCTCAACGGAGGGAATGTCTGGAACCGTTTCACACATCCCAATGTCTACGGAACCGGCAGAAAAGTCAAAGAAACAGAGGTTGGGTCTTGTGCAGATCTACAATGAAAGGATATGTACTCAGGTACATTGCAACTGAAATAATCTCCCTAATTTCCGCCTCAAGTGTGTGTGTGTGTGTGTGTGTGTGTGTGTGTGTGTGTGTGTGTGTGTGTGTGTGTGTGTGTGTGTGTGTGTAGGCAGGCGCTAGGGTGACCCAGTGCCCATAAAAGGTCACAGAGAAACCAAACGCTGTCCCCCAGTGCACTCTGGGGGATATGACACATCATCAACCAATCACAATAGATCATTTCCTACACTCACCATCCCCTCATCATGACCATGTTCTAAGGGCAGAGAGAAACCGGTTTGCTGTCTGGTCGGAGTTTGACCGATGCGTCCCCTCTTCACGCTTCACCGTAAACCACGACGGCATTTTGTTTTTCCGGGGCAGAGAGCAAACAAAACGGGCGCTCAGGCCAGAGTCCCAGGGATCGGAAACGCATTAAGACCGCCGCAGAACCCGGCAAGGCTCGTTTATTGGATTTCCATTCCAGCTCCTGCCAGTAGATAAATAATAAGCGTTGCAGATATTCCCTTTCTGTTGGTCATCGTAGTATTTTATGGTTGGTTTAGGTGGGTGTCACATGTGTGGGAAGGCTCTTTACTTGCCAAAATGAGTTTTTTCCAGCCGTGGTCAATTGGAAAGGTATTTGGGCTGAGACGGAAAAATCTAGCTGTATTTCTTGTTAACAGCCTATTAAGGCTGTGAAACATTCATACTTTCAACCACAAGAATATAATGTTATTTCCAAGCTTTTCAAAGAACCAGTCATTTGTCATCAGTGCGAACATTTATTATTTATCTGTGGCGATACAAAATGAAGCAGCGGTGACAGTGGGTTTATTAAGACAAACTCAGGACGACATTCGCGGCGACTCGCGGTGAAATCCAATGTCACATACCGCGTGAATGACAAAAACCAACAATGGTGTTTTCTGAACTCGTTATTTCATGTGCTACGTGTTAACGGAACACTTTTGTGAAGGTTTTGTTTCCAGACCTTCCTGCTGTGATTTCTCCGCCACTTTTAATGCAAAGTGTGTTTTTTTAGAGTCTACGTTTATAGTGGACAGACATTTAAGGGGACAGAAATTTAAAGTGGACATTTAGAGTGGACATTTAGAGGGGACATTTACAGTGGACAGACAATTACAGTGGACATTTAGATTTAACAATTAGAGAGGACATTTAGAGTGGAAGTTTCAATCTTTAGCATGGATGGAACTATGGATGGAACTATGCATTTAGAACATAGATTATATGTCAGTTCGACCCTCTGGTGTGAAAGAAAAACTGGTAATAATGTTATGGTTTTTAATTATATTTAACCTGCTACCAATAGTTTTATAGTTCTATAGTTAGCTAGTTCACTAAGGCTTTAATTTACCCCAATGTATCCCTCAACTTTTAACTCCCCAGGAAGTATTAATGGTTGATCACGGTTAAGGTATTTGGTGTTTATTTTGGTTATTTAATTGTGATTGGTGGGACAGGTGCTCTCAGGGCCTGTGCATGTGTTGATGACATGTGGATATAGGAAGTCCCAGGGTCACCGTTGGCACTTGATCTGAACACCCACACAAAAACAAACCCTCACCCAGGCCTGCGTTTACCACAAACACACATACATTACAGCAGACCAGGGGCCTCATGGCATAAAACACCATCCGTCTTACTGGGGGTGTTTGTCTCCAGGTGTGTGGCCACCGCTGAACTACACTTGACAGCATGTAGGGGAGCTGGCTCCAGGGGACGACAAACAGAGCGCATGCTAAGGGAAACACACACACACGCACGCACACACACACACACACACACACACACACACACATGCCTCGCCCTCGTCTCGTGGGAAAGGCTGATGTGGGTAAGGTCGGGGTTTTTTTGCGTAAAAAAAGTTATTTCTCTACGCGTGCAAGTACAGTACCGCGCGAGCGAAATACCGATGCCTGTTTAGGACTTAATTCAATAGCCACGCGCTCGAAAGTCAATACTGATCAATGCTTCACAACCAGGGCCCATAACCACATTCTCACATGCAGTGGATCTGTGCGTTCTCCCTTTGCTTTGCATGTTCTATTCCGCCACGACCACGTACAGGGGGAGCGCTGCCTGGCTGCTGCCTACCTGCCTGTCTGCCTACCTGCCTGCCTGCTGCCTACCTGCCTGTCTGCCAGCTGCCTGTCTGCTGCCTGCCTGCTGCCTAACTACCTGTCTGCCTGTCTGCTGCCTGCTGACTACCTGCCTGCCTGTCTGCTGCCTGCTGCCTGTCTGCTGCCTGCCTGTCTGCCAGCTGCCTGTCTGCCGCCTACCTGCCTGCTGCCTGTCTGTCAGTCTGTCTGCTGCCTGCCTGTCTGCTGCCTGCCTGCTGCCTGTCTGTCAGTCTGTCTGCTGCCTGCCTGTCTGCTGCCTACCTGCTGCCTGCCTGCTGCCTGTCTGTCAGTCTGCCTACCTGTCTGCCTGCCTGCTTTGCACAACTCCGCTACGTGCCCTGAGTTGCAAACATCTGCTGCGTGCTGTGCATCCGGATTCTATCAGGAAGGCAAGTTACCGTACACAGCAAAACTCCCACGCAACGGATGGCGGAGGATAATAGAGAATTAAGGTACTCCAGTAGTACACACATGTGGGATCAACCTGGTTACATATAGGTTACATATAGGTTACGTATAGGTTACATATAGGTTGTTATGCGGGATATTGTCTTTCACACCGGGCTCAAACTGAACACCTTCAAGTTAATAAGCAGCCGGACCCATTAATGATCTCACTGAGCGTAACGGTATGGATACTAGCCAGGGAGCTGTGAGATTGAAAACAGTAAACAGCAACAGTGGAGAGTAATTATAGGATCGTAATAAAAGAAAAACACATTGAATGTGACCATAAGAACACGTGATTTCATGGCAACATATCGTATGCCGCTTCAGTCCAAATATCCATCCGTACTATAGGGAGCTGCCTGACTATCCCCACGCATTGGTGTCTGTCTCCCTTCTGCTCTCTCCACGCATCTCGCTCCTTGTCGTCTCTCCTCCCCCTCTCCTCCGGCTCCCCTCATTTCTTCCCCTCTCTCTCCTGCGCACCCACACACACACACACACACGCACACGCACACACACACACACACACACACACTCCTCGGTCCGAGCAGGAGCACAC
>CM055741.1:4732659-4765159 GCA_029465975.1 Dallia pectoralis
CAAGGGAATCAGTTGTGGCTCTTCAAGGCACTGCTGTCTTGATTAAATCGTGGCTGTTGTAAGTAGGATGTTCTGGTGAACTAGATGTTCCGGTGAATTTTGCCCATATTTGTTAATAGTTGAAGAAAATAAAGTCATTTCGCAGTCCCCCTCTCATCCTTTGGGAATTTAGGTGCCTTGCTCAAGGGTTGATCACTAGATGTCCAACTTGTCACAGGGGTGAGGCCAGAGTATCTCGTGGTTTAAAGAAACAGACTTTTTTGCTTTGTTTTCTTTACTTGATCTCCTCTCTGAACACCGAAAGCGAGGAATGACAGTAAGAGGACACCAAACAAGAGCTACAGGTTACCTACAGTTTGATCTTAAACATGTCAGGCTACAGTTTGATTTTAAACATGCCAGGTTACGTATATTTGCTTGAGATGAGATTCAATGTCTGGGAGGGAATATGAATGTGTGTGTGTTTGTCTGGGAGGGGATATGAATGTGTGTGTGTTTGTCTGGGAGGGAATATGAATGTGTGTGTGTGTATGTCTGGGAGGGGATATGAATGTGTGTGTGTTTGTCTGGGAGGGGATATGAATGTGTGTGTGGTGTGCTTGTTTAGCGGCTCAGGAAAAACCTTGACAGCAACTTGAGTCACGGCAACAGCTGTCCTTGACTGTGGATGCTTTATTGTGAGTGTGATATTGTGTGTGTGTGTATGTGTGTGTTGGATCCAGTTTAGCAGTTTAGTCTGTGCTAAGTCTCTGATATAAATAACCCATTGGAACACAGACACACACACGCACGCACACACACACACACACATTTTTTTGAGTAACCATCATTCTTCCGTAACCATGACGCCCTCAACACTCTGTCACAGGTTGGTACTGCGGCCCATTTATTCTGCGTCCGACACGTTGTCTACGAGAACATATTGTTTGCCAACCGTCCTCACTACCCAGACCTAGACATGTGCCCTCGTTAGGAGAGGATCACAGTGTGTGTGTGTGCGAGTGAGTGTGTGTGTGTGAGAGTGAGTGTGTGTGTGTGTGAGTGTGTGAGTGTGTGAGTGTGTGAGTGTGTGAGTGTGTGAGTGTGTGAGTGTGTGTGTGAGTGTGAGTGTGTGTGTGTGTCTGTGTGTGAGTGTGTGAGTGTGTGAGTGTGTGTGTGAGAGTGTGTGTGTGTGTGTGAGTGAGTGTGCGTGAGCGTGAGCGTGTGAGCGCGTGTGTGTGTGTGTGTGTGCGTGAGCGTGTGCGTGTGAGTGTGTGTGTGTGTGTGTGTGTGTGTGTGTGTGTGTGTGTGTGTGTGTGTGTGTGCGTGCGTGTGTTGTGCAGACAGTCACCCGACACAGCAGACACTATGAATAGGTCATGTTACTAATTTGACTACCTAATGTAATTACCCTACTTACACGAGCACTTTTGAATTGAAATGGCAACAGGCACCGAATATTATGTGAAGTGTTTAGGAAAACAATGGCGACAAATCAATGGTGAGCGTGACAGCTTTTAGCGTGTCTCGAAATAGGAATGAGCTATTGAGTTCTGCCTGCCTGTGTGTGTGTGCGTGTGTGTGTGTGTGTGGGCGTGTGTGTAGGCGTGTGACACGGTGTGCTGAATACACTTGATGTTGTCGCCTTTGTGACCGGAGGCCAGCCAGGATTGGTTGGCTAGTCCGTCCGCGGCACGGAGCAGGCAGCCGCTAACCCGCTAAGTGTTAGCCCCTAGCGACACTCCCGGCTGACAGGAAGTGGCCTTAACATGGCGGGGTAACGACGCAGCGCCCTGCATGCCTCGCCTGCTCTCATTTATGTAAACGAGGGCTCATCACTTGACTTATGCAGATAATTACTGTTGGTTTGGTGTCCGACGAACATGAGGGAACATATCCTGATCTGTTATTATCAGGGTGTCTGTGTGTGTGTGTGAGTGTGTGTATGTGTGTGTAGTGTGTGTGTGTGTGTCTGTGTGTGTGAGTGTGTGTATGTGTGTGTGTGTGAGTGTGTGTGTCTGTGTGTGTGAGTGTGTGTTGTGTGTGTGTGTGTGTGAGTGTGTGTGTCTGTGTGTGTGTGTGTGTGAGAGTGTGTGTAGTGTGTGTGTGTGAGTGTGTGAGAGTGTGTGTGTGTGTGAGTGTGTGTAGTGTGTGTGTGTGTAGTGTGTGTGTGTGAGTGTGTTTCACAGGCTATTCATTACCGGTGATTGATCTGGTGATGACGGTTCTCTTTTTCCCCTTGTCCGATCTGGCCAGAGCCTGTAGCTTTCCAGAGTGGCAAAGCTGATCCAGGACCAGTCGAAATACATTTAATTCAATATGACATGAAATGCCAAACTACTCCTAGGTCAGTAATCCTACTAGGAGAGGCTCTGTGGATAGTCCTGATAATGTTCCAAATGGGGAAACACCAGGGCTGCCCTCTGTTCAGATATTACTACTGGAGAGAGTGTGTGTGTGTGTGTGTGTGTGTGTGTGTGTGTGTGTGTGTGTGAGTGTGTGTGTGTGTGTGTGTGTGAGAGAGAATGTGTGTGTGTGTGTGTGTGTGTGTGAGTGTGTGTGTGGGGTGTGTGTGTGTGTGTGAGAATGTGTGTGTGTGTGTGTGAGTGGGTGTGTGTGCGTGTGTGTGTGTGTGTGAGTGTTTGTGTGTGTGTATATGTGTGGAAGTGTGTGTGTATGTGTGTGTGTGTAAGTGTGTGAGGATCAGGACTGGTTTATAGATCTGGTAATATACACAGCGACCATCTCAGGATGACCTGTTCTAGAGCCCACTAGAGATCCACACACAACATTTTGTTTTCACACGTTGACACCTTAACCGTTAACACTTCCAGAGTTATTCTACCCGTGTGTGTGTGTGTGGTGTGTGTGTGTGTGTGTGTGCACGGCTGCCTATGTGGGACTACATGACATCGCGAGTGTGTGTTCTGCCTTTCAACGACCACCTGATTTGGGTCGAGATGAGCCGAGTAACCGTGGTGACCGTAGTGACCGTAGCGACCCTGGTTCTACCCACGCTCGTGTCCCAAATGGCATCACTAGTACCCCTGTTGATCGTAATTACATAGGGCCCTGGTTTATTTATCTCCCTGTAGGATTGGTCAGGTTCTGGAGGTACTGGACGTGTTGGTTCTGTGTGGATAGGGTTGGTTCTGGAGGTACTGGACGTGCTGGTTCTGTGTGGATAGGGTTGGTTCTGGTGATGCTGGACGTGCTGGTTCTGTGTGGATAGGGTTGGTTCTGAAGGTAGTGGACGTGCTGGTTCTGTGTGGACAGGGTTGGTTCTGAAGGTACTGGACGTGCTGGTTCTGTGTGGATAGGGTTGGTTCTGGAGGCGCTGGACGTGCTGGTTCTGTGTGGATAGGGTTGGTTCTGGAGGTACTGGACTTGTTGGTTCTGTGTGGATAGGGTTGGTTCTGGAGGTGCTGGACGTGCTGGTTCTGTGTGGATAGGGTTAGTTCTGGAGATGCTGGACTTGTTGGTTCTGTGTGGATAGGGTTGGTTCTGGAGGCGCTGGACGTGCTGGTTTTGTCCGTGGTCCTGTATTCAGCTGCTCAGTGAACAACAGCAGGGAACTCTCCATGGTCCTGATATCTAAACCACTTTCCATGCTGGCTTTCTTTTCTTAGCTTTCACCTTTGTGTGTGTGTGTGTGTGTGTGTGTGTGTGTGTGTGTGTGTGTGTGTGTGTGTGTGTGTGTGTGTGTGTGTGTGTGTGTGTGTGTCTGTGTGTCCATTGTACTTCAGTAGTTCAAGTCTCAGATGTAAAAAATATGAACTTGGCTTATACACACACACACACACACACACCAGCAGGCAGATGGGGACGACAGCTAAAGTGACAGTTTGTGTTTGTTTGCGTATATGCCATGATGCTCACTGAGGATGTGGCAGTATCCAATGCAAATCTGGCATCTGTCCAGGGCCTGAAGATGTCAGCGAAAGCCTTGAAAACTGTCCACTTGGGGCAGCAGAGAGCACTGTCACAGTGGGGTACGTGGGCTCGCCAGGGTTTTGGCTGGTGCCGCTCTTCCCAAGTCTGCCACCGGGGGCACCCTATGCATCACCTGTCTCATCACATGTCATTGGTCTCATGCAACGTCCAAATGAATGTAAATCGCTTGTGATATGAATACACACAGATTTGATTTTCACATATTGATGTGATTGTAACTGTTGATTTCGTATGAGAATATATTCTTACTATATGGATGTGATATTCATGTATGTATTTGATGTTCACATATTATATATAATATCCGCATTATAAATACAGTGTCATGACGTTCATCGTGAGATTATGTCACTTTTCCATCGGGCGAACTAACACGCATTTATTATTCGTGTATTTCGAGAATATCACAACCTTTATCCGGGCATTATCCTGTGAAAACACCGCCCGATTCCACCGTTCATACTCGTTCGCACGTTTTAAACTGTCACCTTTCTTTTTTTCGTTCCACCGCCGTGGCTAATTCTTACTGTGGCTCGGTTCACAGGGGTCAACTTAGCTCGAAGCCACATTTATATCGAGCCTCTGTGGTGCTCTGCCAGCTATAACAGAGATGAAATGGCATCTGTCACGCTGCTGAAACGTTCTAAGCTTCTAAGCCCTTAAATGGAATCCCAAATTGGAACAACGTATATCATACGAGTTGGATGCTCTCTCTTTTGCCATTGGCTCAGAACTAACCTCGCAGCCGGTGATTGGTCGTAGCTCAGTAACCAATCATTGTCGACCGTAGTGGGGGTGACCGTGTCATAATATGGGAGTGACCGTGTCATAATATGGGAGTGACCGTGTCATAAAATGGGAGTGACCGTGTCATAAAATGGGAGTGACTGTGTCATAAAATGGGAGTGACCGTGTCATAATATGGGAGTGACCGTGTCATAATATGGGAGTGACCGTGTCATAATATGGGAGTGACCGTGTCACAATATGGGAGTGACCGTGTCATAATATGGGAGTGACCGTGTCGTAATATGGGAGTGACCTTGCTAAGTATATTATTTGTGGTCTATTGATTTCGGCAACCGAAAACTGTGGACGAATGACGACGTGTTTCAGAAGGTTAATAATGCTAGCAAACGCTAGCACACCACTGCATCTAGTCCAGCCTGCTACCCAGCTCGGCGTTATCAAACCATTACTGATGGCATACAAGTCCGCTCGTGATGTACGACCGTACTCTCATGTAGCGATCAGTAGGATTAAGCTCGAGGTAGCTTAAAAGCAACATTCGGTTAACATCCACAATAAAATCTGGATTTGAAATTGAAGGCCGCATCCACGGGTCAACACATCACTGTGATCACGTTGTGAGTAATATGTCAGGTGAGGTGGTCGTGGTACAGTGAGAATATAGACGGAGCTGGGTCATACCTGCTGGGCCATACCCGCTGGGTCATACCTACTGGGTCATACCTGCTGGGTCATACCTACTGGGTCATACCTGCTGGCTCATACCCGCTGGGTCATACCTACTGGCTCATACCTGCTGGGTCATACCTACTGGGTCATACCTGCTGGGTCATACCTGCTGGCTCATACCTACTAGGTCATACCTACTGGGTCATACCTGCTGGCTCATACCTACTGGGTCATACCTACTGGGTCATACCTACTGGGTCATACCTACTGGGTCATACCTGCTGGGTCATACCTACTGGGTCATACCTGCTGGGTCATACCTGCTGGGTCATACCTGCTGGGTCATACCTACTGGGTCATACCTACTGGGTCATACCTACTGGGTCATACCTGCTGGGTCATACCTACTGGGTCATACCTGCTGGGTCATACCTGCTGGGTCATACCTGCTGGGTCATACCTACTGGGTCATACCTGCTGGGTCATACCTACTGGCTCATACCTACTGGGTCATACCTGCTGGGTCATACCTGCTGGGTCATACCTACTGGGTCATACCTGCTGGGTCATACCTGCTGGCTCATACCTACTGGGTCATACCTGCTGGGTCATACCTACTGGGTCATACCTGCTGGCTCATACCTACTGGGTCATACCTACTGGGTCATACCTACTGGGTCATACCTGCTGGGTCATACCTGCTGGGTCATACTTGCTGGGTCATACTTGCTGGGTCATACCTACTGGGTCATACCTGCTGGGTCATACCTGCTGGCTCATACCTGCTGGGTCATACCTGCTGGGTCATACCTGCTGGGTCATACCTGCTGGGTCATACCTGCTGGGTCATACCTACTGGCTCATACCTACTGGGTCATACCTGCTGGGTCATACCTGCTGGGTCATACCTGCTGGGTCATACCTGCTGGGTCATACCTACTGGCTCATACCTACTGGGTCATACCTGCTGGGTCATACCTGCTGGGTCATACCTGATGGCTCATACCTGCTGGGTCATACCTGCTGGCTCATACCTGCTGGGTCATACCTGCTGGCTCATACCTGCTGGCTCATACCTGCTTGTAGCTAAACGGACTCTGGCACGAGGCGGCATTACAACTAGAGATCTAGATTTCATTCAGCCCGGCCCAATTGAAATTACCCAACATTTAACACCTGCGTTATTTATTGTCAGTTTGTAGTCGTAACATCTGGCACCGAACAAGACACACTCGCCAAAAGGCATCGTTTGTTTCTGACGTTCGTCCAAAGGTTTCTCGCATGGAGATTGTGAGCTCTGTCGAACTGCTGGATTTATAAATAGCGATATGGACGCGCGGAAAGGGAAAAGTTAAACGGCGATAGTTTAATAAGAGTTTATTTCCATTTCACATTTCTGTACTCTGTTACATCATCCCAAGTTTTGATGGGAAACAGAATTGAGCTATAAACAAATCAGCTTCCAAAATGCAAGGAACCTTCTTTACAAAACGGAAGTTATTCAAAATTCCTGCTTTGTTCCTGTGTCAGATTTGTCTTTTGATCCGGTGCTGTTGGCAGTGTGTGTGTGTGTGTGTGTGTGTGTGGGCGTGCTTGTCGGCAGTACGGTGTGTGCATATGTGTGTGTGTGTGTGGGTGTGTGTGTGTGTGTGTATGTGTGTGTGGGTGTGTGCATGTGTGGGTGTGTGCGTGTGTGTGTGTGTGGGTGTGTGCATGCGTGGGTGTGTGTGTGTGTGGGTGTGTGGGGGCTTACATGTCGGTAGGACGGTGTGTGCATACGTGTGTGTGTGTGTGTGTGTGTGTGTGTGTGGGTGTGTGTGTGGGTGTGTGCATGCGTGGGTGTGTGTGTGTGTGCTTGTCGGCAGTACGGTGTGTGCATATGTGTGTGAGGGCCACACATTAGTAGGTGGATTGGCCCCTTGAGACTGGTCCACGGTCAGTCGCGGTGTCATCCATTATTGCTGGGGACACAGGAATCTGATTCTAGATCTGTACGTAGGGGCATGGCCTCAGATCATGGGTGGAGGCTGTTGAATTGCACACTCTTCACTCATAGATGATCTGTCTTTCTCTTTGTCACACACCGATGAACACACACACACACACACCGATGAACACACACACACACTCACTTTGAGTTAATAGGTTGGGCTAAACCCGGAGACTGGTTTCTTTGAAGGGCTGCCCTTTTACTGACGATGTGTGTGTTTAGTGTGTGCGTGTGTGTACAGTGTGTGCGTGTGTGTGTGCGTACAGTGTGCGTGTGTGTATGTGTACAGTGTGTGTGTGTGTGTGTGTGTACAGTGTGTGTGTGTGTGTACAGTGTGTGTGTGTGTGTGTACAGTGTGTGTGTGTGTGTGTGTGTGTGTGTGTGTGTTTACAGTGTGTGTGTGTGTGTACAGTGTGTGTGACAGAGAGGGAGAGAGACAGGGTGTGTCCACATGAGACAGAACTGTGTGTGTGTCTCTACTCCGATCGCTTCTATTCCAGCAGCAGCAGTGACATTTAAAACGGTAAAGAACATGACTGGATGGTTTTTGAATCAGTTCTAATCAGGCACGTTCAGTAGATATGTAAAGAGACTATAGGTTTGCATTAGATTGGGGTCAGTGAAATGTTTCTAGGGATAGATTGTGATCCAGGGCCTACTTCTACTTCTCCACTGCGTATTCTGCCAAGTCCAGGATCGGTTGTTGGGTGGGTGGGGGGTGTTTAGGAAGTTTCTTTTTGAAGTAGGTGTATATGAGTAGGTGAACACACCAGGTGGTAGATGGTAAATGCTGGGCTTTTATATAGCCATTTATCCAAAGCGCTTTACAGATCCTGCGTCACATTCACCCATTCATTCACTCAGATATACACTGACGACCGCGTCTACCATGCAAGGCGACTGCAGGCTCGCCAGGAGCAGCTGGGGTTAGGTGTCTTGCTCGACACCTCGACAATTTCCCAGGAAAAACCGGGGATCGAACCACCAACCTTCCGATTGATAGACAACCAACTCAAACCACTGAGCCACTGCCGCCCCAGGTGACATTACTAAATGTGTTCTGCATCAGCGATTCATTCCCCGCGATCTTCATCACTGGCAGTTACTCAATTAGCCACGTGAGCTAACGATTTATCGACCGCTAGCCAGCCCAGCTATCTATTAAAGTCGTATCTCTTATGGCTGAAAACGGAGCAGCCCCTCCCCCCCATTGATTTCTAGCTATCATTTTAGCCTCGCCAGTCATGGGATAATGTGTGGAAGTGCAGGAAATGTGCTGCAGTGTATCAATGACTCGCCACCAAACGTGTGTTAGCTGCAGAGATGCACATGCTTTCGCTTTGTCCTGCACACCTGCGTGGTCACACTTTTCTTCAATCTGTGGCAACATTGTTTAGATAGTTACTTGAATGAATAACCGAATACACGGAATAATTCATCAGAACGATTGTCGCCGCAACGTGTGGCAGTGACTGGTTTTTCGACGAGTGTTCACACACGCACGCACGCACACGCACACACGGACACACGCACACGCACACACACAAGGTGTTAGGACTGTAATGACTGTAAGACCGTAATAAACGTTTGTGTGTGATTAAGTGTGAGAGAGACAGGAAGAGAGTGTGTATTTGTGTGAGCACATGTTTGATTTAGGGAGGTGATTTTGTGAATATCAGTCGGCGAGTTTGGCTAATGACTCTATGAGTCATATAGAGAGCCCCAGGCAAAACGAAATAAGAACACTTCCAAATGTGTGTGTGTGTGTGTGTGTGTAAGGCGAGAAATAGATAGAGACAAAGTGTGTACAAAATCATGTGTATATTATCAGAGTGTGTGTGTGTGTGTGTGTGTTTGTGTACGACTGTGTGTTCAGATAGACAGTTACAGTCAGACAGCTACACATCTCTCTCTTTCTGTCCCAGATATCAGTCTTGGTCTCATACTCATCTCTCTCTTTCTTTCCCAGATATCAGTCTTGGTCTCACACTCATCTCTCTTTCTGCCCCAGATATCAGTCTTGGTCTCACACTCATCTCTCTTTCTGCCCCAGATATCAGTCTTGGTCTCACACTCATCTCTCTTTCTGTCCCAGATATCAGTCTTGGTCTCACACACCTCTCTCTTTCTGCCCCATATATTAGTCTTGGTCTCACACTCATCTCCCTTGTGAACTTTCTCCTTAATTTAATGTAACGCTTCATTAACAGCCAATGCTGGCCAAAGCCCAATCAGTCTGATTTACCGTCTGCATTTTGGCAACACGTTCATGGTGTTCTGTTACCTACAAAATGTTTAACCGGGCCCGGCTAGAGGTTGTCCCTAACACTTCCTCCCCAAAATGTGGCCACTCCCCCCCAGTGTTTGTCAGTCATTTACTGGGTAACCCGGGTCACATGACCCCCCTAATGCTTTCTCAGTCTCCACTTGCAGACAGCCGTCTTGGTCCACAGTAGAACTTTCTGCATATGAGACCACGCTGCTAGGAACTCTCACACATCTCACATGTCTGTGTGTGTGTTTTTGGCAGGTTGTGTGTCTCTCCATGTGTGAGTTATTGATAGTGTGTGTGTGTGTGTGTGTCGTTGGCAGTCTGTTTCTCGCTATGTGTGTGTTATATATTTTGTGTGTCTCTGTATGTGTGTGTTGTTGATAGTGTGTGTGTGTGTGTGTTGTTTGCAGTCTGTGTGTCTCTGCATGTGTGTGTTATTGATATTGTGTGTGTGTGTGTCTGTGTGTGTGTTTCATTGGCAGTGCCTCTCTATCTGGCCTACACAAACAGCTGTAGTAAACATTCTGTCATCATCATTGGATTTGTTCTGGAGGTCCAATTTAGTTTCACCTCCCACGCCCCCTTGCACATGTTAATGTGTATACATGTGTATAAATGTGTATACATGTGAATAAATGTGTATAAATGTGTATACATGTGTATAAATGTGAATACATGTGTATAAATGTGTATACATGTGTATAAATGTGTAAACATGTGTATACATGTGTATAAATGTGTATAAATGTGTATAAATGTGTATACATGTGTATAAATGTGTATGCATGTTATTAAATGTGTATAAATGTGTATACATGTGAATAAATGTGTATACATGTGTATACATGTGAATAAATGTGTATAAATGTGAATACATGTTTATAAATGTGTATAAATGTGTATACATGTGAATACATCTGTATAAATGTGTATACATGTGAATAAATGTGTATAAATGTGAATACATGTTTATAAATGTGTATACATGTTTAAAAATGTGTATAAATGTGTATAAATGTATAAAACTGTGTATACATGTGTATATACATGTGTATAAATGTGTGTATAAATGTGAATACATGTGTATACATGTGTGTATACATTTTCATACATGTGTATACATGTGTGTATACATGTTCATACATCTGTATAAATGTCCATACATTACATCCAACCTATTCTAAAGCTCCGCCTGAGGCAGACGTGTTCCAGGAGTCTACAGGTGGCAGCTTGGTCTGGTTGGCACATGGGAGCTCCGTAACATCTACTTCCTGAAGGAAGATCAGCCACTGTTGCCTTGGAAACGGATGATAGGCAATCCAACATTCTAGTTTGTCTTTCTGTTTCCAGGAAAAATCGCTAGAGCTTAACGATGGGTTCGATCGGTTACATTGGTTACACTGGTTACTCTGGTTACTCTGGTTACTCTGGTTACACTGGTTACTCTGGTTACACTGGTTACACTGGGTACACTGGGTACACTGGGTACACTGGTTACTCTGGTTACACTGAGTACACTGGGTACACTGGGTACACTGGTTACTCTGGTTACACTGGTTACACTGGTTACACTGGTTACACTGAGTACACTGGTTACTCTGGTTACACTGAGTACACTGGGTACACTGGGTACACTGGTTACTCTGGTTACACTGGTTACACTGGTTACACTGGTTACACTGAGTACACTGGTTACTCTGGTTACACTGAGTACACTGGGTACACTGGGTACACTGGTTACACTGGTTACTCTGGTTACACTGGTTACTCTGGTTACACTGATTACACTGGTTACACTGGTTACTCTGGTTACACTGGGTACACTGATTACACTGGTTACACTGGGTACACTGGTTACTCTGGTTACACTGATTACACTGGTTACACTGGTTACTCTGGTTACTCTGGTTACACTGATTACACTGGTTACACTGGTTACACTGGTTACACTGAGTACACTGGTTACTCTGGTTACACTGAGTACACTGGGTACACTGGTTACACTGGTTACTCTGGTTACACTGGTTACTCTGGTTACACTGATTACACTGGTTACACTGGTTACTCTGGTTACACTGGTTACTCTGGTTACACTGGGTACACTGGTTACTCTGGTTACACTGGTTACTCTGGTTACACTGGTTACTCTGGTTACACTGGGTACACTGGGTACACTGGGTACACTGGTTACTCTGGTTACACTGGTTACTCTGGTTACACTGGTTACTCTGGTTACACTGGGTACACTGGTTACACTGGTTACTCTGGTTACACTGGTTACTCTTGTTACACTGGTTACTCTGGTTACTCTGGTTACACTGGTTACTCTGGTTACACTGGGTACACTGGTTACACTGGTTACTCTGGTTACACTGGTTACTCTGGTTACACTGGTTACTCTGGTTACTCTGGTTACACTGGGTACACTGGGTACACTGGTTACTCTGGTTACACTGGGTACACTGGTTACACTGGTTACTCTGGTTACACTGGTTACTCTGGTTACACTGGGTACACTGGTTACACTGGTTACTCTGGTTACACTGGTTACTCTGGTTACACTGGGTTCATTGAGATTTGCTTGGACAGGATATGTTCAACTTCACCTAGAAGGTAGCAAGGTAGCAAGTTTGGTTCAGAGTATCGGTTGCTATGGTTTCTGGTCAAGGCTTCTTGCTCTTTCTGGAGTTCTGTTTTGACAGAGTTGGCTTGGTTAACGATTCAAGCTTTTCTGGGTACACAGGAAGAAGGACAGCGAAAGACGGAGACAGACGTCAAGGGAGATAACGAGATTGAATATGCAGAGAGAAAATATGAGGAGAAACAGAAGATGGATAAAACAAAAAATAGAATAAGAAATATGGAAGAGACGGAGAGTGACATGAGAATGAGAGTTAGAGAGTTTCCATCAGATATAGTCCTGCACATATTCCTGAAGAGTGTAGGACTCCTCTGTTCACGCTTCGTCTCTCATTAGCTAACTAACAATAACGTCTCCTTGTGTTCATGTGCGTGTCTGTGTGTGTGTGTGTGTGTGAAGCCTTCCTACTGTCTTCCAGCTCCGTGTCATAATTGAAGATACACTCACTGTCAGGCGTGTTGAATAGCTCTCCCTAAACATGGGCACGAGGTTTCTGAGACATCTGTCATTGTGTCTGTACGTGTAAGACTGACTGAATCGTAGCACAGTGGGCTAATCGTCAGTGACTGGGTTCACATTGGCTTGTGTTGTGTTCAGTTAATATAATTGTCACAGTTTGACCCGGCTGTAAAGGATTTGTCGTCAGTATGTTTGTTGTTCATTTTGTGCGTCCCCTTTGTTTACACGCTTCAAAGGACACATCTTTGCCTCACTTGCGATTTACTCGTTTGGCGATGATGTGTTTGTTGCTGGGTTGAGGTGTTTTTCAGGTGTGTTTTACATGGCAGGCAATTTGATTCATGGACATGTCCTATTAAAAACTACTACACATGGTTATTGTTAAAGCAACGTGTCACTAATTCAATTAAGATATTTATGCTTTATTATATTTCCAAGATACATACTCAATCAAAATGCATACCTATCTGTAAGTAGCAGTAAGTGAAGACATGTATACGTACGTACCTTGCCCAAATATCCTGTGTCCCTGTGTAGCCTTTAGCTGTTGTGCTCTGCCTGTAAATCTGTGAGAAGTGAATTTCTGACATCTCTTATCGCATTTAATGTTCTAACTAAGTTGTCCATCTCTGCGATTCTAAAATGGAACAAACGCACACACACAAACATAAACACACGCACGCACACGCACACACACACACACACACACACACACACACACACACACACACACACACACACACACACACACACACACACACACACACACACACACTCTAAACACAACACAATAAATATGCTAACACTGTGTGTCTCCTTCTGTTTGAGGTCTCTGTTCGTACCCAGAAATGAAAGCGACATCCATAACATCATCATAACCAACAGCGTCAGGTGTCAATTTGGAGGTGTGTGTACCTGTGTTTGTGAGAGCCTGTCTGTGAGCATGTGCGTGCGCGTGTGTGCGTGTGTGCGTGTGTGCGTGTTAGGTCTCATCATAGTAAACAGCCAGTCTGGCACCCAAGATGGATGACGCTTCTGACACCGTGACTGCGGCCATATTAAAAATGTATAGATCTGAGAGACCGGGGTGTGCAAACACAACAATAGAAGAGTGGAGGATACTGGGGATACAGTGGAATGACAAGCTGAAGGGAGAAACAAAGACAGAGGTCTTGGTAATGGTTGGTTTGCCAGGGTAGAGATAGAGAACCATGTAACTGTAGCACTGACCTAAGGAGCGTTGGACAGTATGGCTCTGTATGGAGGCTCTGTATGGAGGCTCTGTATGGAGGCTCTGTATGGAGGCTCTGTATGGAGGCTCTGTATGGAGGCTCTGTATGGAGGCTCTGTATGGAGGCTCTGTATGGAGGCTCTGTATGGAGGCTCTGTATGGAGGCTCTGTATGGAGGCTCAGTATGGAGGCTCTGTATGGAGGCTCTGTATGGAGGCTCTGTATGGAGGCTCTGTATGGAGGCTCTGCATGGAGGCTTTGTATGGAGGCTCTGTATGGAGGCTCTGTATGGAGGCTCAGTATGGAGGCTCTGTATGGAGGCTCTGTATGGAGGCTCTGTATGGAGGCTCTGTATGGAGGCTCTGTATGGAGGCTCTGTATGGAGGCTCTGTATGGAGGCTCTGTATGGAGGCTCTGTATGGAGGCTCTGTATGGAGGCTCTGTATGGAGGCTCTGTATGGAGGCTCTGTATGGAGGCTCTGTATGGAGGCTCTGTATGGAGGCTCAGTATGGAGGCTCAGTATGGAGGCTCTGTATGGAGGCTCTGCATGGAGGCTCAGTATGGAGGCTCTGTATGGAGGCTCTGTATGGAGGCTCTGTATGGAGGCTCTGCATGGAGGCTCTGTATGGAGGCTCTGTGGATGGAGGCTCTGTATGGAGGCTCTGATGGAGGCTCTGTATGGAGGCTCTGTATGGAGGCTCTGTATGGAGGCTCTGTAGGCTCTGGGAGGCTCTGTATGGAGGCTCTGTATGGAGGCTCTGCATGGAGGCTCTGTATGGAGGCTCTGTATGGAGGGAGGCTCAGTATGGAGGCTCTGTATGGAGGCTCTGTATGGAGGCTCTGTATGGAGGCTCTGTATGGAGGCTCTGTATGGAGGCTCTGTATGGAGGCTCTGTATGGAGGCTCTGTATGGAGGCTCTGTATGGAGGCTCTGTATGGAGGCTCTGTATGGAGGCTCAGTATGGAGGCTCTGTATGGAGGCTCTGCATGGAGGCTCAGTATGGAGGCTCTGTATGGAGGCTCTGTATGGAGGCTCTGTATGGAGGCTCTGTATGGAGGCTCTGCATGGAGGCTCTGTATGGAGGCTCTGTATGGAGGCTCTGTATGGAGGCTCTGTATGGAGGCTCTGTATGGAGGCTCTGTATGGAGGCTCTGTATGGAGGCTCTGTATGGAGGCTCTGTATGGAGGCTCTGTATGGAGGCTCTGTATGGAGGCTCTGTATGGAGGCTCTGTATGGAGGCTCTGTATGGAGGCTCTGTATGGAGGCTCTGTATGGAGGCTCTGTATGGAGGCTCTGTATGGAGGCTCTGTATGGAGGCTCTGTATGGAGGCTCTGTATGGAGGCTCTGTATGGAGGCTCAGTATGGAGGCTCTGTATGGAGGCTCTGTATGGAGGCTCTGTATGGAGGCTCTGTATGGAGGCTCTGTATGGAGGCTCTGTATGGAGGCTCTGTATGGAGGCTCTGCATGGAGGCTCTGTATGGAGGCTCTGCATGGAGGCTTTGTATGGAGGCTCTGTATGGAGGCTCTGTATGGAGGCTCTGTATGGAGGCTCTGTATGGAGGCTCTGTATGGAGGCTCAGTATGGAGGCTCTGTATGGAGGCTCTGTATGGAGGAGGCTCTGTATGGAGGCTCTGTATGGAGGCTCTGTATGGAGGCTCTGGATCTGTATGGAGGCTCTGTATGGAGGCTCTGTATGGAGGCTCTGTATGGAGGCTCTGTATGGAGGCTCTGTATGGAGGCTCTGTATGGAGGCTCTGTATGGAGGCTCTGTATGGAGGCTCTGTATGGAGGCTCTGTATGGAGGCTCTGTATGGAGGCTCTGCATGGAGGCTCTGTATGGAGGCTCTGCATGGAGGCTTTGTATGGAGGCTCTGTATGGAGGCTCTGTATGGAGGCTCTGTATGGAGGCTCTGTATGGAGGCTCTGTATGGAGGCTCAGTATGGAGGCTCTGTATGGAGGCTCTGTATGGAGGCTCTGTATGGAGGCTCTGTATGGAGGCTCTGTATGGAGGCTCTGTATGGAGGCTCTGTATGGAGGCTCTGTATGGAGGCTCTGTATGGAGGCTCTATATGGAGGCTCTGTATGGAGGCTCTGTATGGAGGCTCTGTATGGAGGCTCTGTATGGAGGCTCTGTATGGAGGCTCTGTATGGAGGCTCTGTATGGAGGCTCTGTATGGAGGCTCTGCATGGAGGCTCTGTATGGAGGCTCTGCATGGAGGCTTTGTATGGAGGCTCTGTATGGAGGCTCTGTATGGAGGCTCTGCATGGAGGCTCTGTATGGAGGCTCTGTATGGAGGCTCTGCATGGAGGCTTTGTATGGAGGCTTTTCATGGAGGCTTTGAGGACCTGTCCTACAAGGACAAACTTGCCACATTTGAAATCTTCGGTTGGGTTTAGGGTTCTGGGCATTGGTTTAAGAGGGCTGGAGTTTGTGCTGATAGAACACCTTGTGTTGTGTTTTGGGGTCAGAGATAGAGGTTAGAGGCAATAGGACACATTGTGTTGTGTTTTGGGGTCAGAGGTTATAGGAAATACAACATTAAGTGGGAATAAAGTCTGGGTTTAAATATGTCATTGCCAGTAAAACACGCCATTCCATTAGGACTGCGTCTCTAGACACAATCATCTTGATTTACAATGCTAATGCTAATGTCATCTGATCTGCACTGTGTGATTAGCGTGTGATGCAAACATTTCTATAACTATGTGATTATGGAGCTTTTTCAAACTGCGAATGTCGGAAGATTAGAGACCACTTCATTAGCAGATAATGGGCCTGTGGAGAGAGTGTGTGTGTGTGTGTCTGTGTGTGTGTGTCTGTGTTTATGTGTGTGTCTGTGTGTGTGTGTCTGTTTGTGTCTGTGTGTGTGTGTCTGTGTGTGTGTGTGTGTGTGTGTGTCTGTGTGTCTGTGTTTATGTTTGTGTCTGTGTGTGTGTGTCTGTGTGTGTGTATGTGTGTGTGTCTGTGTGTGTGTGTGTTTGCACGTGTGTGTGTGTGTCTGTGTTGAAACGTTAAGGCTATAACAGTGTTAACCACGTCATAATATAGTCTCCATATCAGGTTGCTCCATGGGAGATTTCCTTTTTCTCTCCCAGCATGCCTGATGACTTTGCCAGATGCTGATAGAGCACTTCACTAGATTTCCTACCGTCCCTCAGTGGCGCGACCGGCAAACACTGTCTTTCACATTCCCGGTTTTCCCACTAACTTGTTTAGATGCTTTTCTCTCCCCGCATGTCAAGAAAGATCTACTCCGATTCTGCATTTCTATGTTCTATGTTCTCCGTATGTTCTCATCTCTGCTACACCCCCGCACGTAATCCCTAAACATTTATTTAATTTGTCACTGTACTTCTCCATCGTGTTTCTTTCTCTGCTCAGATGTGACTCAGACGATGCAGCCTGAACCTCCTGTCTACCTCATACCACAGACACGCAGGTATTTAACAACCCTGTCGCTGTAACCTGGATACACGCGTTGCATCTGGACCCGAACCAGCTGTGGTCTTACCGCCCATGTGACCCAGTGTGTGATGTCATCTCTGTGCTGTCGTATCGCAGCCCTGCTGACAGGAGTCGCTGACACAGAAGAACACACGCAGTTGATTGCACGCCTGCCAATTGCAACCAAATGCTAGGTCGGGAGAGGGGGTGTTTCCAGAGTTTCATCACCTGGCAACCGTAGTGTAGTCGGCCGAAACGCGAGGTTTACCGTGTTTGGGTTGAATCGGCGCTGTCCGCTCTGTCTACCTCGGTAGCCACAGTACGGCGTGACAATGGTTGACACTTGTTTTTCTGTCTGTCTGTTCGGATCTTATCTGCCGTTGTGCGTAGAGGCTCCGGTTCCCAGTTAAAACGTGTGTGAAGGGTTCTCCTAGAAGACCAGACCAAGATGTCCGGTCATGCCCGCATGGTCAGAGCACTGCAGACAAAGTCTACGTAAAGTCTGCGCAAAATATTCCTATAGACTTCATGTAGTCTACGTATAGTCTGCGCAAAATATTCCTATAGACTTCATGTAGTCTACGTATAGTCTGCGCAAAATATTCCAATAGACTTCATGTAGTCTACGTAATGTCTGCACAAAATATTCCTATAGACTTCATGTAGTTTATGCATAGTCTGTGTAAAATATTCCTATAGTCTTCATGTAGTTTTTGCATAGTCTGTGTAAAATATTCCTATAGTCTTCATGTAGTCCACGTATAGTCTGCGTAAAATATTCCTATAGACTTCATGTAGTCTACATATAGTCTGCGCACAGTCTTGGTGTGGTCTACATATGTATACAGGCACAGAATCGTCAGGAAGTACAGGGACAAGGAAAGACACCGTGGTTTCGGCATCCTTTGGAGTCATATAGTAGATATAATATATATTGGCACCACAGCTAGACATCTTCTCTTGCTTTTGTTAAGCTTTTCACTAAGGCATTCCATAAAATGGGTTATCTCTCATAAAATGATCTCTCGGCTGGACAAATTGCATCGTCATAGACTTTTTCCCGGCGGTAATCTGCGGGGCAGGTTCCCTTTCACATTTCTCTAATCATACATGACTGCAGTCAGTAGGTTCTGGAGACTGACCCGTATCACAGTGTTTTAATGCTTATATCCTGACTTAGTTTCACAGGTTTCTGAGGTGCTTTTTGGGTTTAACCACCTCGTTATTATTTGGACACATCCATATGAACCTAGTTGACGGACATCAGGAGAATCCCGTTTATCAGACAGTCTTCAGATCCTTTAATCACAAAATATAGAATTCAGCCCATCTTTGCGGCACATCTTGGTTCCCTAACGAACTGGACCAATCACTGAGAAACGTTGTCTGCTCCTATCAGCCTTTCTTCTCCTCTTGCATGCTTTGAGGTCTGTGTGTGTGTGTGTGAGTGTGTGTGTGAGTGTGTGTGTGTACACACCCAAGCGTAATTACAGTATGCTCTACCAGAACGCGAGACCTTTCACAAAACACAACAAATGAGTCACCCTGGTAACAATTAGCAGCATAAGCCACATTTCTGTGATAACGAGAGCGAAATTAAAATGTGCCGTAGGGGAGTGGCCTAAACTGGGTCAAATCCTAAAAACGCATATGTTCATTAACGATGCAAACTCAAACCTATATATTTATAAATTAATTTAAAGAAATTAATTGTTATTTTTATCTGTTTTGTCATCTTGTGAGGTTCCGAACTCGGCCCACATTATTACTGTGGAAACGACACACAGATACAGCATCTCCTCACGCCAGACAGTTGCAATGCTACGAACAGAGAACTACTTATTTTCTTAACTTATTAAACACTACTTAAAGGCAAATTAAGTATTGAGAGCTACTTAGGGAGATAAACGTATCAACACTAATAGAAGACAGAGATTTATTCAATGCTACTTAACAGAAGATACTTATTCAAAGCTACTTAACAGAATATACGTATTCAATGCTACTTACTGTAATGTGAGAGATGTATTCAATGCTACTTAGTGTGAGAGATGTATTCAATGCTAATGTATGGGAGATGTATTCAACCAAACTTAAAGAGAGACCGACATTAGAACACTACTACATGTTAACCAGAAAAAATATGAAGGAACAGAGGTTGTGAAAGAATCAGGACCGACCTTTTGACTGTTTAAGGTGGAGAGAGCTAACTACAAATAGAGAAGATGTTGGAGGGAGATGATAGCGATAGAAAGATTGAGAAGAACAGAGTGCAGAACGAGGACAGAGAGAGAGAGGGAGAGGGTGGGTGGGAGGGAGATCTAACAAGATATTTAAAGTGTTATTGTAACGGTCGAGAGAGATATGAAACTTCCATAATCTCTTACTTCAGTAACAAACCCCAAAAACGGTCAGTTATTGAACACAGTTATAAAAGACTGGCTAGTCCTTCAGAAGTACCTTACTAAGGGCCCTCCGGACACAGGGCGGTCTGGAGGTCCGGTTAGTTGGACCTTTCTTTAGGAGTACCGTACAACCCAGAGTCCAGTGCTCTGACACCTGCTAGAGGTGCAGAGTGTATTGACTCACACACATTAAGGTAATTATGGGAGCTGTTGCTGACACACACACACACACACACACACACACATCTCTGCCATGGGGACTAATGTAGCATGAGCTACATACCTGTTCTGACCCACACACACACGCACAGATACATATTCACATACACACACACACACACACACACACACATGCAGTTTATGGGTGGGCCTGTCTGATCCTGTCTTCTCATCCATCTCTGTCCTCGGGCTAGCTGGCAGAACACAGAGACTCGCTGGAATAATCCCACATGGAATTAGCATACTGCGCGAGTTCTATTTGATGTGTGTGTGCGCTTTAGTATGTGTGCTAGTGTGTGTGTGTATGTGTGCTAGTGTGTGTGTGTGTGTGTGTGCTAGTGTGTGTGTGTGTGCTAGTGTGTGTGTGTGCTAGTGTGTGTGTGTGCTAGTGTGTGTGCGTGCTAGTGTGTGTGTGTGTGTGCTCTAGTGTGTGTGTGTGCTAGTGTGGCTGTTTTTTCAAGGAGGACTAGGACTTCTGCAGCACTGGCCATTCATCTAACTTTTCCTCTGTGTCCTGCTGCCTCGGAGGCTCTACATTCCCCAGTTCATTTCCGTGCATTCTTAATTGATTCTCGTCGTTTGCCAGGACAGGCATGTGAGTGAAGGCCGGGGGGGGTGGGGTTTATAAGGGCGTGGTTTAGGGGGGCAGGGTTTGGGAGGGGTGGGAGGTGTGGTGACCCGGTTAATTCAGAAGCGCAGGAGCACTTAGGTCCGGGCTCTTAGGTTCTGGATGAATGATACGCTGTCAGATTCTGATCATTAGGACTTATCTATCGATTATATGACTGGTGGTCACACCACGAGAACCACTTGGCTCCCGGGTTTGAGAGTCCCAGTGAGTGGAAATGTGCGGAAAGTGGACGCTTAGGGGGAAGGCTTACCCCGATCTCTAAAATGTACAGTGTTTGTTTATTTCCGTTTAATTCGAAGAGAGAGAGAGAGAGAGAGAGAGAGAGAGAGAGAGAGAAAGAGGGGGAGACAGAGAGGGAGAGAGAGAGAGAGGTAAAAAGTGGAAGGTTCTGAGAGGAATTTAACAGAACGATAACGCATCCAATTTAATCACACCTTCACCTCACAGGCAACCCCCCAAACTCACCGAACCGAGTCTATACGTTTCCATGAAAAGTGGCAAAGGTATTTGTTACGCCAAAACATTACAAAGTCCAGACATTCGAAAATATCGCGAATAATGGCATTTTCCGAACGACATTGTGTCATCAGCTGTTCTGGTGTAGATGTGGTTTCTAATAATCTGATTTAGGGGGTGTTATCGCAGGCCACATCAGATGAAGTCATAGTTCATGTGCCGTCAGCATGACATGTACTGAACGGGAAGGAAACGCCGGCCTTATGTCATCCTCTGGCTAGACGTTGTCTAGGCACAGATCCAGGATCAGCTGACCCTGCCCCTCTCTTCACCTCGGCCATAATGGATACATTAGGTCAGAGTCTTGTGGCGGCTTCTTCTGACGGGTGAAATATAACCGCGGTGGGGGGGGTGGCGGGGGGGCTGACCGTGACACCTCATGTTCTGGCATCAGCGATATCCGCAAGTGGCAGCCTATTAACGACGAGCACACCGATTGGCCAAGTGGGGGGGGGTGTATTTAGAGAACCGGAGCGTATCATTGGGCGTGCCAACTCCATTAGACAGAGGTCAGCCAGTCCAATGATTAAAGAGCTGGAGGGAGTCGACAAATCAGCAAACAACAAACAGTCCATGCAAATGAGTATGCAAGTGTGGCTAATGGAACGGAGCTTGACTATAGGCCAGCACACACTGTATGCAAATGAGATTTAAACTAGATGGATGCCAAGTATAAAGCATGTGTGTGTGTGTGTGTGTGTTCAGTCTTAACCTCTGGTGTGTAGGGTGATGGTAAACTAGAAGATGAGGATGGAGGAAGAGAGTGAGTAAAAGAGAGAGCCAGAGGGGCGATTGAGGGAAGGATGGATGGACCACCAGCTGAGCCCATCATCCGCCTGCAACCTGTGCCCCAACAGGCAACTCCATCCTGGGCATGAAATCCAAACGACATCCCCCTGGGAGTGGAGGGGGCTTGCCGGGCTGGTCATGTGGTACGCTCCAGGGAATAGGGGCGTGTCAGTCTGGGTGGTCATGTGGTACGCTCCAGGGAATAGGGGCGTGTCAGGCTGGGTGGTCATGTGGTAGGCTCCTGGAAATAGGGGCGTGTCAGACTGGGTGGTCATGTGGTATGCTCCAGGGAATAGGGGCGTGTCAGGCTGGGTGGTCATGTGGTAGGCTCCAGGGAATAGGGGCGTGTCAGACTGGGTGGTCATGTGGTAGGCTCCTGGAAATATGGGCGTGTCAGGCTGGGTGGTCATGTGGTACGCTCCAGGGAATAGGGGCGTGTCAGGCTGGGTGGTCATGTGGTACGCTCCAGGGAATAGGGGCGTGTCAGGCTGGGTGGTCATGTGGTACGCTCCAGGGAATAGGGGCGTGTCAGGCTGGGTGGTCATGTGGTAGGCTCCTGGAAATAGGGGCGTGTCAGGCTGGGTGGTCATGTGGTACGCTCCAGGGAATAGGGGTGTGTCAGGCTGGGTGGTCATGTGGTACGCTCCAGGGAATAGGGGCGTGTCAGGCTGGGTGGTCATGTGGTACGCTCCAGGGAATAGGGGCGTGTCAGGCTGGGTGGTCATGTGGTACGCTCCAGGGAAGTGTCTGATGATGAGACTCGAACAAGAGATTAGCATCAAAAAGGTTTGAACTCAGCTGCACGCCAGACTCCAACAGATTAAATAGACGTTTGTGTGTTCTATTGTGTTTTGTGCGTGCGCATGTGTGTGTGTGTGTGCGCGCATGTGTGTGTGTTTGTGTGCACTGGCATTCAAGTGTTTGTGTGGTTCATCCTGTTGTTTTTCCGCAGAAGCAGTTTAACGTGGTCTGGTACTTATATCCAGAATGAAAAGAGATATAAATATAGAGATGGAGGTACCTTTTGTCATATTAGAACATGAAGCTCTTAGCATGACTCCCTCCCTCCCTCCCTCCCTATTCACTTAGCGTGTGCCCTACACGTGCATTGATCCACGCCTGTTCCACATCAAAAGACCTTCATGTCCATCAGTTCATTGGACCCCCCCAATGCACCATGGGTAATCTATCACATAGACCAGGTATTGATCAGAGGATGTCACGAGTTCTGTGTGTGTTCTCTCTCTTTGAATGAGTCTGCTCCTGTTCAGACATGCAGATACTGATGCAGATGTTTAGGGTGGATGAGAGGGGGTGGGGGCTTAGAGGGGGGGGGGTATAGAGAGGGGGTGGGGGCATAGAGAGGGGGTGGGGGCATAGAGAGGGTGGGGGCTTAGAGAGGGGGTGGGGGCTTAGAGGGGGTGGGGGTATAGAGAGAGGGTGGGGTCATATAGAGGGGGTGGGGGGCTTAGAGGGGGTGGGGGTATAGAGAGAGGGTGGGGTCATAGAGAGGGGGTGGGGGCATAGAGAGGGGGTGGGGGCATAGAGAGGGGGTGGGGGCTTAGAGGGGGGTGGGGGTATAGAGACGGGGTGGGGGCTTAGAGAGGGGGTGGGGGCATAGAGAGAGGGTGGGGGCATAGAGAGGGGGGTGGGGGCTTAGTGAGAGGGTGGGTGTATAGAGAGAGAGTGGGGGTATAGAGAGGGGGTGGGGGTATAGAGAGAGGGTTCGGGTATAGAGAGGGGCGGGGGTATTGAGAGGGAGTGGGGGTATATAGAGGGGGTGGGGGTATAGAGAGGGTGGGGGTCATAGAGAGGGGGTGGGGGCTTAGAGGGGGTGGGGGTATAGAGAGAGGGTGGGGTCATAGATAGGGGGTGGGGGTATAGAGAGAGGGTGGGGGCTTAGAGAGGGGGTGGGGCAGAGGGTCGGGGTCAGGTCAGATTAAATCATGGGTAATGCAGAGCACATCAGTTATCAGCAGACTGGATCAATATGTCTGTTGAAGTAAAGACAGGGATGAAGGAGTGGGCAGGTGGTGTGTATTCATTAAACTAGCACAGATAGTCGGCTTTAGGGTGTGGCCGAGTCGGCTTTAGGGTGTGGCCGAGTCTGCTTTAGGGTGTGGCCGAGTCGGCTTTAGGGTGTGGCCGAGTCTGCTTTAGGGTGTGGCCGAGTCTGCTTTAGGGTGTGGCCGAGTCTGCTTTAGGGTGTGGCCGAGTCTGCTTTAGGGTGTGGCCGAGTCGGCTTTAGGGTGTGGCCGAGTCGGCTTTAGGATGTGGCCGAGTCGGCTTTAGGGTGTGGCCGAGTCAGCTTTAGGGTGTGGTCCACGCTCCAGACCTGACGTTACATTTCTAACAGGCTACGGCTATGTGTTGGCTATCTCCACCACCATGTATCTGGTCTTCTAATGCTTCTAATCTTCTTGTCCTCCCTCTGGGTTTGGCCTAGGGGCTGGCTTACCGGAGATACTATATAAAACGATCAGATGATCTTGTCTTCGCTCTAATAATGTGAGGAGGCTGGCGTGTCTGTCCGCTCGTATGTCTGTGAATATTTTGGGAGTGTGCCCATCTCCGTGTTGTCAGTCATGGCATGTCACAAAACTGTCCACTAATTATGACATCACGACAATTTCCCAATTGTAACGGCGCCAATCTCATTATTGTATTACGGTAATGAGCACCGGGCATGATGGGAGATCTGCCGTGCGTTCGTATCGCGATGGTGATTGCTCCGTCTCCCTGAGGCTTCCTCGTTAAGGCCCATAACAAATGCAACCGCGAATCAGTAAATGCAAATCAAATCAATAAATGCAAATTGAGCTCTTCACTTCCCTTTTACAAAACAATTGGCGGTAGGTTCTGACCAAGATGCTCTCTGTAATGTGTGTGTGTGTGTGTGTGCGTGTGTGTGTGAGTGTGTGTGTGTGTGTGTATGCGTGTGTGTGAGTGTGTGTGTGCGTGTGAGTGTGTGTGAGTGTGTGTGTGTGTGTGCGTGTGTGCCTGTGTGTGTGTGTGTGTGTGTGTGCGTGTGTGTGTGTGTGTGTGTATGTGTGTGTGTGCGCGTGTGTGCCTGTGTGTATGCCTGTGTGTGTGCGTGCGTGTGTGTGTGTGTGTGAGTCATGTCTTCTGGCCTCCATTCCATCAGGAAGTCTCCCTGTCTGCCTGGGTAAGAGCTCTCTCAGTGGGCAGATTCAGACGCAGAGGGCCTGTCTGTCTGGGTGACGGAAGAGTAGACACAGGGTGGGAGAGGAGAGAAGGAGAGAGAGAAAGAGAGAGGAGGAGCGGAGAAGAAAGAGAGAGAGGGGAGGGCATCTAGTAAGAACCAACATGTGAAATAGCGAGTTGGATATGAATGGTTTTATGGAAGCAAGGAAATTGAAAGGTGAAAGACATGTAATGTTCCAGCAGAGTGTCTCTGGGTAGTCATGTAAATGCAGAACAAGCACCTAACTCTACCTCACTCCTCCCCCTGTCCATTCCTCTCCACCTCCTCCCTGTCTTTCCTCATCTCCTCTATCAGCTCCTCCCTCTTCACCTCCTCCCTTTCTTTCCTCATCTCCTCTCACTCCTCTCTCAGCCTCCTTCCTCCTCATTCTAGATTATCCCAACCATCTCTCCGTCTCTCGTTCTGCTCTACTCCCATCACACCACTCCACTCTCATCCACACTCATACTCTCTCTTCTCTCCGTTTACCTGCTTATCTCATTCATCTCAAACAGCTTCCTTATCTCCTCTCAAACCCCCTCTCACCTGCTTCCTTCATCCTCTTACACTTGTCCCCCCCCCCCCACCACACGCACACACTGTACATCCGTGTAGTATAACATGCGTTGTCCGCTACATACACATCCCCCCCACTGATACACAAATAATTCTCCTACTCAGCTCCTTCCATCCCTTTGTCTCTCCTCTCCAGCTCCTTCCATCCCTTTGTCTCTCCTCTCCAGCTCCTTCCGTCCCTTTGTCTCTCCTACTCAGCTCCTTCCATCCCTTTGTCTCTCCTCTCCAGCTCCTTCCATCCCTTTGTCTCTCCTACTCAGCTCCTTCCATCCCTTTGTCTCTCCTCTCCAGCTCCTTCCATCCCTTTGTCTCTCCTCTCCAGCTCCTTCCATCCCTTTGTCTCTCCTCTCCAGCTCCTTCCATCCCTTTGTCTCCTCTCCAGCTCCTTCCGTCCCTTTGTCTCTCCTCTCCAGCTCCTTCCATCCCTTTGTCTCTCCTCTCCAGCTCCTTCCATCCCTTTGTCTCTCCTCTCCAGCTCCTTCCATCCCTTTGTCTCTCCTTTCCAGCTCCTTCCATCCCTTTGTCTCTCCTCTCCAGCTCCTTCCATCCCTTTGTCTCTCCTCTCCAGCTCCTTCCATCCCTTTGTCTCTCCTTTCCAGCTCCTTCCATCCCTTTGTCTCTCCTCTCAAGCTCCTTCCATCCCTTTGTCTCTCCTCTCCTCTCCAGCTCCTTCAATCCTTTTGTCTCTCCTCTCCAGCTCCTTCCGTCCCTTTGTCTCTCCTCTCCAGCTCCTTCCATCCCTTTGTCTCTCCTCTCCAGCTCCTTCCGTCCCTTTGTCTCTCCTCTCCAGCTCCTTCCATCCCTTTGTCTCTCCTCTCCAGCTCCTCTCCAGCTCCTTCCATCCCTTTGTCTCTCCTCTCCAGCTCCTTCCATCCCTTTGTCTCTCCTCTCCAGCTCCTTCCATCCCTTTGTCTCTCCTCTCCAGCTCCTTCCGTCCCTTTGTCTCTCCTCTCCAGCTCCTTCCGTCCCTTTGTCTCTCCTTTCCAGCTCCTTCCATCCCTTTGTCTCTCCTCTCCAGCTCCTTCCATCCCTTTGTCTCTCCTCTCCAGCTCCTTCCATCCCTTTGTCTCTCCTCTCCAGCTCCTTCCATCCCTTTGTCTCTCCTCTCCAGCTCCTTCCATCCCTTTGTCTCTCCTCTCCAGCTCCTTCCGTCCCTGTTTCTCTCCTCTCCAGCTCCTTCCGTCCCTGTTTCTCTTCTCCTTCTGTCTTTCCTTTCACTTTATTCCCTCCATTCTGCTGTGTTGTTTGCTTCAGCCGTATGGTCAGATCTTTCACAACTGTAATGTCACTTTTACCCCTCGCCTAAACTCCTCCCCCTCTTTCACTATTTACCTGGCCTAATCCCTCCCCCTGTGTAGACAGGTCCCGCCTCTCTGTTATATTGATTGCTAACACCCGTGGATCGAGACATAAGTGACGTTATTTAATTCAAACTTTTACTTGACATTTCCCTCGTCTGTTGAATTGTCAGACAGATTAGCAAAAGTGTGTGTGTGTGTTTGAGCGGGTGCCTGTGCGCGGGTGTGTGCATGTGTTTGACAGAGTGTGCGTGAGATGGAGTGTGTGTGAGCGCGTTAAGCTAACCAGAAGGCTAAATACCCACTCTTTTGACAACAAGTGTTTCTTCTCATATGGAGTTTGTGCTGATGAGTAATCTGGTGGTCCAAACACTTCACACAGTCAACAAACACCCAGTATTCATTCAAGATGGCAATATGGAAATGGGATTTGTCGTGGAAAATACAAACACTTTGATACTATTGAAGTCCCTTGGACAATCTGTATCTCGCGTATCTTCGCGAATACTAAATCTCTCGCTCTCTTTTCTCCCCAACTGTACTTCAGGCCAAACGCTGGCATCGTGACTAGCTGAATATAGCCCTGGGATACTTTTACCTGCGAATTCAAATATAACATTATACTCTTTTGGTTCCCCACAGCCAGGAAGTGTAGACCAGAGGTTGCAGACCACCGACCAACGGCCTGAAGGGTCAGATACGAGCACATACCAACAAGTCTGCGCTGACGGTGAGGAAAGGACCACCGAAGGAACACCGAGGGGCCATAACTGGCTCCAGCACCCAGAGTTTTAGACGCCGCGACCCGTACGAGTCCATCCATTCCCGGGGGATCCAAACAGTGGCTCTATCAGAGATTAGTCAGCATAGCATTCTCTCCTGGGTTCTCCTCAGATATCTCCGTTCCCTCAGAGCGTGTCGAGAGGTCACGGTGAGTGTATTCAGTCTCTCTGTCCGTCTCCGAAGCCACATGTGCGTGTGGGTGTGTCTCCTGGATTTGCATGTTGTTGTGTAAGTACTGTGCTCTGCTTCCTAACCGGGTCATTACCTGCTGTTTTCATATGCTGACTGTATTGTGTTGATTTCTGCTTGACCAGTGAATCGGTTGTGTGGTGCTTGTTAACATCTATTGTGGACGTAGCAGTTGCTAGCTCGGATGCTAACGTTTATCGATGCAGACTTTAGCGGAAGTTAGCCAGAGAGTCGTTGTAATGGTTTTGCCAATGCTTTGTGTCATGCGTGATGCGGTTTTACTGGAAATAACGGAGCACACACATTATAATAAGAAGGACATGTATACAATTTATCTAGTTGCAAACATAGTTTGTTCCCTATTTTATTTTGACGGCTGACTCAAGTAATGCTAAAACGTGTATGCTAATTCTTTGTTGACTTCTGATAAGCTGTCAAACTAAAACCTGGATCAGAAGTCAGTTAATTACAAAACGGAAGATGTTTCTTAGTCCCCTTTTCATGCGCCCCAATTTCAATTACCGATAAAGATGTTATAATTGATACATACATTTGTTCAATGCTTTATATCGACTGGCGATCTATTTGAAGGGGCATGTCCGATGTTTTTGTTGTCCCCCGTTTACAGAAAATGAAGGCTTCAAAGACTTGCCAGCTTTACGAAGGCGTCTGCCGAGACGGATAACCGGGAGCTTGTTTCACTTGTATCTGCAGCTTCATTTCTTGCTGGCTCTGTGGCCCACGTTATTAATTTGTTTCGAACCTCTGGAGTTATTCCAGAAGCATGGAAATATACTCAATATGCTCTTCCTCTTCACCTCGTCTTCTGTATTTTTTTCCCGTTTTTTCGATCTCCATGAACATTGACGCAGTTTACCATTCTTTTTTAATTAGCAAATTCATATAATAAGACCTCAGTTCTCAGGGCTGTCTTCTTGATAGAATTCAGGCAAAAGTGTCCAACGATGTCAAATCGGAGTTTCTTGGGGCGTGCAAAGGTGTTCCTCAAGGCTCTATTTTGGGTCCGCTTTTGTTGATTAGCGAGTGAGCAACAGATTAGTTTGTTCTGTATTCCACTGTCCCATCGATGAGTCTCGTCTGTGTCAACTTACTGGTTCACTTCCAAAAATAACAAGGGTCCCTTTGAGATTTAGAATTTGTGAAAAAATCAAATTAAACCAAAAAAATTGACATTGTTTTATAACTTATTATTCTAAAAGGCGTGAGCGAGGCCCTCAAGTATTTATATTTACGAGGCACTTTTGTAGACACTTAGCATATCTCACATCACGTATTAACATCAAAACAATACATTTTAATAAAAGAACACAGGATCGGTAATTGACTCACCACCTCCTCTTTACTTATCTTGTCCCGTTTGTGGAAAAAGCTCCTGAATAAGCTCCGACTTGAATGTCTTGCGCCATAAATTAATTTATAGAGACTGCTTCTAAGTTTGTGCTGCAAGACAGATGTGTCTGTCTAGGATTGAGGACCGTGTCATTTGTTATGTTTCATTTTATGTTTCTGTTAATTGTTGGCGGAGTAATTTATATTATTTATATCTTTGAATTATGCCTTCGTTAATCATGTATTATTATTATTTTATGTACGGGCAGTTATTGCTTTTTTAAATGTATTCATGTTTCTGTTAGTAATTATGGACAGGCTGTTATTGCCAACATGATATTGTTCTTAATAAAGGTCAATAGAAATAACGGCATTTGGGCGTAACTAATGGATCGTCTCTAGGGCTCCCTCTAGTGTACGGTACTGTACAGTTAACCGTGAAACACGACCAAACTCAATGACGTCCCCATGCTGCACGTATGTCGCCACGGAAACACTTGACAACGTAGCATCCTTCAAAGCGCGTCTGTCTGATAATGTCGGCTGGGTGAATCTGGGTTTTCATCCGGGTTTTCACATAACAGCTTGACTCGTGCGTTCCAAATAGAACCACATGCCCTAACAGTACCCGCCGGGCCCCGTATCAGATGCCGTGCACTAGATAGGGAACCTAGGACGCGGTGAGTTGTCGTGGATACCAATGTCCGCTAAATGATGCAGTGTAAAACGTAACAGCAGTCTGTCGGTGTGTGATGTCAGACAGACCGCCGTTTCCAGAGGGAGGGGTGTCAAGTGCAGAAGAGCTGGTCAGTCTGCCGGCGTGTGATGTCAGACAGACCGCCGTTTCCAGAGGGAGGGGTGTCAAGTGCAGAAGAGCTGGTCAGTCTGCCGGCGTGTGATGTCAGACAAACCACCGTTTCCAGAGGGAGGGGTGTCAAGTGCAGAAGAGCTGGTCAGTCTGCCGGCGTGTGATGTCAGACAGACCGCCGTTTCCAGAGGGAGGGGTGTCAAGTGCAGAAGAGCTGGTCAGTCTGCCGGCGTGTGATGTCAGACAGACCGCCGTTTCCAGAGGGAGGGGTGTCAAGTGCAGAAGAGCTGGTCAGTCTGCCGGCGTGTGATGTCAGACAGACCGCCGTTTCCAGAGGGAGGGGTGTCAAGTGCAGAAGAGCTGGAAAAAGGGTGGGAGAGATGAAACTGCCGACTAGGATGAGATATGACACCTCACACTGTGCTTTGAACACGGTAGTCGTCAGTGTGTGTGTGTGTGTGTGTCATGGTGTGTGTGTGTCACGGTGTGCGCGTAGTATACCACTTGTCACTTCACGGTTGTCCTCCTTGACAAATCCTCCAGGTTGTCACGACGATAGTGTCCAGAAACAACGTTGAGGTTGGTGTCCCGATCTCTTTATAGTCTGTGTGTGTGTGTGCGTGCGTGTGCGTGTGTGTGTGTGATTGTGTATCTGTGTGTGAGGCTGATTATGCATTCCATTGGCCAGTCTCCACTAACAGGTATTGGCATTCCTTCCTTTCCTCTCTCCTTCTCTCCATCCCTCCATCCTCTTTTCCCTAGGTTGCTATAGTAATTGTTGGCAGGTAACAATCTGTCCCTCCCAAATGCTGTGAGACACACTGCCAAGCTTCCTAACAAGCATGCCTTCCCTATCTTTCACTCTCTCTCCCCCCTATCCCCCGCTCTCTCTCTCTCTCTCTCCCCCCTCACACGCTTTCTCTCTCTCTTCTCTCTTCCATTCTCACTCCTAATTTTTTGGCTATCTTCGCGGGCTATCCTTCTCTTTCTCTCTGTCTCTGGGCTTCTTTCTCTCACTCCTCCTCTCCTCCTCTCCTGCTTTTTTCTTTGTTAGTATGGAAGCCAAATTGAAACAGGGGCATTTCTTGCTCTGGCAAGCCACCACTCGGAAGGCCCAAGCCAGTTGAACCTCACCTTAGACATCAGGCTTTTTTGGATTGTCAGCTTCTATGGGGATTCAAATACTGGCTGAGCTAGTGTTAGCCATGAATGAGAATCCTGGCTGAGCTAGTGTTAGCCATGAATGAGGATCCTGGCTGAGCTAGCGTTAGCCATGAATGAGGATCCTGGCTGAGCTAGCGTTAGCCATGAATGAGGATCCTGGCTGAGCTAGCGTTAGCCATGAATGAGGATCCTGGCTGAGCTAGCGTTAGCCATGAATGAGGATCCTGGCTGAGCTAGCGTTAGCCCTGAATGAGGATCCTGGCTGAGCTAGCGTTAGCCATGAATGAGGATCCTGGCTGAGCTAGCGTTAGCCATGAATGAGGATACTGGCTGAGCTAGCGTTAGCCATGAATGAGGATCCTGGCTGAGCTAGCGTTAGCAATGAATGAGGATCCTGGCTGAGCTAGCGTTAGCGATGAATGAGGATACTGGCTGAGCTAGCGTTAGCCATGAATGAGGATCCTGGCTGAGCTAGCGTTAGCCATGAATGAGGATCCTGGCTGAGCTAGCGTTAGCCATGAATGAGGATACTGGCTGAGCTAGCGTTAGCCATGAATGAGGATCCTGGCTGAGCTAGCGTTAGCCATGAATGAGGATACTGGCTGAGCTAGCGTTAGCCATGAATGAGGATACTGGCTGAGCTAGCGTTAGCCATGAATGAGGATACTGGCTGAGCTAGCGTTAGCCATGAATGAGGATACTGGCTGAGCTAGCGTTATGAATGAGGATCTTAGCCTTTCTAATCTCATTAGCGTGCTGTTGATTGAATCCTGTAGGAGGATTATCAACCTCCGGTGAGAAATAAGCCGTCTTTAGGTCCCAAATAGCCCTCCTTTTTTATTTGTATACTAGGTTGGATGTGATTTAAAGAAGCAGTGTTCTTATGATAGAGATAGGGAACATTTTGGATGCAGCCAGATATTCTTATGCACGGTGGAGGATATTTATACCTTTTTCTGGATTTTTTTGAGAGTGAGAGGAGATGGAGGGTGTAGCAGGTAACATCATGTAACTCTAATGAGTAACAGCCCAGGGTGTAGCAGGTAACATCATGTAACTCTAATGAGTAACAGCCCAGGGTGTGGCAGGTAACATCATGTTACTCTAATGGGTAACAGCCCAGGGTGTAGCAGGTAGCATCATGCTACTCTAATGGGTAACAGCCCAGGG
>CM055741.1:4770159-4775159 GCA_029465975.1 Dallia pectoralis
TCTCCTCTCTATTCTCTTATTCTATCTTTATATTTCTGGTGTGTGTGTGTGTGTGTGTGTGCGGGGGGGCTAACGTACTAATGCAATCTTGTGTACCATATGACACATCGTGATTTTCCAGGGCAGTTACTCAACGTAAAATGTGTCACATCTTCGCTGCTCGCGTCCCAATACAATCTGATGTTTTTACCGCAAATCAGCACACCTCTCTTCTTCTTCTCTTCTTTTCATATCCGCGCTCGTAATTTCCGGTTGCATGCGGTCGCGTGTCAAAGACGGGGCGCACGTCGTCCTTGAACCCCGTCCTGTCCTTTTATTTCATCTCCGTGTCTTTTCATCAGCTGGTGAAAGTGAACAGCTCACTTTACATAGCCAAGGCACATCGCTCTCTGCAGTTTGTTGTTTCCAAGCAACAAGAGTGTGTGTTTTGTGTGTGTGTGCGTGCGTTCGTGTGTGTGTGTGTGTGTGCGTGTGCGTGCGTGAGCCAGCGTTCCGAGGCCTCGCGCCGGCTAGTCTTTAAGTTGAAATTATCGTCTCGGTGGGAAAAACATAAACTTCATAAACGTGCATAATTACCCCCCGCCGGCGAGGCCACCGGGGGGCGCTGTTTTGTCTTAAACCGGGTTAAGATATCATCTCCGTTTAGTCGGGGCCAATTCTCCACAGGTCACGGTAAATGTGGTCGACCCAGAACAGAAAACAGTTGAATGGCACAGTCGGTTTGCCTCTTATTGTCGAGGCGGTCGATGAACGATCCGTGGGCGTGTGTGTTACACGGGCGTGTGTGTGTGTGTAGCAGCTGAGTGTTTTCGTCTATTTGTTTATTGTCATCATTTATGGTTATGGCTGCCTTTTAATGGTTATCTTTAATGTGAGTAGACTACAACGCGGGACTGAATCGCCCGGAATGTCTTTCTTCTCTCGTCTAACGACACACACTAAATTTGGAGCCGTGTTTGTGTGTGTGTGTGTCTGTGTGTGTGTTTGTGTCTCACATCGTTGAACTGTGCTTCCTCGTAATTGCCAATCCCTGGCCACGCTGAGTCGACGTGTACGAGGGGAGAATACATTGCTGCTCTTAGATTGCTTAAATTAAGCGTGTGTGTTTGTGTGTATGGTGTGTATCCTCGTGTATACGTGTGTGTGTGTGTGTATCCTCGTGTATACGTGTTTGTGTGTCTGTGTATCCTCATGTATACGTGTGTTCGTTTATTTCTGTTTGTGTTTGAAAGGATCAGCCAACTCTTGCTCTTTAGGGAGTATGTCTTCTCCTCACTTGACCCGTTCCTCACTTGAGCCCTTTTTCACTTGAGCCCTTCCTCACTTGAGCCCTTCTTCACTTGAGCCCATCTTCACTTGAGCCCTTCCTCACTTGAGCCCTTCCTCCCTTGAGCCCTTTTTCACTTGAGCCCTTCTTCACTTGAGCCCTAACCACTGAGCCTTGACCATCTGTTTTGGTACCCCGACATCGTAGTCCGTGGATATAAGTGTGTGTCAAGTGTGTGCCATGATTTGGTACGACAGGGTGTAATGATTGAACAGGGGGGGGTAAGGTGGGGGTGGCCGGGTAAGGTGAAGGTAGAGGGGGAACGGCTGAAAAGAGGATGAAACCGGAGAGAGATACAGTACTGGGTCTTTAAATGTCTACATGGTAGGCTACATTCGTTTAAGGGACATGTTTAGAGATTTATAGGCAAATCCTGTCCAAGATCTAATTATAATCCCCTTTTAAATATACCGGTCACTCTAGTTAAACTTTTTATCTAGAACCGTAGTTTAACATCTGTGGTCGAGAGGTTTCTTCAGTACTGGCAACAGAACTATGAGCCCAGATAATCTGGTCTGTCAGACTGAACGGGTCAATAAGGATGACGTCATCAGGACACAGTGTGAGCGGAAAGCAATGAACTTTACAACTTAAAAGAACCCATGTTTGCGCCGTTTAGCAACGTTTGATAACGTGTTTCATTGAGTTGTTTATATAGACAACGTATGTTTTTCTATTGGCGTTCCGTTGGCACAACAAGGGGCGTCGTAGATAGCGCTTGACCTTTGCACTTGTTAAATAGTTTTTCCAATGATGGACGTGCCACATCGCGCACGCACACACACACACACTTACAGATGCACACTGTCTATTTATCAGGCCAAGAGGTTCGTTGACACTGATATGTTCAGTTGGATGATGAAATGGAGGGATGAGAACTAGGGCTGAACAATATTCGGTTTTAACACCGAGATCGCGATGTGCGCATGCGCGATAGTCACATCGTCGGAACATGCGATGTGAAGAAGGGTAGCACCCATAAATGTATTAAGAGAACGGTAGCACCATGAATGTATTAAGAGAAGTGAATACAGTGTTCTGCGAGAAGCCCGGTACATTCCAATGCGAGGCTCAATAAGCCAACATGGAGCTTAGATTTTCCGCGTTGACTGGCCCATGACGTCATGATGGACATGCGCACTAGCAATAATTTGTTTGTGTTGTCGTAGCAACCGATAGCAACATGCGCGTTCCGGAGCTTCTCTCTCGTGTCTCTTAAATCCACGGTCACGTAGCGAACTCATAAACTCACCGTTTCATTGTATTTAAAAAACCAAGGAGTCGGGAGATGTAATTATTATGTATAATAATAATTATTTTATACATAAACTGCTACAAAAACGAGGATGTTGACCATAAACAGGTACTTTGCCTGGAGTGTTATAAAGTTGTGGCCTCAAAAAAAGGAAACACCACCAATTTGTCTGATCACTTAAAACGGCACCACAACGTAACGATAACGTTTTATATCGCTAAAGATATGTTGCCATTAAACACTGTCACCAAAAAGGGATTTAAGAAAATGATCCGAACGCTTGACCCGCGGTATGTTATACCATCCCGCACATATTAGAGCTGTATGGAAAATGCAAATCTCAGATTGAAGCAGAGCTGTCACACGTGGAATACTATGCAGCTACAACAGACTTATGGTCCAGCAGGACAACAGAGCCCTACATGAGTCTGACGGTACGGTCTGATGGAATGGTAATTATTGACTTTAGCCTGGATTGATGGCTCGCAATATCGCAATATATATCGTTGGGGAAAAAATATCGCAATGTAATTTTTTTCAATATCGTGCAGCCCTAATGAGAACCCACTCATCCTCTGGCGGGAAGACATAGATGGAGCGACGGGACGATGGCGAGAGCAAGAACGTGCGACAGACGGAGGCGTGGGAACGGAGGACTTATATAAGGCCGGAGACGGTGGCTTTATTATCGCGGAAGAGAGAGGGATGAAATGGGGGAGTGGAGGTCGGATGAGGAGACGTGAGGTTGGGGATGAAGACTGGCTAAGAGAAGAGGACGAGCGGAGAGAACGCAGAAGACTGGGTGGGAGAGCGACGGAAAGAGAAATAGATGGAGAGTGACAGGAAGAGTGGAGGGGGGGAAACAACAGGAGAAAGACAGGATTGGGGAGATAGAAGAAGAGAAACAGAAAGAGTAGGGGTGATGGGAGAGGGAGAAGTGGAGAAATAGAAAGAGTAGGGGTGATGGGAGAGGGAGAGGGAGAAATAGAAAGAGTAGGGGTGATGGGAGAGGGAGAAGTGGAGAAACAGAAAGAGTAGGGGTAATGGGAGAGAGAGAAGAAGAGAAACAGAAAGAGTAGGGGTAATGGGAGAGAGAGAAGAAGAGAAACAGAAAGAGTAGGGGTAATGGGAGAGAGAGAAGTGGAGAAATAGAAAGAGTAGGGGTGATGGGAGAGGGAGAAGTGGAGAAACAGAAAGAGTAGGGGTAATGGGAGAGAGAGAAGTGGAGAAACAGAGGGTGAGAGACAGATGAGTGGGGGAATGAATTAGAGGAAGAAGGTTTCTTAAAAGATCAAAAGAGCTGTTATCTTGAGTTATCACCATGTCTCCCCCATCTCCCCCGTCTCACCCCTGTCTCCCCCTGTCTCCCCCTATCTCCCCCTGTCTCCCCCTATCTCCCCCTGTCTCCCCCTGTCTCCCCCTGTCTCCCCCATCTCCCCGTCTCCCCATCTCCTGCTGTCTTCCCCTGTCTCCCCATCTCTCTCTCCTGTCTCACCCTGTCTCCCCCTGTCTCCCCCATCTCCTCCTGTCTCCCCCTGTCTCCCCCATCTCTCTCTCTCCTGTCTCTCCATCTGTCTGAATCAGTTAGCAGGCTGCTCATCCTAATATATTGGTTCCACCTGTGAGGGAACGGTAGAGGTTTTCCATCAGGTAAACAACTCTCCAATTAACATCAAGATGAAATTGTGCTTGTCTGCTCGTCTGCTCGTTTGTGTGTGTGTTTGTGTGTGTTTGTGTGTGTTTGTGTGTGTGTGTTTGTGTGTGTTTGTGTGTGTGTGTTTGTGTGCTTATTTTAACTATCATCTGAGATCTCGATTGTATCGCACTTTCAGACGTTTGCAGTTTCGCCGTCATACGAGATTCGGGTCTCAGTACTGGCCCGCCGTCTCGGTGGGTCTCGGTCGCTGATTGGTGGATTTGGGTTATTGGTTTTGTGATGTAATCAGGAAGTGGGACTTTTGATCGATGGCACTTGCAGTCCGACCCTTTCCTGTTTACCTACTCGTTCAGTCCTGGCAGACGAGGCAGATAGCGTTCATCCATCTCCATTCTGTCCATCTTCCTCTCTGTATCTACCTTTCCCGAGTCTGCCTCTTCCTCTCTCTCTATCTTCTTTCCGTCTCCCCCCCTCCTGGTCTCCTGCATCTCCATGGTGTCTCTCCCCTGCCCGTTCTCTCTCTCCGTCATTCTCTCCGTCTCTCTTTGTCTCTCTCTCCGTCTCTGCCTCTTTCTCCTTCTCTCTCCGTTCTCTCCCTCCATCTCCCTCTCTGTCTCTCTCTCCATTTCTCTCCATCTCCCTCTCTGTCTCTCTATCCATTCTCTCTCTCCATCTCCCTCTCATCCTGTTCCCTCTCTCTCCATTTCTCTCTCTCTCCCTCTCTGTCGCTCTCTCCATTCTCTCTCTCCATCTCTCTCATC
>CM055741.1:4777659-4817659 GCA_029465975.1 Dallia pectoralis
GAGGAGGTGGAGAGAGAGGGAGGTGGAGAGAGAGGAGGTGGAGAGAGGGAGGTGGAGAGGGAGGTGGAGAGGAGGTGGAGAGAGGAGGTGGAGAGAGAGGAGGTGGAGAGAGGGAGAGAGGAGGTGGAGAGAGGAGGTGGAGAGAGGAGGTGGAGAGAGGAGGTGGAGAGAGAGGAGGTGGAGAGAGAGGAGGTGGAGAGAGGGAGGTGGAGAGAGGAGGTGGAGAGAGGAGGTGGAGAGAGGAGGTGGAGAGAGAGGAGGTGGAGAGAGGAGGTGGAGAGAGGAGGTGGAGAGAGGAGGTGGAGAGAGGAGGTGGAGAGAGGAGGTGGAGAGAGGGAGGTGGAGAGGAGGTGGAGAGAGGTGGAGAGAGGGGAGGTGGAGAGAGGAGGTGGAGAGAGAGGAGGTGGAGAGAGGAGGTGGAGAGAGGAGGTGGAGAGAGGAGGTGGAGAGAGGAGGTGGAGAGAGGAGGTGTAGAGAGGAGGTGTAGAGAGGAGGTGGAGAGAGAGGAGGTGGAGAGAGGAGGTGGAGAGAGAGGTGGGAGGGAGGTGGAGAGAGGAGGTGGAGAGAGAGGGAGAGAGAGGAGGTGGAGAGAGGAGGTGGAGAGAGAGGAGGTGGAGAGAGAGGAGGTGGAGAGAGAGGGAGGTGAAGAGAGGAGGTGGAGAGAGAGGGAGAGAGAGGGAGGTGAAGAGAGGAGGTGGAGAGAGAGGAGGTGGAGAGAGAGGGAGAGAGAGGGAGGTGAAGAGAGGAGGTGGAGAGAGAGGAGGTGGAGAGAGGAGGTGGAGAGAGGAGGTGGAGAGAGGAGAGATGAAATGGCAGTGGTATTTCTTGCACAGTTGGATGGAATTTGCTGGACGGAGTTACTGTCTAATCAATCCATGAGCTGAGTCACTAATGGCCACGCCTCCTGCCATTGGAGGGCCCTGAGTTGCCCGGGGCGACTGTCAATCAAAGTTAATGACAAGCTGGGTTGGGGGGTGGAGGGAAAACAGAGAGGTAGTTAAACGGAGGTGGGAGGGGAGAATGGGGGTGATACGGGGCGGGGCTGGGGGAAGGGGAGGAGCCAAACGTGATTGGCTGCAGTCAGGATACTGCAGGTGTAAAATTAACAGAGGTATGGACATGTGCATAGGCTCACGTAAACACATACACAGGCACATATGCACACACACACACACGCCTGCCCATGCACACACACACAGGCACACACGCACACTTGTAAACCAACGGATCTTTTTTGGGGAGATACAGTACATACGTCATCTGGATTGACTCTGTTAAGTGGTATGGTACATTTGTAATGGTTCTCTGTACCAAGACATCTGCATCTATCCATCTCTCTATATCTCTCTCTCTCCCTCCCTCCTTCTCTCTCCCTCTTCACCTCTTTTTTATTTTCCCTCATTTCTTTCTCTCTTCTTTCCCATATCTCCCTCCGTCTTCCTCCATATCTCACTCCCCCTTTTCTCCGTCTCTCACCTCTCTCTCTTCTAATCTCTTTCTCAAATTCTATTCAGTTAAAATGGATTTATTACCATGGGATTAAATGCCAAGGCATGAGGGAGAAAATGAACATAATAAAAAAGAAGAGTACCATCCAAAAATAAACAAGGAATCGAAAAATAATAAGCACTGCCAAGTTTGCACCGCCCATATAATAGACCAAAGACTGGTATATAATAACCAGTTGTACAGTGTAGTGAGCGTTGTTAAATATTCATGTATAAGACTGAAGTCAAAACAAATTAACCCATATTCTCTGGTCACATTCATAATGTCTGTGTCCTCTTGTTGTCGTTAGAGAAACGGCAACGGGTCACATGTTCTGGTTCTGTGGCACGTTCTGGTTCTGTGACATGCGCTGGTTCTGTGACACGCTGGTTCTGTGGCACGTGCTGGTTCTGTGATTCTGTGACGCGTGCTGGTTCTGTGGCACGTGCTGGTTCTGTGATTCTGTGACATGCGCTGGTTCTGTGGCACGTGCTGGTTCTGTGACACACGCTGGTTCTGTGACACGCTGGTTCTGTGGCACGTGCTGGTTCTGTGATTCTGTGACACGTGCTGGTTCTGTGGCACGTGCTGGTTCTGTGATTCTGTGACATGCGCTGGTTCTGTGGCACGTGCTGGTTCTGTGACACACGCTGGTTCTGTGACACGCTGGTTCTGTGGCACGTGCTGGTTCTGTGATTCTGTGACACGTGCTGGTTCTGTGACGTGCTGGTTCTGTGGCACGTGCTGGTTCTGTGGTTCTGTGACACACTCTGGTTCTGTGGTATTGTCATTAATGGGCAATTTCTCTCTGTGTTTCTTTCTGTGTTTCTTTCTGTGTTTCTCTCTGTGTTTCTTTCTGTGTTTCTCTGTGTTTCTCCCTGTGTTTCTCTCTGTGTTTCTTTCCGTGTTTCTCTCTGTGTTTCTCTGTGTTTCTCCCTGTGTTTCTCTCTGTGTTTCTCTGTGTTTCTCCCTGTGTTTCTCCCTGTGTTTCTCTCTGTGTTTCTCTCTGTGTTTCTCTGTGTTTCTCTCTGTGTTTCTTTGTGTTTCTCCCTGTGTTTCTCCCTGTGTTTCTCTCTGTGTTTCTCTCTGTGTTTCTCTGTGTTTCTCTCTGTGTTTCTCTCGGTGTTTCTCTGTGTTTCTCCCTGTGTTTCTCTGTGTTTCTCTCTGTGTTTCTCTCTGTGTTTCTCTCTGTGTTTCTCTGTGTTTCTCCCTGTGTTTCTCCCTGTGTTTCTCTCTGTGTTTCTCTGTGTTTCTCTCTGTGTTTCTCTCTATGTTTCTCTGTGTTTCTCTCTGTGTTTCTCTCTGTGTTTCTCTGTGTTTCTCTCTGTGTTTCTCTCTGTGTTTCTCTCTGTGTTTCTCTGTGTTTCTCCCTGTGTTTCTCCCTGTGTTTCTGTGTTTCTCTCTGTGATTCTCTCTGTGTTTCTCTGTGTTTCTCTGTTTTTCTTTCTGTGTTTCTCTCTGTGTTTATTTCTGTGTTTCTTTCTGTGTTTCTCTCTGTGTTTCTTTCTGTGTTTCCCTCTGTGTTTCTCTCTGTGTTTTTCCTCTGTGTTTCTCTCCATTCGTGGTACACAGTCCATTGTAATCAATATTATTCCATACAAGCCTTGGTTCGATCAGAGTTCATGTGTTCTACTTTGCCCACAGTGCTCCAGGACGTTGGAGGCTGGCGACTTGTAATGGTGCTGTGAATGTTGTGTGTGTGTGTGCATGTATGTGTGTGTGTGTGTGTGTGTGTGTGTGTGTGTGTGTGTGTGTGTGTGTGTGTGTGTGTGTGTGTGTGTGTGTGTGTGTGTGTGTGTGTGTGAATGTATGTGTGTGTGTGCGTGTGTGTGTGTGAGAGAGACATTCACTAAGATTTAATGACTGCTTCTAACGCATCAAAAACCGCACTGTCCGAAAAACACCATACTTTCTCCAGCTCTTCCTCTTCTCTTCTCGTCTCCATGTCTTTTTCTTACTCCACATCTCCATCTCTCCTCTTCTCCAGGTTTTTGTCTCCATCTCTCTCCACTTTTCTTCTCCATGTTTTTGCCATGGTGCTGAAATACTCTAACGCTCCTACCTTATTCCTCCACCCCACGCTCCTACCTTATTCCTCCTCCCCACGCTCCTACCTTATTCCTCCTCCACCCAACGCTCCTACCTTATTCCTCCTCCACCCAACGCTCCTACCTTATTCCTCCTCCACCCCATGCTCCTACCTTATTCCTCCTCCACCCCACCCTCCTACCTTATTCCTCCTCCACCCCACGCTCCTACCTTATTCCTCCTCCACCCCACGCTCCTACCTTATTCCTCCTCCACCCCACGCTCCTACCTTATTCCTCCTCCACCCCACGCTCCTACCTTATTCCTCCTCCACCCCACGCTCCTACCTTATTCCTCCACCCCACGCTCCTACCTTATTCCTCCTCCCCACGCTCCTACCTTATTCCTCCTCCACCCAACGCTCCTACCTTATTCCTCCTCCCAACGCTCCTACCTTATTCCTCCTCCACCCAACGCTCCTACCTTATTCCTCCACCACCCCATGCTCCTACCTTATTCCTCCTCCACCCCACCCTCCTACCTTATTCCTCCTCCCCATGCTCCTACCTTATTCCTCCTCCACCCCACGCTCCTACCTTATTCCTCCACCCCACGCTCCTACCTTATTCCTCCTCCACCCCACGCTCCTACCTTATTCCTCCTCCACCCCACGCTCCTACCTTATTCCTCCTCCACCCCACGCTCCTACCTTATTCCTCCTCCACCCCACGCTCCTACCTTATTCCTCCTCCACCCCACGCTCCTACCTTATTCCTCCTCCACCCCATGCTCCTACCTTATTCTTCCTCCACCCCACGCTCCTACCTTATTCCTCCTCCACCCCACCCTACCTGCGTCTCCTACATTATTCCTCCACCACCCCACGCTCCTACCTTATTCCTCCTCCACCCCATGCTCCTACCTTATTCCTCCTCCACCCCACGCTCCTACCTTATTCCTCCTCCACCCCACGCTCCTACCTTATTCCTCCTCCCCATGCTCCTACCTTATTCCTCCTCCACCCCACGCTCCTACCTTATTCCTCCACCCCACGCTCCTACCTTATTCCTCCTCCACCCCACGCTCCTACCTTATTCTTCCTCCACCCCACGCTCCTACCTTATTCCTCCTCCATCCCACCCTACCTGCGTCTCCTACCTTATTCCTCCTCCACCCCACGCTCCTACCTTATTCCTCCTCCACCCCACGCTCCTACCTTATTCCTCCTCCATCCCACCCTACCTGCGTCTCCTACCTTATTCCTCTGCCTCTCTCCTCACTCTTAAAGTCCCTCGTTCTCCCCTCTCTCTCTCTCTCTATTTCATGTCAACCCTCTTCTCTTTCTCTCTTTCCACTCTTTCTCTCCTCCCTTTCAGTGACAGTCTAATTATGCTCATTGACATTTTGTTTACCACTCTCTCGATCCATCTCTCCCTCGATCCATCTCTCTTTCTTGCTCCATCTCCATCTTTCACCATCTCTCTTAGTCTCTCTCTACCTCTCCCAGTCTCACCATCACTCCATCTGCAGGAGTGGGATCAAGCAGAACCAAATAGAATTAACCAGAACCATATAAGATTAACCAGAACCAAACAGAATTAACCAGAACCATATAAGATTAACCAGAACCAAACAGAATTAACCAGAACCATATAGGATTGTCAGTGTTGATGTAGGTGGCGGAAGGATGGAGCCAGACAACCCACGGATATACTCTCGAGTCTTTTAATACCGGACGGAAGAAACCCGTCGTATTACTCCACGCCACACAGGCAAAGTAGAGGATGCGACACAGCGCATAAATGAACCACTCCTCACACGGAGGTATAATAAACAAAGAGCCCGAGCTCACAACAAGACTCGGGCTGCACAATATCACACGTAACATGTAACAATTCCACACAAAGACAACCAATACAAAGGGAGTTTATATAGACCTCTAATGAGGTAATGGACACCAGGTGAGTGATGACGAGACTGAACAAGGTGTGCAGGGAGGAGGAGCTTCGGTGACGACTAATAGGCCGGGGAGGACGACCGCCGAATACCGCCCGCAGGTGGAGCTGCCGCTTCTCCCGTAGGAGTCATGACAAGGATTAACCAAAACCAAACAGTATTAACCAGAACCATATAGGATTAACCAGACCCAAACAGAATTAACCAGAACCATATAGGATTAACTAGAACCATACAGAATTAACCAGAACCATATAGGATTAACTAGAACCATACAGAATTAATCAGAACCATATAGGATTAACCAGAACCATACAGAATTAACCAGAACCATATAGGATTAACCAGAACCATACAGAATTAATCAGAACCATATAGGATTAACCAGAACCATATAGGATTAACCAGAACCAAATAGGATTAACTAGAACCATATAGGATATAGAGTCATATAGAGCCATGTTCCTGTGATGGGGACTTTTATTGTGGGAGTCTGCGGTGCTTACATCCTAGGTCCTTCATACAACACAACAGGAAGTGTTTTTCTACACGATGTCATTCTCCGTGGTGATGAGATCGTCTCAGCAGAGAATTAATTAAAAATTACATCATTCCAAAGGAACCTACTCCCTCACTTACCGCGTGATTCAGATTGATTTACCCATGAGCCTCGAGCATCTGATAGGACACTCTAACGCACTCACGCTCGTCAGCTCCGAGCCCGGGGCGTCGTTCTGATCAGGCACACACACTCATGTGCACACACACACACACACCCGGTCAACTGTCAGCTTTGAGGCATCTGTCTGACAGGAATATCATTTCCAGAATCAGCGGGGACTGCACTTCCTAAAGTAGCAGAGGGAGCTTTCCAATATCACACACAAGAAGTGTTCTCTAAACTCCACACTTCCACGGCCCCGGGCCTCGACTACACCCAGTAGAACTCCACTCTAGTGGCTTTGGATCCAACACATCTGATTCTCTAACGGGTTGCGTGATGTTCCGGGTACGAAAGCTGTGAGCCTGAGGTGGTCACACCCTCCAGGATGCAGACACACAGACACACACACACACTCAGACACACTCAGACACACACACACACACACACACTTTCTCTCCAATCCTGTCTCACTTCTTTCTTTGACTTAGTTTTTCTTAATATCTCTGTTCTTTCATTCGTCAAGTGTATACTTAACAGCAATACAGTTTATTGTACCCTGCCTTCATGTCCCTCCCACTGTCCTTCCCCCTGTCCCTCCCCCTGTCCCTCCCCGTCCCTTTTGCAGATATCGTGCCTAATAGCCCAGAAACACACGTTAGACCTGAGCTGCATGTAAACACACACACACACACACTCAGACACACACACTCATACACACGCACACGCACACACACTCCATCTCTTGTCTCACTCTGTTGTCTAGTTAGCCGGCGTGACTTCATTTGAAGACAACAGACCCTGTGTGCATGTGTCAATGTGTGTGTACATGGTAATGTGTGTGTGTTACTGTGTGTGTTATTGTGTGTGTGTGGCTACATATTGACATTATGTTTTGGATGCCAGCAGACTCTCACCTCCTCTCACCTCAGTTTCTCTGTCCGTTATTAATAATGACAGGCCACAAGGTGCGGGGGGAGCAGCGGGGGTGTGGGGGGGGGCAGCAGACGGCAGATGGAAGCACCGGGGGTCAGGTCAGGTTTGTGGCGGCGTTGGGGGTGGAGCATCCTGTGGTCAGGGGGCGTCGGCCTCTACTGCGAAGCGTCAGATGGAGGAAATAGGGGTCATTTATGACATCCCGGTCGTCACGGTAACGGGCGATGACGACCTGCTGTTCATACCGGAGGAGGTGACCGTTCTCTTCGTACCGGGACATTTAGAGAGAGTTTCAGACGTCAGAACCTTTACGCGGCAGTTTCTCGGTAAGATGTCGTCGCGGTTACGCCGGTGAGCTCCGAAATAAAAGCATTATGACGTAACGAATTACAATGTTGACGACCGAAGAAATGATCAACAACGTGTGCGTAATACCTCACCCTGACCAGTAGGGGCAGGAGGACATGGGATTTACTCTGCTTGTTACTGCTGAGACTGAACATGAACAAGGTGTTCTGGTTGCTGTCCACACCCCAAACCTGGGGGGAGGGAGGGAAGGTGATGTACATGGCGGGTGTAGAAGTGTCCGGTCGCCCAGTAGAACCGCCCTGTTAGGTTAGTAAAATACCTCAGACTCCGTATCGGGGGAGTGGACTGGCCTTCGAGTGAACCCTGAGCCCTCGCTTCTACCTCTCCGGAGGCGTCGCCCCGAAGCTAATGTTTCGGCTATAACGGCGTTTGAATGGGGAATGTGGGAACCTGCGAACAACAGCGTTTCTGTGGAATCTTTAATAGGCGCTGTGTTCACACCCACATGTATTGAGTCGGTGAGCAAAGGCGTAAGCTAGGCTAATTAAATAATAGTCAAATGCATAAGCCGGGCGAGCTGGCGAGAGATGTGTATCCCCCAACGTTAATCCGAGGAGATCTGTAATATACACACGGCGCAGACGTTGTTTGCTAATTCCGCTATTAGAGTACGTTTCGGCGGAAACAGAAGGGCAGTAGCATTTATGAATAGCTTAGGCTAGCAGAAATATATGCTAATCAGACTGGAAGCTAATGGTAGCTTAGATGCTATGAGCTAGGTGGTTACTATTGGCTGGTTAGGCAGCTGTGAGAGACAGAATTGAGGAATAGATGGAGAGATGGGGATGGAGAAAGAGGGAAAGGGACGGAGAGAGAGAGAGAGAGGGAAAGGGAAAGAGAGAGAGAGAGAGGGAGAGAGGGAACACTGCATTGTCTTAAAAAACTATAGCACTACCACACTTTAATCATTTTTACTTTCTCACCCCGGTTTTCCAGTTTGTCACAATCTCATATTATCTCTGTTTCTTCCTCTCTATACGCAGTTTAGTTGCCAAATGTTTCGCTGTTCCCGGAGTTTCACAAAACAAATAACGGAGACAGTTTTGCCACTTTATTGTGTCATAAATGGATGCAATTCTGTGTATTTAATGCATAGTTTGAACCTCACACACACACACACACACACACACACACACACACACACACACACACACACACACACACACACACACACACACACACACACACACACACACACACACACATGCACTGGTCACATAGCATTGTTACATTCATACCCTGACATTAATTCTTTTTATACTTATATGAAAATTATTCTCGACCTCAACTTGCATCAATGCTCTTCGTGACCGGCATCGCTAGAGAATTTGTGTGTGTGTGTGTGTGTGTGTGTGTGAGATGTTTATGCGTGAGAAAGACCTAGGCCAGTAAATCTGCATATTAGATATCAGTAGCTGAACAGTCTAACCCTGAGAAAGGACGTTTGCCTCTAAAACACAGCAGCGAATGTAACATGAAATGTCATTGCTCTGCCGTTTCCACCTCGGGCACCGGTGAGCTGAAACGTTCTTTGAGCTTCAGTGAGCTTCAGCTTTCAGCTCGGACAAAAAAAATGGTTTTGACTAACAGCGGCGTGATCAGAATTCACAAGATGTTTCCTCTCCGTCTCCTCACAGCTTGTAGCCGTGACTGATCCAGGAATCACCGAACTGTACGTAAACCAGTCAGGGAATGGGATGTAAATACAGAACCGTACTAATGTTGAACTAAAGACAGAACCATAGTGATGTTGAACTAAAGACAGAACAGTAGTGATGTTGAACTAAAGACAGAACCATAGTGATGTTGAACTAAAGACAGAACCGTAGTGATGTTGAACTAAAGACAGAACCATAGTGATGTTGAACTAAAGACAGAACCATAGTGATGTTGAACTAAAGACAGAACCGTAGTGATGTTGAACTAAAGACAGAACCATAGTGATGTTGAACTAAAGACAGAACCATAGTGATGTTGAACTAAAGACAGAACCGTAGTGATGTTGAACTAAAGACAGAACCTTAGTGATGTTGAACTAAAGACAGAACCGTAGTGATGTTGAACTAAAGACAGAACCATAGTGATGTTGAACTAAAGACAGAACCGTAGTGATGCTGAACTAAAGACAGAACCGTAGTGATGTTGAACTAAAGACAGAACCGTAGTGATGTTGAACTAAAGACAGAACCGTAGTGATGTTGAACTAAAGACAGAACCGTAGTGATGTTGAACTAAAGACAGAACCGTAGTGATGTTGAACTAAAGACAGAACCGTAGTGATGTTGAACTAAAGACAGAACCGTAGTGATGTTGAACTAAAGACAGAACCGTAGTGATGTTGAACTAAAGACAGAACCGTAGTGATGTTGAACTAAAGACAGAACCGTAGTGATGTTGAACTAAAGACAGAACCGTAGTGATGTTGAACTAAAGACAGAACCGTAGTGATGTTGAACTAAAGACAGAACCGTAGTGATGTTGAACTAAAGACAGAACCGTAGTGATGTTGAACTAAAGACAGAACCGTAGTGATGTTGAACTAAAGACAGAACCGTAGTGATGTTGAACTAAAGACAGAACCGTAGTGATGTTGAACTAAAGACAGAACCGTAGTGATGTTGAACTAAAGACAGAACCGTAGTGATGTTGAACTAAAGACAGAACCGTAGTGATGTTGAACTAAAGACAGAACCGTAGTGATGTTGAACTAAAGACAGAACCGTACTATTTCTACAGGGAACCACTGTCAGCCAGGCTTCTCCACCGCACATATATCAATTTTCTCCTCCCTCTGAATATCTCTGTCCATAAGTCCCCCCTCCACCCCACCCCACGGTCAGCGCCCCGCCCTCCGGCCCAACACTCCCCAACTGAACCCCCCTGTATCCCCCCTCATTCCCACCTACTCACCACACGCCGCCTGGTGCCCAGAGAACAGTGGATCAGGCATTCTGCTGTTGCTATGCAGTAGATCACCAGGGTGTTTATCGCCGGGGGCAATGGTGATGGGAGACCCCTGAGTCTCTGGCTCCTAGTGGAGGAGGCGAGGAAGGAGCTGAGGCTTCTGGGAAAAATGAGGCGAGTCTGGAGGATTTAGTGCAGTACTAATTTATCTCTCTCTCCCCCTCTCTCTTCCCCTCTCTCCCAGTCTCCGTCTCCCCTCTCAGCTTCTTGCTCCCTTCCTTAATTTAACTTATATTAAATTCTATTCTAGGGCTGTATTGTAATGGGAACAACGTGTTTACATTGCCGAAGCTTTGGACAAGATAATAATAATTAAACAGCTGTAATGTGTAACAACAATCAAAATAAAATGATATTTTATGGACTTTCAACGCTGGGTTTAAAGGTATTAACGTCCGTTTGAATGTGGATGTGGATGTGGAGCAATGTGAAAACGTGAAAACTATAACGAGAGAATGACAAGGGAAAATAAATGAACACACGATCTAGTTTATGTTCAGCATGTTGTTTGTGGTCCACTGGTTGGCTTTTGCTCTGGGCCTCGTGTCACACATCGTGTTGCCATGGTTGCACATTGTGGTATTTCTCGTAACGAATTTGTGAGATTCTCAATATTTCATTTGGTGTTACAGTCTTTCTTGATTATAAGATCTGAAGAAAATGTGTGGCTGTAATGTGGTCACGCATTTGGGTGGCTTGGAAGTGCAGCTCGGTTTCCACCTAATTTTCTGGCTCGGTCCACAATTGCAAATCAGGTCTGCCTGTAACTGCCTCGCCATCTCTCTCCATGGTTCTCACCCTCTATCCCCCCCTCTCCCCCATCTTTCTCGCCCTCTCTCCCTCTCGCTCCCCTCTCTCCCCCCATCTCTCTCTGTCCACCTCTCTGACTAATCTCTCGAGTCTCTTCTCTCCTTTGAACCCAGTTCTCGAGGTGTGGGTCACCAATGGAGACGGTCTAAAGGTGTCTGAGTGTGTTGGAACCAACATCTAACCATGGAAGCAGTGTGACCTCGTGTCTCCAGAGAGAGGTGTTATACAGGGCTTATAACTGGTCATAGCGGACACATTGCAGAACGAACAGGTGCTTGTGGGTAATTAAGAACCCTGGGAGAAGTGAGAACAGATTGGGCCGTGTGTGTGTGTGCGTGTGTGTGCGTGCAGACGTGGGCTTTACAGATTTCTCCAAACATGTGGGCGCACACACACACACACACACACAGAACAGTGTTTCAGTGTGAGTGTGTGTGTGTCGGTGTTTGTGTGAGTGTTATGCCGAGAGAAAGAAATGGAAAAAATATGAAAATGAGAAAGACAGAAAATGAGTGGGTAAGTGATTTTCTCGATTCCACCTGTTTTTTCTGTGCTACTATCAGAACACTGACCGGATATCATCTTATACATCCCATATGAATGACAGACAAACCCCCCAATCAGGACCAGACTGAAACAATTATCCTCCAATCAGAGTCTTTTATATTTTCGTGGGCCAGTTCTACATGCTTATTCAGATTCTCATGCGCACACACACACACACACGCACACAACCACGCACGCACGAACGCACTCACAAACACACACACACACACACGCACACAACCACGCACGCAAGCACGCACGAACGCACTCACAAACACACACGCACGCACACACGCACACGCACGCACGCACACACACACACACGCACACAACCACGCACGCACGCACACACACACGCATTCACAAACACTCACACACACACACACGCACGCACGCACACACACACACACTCGCACACACACAAACGCACACAAACGCACGCACGCACACACACACACTCACACGCACGCAGGCAGACAAACGCACGCACGCACACACACACACACACACACACACACACACACACACACACACACACACACACACACACACACAGGTCACGAGGGCTCTCTGGCAGACCGTTTGAGCCCTTCCTCTACCCTTTGCATAAGTCACCATTTCTGCAGACTTTTCCTGAGGGAATTACCCAGAGTTCACTGCTTTGTGACGTGAAACACGGCGGTTACCAAGGGAAGCCCGGATGAGGGAGAAAAATCCCGGCGAACCCGCCTCTTAAGAGACACAAGTTAAAGAAACGAGCGTGGAAAGAGCAATGAACCCTGACGTCATCATGGTTAAAAAGAGTGTAACCACAGAGCTCACTGATGGTCCATACAGCCAGACCTGTGTGCAGTTTGTCCCATGTTGGCATATCAAAGAAAGTAATAAACGTTAAATGTCCCAAACCCACAAAAGCACGCATCAAGTTTCTTGCACTCAATCACTTACCATGTGACATCCATAGTGTCAATAAGGGTTCAGGGTTTAGGGTTTAGGGCGGACATTGGGATTGGGGCCAACTGCTCTGATGTAACATCAGAATGAAACAGGGAAACATCTGAGAGTTAACCCACACAGCACCCCTCCATACCCGGGCACCAGACTAATACCAGATACCCACACAGCACCCCTCCATACCCGGGCACCAGACTAATACCAGATACCCACACAGCACCCCTCCATACCCGGACACCAGACTAATACCAGATACCCACACAGCACCCCTCCATACCCGGACACCAGACTAATACCAGATACCCACACAGCACCCCTCCATACCCGGACACCAGACTAATACCAGATACCCACACAGCACCCCTCCATACCCGGACACCAGACTAATACCAGATACCCACACAGCACCCCTCCATACCCGGACACCAGACTAATACCAGATACCCACACAGCACCCCTCCATACCCGGACACCAGACTAATACCAGATACCCACACAGCACCCCTCCATACCCGGACACCAGACTAATACCAGATACCCACACAGCACCCCTCCATACCCGGACACCAGACTAATACCAGATACCCACACAGCACCCCTCCATACCCGGACACCAGACTAATACCAGATACCCACACAGCACCCCTCCATACCCGGACACCAGACTAATACCAGATACCCACACAGCACCCCTCCATACCCGGACACCAGACTAATACCAGATACCCACACAGCACCCCTCCATACCCGGACACCAGACTAATACCAGATACCCACACAGCACCCCTCCATACCCGGGCACCAGACTAATACCAGATACCCACACAGCACCCCTCCATACCCGGACACCAGACTAATACCAGATACCCACACAGCACCCCTCCATACCCGGACACCAGACTAATACCAGATACCCACACAGCACCCCTCCATACCCGGGCACCAGACTAATACCAGATACCCACACAGCACCCCTCCATACCCGGACACCAGACTAATACCAGATACCCACACATCAACCGTCCACTTCATCCCATCTCTGGACCCCATCCATCTATTTACACGGCGTCGCACTTGTGCCGGTTCACTATAATTACTGCTGGAGTGCATCTGGATGGGTGTAGAGAAGCAGGGAGACGGAGAAGAAAGATGGAGAAGAAAGCAAGGAGGTGTAATTGGATCTGTATTCGAAGCAGCGCTTCGGTCTGACTCGTGTATTCTCCTGGGGCGCTCTGAGGTGAATGGAGTTCACTGGTCTGTGGGTCTAGAGGGAGTCGCGGCAGATTGAAAAGTATTGTGTGTGTGTATGCTGGTATGCGTACACGTGTGTGTGTGTGTGTGTCGCTCCGTCATGGTTTGACGCTCTTAAGAACAGTTGCTTGGTCCCATCGGGCCCCTTATCCAAAGGTGAAGAGAGAGAGAGAAAGTGTGAAAGCAAACGACCGGGCATCTGAGTTGTATACAGACTCCCCTCGTCTGACAATGACAGAACGAGCGAAGAGACTTACCCGCTCCTGAGTGAACTAGTGCCAGACTAGAAGAGAGGATCAGAAAGTGGAGCTCAGCGGAGTCAGAGACACCTGCTTTTGTGCTGCCGGACGGAGGGGAGGGGAAAGAGGAGGACGGGTAAACAGGGAGACAGAGGAACGGCGAGTTCCTGACAGCACAATGGATGTGTTGTGACACGTTTAAAGACAGCGGCCCTCTCTGTGTCCTCCCAGGTGTGACCTCCCAGATGTGTCCTCCCAGATGTGACCTCCCAGATGTGACCTCCCAGGTGTGTCCTCCCAGGTGTGTCCTCCCAGGTGTGACCTCCCAGGTGTGACCTCCCAGGTGTGACCTCCCAGGTGTGACCTCCCAGGTGTGTCCTCCCAGGTGTGACCTCCCAGGTGTGACCTCCCAGGTGTGTCCTCCCAGGTGTGACCTCCCAGGTGTGACCTCCCAGGTGTGACCTCCCAGGTGTGACCTCCCAGGTGTTTCATCCCAGGTGTGACCTCCCAGGTGTGACCTCCCAGGTGTGACCTCCCAGGTGTGACCTCCCAGGTGTGACCTCCCAGGTGTGTCCTCCCAGGTGTGACCTCCCAGGTGTGACCTTCTAGGTGTGACCTCTCAGGTGTCGTGTTGTCACTCTGATCTGTAATGACAGTGACCGGATGTTTTGATGAAGCTGGAGGTTTTGCGGTTAGCTGTGACGGTGATGCAACGCTGGCTTATCTGCCGGAGAGAGCTGGAAACGAGAGTCCTTAGCGGAGTGCGGCAATGTTGGGCGGGTAGAAGATGGAGAGAGATGGAGAGTGAGAGGATGTGGAGAGAGAGGGGAGGTAGAGAGGGGGGAGATGTGGAGAGAGAGAGGAGGTGGAGAGAGAGGAGGAGTGGGAGAGGGGATGTGGAGAGAGAGAGGAGGTGGAGAGAGGGAAATGCGTAAACCTAGATGAAAGGCTGGGTATAGATGCGGTATGATAGACAGGCATGTTGAGCCTACAGCTGTTCAGGCTGGTCTGGGGGAGGGAGAGAGAGAGATAGAGAGGAGAGAGATGGAAAGTGTGTGAGAGAGAAGAGGTAGAGGGTCGGAGTGAAGGAATGAGGGGGAGGGAGAGAGAGAGAGGGGGGACAGATAGAGAGAGAGAGAGAGAGGGGGGGGGCAGATAGAGAGAGAGAGAGAGAGAGAGAGAGGGGGGGACAGATAGATAGAGAGAGAGAGAGAGGGGGACAAATAGAGAGGACAACGGGGTTAAGACGGATGTTTCTGTGCTTTATCATCCATCAGTAAGACTCAATCACACTTCACCCAGATACAAAACCATCAGAACTAAAGCAATCATGTCTTTTTGAAGTAAACCACGCGCACACACTTGCACACCTACACACACACACACACACACACACACACACACACACACCACACACACAACCAAAACCTTTTCCCATTCTTCATCAGACAGCACAGCAAAGGTTTTTGCGAGGGACAGAAAGTAAACGAGAGAGCGAGATGGAGAGAGTGAAAGAGCGAGAGAGTGAACGAGAGAGTGGTTGACAAAATAGAGTGAAAGCTGGAGAAGAAAGCAGCAGAGAACAGACAGATTGACAGTGCACCACTCTTCATGTCAATGTGGCAGAAGACCTCTGAAGACTCTGGGCGATTGGCCAGGCTATTTATAGCCACCATAATGAATTAAATGAGCCTCTCCTAAACCCGAACACACACACACACCACACACACACACACACACACACACACACACACCACACACACACACACACACACACACACACACCACACACACACACACACACACACACACACACACACACACACACACACACACACACACACACACACACACACACACACACACACACACACACACACACACACACCACACACACACACACACACCACACACACACACACACCACACACACACACACACAAACACACACACACACACACCACACACACACCACACACACCACACACACACACCACACACACACACACACACACACACACACACACACCACACACACACACACACACACACACACACACACACACACACACACACACACACACACACACACACACACACACACACACACACACACACACACACACACACACACACACACACACACACACACACCACACACACACACACACACACACACACACACACACACACACCACACACACACACACCACACACACACCACACACACACACACACACACACACACACACACACACACACACACACACACACACACACACACACACACACACACACACACACACACACACACACACACACACACACACACACACACACACACACACACACACACACCACACACACACACACCACACACACACACACACACACACACACACACACACACACACACACACACACACACCACACACACACACACACACACACACACACACACACACACACACACACACACACACACCACACACACACACACACACACACACACACACACGCTCGCACATCCATCCTGGACAAAACACTGATATTTACGTGCAGATGAAAACCGCGATGTCAGCTGTGTCTATTTTGGCTACAAACTCTGTTGAGGACTCATTTCTGCCTTTGCTGAATCCAGCTCATTAGATAGTTTTACTGAGTTTGTGTGTGTGTGTGTTAAACTGTGTGTGTGTGTTAAACTGTGTGTGTGTGTGTGTGTGTGTGTGTGGATGTTTGTGTCTGTCTTTTGTTTGTTCTATATTTAGCATCTTTGGCCTTTGAAGCGATACAGACCTCTAGTGAAGGCTAATGAGATCAGACACAGCTCTCCAAAATATCACGTCATTCAAATCAGCATAGAAATCACGTGTGTGTGTGTGGTGTGTGTGTGTGTGTATGTGTGAGTGTGTGTATGTGTGTGTGTGTGTGTGTGTGTGTGTGTATGTGTGAAGGGGGATGATGTGGGACGAAGGGGGATGATGTGGGACGAGGAGGGATGATGTGGGACGAAGGGGGATGATGTGGGGCGAAGGGGGATGATGTGGGACGAAGAGGGATGATGTGGGGCGAAGGGCGATGATGTGGGACGAAGAGGGATGATGTGGGACGAAGGGGGATGATGTGGGACGAAGAGGGATGATGTGGGACGAAGGGGGATGATGTGGGACGAATAGGGATGATGTGGGACGAAGAGGGATGATGTGGGACGAAGGGGGATGATGTGGGACGAAGGGGGATGATGTGGGACGAAGAGGGATGATGTGGGACGAAGGGGGATGATGTGGGACGAAGAGGGATGATGTGGGACGAAGGGGGATGATGTGGGACGAATAGGGATGATGTGGGACGAAGAGGGATGATGTGGGACGAAGGGGGATGATGTGGGACGAAGGGGGATGATGTGGGACAAAGAGGGATGATGTGGGACAAAGAGGGATGAGTGCTGCCAACGGTCTGCCATAAATCCCCAAACCCTGCTTCCCCTCGCCGGCCCTTAACCTTCCCTCATCTGTCTCTTTCTTCCCCATCTTCCCCTCGTTCTCTGACCTTTGACCTCTGACCCCTGGCATTTGCTTCATTTGGTGTTTTTCCTAATTTCTCTCCACCGTTCCTCTGTTTTCATTTTCCGTTGCTCTGCCGCTTTGCCCGCAGCCTGCAGACAGCATGTGCCCTAGATTGCTCCATGTCTCTGTGTGCGCGCACAAATGTGTGTGTGTGTGTGTGTGTGAACTGGCGCCAACTGGCCCCTGCTTAAACGCGAGACAGAACGATGGCACCGGCGCTGTGGACAAACCAAAACTGAAACAAAACAGGTCCAACCGGGCCTTTGAACGGCTGTTTCAGGACCCTGCGAAAGCGTTTTACGGTTTACCCTTTACAACGTCGGGCGGCCATGTTGGCTCGGCACGTCAGGCGCAGAGTGTTCCGGAACTCTCCGGGCCGTTAGTGAGTTGACATGAGCTGGCAGCATCAGCCGGACAACAGGCAAGAGGCTCCCGTGACGATATTGCAGTTTTGTCATCGACCCGACGCGTCTGCCCTGACAGCGCGACCGTGCGTGGCTGTAATCACGTCTGATCGATGACACAGAAACCTGTCGGTGGGGGGGTCTAGGGGGAGGTGTCTGCTGGGATTGGAACGAATCTAACGCGGGAAACTTGGTGCCGCTGCACTTTGAACCAATCATTTGAAACACAGCCACAGTGTTCAATGATTGGCTACGGCCGTTGTTTCATCTCACCTGGAGTCTGTCACTCAGAAAAGCTGTTTCCCGAATTAGCCGAACTGCGCTAATGTCCCCCTGGAACGGCTCCGCTCTCACCTGTGAGTGGTCAACCTCGCCTGTCCTGTTTGATCTGACTTTTCTGACCTCTGACCTTTGGCCTTGTGTCCCCCGCAGGTCATCCAGGGACATAGTGGGCGTGGACAACAAACTGAGAGAGACCAGGAGAAAGAGTGAGTACCACACGCACATGCACACGCACACACACACACACACACTCTGGGCTTAGCTAGGCAACTGTTATGCTGCGATGGGGGAAACCAGGAACGGAAAGAGGAAGATTGTCAGAGCCGCGTGGGAGGAAGAGCAAGGCCTAGTATTCATAAAGCATCAACGACAGGAAGAGCACGTCTGCGGTGAGATGGGGAGAGAGAGAGAGAGAGAGGGAGGGAGAGAGAGAGAGAGAGAGAGAGAGAGAGAGAGAGAGAGAGAGAGAGAGAGAGGAAAATAAAAAGAGAGGCAGTGAAAGAGACGTAGAATGGTGGTGGATTAGAGAGGCTGGGGAGGGGAAAGGTCAGGGGGACTGAGAGGAGGGAGGAAACGTCATTAACCCTGAAGAAAGAACGATAGAACGAAACGGTCTCTCCGTCCAACGTACTCGGAAATCATTGTCCAGCTTCATGGCTTCATTTCCCCCCGGGGTGACGGTAGAGGGGACACAGCCTGACCACCCTCTTCAGAACTGAGAGAGAGAGAGAGAGAGACAGAGAGAGAGAGAGAGAGAGAGAGAAAGAGAGAGATGAACGGAGAAGGGCTGGAGATGAAGAGAAATAGAAAAAGACAAGAGAGTGCATCAGACAGCCATTTTAATCCAGGCATTAATCAAGATGGCATCACTACAGCAGAGAGAAGCCATGTGTGTGTGTGTGTGTGTGTGTGTGTGTGTGTGTGTGTCTCTCTGTGTGTCTCTGTGTGTGTGTGTCTGTGCGGGAATGAGACTCTGCCAAATCTGTTGTCCCAGTAGAGACCTCAGCTATTATGCAGCATTTCTGTCCACTGACATTAACAGGAAGCACAGTATCACATTGCTAGTCTGTTTACTGGCTGGCTGGTAGCTTTACCACAGAGGATCAAATGCTTTGACAGCATCTACTCATCCACCCGACACTGTCCAACACCGGGTCCGCCGGCCAAACACTGAGCTTTGGGTGGTTGCGTCGTTTGGGCCAACTTCCAGACCGGCCGTCACAGACGGCGCTACAATTTCCGCTGCCGAATTAGTGCTCAACTAACGAGCGGATCTGCCACAACTGAGCTACGGTCTGCTACACCTGTCCACAGGTTCACTGGATGGAAGGACTTTACACTTTCAGTATTTCATTGTAGTCTATTGATGTTATTGGTTTTTATTACTTGTGTATTAATTGTGGCATTTACGGGCCAGAACAAGTTCTTCGTTTGTCGTTAGCCTAATTGGCAACGACGCTCTCTCTGATTCCGAGTCAGATTTTTTTTTTAAGCACGCCTCTATTTGAACCTTGCTGTCGTCCTTTCATTTGAATCCAACGCGAGTTGTGAGTCAAAACAAGCAGGTTGTGCATTTTATTGAGTGTGACACTCGGATATAACGGGCCACACAAACCAAAGGAGAAATGATGGCTTGTTCACAGGTTTGCTGACAGGAAACCCTGGGGGAAGTAACCTTACATTGGACAACATCCAGCGTTACACCTCGGTCTGCCACGGTGAACTCTGACAGAGAAAATTTGCCTTAAGGGCTTTTACCCGCAAAAGACCCTGTAAAGTTGAAAGGAGCACCTCAAGCTGTCATTTGTATTTATTCATCTGGTTTGGGAATAAGCAAAGTCCTAATATCCGGGGGAACAGATAATGAATCCATGTTGACGCATTTCTGCATGATACAAATCAGATGACAGGTCACCGTGACAACACTGGCCTATTCCATCAAATACAGTATGCAAACATTCCTCCTATTCCATCAAATACAGTATGCAAACATTCCTCCTATTCCATCAAATACAGTATGCAAACATTCCTCCTATTCCATCAAATACAGTATGCAAACATTCCTCCTATTCCATCAAATACAGTATGCAAACATTCCTCCTATTCCATTTCGGGAAATGTTTTTAGTTCCAGCGAATACCGTTTTGTAATCTCCCCCACTGAGGTGATGCTATATGTGAGAGATCCCAACTGTTCTGACTCTCACTGAGGTGATGCTATATGTGAGAGATCCCAACTGTTCTGACTCCCACTGAGGTGATGCTATATGTGAGAGATCCCAACTGTTCTGACTCTCACTGAGGTGATGCTATATGTGAGAGATCCCAACTGTTCTGACTCTCACTGAGGTGATGCTATATGTGAGAGATCCCAACTGTTCTGACTCTCACTGAGGTGATGCTATATGTGAGAGATCCCAACTGTTCTGACTCTCACTGAGGTGATGCTATATGTGAGAGATCCCAACTGTTCTGACTCCCACTGAGGTGATGCTATATGTGAGAGATCCCAACTGTTCTGACTCCCACTGAGGTGATGCTATATGTGAGAGATCCCAACTGTTCTGACTCTCACTGAGGTGATGCTATATGTGAGAGATCCCAACTGTTCTGACTCTCACTGAGGTGATGCTATATGTGAGAGATCCCAACTGTTCTGACTCCCACTGAGGTGATGCTATATGTGAGAGATCCCAACTGTTCTGACTCTCACTGAGGTGATGCTATATGTGAGAGATCCCAACTGTTCTGACTCTCACTGAGGTGATGCTATATGTGAGAGATCCCAACTGTTCTGACTCTCTGCTGACATATCCACAGAAACGAGTCAACAGTGATAAGTCTCGCTGTGTGACAAAGGGAGACAGGGAAAATAACCAAATAATAAAACTATTGACAAAAGAGCCCAATGTGATGCTGGTCAACTGAGATAGGCCAGGCGAGAAAGGCTTTCTATAAATCATATGTGTCGAAACAAAAGAAGAAACTTCAAGGAGACAATTATGAATTCCAATTTGAGCAATATTCAGGACAGACCAATGAGACGAGCCGTGCACAAAAAAGTTTCCAATGTGTAAATAAAAAATAATCTATAATGTTTTGGCAAACAGCTAAGCAGAAATTAATTAGTTAGATGCAAAACAAATGACTTTAAGCGGTGTGATGGTTTTTATTCCGGCTTTAGGAAACCAGATGTACGAAACCTCTGCTGGAGTATTAACAGGTGTATCTAAAAAAAAATGAAAACCGTTGAAAAACTTTTCTCCATGCAGCTGTAAGCTGTAATCGTCAAAATGAAGAGAAAAATGTTTCACTGTTCGTGTAATGAATCTAAAATATATTAATTTAAATATATATATATATTTATATATATATATATTTTGAACCATATTCATTCTTTTTTTTAGATGCAACTGTAGTTCGTGTTGAGTGTGTCTCTAGTTTTTTTTAAAACATTTAATTTAAACTTTATTTTAGCAGAGGAAGTCATGCTGACACTTCAGGTGTCGTCTGTAGACGAGTCCCGCATAAACGTAATTATTTAACCAGGCGATGTGCGGAGAGATAAAAAACACACAATAATCTGCTTGGAAATACTCCTCCGTCATCATTTTGCCCCAGAGGCGTCAATTCGTTCAATTTTAAATGAACTTGGAATTTATTCTGAACATGAGGTGCAGAATATGTAACGCAGAAGCATGTCAGTCGAACTCTGTGGAGATCGCCGGTATCTCATAGGGTAAACCGGCCCTGATGCCGCGCTCGATTAATTCTACTTCTGTACGTCAGCGGAGAAGTAATGTATGACGGTGATTTGTTTCAGAGTGCTTTGAAAAAGAAAGGAGTGAAATGCCACGTGCCTTTAAGAGGGACAGCGTACATTCTGATGAATTGTACGACTATGTGCGCCAAAACACTCATCTGTATTGAAGCGTAATGCACTGTCAGGATAAACTGGATGAGGAGGTTTTAAAAAGAGGTAGAAGCCATATAAACAATATCGCCACCGTAGTGTACTGAACAATTTTTTCGATCAGAAATTGCGCTTTTTATTGGCCAAAGTCCGTTTACACAGACACAGAATTTGTTCTGACCCGCTACTGGTACATTAAACACACATGTTGAAGAAGGTATACTTACAACGTGAACAATATGAGCAAGAGAGACCGTGGCTAGAATATGCAGTGTTTATAAATATAGTGTGTAATGTAGATAATGCAATTCTGCATAGTGTTTGTGGTTGTCTAGTGTGTGTGTGTGTGTGTCTAGTGTGTGTGTGTGTGTGTGTGTGTGTGTGTGTATGTTGTGTCTAGTTTATCATCATGTCTAGTGTGCAAAAAGATAGTGACACTAGTTCTCTCTTCATTTTCTTTGTTCCGTCTTTTTGCCGTTTCTCGTTGAGTGGGTGAATTGGGACATGAGGACCTAGAGAGAGATACCTCAGAGCACTTAAAAAAGACAGAACAAAGAGAGAGAGAGAGAGAGAGAGAGTTAGAGAGAGTGTGAGAGAGAGGGGGAATGGATGTTTGGAGGTGAGGAAACAGATGCACCCTCTCCTACATGAACCACACAGCAGACAGACAGGACACCTTTTAAAGGCAGACTAATAGAAGTGAGAATATAGAGAGAGAAAGAGAGGGAGGGAGAGGGAGGGAGTGAGAGAGTGAGGGGGAGAGAGGGAGTGAGAGAGAAGAAAAGGGAGAAGGTGGGAGAGCGTGGCAGAGAGAGAGAAAGGTGGCTGGATATAGAGTTGATAAAAAGGTGGGAATGCCAAAAACAGTGTCAGGAAAGTGACGGTGTCAGGAAATTATCATACAAGATGAGAAGCGCAAAAAGACACAGAGCAAGAGTGAAGAGAGACTCTAGAGAGTGTGGAAAAAAGACAGAGTGAAAGAGAGAGAGGAGAGAGGGTGTGGAGAAAAGGCGATGGCAGGCGTTTCAACACAGACCTCAGATAGACTAACGGGTCACCTGCACACTTCTAAAGACTGCAGCTGAAGCCCAGAGCCACCAGAACCACCAGAACCACCAGAGCCACCAGAGCGACCAGAACCACCAGAACCACCAGAGCCACCAGAGCCACCAGAGCCACCAGAACCACCAGAACCACCAGAGCCACCAGAACCACCAGAGCCACTAGAACCACCAGAGCCACCAGAACCACCAGAACCACCAGAACCACCAGAGCCACCAGAGCCACCAGAACCACCAGAGCCACCAGAAGCACCAGAGCCTCCAGAGCCACTAGAACCACCAGAGCCACCAGAGTCACCAGAGCCACCAGAGCCACTAGAACCACCAGAACCACCAGAGCCACCAGAACCACCAGAACCACCAGAACCACCAGAGCCACCAGAACCACCAGAGCCACCAGAGCCACCAGAACCACCAGAACCAGAGCCACCAGAACCACCAGAGCCACCCGGCACCAGAACCACCAGAACCACCAGCTACACAATACTTATGGTTTCACACACTGGCCAGTAAACAGCATCAGCCAGGGCGGCTTTAAGAGAGGCTGCTAGCACACTTTTTACTGGGTTCTTTGTTGCTGATGTGTGACGCGGGACTTTTCTAGAGAGGTGAACGGATGGGTCAGGTTAGGTTTTATTACCGGGGGTTTGGGACTTGCCTTTGTGTGCCAAGTCTTCCTTCTGAGATGGACTCAAAACCGATATGAGCTCGTAAATAAAACTCACATCACTTAAACTCAGTGGCTTCTGAAAGACTGATGGGAACCGGACTTGACTTGACTCCATAAGACCCAATAGAACCCAATCTAGACTTGAGTGACACTATTTAATGTGATGAATGGTTCCTGTGAGTGTTGGCCTCTGCGTGTGAACCCGGCAAAACAAACAGACTTTATAGCCCACTGCCCTTACTGCAGGGCATATCAGGGCCCGGCTGGTGTGTGTGTGTGTGTGTGCCCTACCTGAGGTCATACACAATATCCCTCACACCAGGGAGACAGCAATGACCTTGTTACATTTACTAGGTCAACTGTTATTCCAGTGTCTGAGTTGCTGCAGGCAACATGACCTTTCCACCGACGTCATTGTTGTTGTGTTCAAAGAAGAATGTTGATTACGGTGGTCGCACATCAGTAAACAGCTAGATATATACAGAGAGACGAACAGAGAGAGACAAACAGAGAGACATACATAAACAGCTAGAAATATACAGAGAGACAAACAGAGAGAGACAAACAGAAAGAGATACATAAACAGCTAGAGATATACAGAGAGACAAACAGAGAGAGACAAACAGAGAGAGACGAACAGAGAGAGACGAACAGAGAGAGACAAACAGAGAGAGATACATAAACAGCTAGAAATATACAGAGAGACAAACAGAGAGACATACAGAGAGAGATACATAAACAGCTAGAGATATAAACAGGGTAGGATAACATAGCTTTCTAATGTCTACTGCAGGCCTATCTTGAATCTGACTCGTGCGTTTAATCCTCTTGTTTACATTCTTTAGGTGTGGAGTCTGTAACTTTGGGATTATGGCTAATTGCTTGTCTTAAGGGTAGAATAACATATATGTGTCTTCACCTAGTTGGCCCCCCTGGATCCAATCTAGTAGTTGTTTAGTTCCTGGCCTATCGCTCCTCACCTCCAGACTGCCATCCTAAAACAGGGGAGAGAGGGGGAGAGGAGGGGGAAGGAGAGAAAGTGGGAGAGTTGGAAGAGAGAGAGAGAGAGAGAGAGAAGGGAGATTAAGTGATGTATACCAAACTGTGGTGGAAGAAAAAATAATTGTATATCCTGGTTTCTCATTTAGGAGTGTATCGCTATGGTAATATTATAGTCTTTTTGTTTCTGTCAAGAAATACACAAACACACCACAGTATATATATATAATTTTTTTGGTTCCTCAATCAGGAAGCCTCAGCTTGGGATATATTGCTGTCACGATCAGAGTGAGGTGCATGATGGGAGGATCCAGGAACAGGAACTGTTTTGAGTGGATATGAAATGTCCAGACACACTCTTAGGCACAGGCATATAGTACTATAGCACTACAGTACTCACAGGTACTAAGTAACCAGAATAAAATACCTGTATACTCTAAAACACCTATATCCTCTTACTAATGAGGGGGTGGACACTTTGTGTGCGTGCTGGCAAGACAGGACAATGATGTGATGGGAGGAATGATGGCGCTGGAAAAGTGGTGAAGACGAGCGCCGAAGCCTGCCTGTAGCTGTGACATTTGTATGTCAGTCAGGAAAGTAAATCTATGTTAATATCACGTGTCTTATTTCTGTCAGGACACACAGCTTGGAGCACATCCTGTTTCTGGTTTCTCGGTCAGGAAGCACTCTCTAACAAGCCTCTGTCACTTTTGCTCCGCTGCACAATCGAAGACACTCCGGGGATGGTTGAGACCGTGAAGCGATGGAGTGTGAACTGAAGAGTGTGTGAGAGGTAGACAGAGCGACTCCAGGACGGTCAGAACACGGTCACAACACGGTCAGAACGCGGTCACAACACGGTCACAACTCAGTCACAACATGGTCACTCCAATGTCACTCCAATGTCACTCCAATGTCACTCCACGGTCACTCCACGGTCACAACGCGGTCACAACATGGTCACAACACGGTCACTCCAATGTCACTCGACGGTCACTCCACGGTCACATCGCGGTCACAACATGCTCACTACACAATCACTACACGGTCACTCCACGGTCACAACGCGGTCACAACATGGTCACAACACGGTCACTCCAATGTCACTCCACGGTCACTCCACGGTCACAACGCGGTCACAACATGGTCACTACACAATCACTACACGGTCACTCCACGGTAACTCCACGGTCACTCCACAGTCACAATTCGGTCACAACACGGTCATTCCATGGTCCCTCCACGGTCATAACCCATTCACTCCATGGTCACTCCACGGTCACAACGCGGTCACAACATGCTCACTACACAATCACTACACGGTCACTCCACGGTCACAACGCGGTCACAACATGGTCACAACACGGTCACTCCAATGTCACTCCACGGTCACTCCACGGTCACAACGCGGTCACAACATGGTCACTACACAATCACTACACGGTCACTCCACGGTAACTCCACGGTCACTCCACAGTCACAATTCGGTCACAACACGGTCACTCCATGGTCCCTCCACGGTCAAAACCCATTCACTCCATGGTCACAACACGGTCACAATGCGGTCACAACACCCTGTTCCGGGTGACACGTCAGGATGTATTATAGCACACTCACCAGTAATGCTTGTCTCACATGTGTGCCCTACATTCAACCAAAACTTGTGGGAACCCTAGTGGCTAGTGGACAAAAGTAGTGTTCTCAATAGGGGCTAGGGTAGAGCTTATGACACGGAATACACAACACGGTCACTCCAATGTCACTCGACGGTCACTCCACGGTCACATCGCGGTCACAACATGCGACGGTCACTCCACGGTCACATCGCGGTCACAACATGCTCACTACACAATCACTACACGGTCACTCCACGGTCACAACGCGGTCACAACATGGTCACAACACGGTCACTCCAATGTCACTCCACGGTCACTCCACGGTCACAACGCGGTCACAACATGGTCACTACACAATCACTACACGGTCACTCCACGGTAACTCCACGGTCACTCCACAGTCACAATTCGGTCACAACACGGTCATTCCATGGTCCCTCCACGGTCATAACCCATTCACTCCATGGTCACTCCACGGTCACAACGCGGTCACAACATGCTCACTACACAATCACTACACGGTCACTCCACGGTCACAACGCGGTCACAACATGGTCACAACACGGTCACTCCAATGTCACTCCACGGTCACTCCACGGTCACAACGCGGTCACAACATGGTCACTACACAATCACTACACGGTCACTCCACGGTAACTCCACGGTCACTCCACAGTCACAATTCGGTCACAACACGGTCACTCCATGGTCCCTCCACGGTCAAAACCCATTCACTCCATGGTCACAACACGGTCACAATGCGGTCACAACACCCTGTTCCGGGTGACACGTCAGGATGTATTATAGCACACTCACCAGTAATGCTTGTCTCACATGTGTGCCCTACATTCAACCAAAACTTGTGGGAACCCTAGTGGCTAGTGGACAAAAGTAGTGTTCTCAATAGGGGCTAGGGTAGAGCTTATGACACGGAATACATGGACAGGTTCGTTCATCATATCACATCAGGATGCAATGACAGAGCATCCATGGGTGAAATGTGTGTGTGTGTGTGTGTGTCTGAATGCGTATGCTCGTGTGTGGGCTTTTGATATCAGATTTATTTGCTTTTGAAGTGAGCACTGCTGTCCTGGTAGACATGTTGAAGGATTTGAACGTTTGATCTCAGTTAGTGTGTGTGTGTGTGGTGTGTGTGTGTGTGTGTGTGTGTGTGTGTGTGTGAGTTTGTGTGGGTGTGCGTGTGCGCGTGTGTGTGTGTGTGTGTGTGTGCTCGTGTGTGTGTGTGTGTGTGTGTGTGTGTGTTCGTGTGTGTGTGTGTTCGTGTGTGTGTGTTTTAAAACACAACAAAAAATGATTTTCCTCAGTAACTGAGCAAAACAAACCCTGCATGTCTGATACATTGATGATCGCTAAAGTTTCCCAGCCGTTTCTAACTGTCTGACCCAAATCTCAGTCTGTTCACCGGTCTCTGTTGCATCAGCCGCTGGTCCGAAGACGAACAATAGAGAAAACGACATGCACACTGGAGAACCAACTAGTGATTAGAGTCAGAGAAAAGAAACGGTACTTTAGTTTTAGTAGCTTCTACTCAACAGTAAACTGGTCACACTAGAGCACACACACACACACACACACACACACACACACACACACACACACTCTCTCTCGTTGCAAATTGGCGTATGACAGATTCCAGAGAAGATCTCATCCAAATTAGGGTGATGGCCAAATCAAAATCACACTTTACCCTTTAATTATTGTGTGTGTGTGTGTGTGTGTGTGTGTGTGTGTGTGTGTGTGTGTGTGTGTGTGTGTGGGTGTGCGTAGCACGTGTGTTTATGTACGTCTACATTTCTGTGTGTGTGTTAATAAGCTCCGGGGGCGCAACTGAAAGAGCGAGTCAACAGAACGAGAAAAGAGGGGAAAGTGATTTTAGAAATACGTTTTTAATTGTTCTATTTTGGAAACCTGGTGTTGGACAGCTTTACATTACAGTGTTTCCACATAACATTATGTAATATACTTAGTTAATACAGTTCCCTTCGGTTTTCTGTTTGGTCTATCAAACCAAGGGGATCATGGGAAGGGAACAAAGCAACCAACTGGCACCCTTCAATCTAAGAAGTGCACTCCCTTTGACCATGGAACTGATGACTTTATAGGGTTTAGGGTGTGGTTTATGACATGTCACGCCTCTGATGTAACATGCCCTGAACTGTTAATTAAGAGAGAGAAAGAGAGAGAGAGAGAGAGAGAGAGAGAGACAAGGAGTGTGAGAGATCAAAAAGAAAAGTTAATTTATATTTCTCTCTCTTTCTCTCGTTCTCTCGTTCTCTCTTTCTCTCGTTCTCTCGTTCTCTCTCACGCCTCCCATTCCTCCTGTCATCTAAATGGCTGTTAGAGCTTTAATCCTCCATGCGTCATGACGACCGTATCTCAGAGGAAACCTCAGTCTCGTCTCCGTCTCCAGCGATCCTTCATCAACACTCTCCATCTCCACAGTTCATCCTCTCATTCCCTTCCTCTTTTTCTGTCTCTCTCCACCTCTTCCCGTCCCTCTACCTCACCCTTTCTCTCCCAAGCCTTCTTTCTTTTCACTGCTCTCTCTCTCTCCCTCTCTCTCCCTCTCTCTCTCTCTCTCTCTCTCTCCCCTCTCTCTCTCTCTCTCTCTCTCTCTCTCTCTCTGTCTCTCTTCCTCTCTCCTGGGGCTTTCTCTTTGCTCTTTCTGGGACAGCGACCAGACCCAAGGCAGCAGGGCATTCAGAATTCTGTCTAAACATCAGAACTGAACCAGTTCTGCCCACAAGGCGTTCTCAGTAAAGTTGTTTTCAAAAGAAACACAGGATTATGCCAGGTAGAAGTGAGGAGAACGGTTTGGGGTCCTTTTCATTGGTTTGCAGAGCTTTAGCACCCGCCAGTCAGATGCCACAATAAACCCCCTGCCAACGTAACTATAGTAACAACCCAATATAACACGGTCCGCGTACATTTAAAGTTCTGGTACCGTTGACTGTGTGGCTTTACCCGCCGTGACCTCGACAGGTTACACAGAGGAAAGTGTGTGTATGTGTGTGTGGCGTCACCGGGAACTATCGCAGACACACAGCTGGGAGCTTCTGAGGGATTTGGTTGGTCCACAGGTTCGCAGGAGAAATGTTATGGCTGCAGGGTTACGGGTTCAAACCGCTCCCTGTTGTCTATCTAGTGCACTACTTCTGACCGGATCCCATCAAATGTAGGGCACGACGCGGAGAACAGGGAGCGATTTGGACCCTCCGTCCTGAAGCCAGAACACGTCTCAGGATGCAGGAACGTGTCTCCTCAAACTGACCCCAGGGCTTCAGCCCAAGGCTGTGTTCCTCGCTGACTCCCACTGCAATTAGGCTGTGCATCTGAGCGAATGTGTCAGGCTGTGTGTGTGTGTGTGTGTGTGTGTGTGTGTGTCTGTGTGTGTGTGTTTTGTCGCGGCGTGGCACCCGGGTGCCTGGGAGAACAACGCTGGAAGTCCCAACATGCCTCAGCGGGTGTGACGGAACTAAACACATGTGGTAGGGGGTGGCGAGGAGGGAGGAGTGGGAGACGAAGGGAATGAGAGGAGAAGAGGAGGCGGAGTGGGAGAAGAAGGGAATGAGAGAAGAAGAGGAGACGGAGTGGGAGAAGAAGGGAATGACAGGAGAAGAGGAGGCGGAGTGGGAGAAGAAGGGAATGAGAGAAGAAGAGGAGGCGGAGTGGGAGAAGAAGGGAATGACAGGAGAAGAGGAGGCGGAGTGGGAGAAGAAGGGAATGAGAGAAGAAGAGGAGGCGGAGTGGGAGAAGAAGGGAATGACAGGAGAAGAGGAGGCGGAGTGGGAGAAGAAGGGAATGAGAGAAGAAGAGGAGGCGGAGTGGGAGAAGAAGAGGAGGAGGAGTGGGAGAAGAAGAGGAGGCGGAGGGGGAGAAGAAGGGAAGGAGAGGGGGAAAGGATGAGAGGAGAAGAGGAGGCGGAGACAGGTTAGGGAGGAGGATGCATTATTTAAATGAGTCTAATATACGGGCGGCGAATCAGATCATAGAGGAAGTAAAGGAGTGGGGCCAGCTCAGAACACAGATTGCATAATTATTGTCTGTTCAAGCACCATCGCTGCGTCTTTAGCCTCTCAGTTCCTCCTAGTGGGACACCAGCAGGCAAATAGGAGCGAACACATTGTCCACTCAAGCTGTTCCTCCTCAACGTACAATGGAACCGTAATGTTTTGTTCACAATATGTCAGACAGCAGCTGCACAGTATGTGTGTGTGTGTGTGTGTGTGTGTGTGTGTGTCTTTGTGTGTGTTTTGTGCATTGTCATGCATGTTTCTAACGCTTGCTATTAGTGTCATATGTAGTATATCACTGGCTGTTGGCGATTGGCGGCTGGTATAAAGACAAACTATTGGTGCACAATGCACAGGTAAAATGGCACGTGAAACTGACATGCTCGTATATGCTGCATTGTTTCCAGATGACAGACCTATTGTTTTAGATATTGGTTATGTCAGTGTTATGCCAGTGTTATGCCAGTGTTATGCCAGTGTTATGCCAGTGTTATGTCAGTGTTATGTCAGTGTTATGTCAGTGTTATGTCAGTGTTATGTCAGTGTTATGTCAGTGTTATGTCAGTGTTATGTCAGTGTTATGTCAGTGTTATGTCAGTGTTATGTCAGTGTTATGCCAGTGTTATGTCAGTGTTATGCCAGTGTTATGCCAGTGTTATGCCAGTGTTATGTCAGTGTTATGCCAGTGTTATGTCAGTGTTATGTCAGTGTTATGTCAGTGTTATGCCAGTCAGTGTTATGTCAGTGTTATGTCAGTGTTATGCCAGTATTATGCCAGTGTTATGTCAGTGTTATGTCAGTGTTATGTCAGTGTTATGTCAGTGTTATGCCAGTGTTATGTCAGTGTTATGCCAGTGTTATGCCAGTATTATGTCAGTGTTATGCCAGTGTTATGTCAGTGTTATGTCAGTGTTATGTCAGTGTTATGTTATGTCAGTATTATGCAGTGTTATGCCAGTGTTATGTGTTATATCAGTGTTATGTCAGTATTATGTCAGTGTTATGCCAGTGTTATGCCAGTGTTATATCAGTGTTATGCCAGTATTATGTCAGTGTTATGTCAGTGTTATGCCAGTGTTATGACAGTGTTATGCCAGTGTTATGCCAGTATTATGTCAGTGTTATGTCAGTGTTATGCCAGTATTATGCCAGTATTATGTCAGTGTTATGCCAGTGTTATATCAGTGTTATGCCAGTGTTATGTGTTATGTCAGTGTTATGCCAGTGTTATGCCAGTATTATGTCAGTGTTATGCCAGTGTTATATCAGTGTTATGCCAGTTATTATGTCAGTGTTATGTCAGTGTTATGCCAGTGTTATGCCAGTGTTATGTCAGTGTTATGCCAGTGTTATGTCAGTGTTATGTCAGTGTTATGTCAGTGTTATGCCAGTGTTATGTCAGTGTTATGCCAGTGTTATGCCAGTGTTATGTCAGTGTTATGTCAGTGTTATGCCAGTGTTATGCCAGTGTTATGTCAGTGTTATGCCAGTGTTATGCCAGTGTTATGTCCAGTATTATGCCAGTGTTATGCCAGTGTTATGCCAGTGTTATGTCAGTGTTATGACAGTATTATGCCAGTATTATGTCAGTGTTATGTCAGTATTATGTCAGTGTTATGCCAGTGTTATGCCAGTGTTATGCCAGTATTATGCCAGTGTTATGTCAGTGTTATGCCAGTGTTATGCCAGTATTATGTCAGTGTTATGCCAGTATTATGTCAGTGTTATGTCAGTGTTATGCCAGTGTTATGCCAGTGTTATGTCAGTGTTATGCCAGTGTTATGCCAGTATTATGCCAGTATTATGCCAGTGTTATGCCAGTCAGTGTTATGCCAGTATTATGTCCAGTATTATGTCAGTGTTATGCCAGTGTCAGTGTTATGTCAGTGTTATGCCAGTGTTATGCCAGTGTTGTTATGCCAGTATTATGTCAGTGTTATGTCAGTATTATGTCAGTGTTATGCCAGTATTATGCCAGTTATTCATCAGTGTTATGCCAGTGTTATGCCAGTGTTATGTCAGTGTTATGCCAGTATTATGCCAGTATTATGTTATGTTATGTCAGTGTTATGTCAGTGTTATGTCAGTGTTATGCCAGTGTTATGCCAGTTTTATGTTATGCCAGTGTTATGTCAGTGTTATGCCAGTGTTATGCCAGTGTTATGTCAGTGTTATGCCAGTGTTATGCCAGTGTTATGCCAGTGTTATGTCAGTGTTATGTCAGTATTATGCCAGTGTTATGTCAGTGTTATGTCAGTGTTATGCCAGTGTTATGCCAGTGTTATGCCAGTGTTATGCCAGTATTATGTCAGTGTTATGTCAGTGTTATGCCAGTGTTATGCCAGTGTTATGCCAGTGTTATGTCAGTGTTATGTTATGCCAGTATTATGTCCAGTGTTATATCAGTGTTATGTCAGTGTTATGCCAGTGTTATGCCAGTGTTATGTCAGTGTTATGTCAGTATTATGCCAGTGTTATGTGTTATTATGTGTTATGCCAGTGTTATGCCAGTGTTATGCCAGTGTTATGTCAGTGTTATGTCAGTGTTATGCCAGTGTTATGTCAGTGTTATGCCAGTGTTATGTCAGTGTTATGCCAGTGTTATGCCAGTGTTATGCCAGTTATGCCAGTGTTATGTCAGTGTTATGTCAGTATTATGCCAGTGTTATGCCAGCGTTATGTCAGTGTTATGCCAGCGTTATGCCAGTGTTATGTCAGTGTTATGCCAGTGTTATGCCAGTGTTATGTCAGTGTTATGTCAGTGTTATGCCAGTGTTATATCAGTGTTATGCCAGTGTTATGCCAGTGTTATGACAGTGTGATGTCAGTGTTATGCCAGTGTTATGTCAGTGTTATGCCAGTGTTATGCCAGTGTTATGCCAGCGTTATGCCAGCGTTATGTCAGTGTTATGCCAGTGTTATGTCAGTGTTATGCCAGCGTTATGCCAGTGTTATGCCAGTGTTATGTCAGTGTTATGCCAGTGTTATGCCAGCGTTATGCCAGCGTTATGCCAGCGTTATGCCAGCGTTATGCCAGTGTTATGCCAGTGTTATGACAGTGTTATGTCAGCGTTATGCCAGTGTTATGTCAGTGTAATGTTTCTCTTTATGGCTCTCGTTCTCTTCGTCCTCCGAGTTGTGTAGATTCGTGTCGTCTGGTTCTATGTCTCTCGATTTAAGATGACAGCGTCAGACACAGTGTTAAATTAGGTTAAATTAGGTTTAATCGGATAGAGATCTTCACAACCGCGGTGCAGGGGAGTCTCCAGTTTCTCCACAGGGGGTACTTGAGAGGACTCCTGAGACCACAGGTTTACTGGTGATATTCTCCATCAGGAGAACCCATCAGGGGAACCCGGCGACTGGCAGCAGTCAGCCAGTGATACCGTAACGGACCTGGCATTGGTTGGATTTGACAGAGGTCTCCTTTCAGGCTACGTTTACACAGCGGGCACAATTGTGATCCGGCATGTGTTGATTTGAGATGAGAGGAATAAATCACAATCGGGTGGCGGCGTCGTGACCACCGTATCTCGCACCAGACGTGCAAGCCGAGTTCAATTATTATAAAACACAGCTTTCGAGGCAGTCGACGCCGATGCTATTGGAGCGTTTTCTCCAATGCTCTTCTGGGTTCCGCATCGCTACGGCGACGTAGCTCCTCCATCGAGACACCAGGATCCTCAGGGAGCTCTGACACTCTGCTACTCAGTGGGGAGGGTGGGGGGGCGGGAGTTTTAACACGCAGGAGGGCGCTCTCTCTCCCCCTCCGAGTGAATAATGGGAAATAGATTAGTCCATGACCAGGGGCACGTCGTGGCTCCGTGGCGATGATGGTGTCTCGTTGGGATTACGTTGAACGAGGGCAGCAATGGCAGATGTTTATTCTCGCATCTACCAATCTGTCTACCTCCTCCCACCATGTCATTACTTTTACTTTATGGCAAATACTGTCAGCAGAAAACAATGCATTGCTTACGTACATATATATATATATATATATTGAAAGGATTTGCTTCACATTACAAATCTGACAAATTGTAGGTCTCTCATTGACTCCATCTAATAGTGACTAAGACTTATACATCAGATGTTGGAGTGAGTCAAAGTGGGTAGTCCATGTTATATTCACTGTGTTTGTCATAGAGTAAAAATAATTAATGAAATAGGGTAAAAAGTTGCACATTTTACACACCCCAACGCACAGAACCTGAACTACCCAGACAGAACCATCATGAGACACTGTCTGCTCTGGGTTAGTAACATACCCAGACAGAACCATCATGAGACACTGTCTGCTCTGGGTTATTAACATACCCAGACAGAACCATCATGAGACACTGTCTGCTCTGGGTTAGTAACATACCCAGACAGAACCATCATGAGACACTGTCTGCTCTGGGTTAGTAACATACCCAGACAGAACCATCATGAGACACTGTCTGCTCTGGGTTAGTAACATACCCAGACAGAACCATCATGAGACACTGTCTGCTCTGGGTTAGTAACATACCCAGACAGAACCATCATGAGACACTGTCTGCTCTGGGTTAGTAACATACCCAGACAGAACCATCATGAGACACTGTCTGCTCTGGGTTAGTAACATACCCAGACAGAACCATCATGAGACACTGTCTGCTCTGGGTTAGTAACATACCCAGACAGAACCATCATGAGACACTGTCTGCTCTGGGTTAGTAACATACCCAGACAGAACCATCATGAGACACTGTCTGCTCTGGGTTAGTAACATACCCAGACAGAACCATCATGAGACACTGTCTGCTCTGGGTTAGTAACATACCCAGACAGAACCATCATGAGACACTGTCTGCTCTGGGTTAGTAACATACCCAGACAGAACCATCATGAGACACTGTCTGCTCTGGGTTAGTAACATACCCAGACAGAACCATCATGAGACACTGTCTGCTCTGGGTTAGTAACATACCCAGACAGAACCATCATGAGACACTGTCTGCTCTGGGTTAGTAACATACCCAGACAGAACCATCATGAGACACTGTCTGCTCTGGGTTAGTAACATACCCAGACAGAACCATCATGAGACACTGTCTGCTCTGGGTTAGTAACATACCCAGACAGAACCATCATGAGACACTGTCTGCTCTGGGTTAGTAACATACCCAGACAGAACCATCATGAGACACTGTCTGCTCTGGGTTAGTAACATACCCTGACAGAACCATCATGAGACACTGTCTGCTCTGGGTTATTAACATACCCAGACAGAACCATCATGAGACACTGTCTGCTCTGGGTTAGTAACATACCCAGACAGAACCATCATGAGACACTGTCTGCTCTGGGTTAGTAACATACCCAGACAGAACCATCATGAGACACTGTCTGCTCTGGGTTAGTAACATACCTTCTCCCCATTCATCCTTCCTCCATATCTTCTTCATTCATCTCTCCTTCCTCTATCCGTTCTCCTGTATCTCGACTCGTTGATCTCCTCTCCTCCTCCCCTCCTCCTCTGTCTCCTCTCCTCCTCTTCTGTCTCATCTCCTCCTCTTCTGTCTCCTCTCCTCCCTCCTCTGTCTCCTCTCCTCCTCTTCTGTCTCCTCTCCTCCCTCCTCTGTCTCCTCTCCTCCCTCCTCTGTCTCCTCTCCTCCTTCCTCCCTCCTCAGTCTCCTCTCCACCCCTCCTCCTCCTCTGTCTCCTTCCCACCTCTTCTCCTCCTCTGTCTCCTCTCCTCCTTCCTCCCTCCTCTGTCTCCTCTCCATTTCTCCGGTGTGGTGGCGATATTTGTTCCAAGCGGTGGACGGTCCTCAGTTTCGTACAGCAATAAATACACGATAGCGAATATTTTCCGTGATAACAACACCAGGTTTCACGCTCAATCTGAAGATAACTTAAACGTCTGCCAACACCACAAACTCCTATCTGTGTTCAAACTGCCAGGTAGCGGTTGGATTTTAACACGCTAACAGTCAAGATACGCTTCAAAGCTATATTTCTTATAGTGTTTTTCTCAGCTACGGCTCTGCGCCCATTCTCAGTGGTTTGGATGGGGTGTTACACACCTCACAGGGAGGTATATTCAGATCACTTTACCCGCCTCTATGTTCAGTCCACTTCAGCAGAGTTAGCGCCCACTCGATAAATTAAAAGCCAAAGCGAGGGCTTTCAGTGAGTTGGCAAGCGCACACTGTTTAGTAGGAACAGAGCGTCGGTCACATTAGCTTGTAGAGAGAAGAGAGATGTTTTCTTTTGCTACAGTGCTTTGGTAAGACTTCTTTTATAGCAATCTCTTACTGAGGGAAGATTTCGTAACGTAACTAAGTGTAGCGTGTGAATTTACCAAGTACACCAGTGAAAAATCCGCTGGAACGGCCGTGAAAAAGCTCATAACCGGTGGTAAATATTATTGTCTTTTCTTTTCACACAGCTCACTCAGTAGTTCACTGACCCAAAATTAAATATTAGTAAAATGTTTTTCTTATTTCTCAGCTGATTATTTGAACCACCCATATTGTAACCGTTCTGACACAACAGACCATGCATGGAAGGTTTGTGAGTTTTGGATATTTTGCTGCGGTACTAAATTTTGACCAAACAAAACCTTCACCCCATCAGCCTGGGTTTGGCGAACCGGCGCACCTCTACTTTCAGCCCACGTTCACGTCTGCCAGAAATCAGGAGACACCAACAGAAATGTATTATGATTAAAGTGAAGATTGAGGTGACAGCAGGTGATGTTCTTTATGCTTCTCCGGTAAGAGATCGGGACTTTTATTGTGAAATATTTGTTATGATGCCAACCGAAATACAGGGGGTCCTGATTTGTGGAGACAACAATAAAAATAAATGCTGGCTGTGCATCCAGCTCCGAACACCACTACATTATTAATCTAGTCTGTTAAAACATAACGCTGAAAATCCCAAATATTGCCTGTAATACCTCTCTATAAAATATTTTGGGCTGTATTTCAGTCCAGTAATATACAACTTCCAAAAAAGTTCAAAGTAGTTTCAAACTGACTTCAAATAATTAGCAGAAATATTGCCAATCTCTGGCAACCTGACTGTGTAAATCCAGATTTGATTAAACAGACTGTTTATTGCATTCAATTAGAAACCCGCTGGCAGATAAATGGGACAATGTATTTTTTAATTGAAAGCAGCGTTGATCTATAGCCAATCTGTTGCTGGTTCAAATCCCAGAGGCCGTAAGACAAAACGTTTACTAGTTTTGCCCTTGAGCAAGGTACCCGATTACAATTGCTCCCGTAAATCACCCTGGAATAAGAATGTGAATCTCTAACAGACACACCTCTCCTCTCAAATTCGCCCTGATATTGATTTACAACTGAGTTCACTGAATTCTCCCGGAACGAGATGTTAATCTCGGAAATTACCACAGAGGAATGAAATCCGGCTAATATTAGCCCAAAAGACGCCAAATCCCTGTGTGCGGAACGCTTCGCCCCTCCGAATCGTATAAATCATTTACTGAGCAGATTATCCCACATCTGTGAGCAGCCCGTAATTGGTCGTTCTGGATAGGTGAGCCCCGCCCCCCTGTGGCGATCAGGGCTCTATTAACGGAGGATCGAAGCTATGCTATATGTAGCCAATATAGGGCAAATCTCATTCTAGGGTTTTATTAGCGCCATTGTATGTGCATCCATCCAGGCTAGAAGAACATGAAACATCTCAGATCAGATCTTATGAGTTCAGTCAGACCTCAAATCTTTTCTCGACAAACTAGCGGTAATATTAGACGGCGAGTCCACAGATCCGGAAACGTTCGAGACGAAGAACAAGCGACGTACGGGGCCTGGACTGTGAGAACGCTTTCGCTTCCCTCTGGCCGGCCAATCTCAAGACACAATATGTGCGAGATCCCGCCTTGAATATTTTCTTCGGCAAACCGATATGTCTGCCGCATGAGTCACCCTCGGCGTAAAGTGAACACGCAAGTCATTAAGCTCAATTACAGATGTCGGGGAAAATATGGTCTCAAATTGCAGCACGCGCTTGATTAAATACATCAGTGCTAATTTACCTAAAGACGTTTCGAGACAATACAATTTCGTCGGGACCCGTGTAAATCAGCGCAGATGTGTTAAGTTGGTGGTGCTCATGTCCTCGCCGTGAACTCTAAGGTTGAGTCGGCTTGGAATTGCATGAAAAAACACAATCGCATATAAAACCCTGACGTTATCGACGTTAAACTATTACAGGAGTACCAGAACGAGATATTACCGGATAGAGATATTACCGGGATTTTACAGTAAAAGCTCCTTGATTATTTCCTCGTCGCACACTTCGGAATCTGCACACGTGAAGGAAGTTGATAAATTAGCATTGCCAGTTCAGCCGGAAAGCCCCAGTGGTGATTGGCCAGCGAGGCATCAGCTGATATGAGGTTGCTCCTATCACCAGATTTCGGATCTGTTTAATCGTCAGGTCAGGCTGGTATGTTGACGGTTGTGCTGGTGGGTATTCATCCACCACAGACTGGTATGTTGACGGTTGTGCTGGTGCGTATTCATCCGCCACAGGCTGGTATGCAGATGGTTGTGCTGTGGCACGCTGGTGCGTATTCATCCACCACAGACTGGTATGTTGACGGTTGTGCTGGTGCGTATTCATCCGCCACAGGCTGGTATGCAGATGGTTGTGCTGTGGCACGCTGGTGCGTATTCATCCGCCACTAGGGACGGGACTGTTTATCTCTCGGTTTGTATTCATGGTTCACAGCTCACGCTGCCGTTCAGCCACATTTCACTTTGAATAATAACAGCAACAGAGTGTGATAGCAAATGGACGTGTTCATCTTAACCGAGTCTGACTCGGAAGGGAATATAGAAGAATGTAGACCTGGAATACCATGTGGTTCCTTATGAGAGCAGACAGGGTAGGAACACTGGGTTCCCTCCACGTTTACCTGTCTGTGATGGTCTGTCATTGCTGTGTATTAATTTCATCTGTCCTGCAGCCACAGCCTAAAACCACAGCCTCAAAACACAGCCTCAGACACAGACTCCAACACAGCCTCAGACCACTGAAACAATGTAACCCCCACCTCCCTCACCTCCCTCACCTCCCCCACCTCCCTCGCCTCCCCCACCTCCCTCACCTCCCTCACCTCCCTCCCACCTCCCCCGCCTCCCTCACCTCCCCCACCTCCCTCACCTCCCTCACCTCCCCCAGCTCCCTCACCTCCCCCAACTCCCCCAACCTCCCTCACCTCCCCCGCCTCCCTCACCTCCCTT
>CM055741.1:4822659-4832659 GCA_029465975.1 Dallia pectoralis
CTGGACTTAATCTGGACATAAGAAACATCTGAACCTGAAGAAACAGGAGCTAATCTGGAGCTAATCCAGACCTGAAAGAACAGGACCTAATCTGGATCTAACAGAACAGGATCTAATCTGGACCTGAAAGAACAGGACCTAATATGGATCTAACAGAATAGGACCTTATCTGGACCTGAAAGATCAGGACCTAATCTGGTTCTAACAGAACAGGACCTAATCTGGACCTGAAAGAACAGGACCTAATATGGATCTAACAGAATAGGACCTTATCTGGACCTGAAAGAACAGAACCTAATATGGATCTTAAAGAACGAGACCTAATCTGGATCTAACAGAACAGGACCTAATATGGACCTGAAAGAACAGAACCTAATATGGATCTAACAGAACAGGACCTTATCTGGACCTGAAAGAACAGGACCTAATCTGGAACTGAAAGAACAGGACCTAATCTGGATCTGACAGAACAGAACCTAATATGGATCTGAAAGAAAAGGGCCTAATCTGGACCTGAAAGAACATGGCATAACATGGACCAGAAGAATCAGGCGCAAGCCTTGACCTGGAAGAACAAGGCATAATATGGACATGAAAAAATCTATTTCTTAATCAATGGTGAACCCGGGACCTACCCAGAATGAAATTTGGTTCACGAGCTGATGCAGCCTAATCTATGGAAAACCCAGGACAAATGAACACATTAGAAAGGCTAAGTGCCATGACTAACAGCACGCAAGACACACATTACCCCCCCCCCACGCACTTGTTTTTGGTACTTTTACTGGGATCATACTTCCTCAGTCTTTCTTTAAACCTCCTCTATTCGTATTGTCTCTCTTCATTAAACACATTATATTTCCCCCTTGTCTCTCTTTTTCACATCATTTGTAGTTGTCTCTTTTCTTTTACATTCTTTCCTTTTTCCTTTAAGTATACCTTCTTCTTCTTTAAAATCCCTTGTTCGTTCCTACTTTACCATCATCCATTCTTCCTTTAGTCTCTCTCTCGCTCTTTCCTTCACATCAAGGCTTTATTTAATCTCGTTTCTTTCCTGTGACAAACCTTTATGATAACCGTGTTGTTTATGTTTATGTTTTTGACACCGCAGAAGCGATATAACCTAATTGTGAATGGCTTGTAAACAGTGGAGGAATGTCTATGAAATTAGATTTCATTGTTTGAGGATTTTTTACACATTTGCATATTTATTGGTCATATGCTGGAGCTTGCAGCGGTAGCGTACATTGATGTGTGTGTGTGTGTGTTCCCGTCTCATAAATGTTAATAATATTATTAGTGAGAAGGGTATAAGGTTTGTTTTTCTTTTCCACGTGAAACTGAATAATTGCCGTGGCTAATGGATATTTCTCCATACTATGATATCGTGAAGGGATGGCACGGCCTTTAAATGTATATTCTCATTTATTTTTACGCAGACCAGTATGATAGCGGCTAATGTGAAATAATAAATACGTGAAAGGGGTCTCCGCCGTGCTCTCCTCATCTGTAAATCATTGTGCCGTTAAAACCAATATCAGCTTTATCTACTGCCGCTCTTCCGTTCATTTTGTCTTATCTTCTTTTACTCTCGATCTCTCCCTCCTCTTCTTTCTTCACTTCTCTTTTTTCTTCACCCTCTCACTACTCTCTCTCTCTCTCTCTCTCTCTCTCTCTGCTTTCTGCTTTTTCTGTCGCTCTCTTTTGCCCGTCCTTCCTCGCCTCCTTCCTTTTCTCCCTAATTCCTTTCTATCTCCTCTTTATCTATTCTGTTTGTATCGCTCACCCTTTCCTCTCTCACTCTCCCCTATGTCACTCTTCATGCAGGTCTTCAACACCAAGACTGGCTTCTTCCGTCCTGGTCGCCAAGGGAACCAGTGGCCGATGCCATGAGTTGTTGCCGGGGCGACCGTTATTGTAACCCTCTGACAATGAACACCTAAAATGGGGACTACATTACCAGCCACCATGCGGCAAGCCTGTCAACTCTTATTTGCCTAGGCAACAACCTCTCCGTGACCTACGACCTTCTGTCACTACTACTTCCTGCTCCGGCCTCACTCCTTAATTATCTGTCACCTGAACGGATTTCAATCATACTTCTTTCCTGCTTCTAATATTCCTTCCCTTGCCTTACGTCGACTGGCTTTCCCATCCTCCCAAGACATGGCCAGCAGGTTTCTCCACGTCCACTCCACCTCCCTCTCCGTGTCCCTCTCTCCCACCATTTTTCTTTATTTCCTCCTCCCCATACTTCTCCTTCTCCAGCTCCCTGGGTCCACCCGGGGGGACTGCTGGCTGATCGAAGGGGACAAGGGGTACGTGTGGCTGGCGATCTGCAGTCAGAACCAGCCCCCCTACGAGACCATCCCTCAGCACATTAATAACACGGTATTGTAATGTGCTATATATTATATTTACAGCTTAACCCTAACCCCTAGCCCGCACCCTAGACCCTGTCTTCATATGACATAGCCCCCACACTCATAGCCCCCACACCTTAAAGTTTTTTATGGGATGTTTCTTTTCAGCCACCAACAACAATAATGAAAGTTAGCATATATTTTTCAGGCCAACAGTACCATACTTTTAAAACCTTAAACCTTTAAGCTCTTATTCCATCATAGTTTGGAAAGCTAATGTAAGCCAATCTGGGCCCAGAATATGTCATATTTGTTTGACAAAATTCAAGCTGATATTATAGTCGGTGTAGCTTTTTCAACCAAACTGGGTCATAATGTTGATTGTCGTGTTTTTAGCATTTACATTCTACCTCACTGTTGTAAGGTACTAGCGCACAGTTCTGGGTTTTTTTTAAGTACAAGATCTTGTCTTCAGGTTCACGACCTGAGGCTAAATGAGAACAAGCTTAAAGCGGTGCTCTTCCAGTCGATGTACCGCTTCACCAACCTCACGGACCTCAACCTCACCAAGAACGAGATCTCCTACATTGAGGACGGGGCCTTTGCCCATCAGTCAAACCTCCAGGTAAGATAATCCACCCCCGGTAAGAGTCGCAACTGGTTGACCTAAAGAGCAGGGATATTCTCAATCAATGGTTTTTCAGAAGAAAGCGAGAGAAGAAATGAGTGAACATGAATTGGGGACACGTCATTTAAATCCTTTGTTGTCCCAATTGTGGTCTCGGGTTCTTCCAGGTCCTTCAGTTGGGCTACAATAAGCTGACCAACCTGACAGAGGGGATGATGCGCGGCCTGGGACGACTGCAGCTGCTCTTCCTCCAGCACAACCTTCTCGAGGTCATCGACAACAAAGCGTTCGAGGAGTCCGCCCCCAGCCTCAGCAGCATCGACCTGTCGTCCAATAAACTGGCCCGGATCGACCCGTCGACTTTCACCGTCCTCAACCGGTTAATGGTCTGCGAGCTGGCGGGGAACCCGTTCCATTGCGGCTGTGACCTGTACAGTTTCCTCACCTGGCTGGAGGCGTTCAACAACGTGACACACACCTACGACCGGCTCCAGTGCGAGACACCTCGTGAGATGTCCCTGTTCCCGCTCCTGAGCCCCGTAGCAGGGCACGGCCGAAACGCCCGCAGTATGCTCTCCTCTATCTGCCGGGATGGAATGATCATACGCGGAATCACGACTCAACCCGGTACCGACTGGGATGGCTCCGGGATGGGTCTGGACATGGACAGCCTGGTCGGGCCGTATGACCAGCCAACCGCTTCGTCCACCGCCGACCCCAACTTCAGCCCGAGCATCAAACTCCAGTGGGTGACTCTGTCGACCGCGTCGCTCCTCGTCCAGATCCCTAAACCGTACAGCAAGATGTACGTCCTCGTCCAATACAACCAGACCTTCCACTCCGACATCCAGAATCTCAAGGAGAAGAAAGAGAAGGTGACACTGGTGGATCTCAAACCGCACACCAACTACACGTACTGCGTCGTGTCGATAAGTAAGAGCCAGCGTTTCAACCACACGTGCGTGTCCTTTGCCACGAGGGCAGCGGGCCCCGACGACCCTCGGGCCAACCCGTCGACCATGACTCACTACATCATGACGATCCTCGGGTGTCTGCTTGGGATGGTCATTGTGCTGGGGCTCGTCTACTACTGCCTGAGGAAGCGTCGGATGCACGAGGAGAAGGAGAAGGCGATCAGTGTGAAGAAGACGATCTTGGAGATGAGGTACGTAGAAAGGACCCTGCTTTTTATAAATCTGTCATGTTACGCCTTGTATATATTATTCCTATTGATTGATTTATTATTATTTCCCCTAGGTATGGCCCGGAGGCTGCGGCCCAGGTGGCCAATGACACAGCAGCCATGCAGCGTCTCCAAGAGCAGGCCCAAAACCAGGGACACCACGGAGGTCACCTCCATGGAGGAGGTGGTGGTGGTAACAAACTACCCTCCTACGCCTCCTCCAGCTCCGGGATGCTCCACGGGTCAGCAAACACCACCTCCTCTCGCCTCTCGACGCTCCCCCAAGTGGAGAAGATGGCATCAGCATTTGGCGAAGCAATGGCGACCAGTAAAGGGAACTATATGGACGTGAGAACCGGGGGTGGATTATCGGGAGATGGGGGAGGAATGTTAACGCGAGGCGGAGTAGGAGGAGGGGAGTCGGCGCAGGAGGACATGCGGAGCGTCAACGGCAACGGTTGCAGTGACGATGGAACGGGCATCGGCGACGATTCGGATGACGATGGACACGGATCTGCATCTGAGATCTCGACAATTGCGATGGAGGTCGACAAAGTCAACCAGATCATCAACAACTGCATCGACGCCCTCAAGCTGGACACCCTTGTTGCCACGACAACATCTGGGGATAACCCGACTTCTTCTCCACCTGCATGTATCACCTCTCTATCTCGCAACCTCATCCCCCTGTCCCAAAGCATTGCAGACACCTGCCAGATTCTCGCCTCCTCACCCAAAATCCACGCCCCCTATGCTCCTCCTGCGATGACCCCGGTCCCACTTGTCATGCCCCTTTCAGAGCGCCCGGGGATCAGTGGAGGGGGGTTTCTTTCTCCACCCTACAGAGACCCGCCCCCAGCGAATGCTGTTCGTCCATTACAAAGACAGCTGAGTGACACGGGCGTGGTGGTCATGGGCGCCGGGAAGAACCGATGTAGCGTGTCCTCGGCCGGGGGATCCATGAAGAACACCAGGGTCTACAGTCTGGATGTGCCAGAGCCCTGCAGCCCGGGGCCCAACTCTTGCACGCCAGAGAAAGGTAGCCCGGTTGGGTGCGGGGAAACCATGGAGAGGCTCCCTCTGGTGGGTGGAAACGGAAGTGGTGCGGGAGGGGGTTGTGGCGGTGGTAGTGGAAACGGGATGGGAGGCGGGGTTAATGGTGTCGGGGTGAATATCAATGGAGGAGGGGTGGGTTGTGGAGCTGGAGGCGGAGTCGGGGGAGGCGGAAATTCCGGTAAACAGCAACAGCATCATCTCAAAGTCCATCCGGATTACCACTGCTCGGAGCACCGGCACTCCTTCCCCGCACTCTATTACGAGGGGGCCAATGAAACCCCCTCCCCCTCTGCATCCCAGAAGGCATCCTTTCTTAAACCCCTGGGACGCACCAAGAGGGACCCTGCTGCCTACTCCCAGCTCTCCCCGTCCCGTCACCAGAACTACTCCGGCTACTCCTCCAGCCCGGAATATTCCTCAGAGAACACGCTGAGGATCTGGGAGAGGTTCCGGCCGTACAAAAAGAGTCCCCGTGATCCTCGCGAGGAGGCCTCGTACATTGCCGCGGGTCACGCCTTGCGGAAGAAGGTTCAGTTTGCAAAAGACGAGGACCTCCACGACATCCTTGACTACTGGAAAGGCGTCTCTGCGCAGCAGAAGCTGTGAAAGATGAGGACAAGCGAACCCAGAGGAAGACATACAGAAGGTGAAGACAGTGATGACGCAGTTCTCAAGATTCTTCGCGAAGTAGTATTCGTGCACCGGAAACCAATTTGAACTCACAAACAGTGCAAGGACCTGAATGACTCTCCAATGTGGTCTTCCTGGTCTTTTTTTTTACGTCATCTGTCTTCTCGTTTTATATCTCATCCCAGGGTGCATCGGCAGAGAATGTTGGACGACGTTAGTACCAGTTGTAGGAGAGACATTGTGTAGTAGTTGTAGTAGCAGCATGACACAGGCTATAGGGTTTTTCTACAGTTCCACAATGGACAGGGTTTTCGCACATTCTACAAGGGTTTTTGAACTCGTTCCGCAGTTATACAATGGTTCTATAGGGGGTTCATAGTTGGTTCTGCAATGGTTCTGTACCGGCTCTACATAGCCACAGTGGTCATGTAGACGCGATAGAGATTCCAATTCTACATGGGGCTCCAAAATTTCTCCGGACTCAATTTATTTTGCATCGTTTTTGGGATATGACAGAAATGCCAGAAAATCGAACTTTGTCTCTCTGGCACTTTGATTGTCGTTGGCTACCGGAGACAGACAAGAGCCCGGCTGATGAGTCATTCAGTCATGACTGCGGAGGCTGTAACTCATTACAACCTATCTCGCTACAAGCACCAGCATTACTCGGCTTAAACCCCCGGTCCCTTAGACAGTCCCACTCATAATCCCATCAGTACTCCATTGATTCACTAAAACAGTGTCTGTGTCCAGAGTGGCATCCTGTTCTCTAGTTAGTGGCCTACTCGTGTCCAGTAGCTGTAGGTTCCCCCCCCCCTCCCCAGTCCCTGGTCTAAATGATCGTCGTTTGCAGCGAATGTGATGGCGTTCAAGTCGAGGGGCGGGTTTTCAGCCAACCACCTGCTTCTCCCTTAGCGCCAGCGTTCGCTGGGATAACTGGACGAGGGCGAGGAATTAGCGGCGCTTGTCTCGATGTGAACTGGCTCGACGTATTCCTCTTCGTCTGGTTCTTGATCATTCTTCCGAGGTGAAGATGATTAGGGAGACGGGGGGGATGGCGATGAGGAGGGAGAAGAGGATATTTGTGAGGATAACAGAGGAGTAGCGGGAGAGACGAGAGACTGAGGAGGGTGTTTGGCGATACGTATGGCATTAGAAAAACAGGTTGGTGAAAAACCGGTGTGCTGGCGTGGGTGCATAGAGCACGGGGCAGGGTGTGTGTGTGTGTGTGTGTTGGTGTACATGTGTGTGTATATGTGTGTGTGTGTGTGTGTGTAGTTGGCTGGCACCGGAGTCTCTCCCTGTGTTTAGCCGTTGCTTATCGATTGGAAACACCTACTCGGGCTTTAGAGAGCGTGGCGGCTGTTTGTCTCTCTCGTTTTTTTTCCGTCCTTCATCTTCCTCGCCTACTTCCAAATCAGCCATGTGGATGAAGCAGACACATGGCATTTACAAAGCAAGCCGTAAGAAAGGGACTTTGGCACACACACACACACACACACAGACAACCTCAAAGATTACTGTGAAGTAAGCCAATTTCTGGACTTGCCACCACTTCCTTGGTGTCAGCCCAATTCCTTAGTTACAGGTATAGCTACATTTTATTTTTCTAAAGCGGGCAAAGCTTCCTTCATGGGAACATTTAAATTAGCATTTCAATAGTGCTAGTCGTGCAAACATCACTTAAGGTTTGGTGAGGAGGGGGAGGGTTTGGAGAGAAAGGGAGGGGCGGGGGAGAACAAGAGACCTCATTGATGACGGTAATAAAAAGGTAAAGTACCTAGAAGAGCACAAACACACAGCCACTCACATACTTCCTAAAGTTACATCTGAAATTAAAATAGGTGCTGTACGCTGACATTTAGTATGCTAAACGGTAAGAGAGAGCGGGGTCTTGTTTCAGGCAGAAATGCCTGCAGCTGCAGTTTTTGCACGAGAGAGAGAGAGAGAGAAGTAGAAAGATGGATGGTTGTCCGTAGAAAACCCTTCAAAGAGAAATGAGACGTACGATGTCCCAGAGAGGTATATTTAAAAAGGTTAATCTTTGGCTATCATCCATGTTGGAAGCAAACATTAAACACAAAAACGAGAACACTTTACACCCGGTTCAGATACCAACCTATTGTGGGGTTCTTAGTCTGCGACTGTGGTCCTTATTCACGCATTCAGGGACGTTGGTCCCAGGCTGCATTAGCCACTAAGAGAGGTGTTTGTTAGGGCTTCAGTTACATGTAGAGGACTTCTACACACAGTACGATGAAAAAAACTGGCCTTTTAAACATGTCTTGTTCGGACATAATAGGTTACGGGCCAAGATAAATGGATGTTCAGATGATATATAAGTTGATACGTAATGTGTCCCTCTGTCTAATATACGTAGAGATATATATGTTTATCCAGGTACCGTCAGTCCAGATTAGGTTACGGGACTTCAGGCCACACAATGTTTTGTAACTACCTAGCTAGATGTATGTAACGTTAGAGGAAAGATTGTACACACTAAAACAAATAATATCAATATCTAGTAACTTACATGGGAGGTAGTACAGTTCTTTGTCGGTTTTACGTCTGATAGCTGTTGTAGCTGGTTAGCTATATGGCTCAGTTAGCATGTAGTGTGAGAAGTGTCGAATACGTTCAAACATTCCAAAGCTAGCGTTGCTCTTATTTCCACTTTCTCCGGACTGTGGCGTCGTGCTGCACCACAGCCGTGGCCGTTCAACGCTGCCATTTGTTCGTTTGCTCATCGCAACCGTTCGTGCTGTGTACGTGCGTACTTGTTGAACGACGGGTCTGATAATGACAGTTGGCCCTCGGGCTAATTTGATTGGTTGTGATGAGGGTATAAGTGTTGAACAGCATCTCACCCTGTGATGCCAAACATCTCCGCTCACTCGGCGCAAAAGCCGATTTATTACGAAACATTTATTCAATTATTGCAATGTTTATTTTTTTAAATAACACGTCGTGTGGGATTCGGTCTTATGGGTAATCGTAGTGTACTCCTGGCCCTCATTTATGATTGGCTATTGACTTCCTGGTCCTCCCCTCGTATACACACACACACGCACGCGTTTCTGCACTCTGTCACTCCTGCTCGCTAACACATCCTAACCGCTACCGAACCACACAAAAAACATGTAATTAATTAACTCCTTCCCTCCTTCTGTCCTTGTCCTCTTTAATGGTCCAAATTAATGAGTCATTTGCCTCAGACTGTCTGCGTCCTGAATGGAACTATCTTACGTTTAGTGTGTCTCTGTTGACTAGGGCAGGTCGGCCTCTCAGAGGGCTGTAGGCAGAAGGAGTGTGCTAGATGGAGACTAAGGTGCAGTTTGGGCCGCATGCTAGAAGTCAGTGTGAATGAGGGCAGGTCGTGGGAACCACACTGATATGCTCATATTATTAACTCTGCCAGATTGAAGGGTTGATTGAAATTAATCACTGCCGTTCCTCCCCCGTTCTTTTCCTCTCCCCCTCATTTCCCCTCACGTACTCCCCATCTTCTCACCCGTCTCGCTCCCCATTTTCTCTGTCTCCCTCAAACAGTATGTTCTCTTTGCCAGGGGCGCCGTTCATCATTTGGCCGACCGGGCGAGTAAAGAGAGACAAATATACATTAGCTGCATTGCTAACGGGGCGCACCAGCTGGGCTAACCCAAACCACTGCCATGAATCACCCATGAACTTCAGATATTTATAATAAATGCAGACCTATTCGGCGTGAACACACTCCAACAGCAGAGGAAAGGGATCCCCGCTGTATCGCCAGGCCACAAAACTGTCTGGAAAAAGACAAATAAAGACTAAACGTGCCGTTCGGTCATAACTAAGGATAGGCACATTGTTTTGGAATGGAGCTAAGGTTTAGGAAGGTCTTACAAATAACGTCCACCTGTTAAACTTCCAGGATTGTTTTCACGATGAAGGGAGGATGGCCGAGACGGGGTTTGTTAAACCGTTTCACTCCGACATACAAAATGGCGGCTCGCGGAATTGTTACCGAGCAAAAGTTTACATTCAGGGCATCTATCGAGCGCAAGCCGGTATACTGGAGAGTGTGTGTACTGAGTGTGTGTACTGAGTGTGTGTACCGAGTGTGTGTACCGAGTGTGTGTACCGAGTGTGTGTACCGAGTGT
>CM055741.1:4837659-4852659 GCA_029465975.1 Dallia pectoralis
CAGAGCCTGCAGTCAGAAAGCAGATTAATTAAAAAGCTTTACTGACACACACACACACACACACACACACACACACGGAGAGAGAAACAGACAGACGTCATTGCCTCATTAAAAAGGAAAAGACCATTATGAGTTATGTAACACAGAACCCAATTCACACACACACACAAACACACACACACAAACACACACAGACACACACACACACACACATGAACACTCTGTCACACAGTTGTCGACCACAGCACAGACCGAAAGCCCAACAAAGAAATCATTGATATCCTTCCTCCATTTTCAGGGCCCTAATAACTGGTCATGGACATGTCAGCAAATGTGTTCACAACGTCACTTCACTACATTAAGAGTCTGATAGGCACTAGCGCTGCGTGTTCCCTCACACTGTAAAAGCTAGCATTGCGCGCTAACCGACCCCGCTTCTTTAGTCACAGGGGATATGCCAACTAGAAATGGTTTCTTGTCGGACTGTTCGTGTTCTGGGTTTTGCTCTGTCTGCGCTGTTCGTGTACGTTTTAAAATGTGTGTTCTAAATGCTGCACCAAATTCCTTGTGTGTGTAAACAGACTCGGCGAATAAACCTGATTTTGATTCTGAGAGGGAAGACCACGACGCCCCATCTCTGATAGGTTTCGATCGAAACCGGAAAGAAAGTAAAGAAGAACAAAGAGAGCGTGACAAGGGATAAAAAGAAGGCTAATGTGAAGAATGGAAAAAATATAACGAGGAAGACAGGAAAGCGAAGAGACACCTTTTTTAAAAATTATTCCCACACACTTGTGGATAAACACATATCACGATAATAAATTACTGGGTTTCTGCCCGTCTAACCACCCAGCTGGTCACCAACGTGGCCAGCATCTATTTCGAAGTCCTCCAGTCTCCAGGGAAGAGAGAACCTCGGCTGCGGTATCGCCATGCCGACGCCCAGGCCTCCCAGCCACCCTGATGAGGAGGAGGAGCTTCGGGCATTCGCCGGGATTCCGTAGTCTCACCGGAACTGTTAGGGAGCACCTGGAACCCCGAACAGTGGCTTCTCTAGCATCGTCGCCAGGAATTATGGGAAAAACATTCTAGACCCACTGGAGAGAAATCTGACCAGATCCCTGGGGTTGAATCTGGTCGCGACACAGTTCCGTTTATTAGGGTCCCTGGGTTCCACAGCACACACATTTGCTGCTCCCACTGGGTTCGACAGAAGACCGTAAACATGTGGCGAGGAGTAACAAACAGTTACAATGCTCTGGGTTAGGGTTAGGGTTGGGTGCTAAATAAACAACCACCTATTCTGACCTTGTCAGCCCTTTGAGTTGAAACATTTAAGATTTACCGCCGGTACATACTGAAAACTTTTTTTCTCTCCGTATTTATGAAATTATATATAATTATGCATATTCTATGGAATATTTAATTATCGTTTAACAGCATTACTGTTTTTCCTCTCGCTGTTCCTCATCTTCTGTTCTCTTGGTTACGCCGGACAGTCGAGACATAAAACACAACATTGGTAGCTCTGTTGCCGTTTGAGCCGTCCATAGTATGACATGCCCCGAAAAAACCCTGTCTGAGGGACCTGTCTGTGCTGGCAGCACAAGCCCTGGAAACAGACTTATAAAAGAAACGAAACAACAACCAGGTCTAGACCGGTGTTTTGTTCCAGTGAGAGGAGGTGGGGGGGGCAGGTGGGGGGGGCTGAGTGAGTGTTCCATCCTGGAGCGCGGGAGGCGGGGTCAGAGGCACAGAGTGATGTCACACTGTGGTCTGGGTTGCCAAGCGATCGATCGCGCTACCTGTCTGGTACGGTGATGGGTCACTGTCAGCGGGGGATTTAAGTGGGGTAGGAGGTGAGGGTTGGTTGGGTGGGGGGGACGAGGGTGAGGGAGAAACGGAAGGACGGGGAGCGATGTAGAGGTAAAGGAGAGACGAGAGAGCTGAAGTGAGAAAGAGGCCTGGAGGGAAGATGAGGGAAGGAGGAAGAGCGGACGGAAAGGATGGAGGAAGAGTGGGAGAAATAATGAGAGGGCTAGAGTTTGAGGAGCGATGAAAGACTGCAGGGGAGGAAGGAGGTGAAGGAGAAAGGAGGCGAAAGGAACGGAAAGGGACGACGTCTCCAGAAACACGGACAGGGGGAGTACGAGTTCTCAGATGAAACGCTGTCAAACTACTTCAAACCGTTCAGCTCACTTCGTCTTCCTGCCTTACAACAGGCAAACGTCAAATGAAAGTCTCGTACAACACTTTGCCTCGCTTCTTTGACGGAAGACGGAAGAGAATAAGCTGCAAGGCCCTGAGGACCAGTGTTCTGGCCTTGTCCAATGAAATAACAGCGCTGTTGGATATCGTTCAAATAGCTAAATACGCCGCGCTACGGTTTGTAACTACACTAGATCTTGGGTTCTATTTCCCTGAGCCACAAACACCCCACCCTCCACCGCCACCCGCCACCACCAGTAAAAGCATCCGATCCTGCAGCGTACCAGCGAGCTACAGAGAACTACCGTTGTTGAGTGAGTGGAGAAAACCACCGCTCAGCCACCGCCGGCCAATACTGGGAGAGAACCGGTCAGCGGCCAGCTTCTGAGAACCGGGGTTGTGAGATAAGAAAACACCAGGTAGTCACTGCCGACCTGTGGAGCGGGATGAGATAGGGAGTGTTAGAGAGACACATATCGTCTGAGATGTTTCAATTATGCCCCGGGACTAGAGGAGAAGGAGAGCACAGAGAGGGGAGAGAAAGAGCGAGGACTGTAGAGGCGGCGATGGGATCGGTGAAAGGAGGAGACGAAACAGCAGCCTGCTGCCGTGACCCTGACTGGAGGAAATGTAGGAGGTAGAGAAGGAGGGAGGAAGAGGAAGGAGGGAGGAAGAGGAAGGAGACGCAGAGGTAGAGAAGGAGAGAGGAAGAGGAAGGAGGGAGATGCAGAGGAAGGAGATGCAGAGGTAGAGAAGGAGAGAGGAAGAGGAAGGAGGGAGATGCAGAGGAAGGAGAGAGACGCAGAGGAAGGAGGGAGACGTGTAGGTAGGAAGGAGAGAGACGTGTAGGTATAGAAGGAGACACAGAGGTATAGAAGGAGACACAGAGGTAGAGAAGGAGAGAGGGGTGTATGTAGGGAAGGACTATATATATATATATAAGACAGGAAGACATAGCGCAGGAGAAGTGGTGAATAAGACAGCTGGAGGCGGGGTAAACGTATGCAGGAGGAGACCACATTACCATACTATGAAATATGTTCTGGAAGAAAGGAGAAAGGATTTGTAGCGCTCTGGGGCATTTTGTTACACTTAGTGCGGCATGCGCTGTGAATATGTGCTACGGCTGAGATATGAGGAAAGATGGAGAGAAGCGGAAAAGAGATGGAGGGAGATTGAGATTGTAGAGAGAGTGGGGAGGGAGGGAGGGATTGGGAGAGAGTGGGAGAGACAGGCGTTTAGAAAACTGATGGAATTAGATTTTCTTTAAGTGGTTTTGATTGTCGCTTCGCTCTCTCTACTTATCCATCTTGTTCTGACTTTATCTGCCTCTTTCTCTCTGTTTCTCTCCCAGCATGTCTCCCCCTCTCTCTCTCCCTCTCTCTCTCTCCCTCTCTCTCCCCTCTCTCCTCTCTCTCTCTCTCTCTCTCCCTCTCTCTCTCTCTCTCCCTCCATCTCTCTCTCTCCCAGCATCTCTCTCCCTCTTTCTGACTGCTGAAATGGCAGTGTATCCCTGTGGATTTTATTGTCATATGCTTGGCATCTCTGATGGAGACAGTATGTGTGTGTGTGTGTGTGTGTGTGTGTGTTTATGAGTGTGTGTGTGTGTTTATGAGTGTGTGTGTGTGTTTATGAGTGAGTGTGTGTGTGTGTTTATGAGTGAGTGTGTGTGTGTGTTTATGAGTGAGTGTGTGTTTATGTACTTCAGATAAGTGTATGAGCACTAGTATTGTTATTGCTTTTAAGCAACAGGATGTTTTGAATCCACGACTTCCCATTGTATGTGCTGACGTACGTGTGTGTGTTTATGAGTGTGTGGGTGTGTGTGTGTTATGAGTGTGGGTGTGTGTGTGTTATGAGTGTGTGTGTGTGTGTGTGTGTTATGAGTGTGTGTGTTATATTCTATTGATCAATCATTTCCTTCTTTCTACCCTGCAACGGTCTCTAAAGCCACTTACCTAGATTGGACTAATGAACGTAACACACACACACACAGGCACGTGTTTCCAAACACACACACACACACACACACACACACAAGCAGACAGTGTTTAAACGCATATACACGCCTGTATGTTGCCAGGAAGTGGGGGGAGGTGCTGATACAGTTGGAACAATATAGAAAATAAATATGCGATATGATTCTAATGAATTGATAACTGTGTTAAATTGCCCAACACACAAAATGGTCGCCTGACGATAGAGAACAGAGGGACATTGGAAATACTAGAATTGCATTCATTTTTTGTCATGCATTTTAACATTGTCCTGATACTCTATTCTATATGCCTGTACCCACAGCTAGAACTGCTCCAGCTATGTAGTTAGTAGACGAGTTACCTGCTAGCCTGAAATTGTCTCATGCTGCTCTATCTGTCTTTAATCCACCTGTTCTCGTGCTGTTCTATCTGTCTTTAATCCACCCATTCTCATGCTGCTCTATCTGTCTTTAATCCACCTGTTCTCATGCTGCTCTATCTGTCTTTAATCCATCCATTCTCATTGCTGCTCTATCTGTCTTTAATCCACCCGTTCTCATGCTGCTCTATCTGTCTTTAATCCACCCATTCTCATTGCTGCTCTATCTGTCTTTAATCCACCTGTTCTCATGCTGCTCTATCTGTCTTTAATCCACCTGTTCCCATGCTGCTCTATCTGTCTTTAATCCATCCATTCTCATGCTGCTCTATCTGTCTTTAATCCACCTGTTCTCATGCTGCTCTATCTGTCTTTAATCCATCCATTCTCATGCTGCTCTATCTGTCTTTAATCCACCTGTTCTCATGCTGCTCTATCTGTCTTTAATCCACCTGTTCTCATGCTGCTCTATCTGTCTTTAATCCACCTGTTCTCATGCTGCTCTATCTGTCTTTATTCCACCCATTCTCATGCTGCTCTATCTGTCTTTAATCCACCCATTCTCATTGCTGCTCTATCTGTCTTTAATCCACCTGTTCTCATGCTGCTCTATCTGTCTTTAATCCACCTGTTCTCATGCTGCTCTATCTGTCTTTAATCCACCTGTTCTCATGCTGCTCTATCTGTCTTTAATCCATCCATTCTCATGCTGCTCTATCTGTCTTTAATCCACCTGTTCTCATGCTGCTCTATCTGTCTTTAATCCATCCATTCTCATTGCTGCTCTATCTGTCTTTAATCCACCCATTCTCATGCTGCTCTATCTGTCTTTAATCCACCCATTCTCATGATGCTCTATCCATCTTTATTTAACGGTTTCCCATAATTCCCTGCTCCCTCCTACCTTCCCAGGGCCTAATTGTGCTTGGGATTCTCCCACATAGGTGTGGCATCTGCTACCAAGCTGCCTCTTTGGGTGATTGTCTGGCTGTCTGAAGAGAGAGAGGGAGGCAGAAAGAGAAAGAGAGGGGGGAGAGAGAGAGAAAGACACAGGGAGAGCAAATAAAAGAAAGAAAGTGAAAGTGAAGAGAGGGAGACAGATTCAGCCATATCATCATTCCTGGTTCAGCGGTGCGTATTAAGTAACGGCCCCTGTGCTATAGCCGTACCATCAGAGGAAGAGGGGAGGAGGGGAGGGAGGAAACAGCGTGAAGGGAGGAGGGGAGGGAGGAAAGAGCGTGAAGGGAGGAGGATAGGGAGGAAAGAGCGTGAAGGGAGGAGGGGAGGTGTGTGTGTGTGTTTGTGAACGTTGTGGTGGCTGTGCTGTAACCACAAGCTACGGAAGCGAAATTGCCTCAGTGACAGTACTGCACACATCGTGTGGTGCTCCCTCACGGCTCAAGCGCGCACACACACACGCACACGCACACACACACACAGCTAGAAATGTCAGGTTATAGATTGCTAAACAAACATTATTGTTATGGCTATATTATTGTCACGGTGGACTGATTAATTAATCAGCAGTTGTGGCACGGCCCTGACATCATCTAGCCGGTGAGATTAAACCGACTGAACGAAAACAACCACACACACACACATCCAACTGTACATATCCACACATGCATCAGTGAATATGACTGTGTGGTCTGAACCGGTCTGAACCGGTTCTGTTTACACGCTACTTTAATCCCGGTCTCGACCCCTTTTGCCTTTTTGTCATTTACACAGTTGATGTTTAATTCATGGCGGACATATTATTGCGCTGAGCAATGTCTAACGGGGAACGATAGTGGCTGTGGAGAGCTCACTGGCATTGATCAAACCGCTGCTCTGATGGGCCACAATCTGACAGTTTGAGGCAAAGGTCCTCCCTGCCAAATCGCAGTGGTTGCTGATTAGCATACTTATTAGCATATGAGTTAGCATTCCCCTGATTTTCAGCCTTAAGCGTTAATGGGAGGAGCTACGTCTGTTTCTGAATCTGGGGCGGGGTCTATCTGTTAATGGGAGGGGCTACGCCTGATTATTAATCTGGGGCAGAGTCTATCGGTTTATTGGAGGAGCTACGTCTGATTCTGAATCTGGGGCGGAGTCTATCTGTTCATTGGAGGAGCTACGTCTGATTCTGAATCTGGGGCGAAGTCTATCTGTTCATTGGGCGTCTGATAGAGGGATAGGTGGTTCTTACAGATACAAGGGTATCATGTTATTATAAATATTGAACATGCTAAAACAACTATGAATGCACCACAGAAAATGTAGCTATTTTCCTTCTTTATTTATCTATTTATTGATGTATTTTTTTGTTCATTTGTTATTTACCATAATGATTTTTTTGTCATTCTGAGATGGTTCGGTTGCCAGTGGTTGAAAGTTGAAATGAACGTTCGGCGAAGTGAAAATGACGACGAACAACGAAATAATCTGTGAATTTTGTAAAAAAAATGAACCTATGACTGTTTTTATACAATGAGCTTGTTCTGTATCCAATATGTTTATTTGAGGTTGGGATAGAGGGATAGGTATTTAAATAAATAATAGGGTTGAAAATCAGAGATTTTCAAAAACGGTCGGATATGTGCAATGAAAACTGTAAACTGTAAAATCATTTGACAAAATAGAAAGTTCAAGAAGGAAACATTTGAGAAAAAATAAAAGTGTTATATTTGCATGATTTCCTGTATTTTTATCCAGCAGAAATTAAAAAATATATTGTTGTGTGAATTGAGTGGATGTACGTCAAACAATAACAACTTATTACGGAAATGAAAAAACAAAACGTTGTCCCCCTTTTTTGTGCCGGAGGTGTTACAGTTCTAGTTTCAATTCCAGTTCGGATTTTGCTGTTGTTTACATTTGCATTCATCGATGAAGTGTAACTTTGACATTAGTTTAAAAATTGACATTCTACGAGAATTCCTGTCAGTTAAATGTAAGCATTGGCAACAAATGACTTGTCTGAAGGTCTGGTTTAAAGTTGACGACACGATCCTGAGAGAGATATCGGGAGGATTGATCTAGGAGTGCGTTAAAGAGTTTAAAAAAGGAAAGACAAGATGAGATCGTTCTGGAAGCCAAAAAAACGTCAACTGCCGGGTTGGTTTCTTGAAAAGGGGAACGGTTCTCAATTCACGATAAATCCGGCAAACGCAAGTTGTCAGAGGTGAGTGGATGAGGGAAGCGAAGAGTCGGAGAACGTCTCCGTAGAACGTCTGCGGGAGGCAGGGGAGGACGATAGGGTCAGAGGTCAGGGCAGTCGGGTGACTGTACATAACGGGTTGGGCGATTTCGCCCGGATATAGAGCGTGGCCGGAGACGAGAGGTTAATGGACAGGCGTGTCTGTGTCTAAGAGACCAGTATTAAGCGGACGGGTTAGTGGGGATAGGGCGCCGACGTCATCAACCTTTAAAACGTCGTTGTCCAAGTAATTTAAAAGAGAGAGGGGATGGAGAGAACGTACAAGATGAGTTGAGGGGGGCGTGACATTTGGACTGACCTGGCGCCAGATATAAATGGAATTTAACGTTCTTTATATTCCAACAGTGAACAGAGAGGAGAGGGAGAGAGAGGAGAGAGAGAGGAGAGAAAGAGAGAGAGAGAGAGGGAGAGAGATGGAGAGAGAGAGAGAACAGTGCATGTACTCCCATTGAGACGGAGGGTGGAGGCTAGTATCTGGCGTCAGCATGTCAGATCTCCTTTAATGTATCAGGGCATAAATGTCACGTCAGCGACGCCCTGTCAGACCTGCTGCTGCTGTCACACTCAACATATCTCCACTATGTCCCTAATAGCCCTGACTAAACAACGCTGTCTTCCTCTTGCCTCTTATTCCACCTCTATCATATTCAGTCGTCTGTCTTACGTTTTTTCCCCCCTGCTTTACGTCACGTATTTAAGTCACTTAGGCTACACTTTCATCCAGAGCAATTGAAAGACACGCGCTCGTTCGCTTCCTCTGAAAGGAAACGGACTCCGCCCCTTCTCTTTGGAAATGGAAAAGCCGCTAAGTGGAAGTGGGTGAAATGAGCCTGAACAACGCGACCCCCTTCCAGGAGAGGAAATCAGTGTGGCACCTGGAACATTGAGCTAATGCTTCTGGTTAATCTGAGACTATTGTTTCAGAAGAGATGTATGGTACATTTTATGTTTATGGTCGGTTCAGAGGAGATTCTGCCCATATAAAAAGCCATTATTTCAGTTGAATTGAGAGCTCCACTATCACTAATGAGCACGGTTCAGTTAGTTATCTAATTCCTTACTCTCCCCCGTCACCTCCTTCGTACCTCCTCTTTCCTACTCGCTTCCTGCCCCGTCTCTCCTTCTGTTCCTCCACTCGGACTAAAATAGATGCGTTCTGCTACTTTGTTCTGCAACTGTGTTCTGTTCCTGAGTTCTCTTCCTGTGTTATGTTCCTGTGTTTTGTTCCTGTGTTCTGCTACTGTGTTTTGCTACTGTGTTCTGTTCCTGTGTTCTGCTACTATGTTCTGTTCCTGTGTTCTGTTCCTGTGTTCTGCTAATTTGTTCTGCTTCTGTGTTTTGCTACTGTGTTCTGTTCCTGTGTTCTGCTACTATGTTCTGTTCCTGTGTTCTGTTCCTGTGTTCTGCTAATTTGTTCTGCTTCTGTGTTTTGCTAATGTGTTCTGTTCCTGTGTTCTGCTATTGTGTTCTGCTACTGTGTTCTACTGTGTTTTGGTACCTGTGTTCTAATGTGTTCTACTGTGTTTTGGTACTGTGTTCTACTGTGTTCTGGTAGTGTGCCCCTCTTAGTCATTATTCAATAAGAGGGGAACCTGCTAGATGAACCTTCACAAAGATCTCCAGAAGAAACTCAGAATAGCAGCAGAAGTGGGTAAATACAGAACTAGAACCCTCCATCAGCTTCTAACACACACCCCCCCCCCACACACACACACACACACACGCACGCACACACACACGCACACACTCCCACACACACTCTACCCACTGGTATTGCCCAGAGACTCTTCATCGGCTACATAAACTGCCTCCATCGATCACATCGATCTCCTGACCAGACAACGAACAGTCCCAGTAAAGTTCAGGACCTAACAACACCCAGATGAGCCATGGGGGGTCTAATCACTCCCGTCGGGGTATGTATCCATCCACTGTCGGATCCTCGTTATCTAAAAAAATATTATCCCTCAGAACTGTAGTTTTCTGTTGTTCCTGGTGGTGGGAGACACCAAATGAACCCCCAGGCTGTATCCCACTATCTGACTGGTAGCACCCCACTATCTTACCGGGAGCACCCCACTATCTGACTGGGAGCACCCCACTATCTGACCGGGAGCACCCCACTATCTGACCGGGAGCACCCCGCTATCTGACTGGGAGCACCCCACTATCTGACCGGGAGCACCCAACTATCTGACCGGGAGCACCCCACTATCTGACCGGGAGCACCACGCTATCTGACCGGGAGCACCCCACTATCTGACCGGGAGCACCCCGCTATCTGACTGGGAGCACCCCGCTATCTGACTGGGAGCACCCCACTATCTGACTGGGAGCACCCCACTATCTGACTGGGAGCACCCCACTATCTGACTGGGAGCACCCCAATATCTGACCGGGAGCACCCCACTATCTGACTGGGAGCACCCCAATATCTGACCGGGAGCACCCCACTATCTGACTGGGAGTACCCCGCTATCTGACTGGGAGCACCCCACTATCTGACTGGGAGCACCCCACTATCTGACCGGGAGCACCACGCTATCTGACCGGGAGCACCCCACTATCTGACCGGGAGCACCCCACTATCTGACTCGGAGCACCTAACAAGTACGAGAACTGATTGCCTGCTTACCTTAATCTATCATTGCCTCTGTTCAGGGACGACCAGCGTTATTCACCAGTGAGTGGTCATAATGTTTTGGCTCATCTGTGTATTAATTAAGTCTCATTAAGAACATATCTGTACTCTGTTAACCTCTACTATTCCAGACCAATGTGGTCATCACTGATTGGATGAGCCAATCCAACCCATGTGATTTTCTTTTTCTTGTGCAGAAAACTGATGCAACTAATATAAATGTATCTATTGTTGAGCATTTTTCTCTCTTTCATACACACACACACACACATACACGCTCACACATGCACAGTATTGGCCTATAAAATATAATGTGTATACAAGTTAATAAAATCCTCACATACACACACAGAGAGAGTGAGCCACACACACACACACACGCACGCACACATAAAGACCTTACTCAGCACAGTGGGCCTATTAAACTATAATGTGTTTTGGGAAATAAAGCCAATTGCTCCTATTTCACCACAGAACACTGGGTTTTGCCAGATTGCTTGTGGAGACCAGGAACATAACGAGGTACATTACGACATCCCATTAATGACAGACTGGTCATGACAGACCTTACCATCTTCTCACCTCCCACATGACGGTACAAATTGCCAGTCCTCACCGTACGTTACCATGACATTTCCCACAAGTGTGCGTCCGTTGAAGAAGCATTTATCTTTTTACGATTACGTTATACCTAGCAAACTATGCATAACAGCAGCCAGAGTCATCTAACTAGCTAGCCACATGACTAAAGAGTCGCCGAAAGTTCATCAGCATTTTCCCCCCGTCGGTGTCAAGTTACTTTAAATGGCCTGTTTACATTTCAGACACACAATGAAGCAACTTCTGTGAGTTACTTTTAATGTCAGTATGGGCGGTAAAAGCGTATTAGCTAGCATGTCAGCTGCAATATCAGTTCAAATACGTAAACATACACATTAGACCGTTCACAGCAACATGTCATTAATAACCTTGCGGACGGAAAAAACTGAACATCCCAGCTCAACTCATCACCGTACTTTATAAAAAAAAAACGAATTCAGCTTTTGCAGAGAATGTTCAGCGAAGTTTAGCAACTACAGACATGAAAGCGAGCCGTTTTCGATCTGACAGATGTACTTTTTTCGGTTTCTTTTCGATGATCAAGGTTAGTCCCCGTTTCAGATGCTGCAATTTTTCGCAGACCAAAGAAATGCACACTGACTAGTTCTTTGAAGCCGCCCCCAGAGACGGTTTGGTTTCGGCAGTAAACGAGCCCCGCTCCTCCGCTGTGGACAAACAAACCAGTATCTGAATTCCATACGCCTTAGAAGGGTGTAGACACAGAGCATCTGAGAAAACAGGAGTGATCTCTAGGCGTCGAGCATCGTGAAGGCTTCTGGATCTCGATTGGACGTCACATCAACCAGAAAGAGCAACACTTGCTTGGATCAGACAGGAAGTGCTACAGCATCGCCGGACGTGCCCCCGGGCTGCAGTGGAGACTCACAGCTCTGGACGATGTCAGCCAGTCTGTCTCACACACCGGGTAGCAGAACGTCCCCCCTTCCCCGGGGCGAGGACGTTCCCACCTTCGCTGTTCGGGCGAATTTATGGCTCGGACGAAACAGAAGCCGAGCACTCGGCTGATTCCCTGCAAACCTGGACTCATGCATTGTTCATGAGTTGGGCGTAATGGAGCGCGTTGTTCATGTTGTGAACGGACTGTGTTGGTACTGATGCCTGTCAGGGCTGGTAGGCTGCAGAGTCAGTCACACACACACACACACATGGTCACACACACGCGCACACACACACGGTCACACACACGCGCACACACACACACATGTGAGCTGTGATAATCAGAGATACTGTAAATAACACGACATGAGAGCTGTGATAATCAGAGATACTGTAAATAACATAACATGAGAGCTGTGATAATCAGAGATACTGTAAATAACACGACATGAGAGCTGTTATAATCAGAGATACTGTAAATAACACGACATGAGAGCTGTGATAATCAGAGATACTGTAAATAACACGACATGAGAGCTGTGATAATCAGAGATACTGTAAATAACACGACATGAGAGCTGTGATAATCAGAGATACTGTAAATAACACGACATGAGAGCTGTGATAATCAGAGATACTGTAAATAACACGACATGAGAGCTGTGATAATCAGAGATACTGTAAATAACACGACATGAGAGCTGTGATAATCAGAGATACTGTAAATAACATGACATGAGAGCTGTGATAATCAGAGATACTGTAAATAACACGACATGAGAGCTGTGATAATCAGAGATACTGTAAATAACATGACATGAGAGCTGTGATAATCAGGCACTCTAAACTCGTCCTCAATCTTCTCTCCTACAGAGTGAAAGTCCATGTTTACAAACAGACTCAAGTGGTTGGTATCAATTAGGGTGAAACACAGCATGGTGTGAGAGGAGAGAGGGAGGGAGGAGGTAGGGGGGAGGGAGTTAGGGAGGAGGGAGGGAGGGTTGGAGGGATGGAGGGAGGGAGGAGGGTGGGAGGGGGTCGGAAGGGAGGTGGGATGTGGGAGAGGAGATGATATACTTTATGGCGATATGGAGAGAGATTCAATTAAGTACGTTTGTTTGCGCCGGTTATGTTGCCGGGATAGTTTATCTTGAGATGCTAATCATTAAATGTCCAAACTTTTCCAATCGGACACAGCGTTTGCATTTGTAAATACATTGATGCAACTGTTTTATACCTGCATGGAGATCCTGCTCACACACACACACACACACACTCGCACGCACGCACACACGCACACACACACACACACACACGCACACAATGATGATGATGGGAGCAGGCAGAAATCAATTAGGAAATAATTTAATTTTTGGTCTTTCTGTCAGGAAGACAGAAGTATGAAATAGGCTGTCTGCTTTCAGGGCTAATAAGAGTCCAGTCTAACGTAGTGGATTATAGACCGTCTGGAAGGATTTGGAAGGATAAATCAGTAATTATTCATAACCTTATCCGTAAATAGCAAATCACATTTAGAATGAGAAATGAAAGCAACAAGAAAAGCATTTCTTGTGAGATAGCAGCTATGGTGACTAGGATATTGTTTTATCTAACCTAACAACCCATCAACAAGATCTCACAGGCTCTCATCTATATATATTTGTCTTCCTCTGTGGCAGATAAAAACCTAGAGGTAAAATAAAAGCAAATGTTAAGTGAAGGATGAGGAGGTGAACACGTTCTGCCAAACAACTGTGGGTTCTCCATCCAGGGGGCTTTGGAAAATAAACCTTCTAGTCAGATAGAACATCATGCACCATGTTGAGTTTCGACCTGGTTCCCAACCAAGGTACGGGAGTCCGGTAGAGAAGCAGTATGCAGCGGAGGGGCTTGCATCTTGGTGCCGGTGAAGTGAAAAAACGGTTTCTTTGTCCCTGTCAAAACCCGGTGCTCCGAAAAAATAAAGTAAACAGACTGTTACCCTGGTAATAGACAGCCGTGGTAATTATCGTGGTATTTCTCCAAAATTGAAACTATTGCAACAGAAAGAAAAAGACAAAACACAGACTTTGACTGTGTCCAAATGAACCCTGGTAGGGTTGTGTTGCCTAGACAATAAGGAAGTAGTGTGTTACCTAGATAATAAGGAAGTAGTGTGTTACCTAGACAATAAGGAAGTAGTGTGTTAACTAGTCAATAAGGAAGTAGTGTGTTACCTAGACAATAAGGAAGTAGTGTGTTAACTAGACAATAAGGAAGTAGTGTGTTACCTAGACAATAAGGAAGTAGTGTGTTAACTAGACAATCAGGAAGTAGTGTGTTGCTTAAACAATAAGAAAGAAGTGTGTTACTTTGACATTAAGAAAGAAGTGTGTTGTCTAGGCAATAAGGAAGTAGTGTGTTACCTAGACAATAAGGAAGTAGTGTGTTACCTAGACAATAAGGAAGTAGTGTGCTAACTAGACAATAAGGAAGTAGTGTGTTAACTAGACAATAAGAAAGAAGTGTGTTGCCTAGACAATAAGAAAGAAGTGTGTTGTCTAGGCAATAAGAAAGTAGTGTGTTACCTAGACAATAAGAAAGAAGTGTGTTGCTTAGACAATAAGGAAGGAGTGTGTTACCTAGACTATCAGGAAGTAGTGTGTTACCTAGACAATAAGGAAGGAGTGTGTTACCTAGACAATCAGGAAGTAGTGTGTTAACTAGACAATAAGGAAGTAGTGTGTTACCTAGACAATCAGGAAGTAGTGTGTTGCTTAAACAGTAAGAAAGAAGTGTGTTGCTTAGACATTAAGAAAGATGTGTGTTGCCTAGGCAATAAGGAAGAAGTGTGTTGTCTAGGCAATAAGGAAGAAGTGTGTTGCTTAAACATTAAGGAAGAAGTGTGTTGCCTAGACAATAGGAAAGAAGTGTGTTTCTAAGCCAATAAGAAAGAAGTGTGTTTCTAAGCCAATAAGAAAGAAGTGTGTTGTCTAAGCAATAAGACACAATTTCAGCCACAGTTTGTCATGGTAGCAAGTCTGCACTTTCTTTATCCTCCTGTTCTGTGTCCATATTTTGCTCGTTCTAATCTCTGACACACACACACACACAC
>CM055741.1:4857659-4862659 GCA_029465975.1 Dallia pectoralis
TGAAACCGTGAGTTAAGTTACTAATGAACTTAAAGGGATGGTTCAACGAAATTACACAAGGAAACTTTGGTGTAAAAACTGTACAGCTATTTTAGTAAGTACACTGATATAAACATACACCAATTACTGTACAAACTGTACAATCACAGCTATTTTATCGTTTTGGTGAACTGCCCTTTGAAACAAATTGTACTGAGATCCTCGACAAAGCATTTCTACTCCTGTAAACAATTATTTGTTTTTCAAGACACATGATTTACATGACATTGTTTGCATCAATCCAATGCATTTTTATGAATTGATTTAAAGTGGCAATCAGCAAATAGCTACATGTGTCTTCTCTTAAATACTTAAATGCAATAAGTTAATGTCTCATGAGCAGAAACCTCAAGCTTGTTCATGTTTGCAGTCAACCAACACCTTAAAGGAAAATCAAAAAACAAGCTTTATCCCCATTTTAGAGGGAATGTTATAGAGTCCCGTCGCTCAGCTTTGAGTACCAGAACCATAGACGTATAGGGAAGCTTTGAGTACCAGAACCATAGACGTATAGGGAAGTTTTGAGTACCAGAACCATAGACGTATAGGGAAGCTTTGAGTTCCAGAACCATAGACGTATAGGGAAGCTTTGAGTACCAGAACCATAGACATATAGGGAAGCTTTGAGTTCCAGAACCATAGACGTATAGGGAAGCTTTGAGTACCAGAACCATAGACGTATGGGGAAGCTTTGAGTGCCAGAACCATAGGCGTATAGGGAAGCTTTGAGTACCAGAACCATAGACATATAGGGAAGCTTTGAGTACCAGAACCGTATAGGGAAGCTTTGAGTACCAGAACCATAGACGTATAGGGAAGCTTTGAGTACCAGAACCATAGACGTATAGGGAAGCTTTGAGTACCAGAACCATAGACATATAGGGAAGCTTTGAGTACCAGAACCATAGACGTATGGGGAAGCTTTGAGTGCCAGAACCATAGACGTATAGGGAAGCTTTGAGTACCAGAACCGTAGACGTATAGGGAAGCTTTGAGTACCAGAACCATAGACGTATAGGGAAGCTTTGAGTACCAGAACCATAGACATATAGGGAAGCTTTGAGTACCAGACCCGTAGACGTATAGGGAAGCTTTGAGTACCAGAACCATAGACGTATAGGGAAGCTTTGAGTACCAGAACCATAGACGTATAGGGAAGCTTTGAGTACCAGAACCATAGACGTATAGGGAAGCTTTGAGTACCAGAACCATAGACGTATAGGGAAGCTTTGAGTACCAGAACCATAGACATATAGGGAAGCTTTGAGTTCCAGAACTATAGACGTATAGGGAAGCTTTGAGTACCAGAACCATAGACGTATGGGGAAGCTTTGAGTGCCAGAACCATAGACGTATAGGGAAGCTTTGAGTACCAGAACCATAGACGTATAGGGAAGCTTTGAGTTCCAGAACCATAGACGTATAGGGAAGCTTTGAGTACCAGAACCATAGACATATAGGGAAGCTTTGAGTTCCAGAACCATAGACGTATAGGGAAGCTTTGAGTACCAGAACCATAGACGTATGGGGAAGCTTTGAGTGCCAGAACCATAGACGTATAGGGAAGCTTTGAGTACCAGAACCATAGACGTATAGGGAAGCTTTGAGTTCCAGAACCATAGACGTATAGGGAAGCTTTGAGTACCAGAACCATAGACGTATAGGGAAGCTTTGAGTTCCAGAACCATAGACGTATAGGGAAGCTTTGAGTTCCAGAACCATAGACGTATGGGAAGCTTTGAGTTCCAGAACCATAGACGTATAGGGAAGCTTTGAGTTCCAGAACCATAGACATATAGGGAAGCTTTGAGTACCAGAACCGTAGACGTATAGGGAAGCTTTGAGTACCAGAACCATAGACGTATAGGGAAGCTTTGAGTACCAGAACCATAGACGTATAGGGAAGCTTTGAGTACCAGAACCATAGACGTATAGGGAAGCTTTGAGTACCAGAACCATAGACATATAGGGAAGCTTTGAGTACCAGAACCGTAGACGTATAGGGAAGCTTTGAGTACCAGAACCGTAGACGTATAGGGAAGCTTTGAGTACCAGAACCGTAGACGTATAGGGAAGCTTTGAGTACCAGAACCATAGACATATAGGGAAGCTTTGAGTACCAGAACCATAGGCGTATAGGGAAGCTTTGAGTACCAGAACCATAGACGTATAGGGAAGCTTTGAGTTCCAGAACCATAGACGTAAAGGGAAGCTTTGAGTACCAGAACCATAGACATATAGGGAAGCTTTGAGTACCAGAACCATAGGCGTATAGGGAAGCTTTGAGTACCAGAACCATAGACGTATAGGGAAGCTTTGAGTACCAGAACCATAGACGTATAGGGAAGCTTTGAGTTCCAGAACCATAGACGTATAGGGAAGCTTTGAGTTCCAGAACCATAGACGTATAGGAAGCTTTGAGTACCAGAACCATAGACGTATAGGAAGCTTTGAGTTCCAGAACCATAGACGTATAGGGAAGCTTTGAGTACCAGAACCATAGACGTATAGGGAAGCTTTGAGTTCCAGAACCATAGACGTATAGGGAAGCTTTGAGTTCCAGAACCATAGACGTATGGGGAAGCTTTGAGTTCCAGAACCATAGACGTATAGGGAAGCTTTGAGTTCCAGAACCATAGACGTATAGGGAAGCTTTGAGTACCAGAACCATAGACGTATAGGGAAGCTTTGAGTTCCACAACCATAGACGTATAGGGAAGCTTTGAGTACCAGAACCATAGACGTATAGGGAAGCTTTGAGTTCCAGAACCATAGACATATAGGGAAGCTTTGAGTACCAGAACCATAGACGTATAGGGAAGCTTTGAGTACCAGAACCATAGACGTATAGGGAAGCTTTGAGTACCAGAACCATAGACATATAGGGAAGCTTTAAGTACCAGAACCATAGACATATAGGGAAGCTTTGAGTACCAGAACCATAGACATATAGGGAAGCTTTGAGTACCAGAACCATAGACATATAGGGAAGCTTTGAGTACCAGAACCATAGACGTATAGGGAAGCTTTGAGTACCAGAACCATAGACATATAGGGAAGCTTTGAGTACCAGAACCATAGACATATAGGGAAGCTTTGAGTACCAGAACCATAGACATATAGGGAAGCTTTGAGTACAAGAACCATAGACATATAGGGAAGCTTTGAGTACCAGAACCATAGACATATAGGGAAGCTTTGAGTACCAGAACCATAGACGTATAGGAAGCTTTGAGTACCAGAACCATAGACGTATAGGGAAGCTTTGAGTTCCAGAACCATAGACGTATAGGGAAGCTTTGAGTTCCAGAACCATAGACATATAGGGAAGCTTTGAGTACCAGAACCATAGACGTATAGGGAAGCTTTGAGTTCCAGAACCATAGACATATAGGGAAGCTTTGAGTACCAGAACCATAGACGTATAGGGAAGCTTTGAGTTCCAGAACCATAGACATATAGGGAAGCTTTGAGTACCAGAACCATAGACATATAGGGAAGCTTTGAGTACCAGAACCATAGACATATAGGGAAGCTTTGAGTACCAGAACCATAGACATATAGGGAAGCTTTGAGTACCAGAACCATAGACGTATAGGGAAGCTTTGAGTTCCAGAACCATAGACATATAGGGAAGCTTTGAGTACCAGAACCATAGACATATAGGGAAGCTTTGAGTACCAGAACCATAGACATATAGGGAAGCTTTGAGTACCAGAACCATAGACATATAGGGAAGCTTTGAGTACCAGAACCATAGACGTATAGGGAAGCTTTGAGTACCAGAACCATAGACATATAGGGAAGCTTTGAGTACCAGAACCATAGACGTATAGGGAAGCTTTGAGTTCCAGAACCATAGACATATAGGGAAGCTTTGAGTACCAGAACCATAGACATATAGGGAAGCTTTGAGTACCAGAACCATAGACGTATAGGGAAGCTTTGAGTACCAGAACCATAGACGTATAGGGAAGCTTTGAGTTCCAGAACCATAGACATATAGGGAAGCTTTGAGTACCAGAACCATAGACGTATAGGGAAGCTTTGAGTTCCAGAACCATAGACATATAGGGAAGCTTTGAGTACCAGAACCATAGACATATAGGGAAGCTTTGAGTACCAGAACCATAGACATATAGGGAAGCTTTGAGTACCAGAACCATAGACATATAGGGAAGCTTTGAGTACCAGAACCATAGACATATAGGGAAGCTTTGAGTACCAGAACCATAGACATATAGGGAAGCTTTGAGTACCAGAACCATAGACGTATAGGGAAGCTTTGAGTACCAGAACCATAGACGTATAGGGAAGCTTTGAGTTCCAGAACCATAGACGTATAGGAAGCTTTGAGTTCCAGAACCATAGACATATAGGGAAGCTTTGAGTACCAGAACCATAGACGTATAGGGAAGCTTTGAGTTCCAGAACCATAGACATATAGGGAAGCTTTGAGTACCAGAACCATAGACGTATAGGGAAGCTTTGAGTTCCAGAACCATAGACATATAGGGAAGCTTTGAGTACCAGAACCATAGACATATAGGGAAGCTTTGAGTACCAGAACCATAGACATATAGGGAAGCTTTGAGTACCAGAACCATAGACATATAGGGAAGCTTTGAGTACCAGAACCATAGACGTATAGGGAAGCTTTGAGTACCAGAACCATAGACATATAGGGAAGCTTTGAGTACCAGAACCATAGACGTATAGGGAAGCTTTGAGTTCCAGAACCATAGACATATAGGGAAGCTTTGAGTACCAGAACCATAGACATATAGGGAAGCTTTGAGTACCAGAACCATAGACGTATAGGGAAGCTTTGAGTACCAGAACCATAGACGTATAGGGAAGCTTTGAGTTCCAGAACCATAGACATATAGGGAAGCTTTGAGTACCAGAACCATAGACGTATAGGGAAGCTTTGAGTTCCAGAACCATAGACATATAGGGAA
>CM055741.1:4872659-4875159 GCA_029465975.1 Dallia pectoralis
CAAATAGATCAGACCAAAACCTGTCCAGTTTAATAAAGATCGGACCATAACCGTTCCAGTTTTATGCTCTTTCTGCCGTATGCCCCCCGGACTTATGTATGTCCCACGTCCTTCTGTGTGCATGAGTAATTTCATTTATCGCCCATTTGTAGTAAGCCTATTAATAATTATTGTTTATATTCGTTTAATTTCGATACAAAACAATATTTTGTTGAAGTCTCTTGTAGGCTATATGAATACACTGTGGTTCATTCGTTATTAATTATTGAGTGCAATAGGCGCATGACACATGAATGGGGCTGTATGTATTTGGCGGAATTCGTTCTGTGTATTTAGTGAAACATATTTCTTTATGAACGTACCTCTTTTTGTATAGTTCAACCAAGCCAATCAGACTATTGTCTATATGTGTTCTCGTAGTATTTGTCTGTGTATCGCCCATTCAACCATTGCCATATAGGCTCAGTGAAGTGTGATCGGTGTCTGGGTACAGGAATTAGGGTACCAACGCCCAGCGGCGTTGGATTTTGGCAACAGGAAGGCAGTTTAGGTATCAAAAAACATGTAAATAGTAGTTTTATATATTCTTCGGTTTGTGATTTTGCAATTCTGAAAACGGGACAAGGTAAAATGCACGTATTTAGGAAAAGTCATGGAAGGACGTCGGCTGTAGCTTTTCAACATGATATATGTATTTTAATTACTAACCGCTGTGTGTTTTCGGACAAATTATTTATTTGTGCTCACTGTACTGAATATAGGCAAAACGAATATAATGGCAGATTGTGCAGACATGATCGAGCATATGTTTAAGATTGAAGTATTTACGTGAATGGGTGCACGCTCTAGCGACGCTGGGGGTGGGCTTTTCTTCAAAAGTAGATAGCCATTGGCGGGATAAGCCACATCAGAAAAAAACAGTCTGACTCTGGACGAAATACAGCCAATGGAAATACAGCCTCTACATGTCATACTTAGATATTTTGCTAGAAAAAATTGTGGGCGATAATTTCTACGCTGGTCTCGACTGGTCTCGGAAGAATTTACGAGTCCTTACTGTCCGAGACCGAGTCGAGACCGAGTCCAAATGTAACCGAGACCGAGACGAGACCGAGACCTTAAAAAAGTGGTCTCGAGACCGGTCTCGAGACCGAGACCGGTCTCGAGTACTACAGCTCTGGTTATTGGCCTTCTACTTAATCGTCTTAAACTCCAAATGTATATCCGCTGGCCACAACGATATGTTTTACTAATTATTTTACTATTTCAGCCACCCAACCATTATATGTCTTCAATTTATAAAAATGTTATCTATGGATATTGCTTTAGACAAGTTGTAAACTTTCGCAACAGACCAGATATCGTGTAATATCAAATTGACCTGTGTTTTCTTTTTTTTTACTAAACTCTGTTTAGTAGTTACAACTTTCTAGTAAACACTCAAAAAACACATAGATCAACATTAGTCAACATTTTCAGAATAATAAAAAGTTGTTACTAAGGTGTCTGATCATTTCTTTTCTAGCTACGTCGCTAGCCGACAACCGGAATATAACTACAGTTCAACTGAACATTTTCAAATGCTATTCAATGAAAAGATAACTAACAATTTCAACTTTAACGTCAGCCGTTTCCTGGGAGGAGTCACCCGAAAACGTGCACATGTGTATGGGTGAAGTGTATAAAACGTGCACATGTTTATGGGTGAAGTGTAAAAAACGTGCACATGTTTATGGGTGAAGTGTATAAAACGTGCACATGTGTATGGGTGAAGTGTATAAAACGTGCACATGTGTATGAGTGAAGTGTAAAAAACGTGCACATGTGTATGGGTGAAGTGTTAAAAACGTGCACATGTGTATCGGTGAAGTGTATAAAACGTGCACATGTGTATGGTTTAAGTGTAGAAAACGTGCACATGTGTACGGGTGAAGTGGATGAACACAGTGTTGGAGGGTCAGTAGGGGTTGGGGTGAGGTTTAACTCTCTGGTCTCAATATGAACGCCCACCACCCCGGAACAGTGAAGGGGACATGTCCCATTTGGAGGTGCTGTTAAACAGGTGACCTCGCTATCTGTGGTCACTAAAGATCCCAGGTTAACACACATGGCAACCTAATTATCCCCTCTGATTGGCTCATTCATCTTCTCACCTCCCCCTGTACGTGTCTCCAGTCTGTTGCAGCCAATGAGCATGTGTTCCCCGTGAACAAATCCCTTAAAGGAAAAGATGCGTAAAAAATTACAAATAAATAGGCCCTGAGTTCAACAACACACTGCATTTGGCTGACAGATATTTCAAATGACTAAACGTACTCAATAACAGGGAAACATCTGGATAGACGGATCATTCCAGGCTAAAAACAACAACACACCTGACTATATAGCCTTTATTGCCCACCTGGTACATCTGCAATTCAAGAGCTACCAAGCAGTGCAAGGTCAAAGTTCAAAGTTATTTCCTTTTTCGTTTCATTCCGTTTGAATGCCGGTTCTTCTT
>CM055741.1:4882659-4897659 GCA_029465975.1 Dallia pectoralis
TGAAGAAATGTGGCCAGTGGTAAATAAGAGAACATGTCTCCAGTGTTCTGCTACCTCCTAAAGCTCCACAGAGAAGAGATGATGGTAAACACACATACTCATTTATATCATATCCAGCAGGAGAGTCCTCCCCTCCTCACTAAACCTTTCATTTACAGCCGATAAACTGTCACAAAGTGAGAAGAACAGAATGGTCGTGTGTGTGTGTGTGTGTGTGTGTGTGTGTGTGACTGCGGATGTGTTTGTGTGTCTGTGATTGCAGATGTGTGTGTGTGTGTCTGTGACTACGGATGTGAGTGTTTGCGTGTGTGTGTGTCTGTTTTACTCCCCGGAGTAGTGAAGTTATGGAATGATGTAGTCAGGGGAGTCCTTCAGCTAGAAATATAGTCATCAGGCGTTGCCGTGGTACTCGTTGCCGTGGTGCTCGTTGCCGTGGTACTCGTTACTGTGCAGAGTGTTGCCGGGCACCTGTTTCTCTGCAATGCCGTTGAGACCGCTCATCCAACGTTCTTCGCCAAGAATGGCGGTGAAAGCGAATCCGTTTTCCTGTTAACTCGTATCTGTTTTCCTGCTAACTCGTATCCGTTTTCCTGTTAACTCAAATCCGTTTTCCTGTTAACTCGTATCCGTTTTCCTGTTAACTCGTATCCGTTTTCCTGTTAACTCGTATCTGTTTTCCTGTTAACTCGAATCCGTTTTCCTGTTAACTCGTATCCGTTTTCCTGTTAACTCGTATCCGTTTTCCTGTTAACTCGTATCTGTTTTCCTGTTAACTCGAATCCGTTTTCCTGTTAACTCGTATCCGTTTTCCTGTTAACTCGAATCTGTTTTCCTGTTAACTCGTATCCGTTTTCCTGTTAACTCGTATCCGTTTTCCTGTTAACTCGAATCTGTTTTCCTGTTAACTCGTATCCGTTTTCCTGTTAACTCGTATCCGTTTTCCTGTTAACTCGTATCCGTTTTCCTGTTAACTCGTATCCGTTTTCCTGTCAACTCGTATCCGTTTTCCTGTCAACTCGTATCCGTTTTCCTGTTATCTGACTGGTTAAGTATTTGTTTGCCGTAACCGGATATCACCCGGCTCTCTGGTCTCTCAGACACGATAATTAGCCGTATCCATATTGCGTCTCTATGGTAACAGCGCTGCGGTGCTTCTATACTCACCAGCGTCGGGCTGTTCCTGTTGCGTTCTGGTCCCTGATGTTTCCGATCATGACCTGATGTTGTGCATTTCAGAATCGGATCACAGCGCGTGTTTAAATACACCGTCAGCGTGTGCCCAAGCTCAGGACACAATGCAAACATTTTGGACAGGTATAAACAGGGACCCTGAGCGCCACGATCTGGTCCGTCTTGTTCACGTCTCGAGAATCGTTGGATGCCGTGTACGTGACTCGCATTAATATTAAAGATGCAGACTGGGACCTTTCTGAAGCCCTCATTTTGGATTAGATGTCCCCTAGAAGAGAAACCGACACCTCAGCAGGTCGTATGAATGAACGTGCTTCTGAAGACAACGGGCACAAGTTGATATCCTGAAAATGGCTGATAGAATATTAGATTGTTATTTCTAAGTAGCATGTTTGTAAATAAGTTGTATCGTCGTATTATTGGGTTAGTTAAGGTTCAGAAAAATGGACGACCAAAGTTTTTCATTTGAGCGAGTCTGTGGTCCTTGAAGAGAGAAACGGCTTCTTTCGGAGGAGACGCAGCTCAGAGAACAAGTGGAAAGCCGTTCTAGAACTCACAGTGCACACAGGAAGTCAGACGGGACATGTGGAGTAAGGGGCGGGACGTTGTGGAGGAAGGGGCGGGACATGTGGAGGAAGGGGCAGGACATGTGGAGGAAGGGGCGAGACATGTGGAGGAAGGGGCGGGACATGTGGAGGAAAAAGCGGGACATGTGGAGGAATGGGCGGGACATGTGGGGGAAAGGGCGGGACATGTTGAGGAAGGGGCGGGACATGTGGAGGAAGGGGCGGGGCATTTGGAGAAAAAGGCGGGACATGTGGAGGAAGGGGCGGGTCATGTGGAGGAAGGGGCGGGATATGTGGAGGAAAAGGCGGGACATGTGGAGGAAAAGGTGGGAAAGGTTGAGGAAGGGGCGGGACATGTTGAGGAAGGGGCGGGACATGTGAAGGAAAAGTCGGGACATGTGGAGGAAGGGGCGGGACATGTTGAGGAAGGGGCGGAGCATGTGGAGGAAGGGGCGGGACATGTGGAGGAATATCCAACAATCGTTTTACTTATTGTTTGCAGGTCTCTATCTCCTCTGTGCTCTTTGAACCCCTCCACTCCACCTCAGTCTAATTGCCTCTCTTTTTCTCTCCTCTATCAAGTATGGTCTCTCCCTCCCACTGTCTCTACCCCACTGTCTCTCTCCTACACTTTCTCCCTGACAAAACCACAGTCCCTCGCATTCTTTCTAACTCTCTCAAGCGGACTTGAGCGGATCTCTCTGTTTGTTTTCTTAAATTCATTGGAGTCAATCTAAGTCCTCTACAATTGGATATCTTGGGTTTCATGGCGCTTTAAACCACCCTGCCCCAACGGAACATGGACAGACTAGTTACGAGCGTGTCTAGGCAGGAGAGTGAGTAGTTAACCTTGCTTACGGGTAACCTTGTTTACGTGTGTGTGTGTTTGTGGGGGGGGGGGTCTGTGTCTGTATGCCCGTGTCTGAATCCAAGACAGAATAAAACCCAAACAACCAATCACCCCACCAGCCTCTCGTCTCTCCTCAGGTGTAATTGGAAGACACTCCACCATGCCGACCACCCACCGCAAGACAGGAGAAACAGGAAATGAAGACGGACGAAGACGGACGAGAGAAACGGAGACACCAGGAGCGAGAGGCCGAGATAGAAAAGCGCTAGAGGACGGGAGAAAGGGAGACGTACATGAGAGAGTGTGCGAGCGAGGGGAGAGAGGAGAGACTGAGATGGATCTGATGTTTTCTCGGCTTCGCTGCCTCCGTTTCCCTAATTGGTCTGCTGCCGTTACCATGGGCCCCATCGCGGAGCTCCACGTACCAGCCAATTACTGTCTACCCTCTCCTGGACCCCCCCTCCCCCAGGGCTCATCCCCAGCCTGCCCGGCGACGGGGTGGCAAACACGGTCAAACGAGGGTCCGTCATCCCCTCCCTCCTGGACACTCCCGGGGGCTAATAAGTGCAAACAGATATGAGCTAGGAGCCGGCCAGGGGGATGTGGAGGAGGTGGAGGAGGTGGTGGAGGAGGAGGCGGAGGAGGAGGCGGAGGAGGCGGAGGAGGGGGAGGAGGGGGAGGAGGCGGAGGAGGCGGAGGAGGGAGAGAGCGAGGGAGGGAGGAGGCGGAGGAGGTGGAGGAGGCGGAGGAGGCGGAGGAGGCGGCGGAGGAGGCGGCGGAGGAGGAGGCGGAGGAGGGAGAGAGCGAGGGAGTCGAGGGAAGGCGGACGAGGAGACGGGATGAGAGAGTGGTGAGCCTCGAAGGTAACTAGTCAGAGCGTTGAAACTGGGAGGGAGGGAGGGGTTTGTCATGCACAGTCAGTCTGTCAGCGGAGCTCCCCTCCACACAAATCTGACGTAACGCCAACCGATATGAGATAAGAGACTTCCCTAGGGGAGAGAAGGAGGAAGAGGAGAGTGGGGGGGAGAGGAGAGTGGGCGGGAGAGGAGAGTGGGAGGGAGGGAGAGGAGAGTGGGCGGGAGAGGAGAGTGGGCGGGAGAGGAGAGTGGGAGGGAGAGGAGAGTGGGAGGGAGAGGAGAGTGGGAGTGAGGGAGAGGAGAGTGGGCGGGAGAGAAGAGTGGGAGGGAGGGAGAGGAGAGTGGGCGGGAGAGGAGAGTGGGCGGGAGAGGAGAGTGGGAGGGAGAGGAGAGTGGGAGGGAGGGAGAGGAGAGTGGGCGGGAGAGGAGGATGGAAAGAGAGAGAGACTGTGGGTGAACTGAGTCAGGGAGGGAGGAAGAGGGCAGTCTTAACAGGGTAAATGGTTTCTAGTCAAGCCCTGTCAAACTCTGTGGCACACCCAGGGCCCTACGGCCCGATAAATGGTGACAGATATGAGCTGGAAGACAGAGAGATAACTAGAGGCGGTCAGGGAGAGAGAGAGTCAGGATGTCAGATGGACAGCGGAATGAGAAAAGCCAGGGACAGAGAGAGAAAGGAAAGCCTTTGGGAAAATGAATGAGCGACTGAGAAGGGTGTAGAAAAAGTATCTAGCTGTTTGAGTAGGATAAGCGAGGAAAGAAAAAGGGGATTAGAACAGAAGACAAAAAACAGAGGTGGATTGAGAGAGTCCAGCGTAGAAACGGTATCACCTAGAAATTATAAAGTATGTGAGACAAGCAATAGAATTAGTATTGTGTGAACAAATGAACTTCCAATTTAAGCCTTTCCGTTTTTAAAATGTGAAACCCATCTTTAATGAGTACTAACCATATTCTGGATTTCTTTCATCTTTATAACAATTGTTTTGATCTATTTTGGTTTGGATGTGGAAGAGCGTGTTAATATGTGGTCAGCCAGTAGGAACAATCACCATTATACCTCCGTTAGCCATTAATTTCACGTTTTAAAGTGACTGGTTTTGATTACATGGGCCAGTGGTCCTTTAACAATTGAGTTGAGGACCGCGTCTTAAATTTAATTGAACTATCATCTGGTAGTCATGTGTGCTCACTAGTGGTGAAAATACGCTCAAAGCTTATTGCCACCAAAATAAGTTCTCCAAAGTATTCTCTGCATGATGATTGGCAGGGAGGCTCACCAATAGGTGAAGACCTACAGGGTTACCTAAGAAACACTGAGAGAGAGAGACGGAGAAACAACTAGACTTACTGAGCAGTTCCGCCTTTGCTACACTCATTGATGTGTTAATGGAGAGCTAATGAACTGCCAATGAATGCTGTTTGTCAGAATGTTCTAGTTCGAGTCTTCAGGTCAGACAGGGTGGTCCCTGAAGGACAGGTGAGTCTTCATGTCAGACAGGGTGGTCCCTGAAGGACACGTGAGTCTTCATGTCAGGTGGGGTGGTCCCTGAAGGACATGTGAGTCTTCATGTCAGGTAGAGTGGTCCCTGAAGGACATGTGAGTCTTCATGTCAGGTAGAGTGGTCCCTGAAGGACATGTGAGTCTTCATGTCAGGTGGGGTGGTCCCTGAAGGACACGTGAGTCTTCATGTCAGGTGGGGTGGTCCCTGAAGGACACGTGAGTCTTCATGTCAGGTGGGGTGGTCCCTGAAGGACACGTCACTCTTCCTGCCAGGCAGATTGGTCCCTGCTGAACCTGTCAGTCTTCCTGCCAGACCGGTGGTCCCTTGGGGAAGCCCTTGGCTGTTAAAGCTCATCTTCCGTCTCAATGAGACAGTCTACCATTGCATCTTGTTGGCAGTGTGTTTTCAGCTGAACAGATGTGCGGGGAGAGCGTGACGGTCTGGATCCAGAGGGTTATTCTCGGAACGCCAATTCCTGATTCTCAAAGAAGGACTCTCCGTTCTTCCACATGGTTTAGTGAATACAGAAATCCTAGCGGCTCAGACCTGTGCATTAGCAACCCCATATTGACCAGATTCCCAGATGCATTCTCCTGTCTCTGGATAAAGATTTCTTACAGTTTCGGAGGGATTTTAGCCAGTTGGCCTAGAGCCAACCAGCCTTAACTCAATATCAATTGTGATTTCAATAATTTATGAAGCTAGCAGAAATCATTTTAATAAATAAAAACAAACATTTAGGGGCATACATAAGACTTCATGTGGCAGTCATAAGACCTCATGTGGCAGTTATAAGACCTCTTGTAGCAGTTATAAGACCTCATGTGGCAGTCATAAGACCTCATGTGGCAGTTATAAGACCTCTTGTAGCAGTTATAAGACCTCATGTGGCAGTCATAAGACCTCATGTGGCAGTTATAAGACCTCATGTAGCAGTCATAAGACCTCATGTGGCAGTTATAAGACTTCATATGGCAGTCATAAGACCTCATGTGGCAGTTATAAGACCTCATGTGGCAGTTATAAGACCTCTTGTAGCAGTTATAAGACCTCATGTGGCAGTTATAAGACCTCATGTGGCAGTTATAAGACCTCATGTAGCAGTTATAAGACCTCATGTGGCAGTCATAAGACCTCATGTGGCAGTTATAAGACTTCATGTGGCAGTCATAAGACCCCATGTGGCAGTTATAAGACTTCATATGGCAGACATAAGACCCCATGTGGCAGTTATAAGACTTCATGTGGCAGTCATAAGACCCCATGTGGCAGTTATAAGACTTCATATGGCAGACATAAGACTTTTTGTGGCAGACTTCATATGGCAGTCATAAGACTTCATGTGGCAGTTATAAGACTTCATGTGTCAGTCATAAGACTTCATGTGGCAGTTATAAGACTTCATGTGGCAGTTATAAGACTTCATGTGGCAGTTATAAGACTTCATGTGGCAGGTATAAGACTTCATGTGGCAGTTATAAGACTTCATGTGGCAGTCATAAGACCCCATGTGGCAGTTATAAGACTTCATGTGGCAGTCATAAGACCCCATGTGGCAGTTATAAGACTTCATATGGCAGACATAAGACCCCATGTGGCAGTTATAAGACTTCATGTGGCAGTCATAAGACCCCATGTGGCAGTTATAAGACTTCATATGGCAGACATAAGACCCCATGTGGCAGTTATAAGACTTCATGTGGCAGTCATAAGACCCCATGTGGCAGTTATAAGACTTCATATGGCTGTCATAAGACCGGGTCCATGTCCCTTTTGACATCTGCCTCTGCTTTCCTTGCATCCAGAAGATGGGATGTCTCTCCAATTTATTTTCTCAAGGACGTTCCTCTCTGACCCTGCACAGGAAGAGTGCTACATTCACCGTCATGTTTATCTTGTCAATGAAAGGCTTTTAGGGGTTAATAGGGGAAATTCAGTCGAAATCGGCCTTCAGAAGACAAAAGCGAATCTGTTTATGATCAGCTAGTCTATCAGTCGGAGACAACCCTGAATCATGTACCATAAAGAAATGCCTAAAGAAAGTACTGTGAATTTTCTGATTAAAACGGTGTTGACATCAATGCACTGACTCACACTGACTCACACTGACTCACACTGGCTCACAGACTGACTCACACACTGACTCACACTGGCTCACACTGACTTACACACTGACTCACACTGACTCCCTATCTAAAGATACATGCATATCTAACACATAATGCCATTGTCATCTATTAGACAATGCTATTGATTAAATGACTCTCAAGTAGTGGCCATCTTAATGACTATGTGACGAGTGGTGAGGGGGCGTGGTATTTTGGTGTGTCACTTCCGGGTTTTTGGTTGTTAGTAACAGCTGGTTATTATTTCATGTCATTAGTGTGGGCTATAAAGGGGATCTAGGATTATTCACGGGTGTTCAGCATTGTTATATGTCACGGCAAATTAGAGGTGAGTGTGTGTTTCCACGTATATCAATTAGTTGTCGTCTGTATGAGTGTTTTAAGTCGCTATATGCGCACCTTTGATTTCAGCCAACTAGTACGTGTTTTGTCGCCGTTTACAGTTTGTTTTGATTTACTTATAATAAAACGACCTAACGGATTACTCGGCTCCTGCAAATGGCTTGCTACACCACACTACGCTGTCAATCCATGACAGACTAGTTATACATTATCAATATTTTGGTTCATTAAACATCTTGACTGACTGTACTTTTATTATTGAAAATATGTTTTGTCTCTGCTCTTTGGGTGGGTCTTCGTGGCTAATACAAAAATAGATTGTTTCATATCTATATCCGACTGAAAATGGAAAATGGGGGATATGCTAATTAGATTAGTTGGGAAGAAAATAAGCCGTACCCATCACTCCTACAGCAGACTTTCCGTTGTTGAAGCTTTGTCTCGGCCTGTTGGTCGTGGTCGGAACGTTTTACTCTACTAAACAAACAAATCCATCCATAATTATGGGTTCTATTTCTTTAGAACTTTAGATACACCGCCACAGAGCAGCACAGGATCCCTGTATCATCCTAACAAATCCACAGAGCAGCACAGGATCTCTGTATCATCCTAATAAATCCACAGAGCAGCACAGGATCCCTGTATCATCCTAATAAATCCACAGAGCAGCACAGGATCCCTGTATCATCCTAATAAATCCACAGAGCAGCACAGGATCCCTGTATCATTCACAGAGCAGCACAGGATCCCTGTATCATTCACAGAGCAGCACAGGATCCCTGTATCATTCACAGAGCAGCACAGGATCCCTGTATCATCCACAGAGCAGCACAGGATCCCTGTATCATCCACAGAGCAGCACAGGATCCCTGTATCATCCACAGAGCAGCACAGGATCCCTGTATCATCCACAGAGCAGCACAGGATCCCTGTATCATTCACAGAGCAGCACAGGATCCCTGTATCATTCACCGAGCAGCACAGGATCCCTGTATCATCCACAGAGCAGCACAGGATCCCTGTATCATCCACAGAGCAGCACAGGATCCCTGTATCATCCACAGAGCAGCACAGGTTCCCTGTATCATCCTAACAAATCCACAGAGCAGCACAGGATCCCTGTATCATCCTAATAAATCCACAGAGCAGCACAGGATCCCTGTATCATCCACAGAGCAGCACAGGATCCCTGTATCATCCACAGAGCAGCACAGGATCCCTGTATCATCCACAGAGCAGCACAGGATCCCTGTATCATCCACAGAGCAGCACAGGATCCCTGTATCATTCACAGAGCAGCACAGGATCCCTGTATCATTCACCGAGCAGCACAGGATCCCTGTATCATCCACAGAGCAGCACAGGATCCCTGTATCATCCACAGAGCAGCACAGGATCCCTGTATCATCCACAGAGCAGCACAGGATCCCTGTATCATCCACAGAGCAGCACAGGATCCCTGTATCATTCACAGAGCAGCACAGGATCCCTGTATCATCCACAGAGCAGCACAGGATCTCTGTATCATCCTAATAAATCCACAGAGCAGCACAGGATCCCTGTATCATTCACAGAGCAGCACAGGATCCCTGTATCATTCACAGAGCAGCACAGGATCCCTGTATCATTCACAGAGCAGCACAGGATCCCTGTATCATCCACAGAGCAGCACAGGATCCCTGTATCATCCACAGAGCAGCACAGGATCCCTGTATCATCCACAGAGCAGCACAGGATCCCTGTATTATCCACAGAGCAGCACAGGATCCCTGTATCATTCACAGAGCAGCACAGGATCCCTGTATTATCCACAGAGCAGCACAGGATCTCTGTATCATCCTAATAAATCCACAGAGCAGCACAGGATCCCTGTATCATTCACAGAGCAGCACAGGATCCCTGTATCATTCACAGAGCAGCACAGGATCCCTGTATCATCCACAGAGCAGCACAGGATCCCTGTATCATCCACAGAGCAGCACAGGATCCCTGTATCATCCACAGAGCAGCACAGGATCCCTGTATCATCCACAGAGCAGCACAGGATCCCTGTATCATTCACAGAGCAGCACAGGATCCCTGTATTATCCACAGAGCAGCACAGGATCTCTGTATCATCCTAATAAATCCACAGAGCAGCACAGGATCCCTGTATCATTCACAGAGCAGCACAGGATCCCTGTATCATTCACAGAGCAGCACAGGATCCCTGTATCATCCACAGAGCAGCACAGGATCCCTGTATCATCCACAGAGCAGCACAGGATCCCTGTATCATCCACAGAGCAGCACAGGATCCCTGTATCATCCACAGAGCAGCACAGGATCCCTGTATCATTCACAGAGCAGCACAGGATCCCTGTATTATCCACAGAGCAGCACAGGATCTCTGTATCATCCTAATAAATCCACAGAGCAGCACAGGATCCCTGTATCATTCACAGAGCAGCACAGGATCCCTGTATCATTCACAGAGCAGCACAGGATCCCTGTATCATCCACAGAGCAGCACAGGATCCCTGTATCATTCACAGAGCAGCACAGGATCCCTGTATCATTCACCGAGCAGCACAGGATCCATGTATCATCCACAGAGCAGCACAGGATTCCTGTATCATTCACAGAGCAGCACAGGATCCCTGTATCATCCACAGAGCAGCACAGGATCCCTGTATCATCCACAGAGCAGCACAGGATCCCTGTATCATTCTAACCAGCTATCAGCCCCATAGAGACGAATAAGACTCAACTCAACACATCAAGACTCCTCAAAACCAAACCACACATCGGTGCCCTCTACTGCACTATGGAGTAATTGCAATTTTTGCCGCGCACACAAACACACATGCGCTCCATAACCACACACACATATGCACTCAATAATCACCCCCCCCACACACACACACACACACACAGATCCAGACTCTGTCCTTACCTGTCTGTTCATCTAACCTTATGGTTGGCTTTGTGGGGGACAATGTGCTATATTTAGGCCAGAGCGGAGATATGACTCATTCAACAGATGGTCCTGTTATGGAGAACAATACATTAAACTACATGCTCTCACACAACTTGTATCTGAGATTATACCTTATAAGTACCGGACATTTACTACCACAAAGAAAAACTTCTGGATGTCCCAGACCTACTATCTAAATGTAGAGACTCTAACCATAAACTTAACCTACCCAAGCTTTAAATGTAGAGAATCTAACCCTAAACTTAACCTACCCTAGCTCTAAATGTAGAGAATCTAACCCTAAACTTAACCTACCCTAGCTCTAAATGTAGAGAATCTAACCCTAAACCTAACCTACACTAGCTCTAAACGTAGAGAATCTAACCCTAAACCTAACCTACACTAGCTCTAAATGTAAAGACTGTAACCCTAACCTTAACCTACCCTAGCTCTAAATGTAGATCCTCTAACCCTAAACTTAACCTACCCTAGCTCTAAATGTAAAGACTGTAACCCTAACCTTAACCTACCCTAGCTCTAAATGTAGATACTCTAACCCTAACCTTAACCTACCCTAGCTCTAAATGTAGATACTCTAACCCTAAACTTAACCTACCCTAGCTCTAAATGTAGAGACTGTAACCCTAAACTTAACCTACCCTAGCTCTAAATGTAGATACTCTAACCCTAAACTTAACCTACCCTAGCTCTAAATGTAGATACTCTAACCCTAAACTTAACCTACCCTAGCTCTAAATGTAGAGACTGTAACCCTAAACTTAACCTACCCTAGCTCTAAATGTAGAGACTGTAACCCTAAACTTAACCTACCCTAGCTCTAAATGTAGAGACTGTAACCCTAAACTCAACCTACTAAATACTATAGAATGCTTACTATGAGGACAAAGAGGAAATAATTCCAATCCTTTTTCAGGAAATAGGTATGGGCGGGAAGAATTCATCCACTAAACTAAATAGGCCCATAGTACAAAGGGCAAAACAACCTAGTTAATCTAGTTCTTCCGTTAGTGTGACATATTGCTTTTTTGCTCTGGGTCTCATTGCAAAGCAAAAAAGCATGAAAAAACGGAATAATCCTTTAAATAATTTAGTTCACATAATAATCTACATCATCAGATTTCATTTACCGTACCCGAAATAACCCTTGTTCCTCATGTTGCTTTCCTATCCGTAATTCTACATGGAGTGGCCAATTTAGTCTTGGCTTCATCTGGTCCTCCTGCCTGCATCTTATCTTATTTCATTTCACGCGACCATTTCAGTCGTTATGTCACACGTTTTCACTCGGTCCTCGTCACCACTTCTGTACCTAAGCAACGAAACTCAGGCGATCTCGAACAGTACAGCGGGCCCGTCTCTAACGGAGTACGGTTGCGTTTGAGTTTCAGACGATGTCCATCTGTGTAGAAATATTTCTGCGGTTTCGAGACTCAGGGTGACAGCCTGTGGAACGGGGAGATTGTCTGAACACCTCGAAGTGGTGTGTGTGTGTGTGTGTGTGTGTGTGTGTGTGTGTGTGTGTGTGTGTGTGTGTGTGTGTGTGTAGGAGAGAAACAACTAGACAAAACACACTCGTCTACCTCTGGTCTATTCCTCTAACTCGTTTCTTCTCATCTATCACTTTACCTCACTCATATTCTCATTCTGTCATCTTCCTCTCTGTAATGCTAACGCTCTTGTCTTTCGTTCCTCTCCCCCCATCCTCTTCTTGTTGACTGTCTCTCTTTCTCTAATGCCCCTCTTGTATCTCTCTCTCCTTCGTCAGTCAGATTGTCGGGGAAGAAACACAACTCCTCATCAGACGACAAATCCTGATTTTCAGAACCATTATTCCGCTATTGAGTGTCACAGAAGCAAATATTGATGCACACACGCACACACACACACATTTAGGCAAATCACGCACACGCACGCACACACACACACACGCGCACCCACGCACACACACGCGCGCACGCACACAAATGCACACAAACTCAACTGCAGATGTGATTCCCTTTGAAACTTGTTCGGACACATCTGTCACATTATCCCAGTTCAATACTTTGTTATTCTGACTATAGATGAAAGTCTAGCATGTTGAGGAGAATTTAATTGAAAGTATTAGCTTGGATATCTTTTTAGATGACAGCACATTGCCTTTGCATTGACCGCTATGATCAACTTGAGGAGTTTGAGTGCATGTTTTTTCTTCTTGTCAGGTAGAAAGTGCCTTTGTACTGTATTTTAGAATACGCCTGTATAATATAGGTGTCTGTTCTTGTGTGTTCTAGTTTTCCTATCAAATATAATGAAGTGGCTCATATCTGGGAAAATGGGGACAGTTGGCAGGTTCTCCGTTCTCTAATCATGTTTAACAGCCTTCTTGCTTGGGGGTAGAAGCTGACCAGTGCTCAGATCTTAGGTGGCTAGCCGTTCTCTAATCATGTTTAACAGCCTTCTTGCTTGGGGGTAGAAGCTGACCAGTGCTCAGATATTAGGTGGCAAGCCGTTCTCTAATCACGTTTAACCTCTAGGGACTCAGTTCGTGAATCTTTTAAGGTGTCTATTATACAATTGTTCAAACTTTATTTAATCACCGGGGAGCAAACACTCCAGCCAATCAGAAACACACAACCACACATCCACTACCTGTTTCTGTGGAATCACACTGATGTCTCACTTCTCTATGGCATCAGGAAGCAGGAGACAGATTGCCACACATCATTTCTGTGATACTGATACCGACTCAGTGTGTGTGTGTGTGTGTGTGTGTGTGTGTGTGTGTGTGTGTGTGTGTGTGTGTGTGTGTGTGTGTGTGTGTGTGTGTGTGTGTGTGTGTGTGTGTGTGTGTGTGTGTGTGTGCGCGCACGTTATACTGCAGATATTAGTTTAGGCTACATTTATAAAAGCTGGTATATCCGGATGTAATATAATTGCAGAGAAATGGAATGGAGTTTTAACATAACAACCGCTGGTTCACGGAGATCGAAATGTGAGAATTATGGAGTGTGTGTGTGTCTGTGCATAGTAAAAAAAGATGGTGTGCGTTTGAGCGCGCGTGTGTGTTTTTATGTGCAGTTATGCAAAACAGTGTGTGTTTTATGAGCTACGCATTTCTTCATATTCTTTTGTCGTGACGCTTGTCGTTCATTAAATGAGAGTTACATTTTCTCATCTTGAATGTAGATGTTTTATGCTTTGAAATATTTTTTTATTGTTATTATTCTGATAATGTGTTTATTATTATCAGGAGGTCATGACAAATGTCTTCTTTCCTTTCATAGAACAGTAAAATACACAATATACTGAACATGAAACATATCTAGACACCACATATCTATGGAACATAACGTATGTTTTTCTAGAGATCTCCACAAGTTAGCTAGTTTTGGTGGTCAGAGAGATATTTAACACAAGCTGTTTATTCCCTGACCCTATATAAAGCCACGCTAACATATATGGCTTCATAAAACAGCATCACTTTACCTTGGGAACACATTTACAAAGGTTCACTGAGGACATAGAGAAAAGGTAAGATAATATCTCTGGTAAGCCTTGGGCCTATATGTAATGTGAGTGGGGTGAAATTCCCAAAAATGTAATGAAAATAGAGTAAATATTGTCCAAATAGCGGTGTATTAATTTTTATTACATAGCGCTTACACACACACACACACACACACAAGGCAAAGACACACTGTACCTTTTATTATACACTTCGGGAAGACGCGCTTGGATGTTTTATATGGAGTTCTGTTTAACTTTCGCGAAAACAGTCGAGGGAACAGGAACCTGCAACAAGAACAGATAAAACTAAACGTGTCCCTGGGGCTTTCCTTCACATCGATTTTAAAGGAACAAATCGTGCACATCGTCTTTGAAAGTTGTTGGAATTAAACTGAGATTCGCCACGTGTTGACTGATATTTCATCAAGCCAGATGGATGCTGGGAAGAAGACGTCGAATGACAAAACCAGTATTTAAATGCTGATTAAAGGCTCTAATTCTCATCTAATTTTCTCTGTAAAAATGTTGAAATCTGACATTAGAGGAATTCCCGTGCTAGCATCGTTCCTATTCCAAGGCATTGCAGAATCACAAGTACGCCTGTAGCGCTAATATCATCGCTACGATACGCCTCCGCTAACCCAACTGTATCCCAAAGCGCCGCCTTAATACCCAGAGTGCACCTCTCTTGGTGCAGTGTACCATTAAAGAACAAGCTACCAATGAGTTAGCTGACTCTGCATGTGGTTATGTGGATGTAGATTCAGGTTTTAGGTTTTAATAAGGCCTATGTTCAATTGAAAAACGTGCGTGTGTGTGTGTGTGTGTGTGTGTGTGTGTGTGTGTGTGTGTGTGTGTGTGCGTGTGTGTGTGTGTGTGTGTGTGTGTGTGTGTGTGTGTGCGTGTGTGCGTGTGCGTGTGTGTGTGTGTATGACACTGTGATCTGCAAGAGGGGTTCGGTTTTGGGAAAAACCGTACTATATCAAAGTGAAATAGGGTCACTTTTATGTTGAGACATTCCTGGTTAGGGTTAGGGATTTGGGAAAGGTTAAGTTCAGATACAAATGTCCGGTTGTTGCGGTTAAAGTCAGAAT
>CM055741.1:4902659-4945159 GCA_029465975.1 Dallia pectoralis
GAGATAAATGGATAGAGAAATAAAAAGGTATAGAAGGAAGAGAGAGATATGAGAGGGAGAGATGGAGATAAATGGATAGAGAAATAAAAAGGTATAGAAGGAAGAGAGAGATGTAGAGACAATGGGAACAGAGAGGAAGAGAAAAAAACCAGAGCGTCGACTATATTAGTTTAGGTTTAGGGAGAACAGAAAGGAAACATAAAACGGCTGGATTCAACAAAGAGCAGAACAAGGTTCTGTATCTCACGGTGGCAGGGAAGACAAAGCCTAACAGCAGATCTGCTTTGATGAATCACTGTAGCACTGGTGTGTGTGTGTGTGTGTGTGTGTGTGTGTGTGTGTGTGTGTGTGTGTGTGTGTGTGTGTGTGTGTGTGTGTGTGTGCAAGTGTGTGTGTGTGTGTGTGTGTGTGTGTGCGAGTGTGTGTGTGTGTGCGAGTGTGCGAGTGTGTGTGTGTGTGTGCATGTTTGCCTACTCTTCCCAACTTAATGCTCTACCTGTTATCTCCCGGGACGGGGACATCCTTTATGAAGAGATTTAGCAAGAGCTGATTTATGACACAGCTTTTAATGTAGCATCATTCTGTGGTGAGGAGATAGCCGCGATTATGCTAACCCTCGTCCTAATCTATCACTCCCAGGTCTGCCCCCTTAAATGGTGCTAAGCTATCTGGACACGCCTGGCCTGCAAACCATCTGAGAGTTGAGTGAACAGGACCAAACCCAAGGCCTACTTTACACGGCGGAAGGCCAAACAGAGTACTGCGTTGTTCGGCGTGCCTGGTGAAAAGGTTTTTTATGTAAATTGGAATCTGCAGAGACTCGCTAAGGACGGTCTAACAGACTGATATCTCTGTGGGCTAGGACAGTCTAACAGACTGATATCTCTGTGGGCTAGGATGGTCTAATTAGGTGAGATCTCTGTGGGCTAGGATGGTCTAATTAGCTGAGATCTCTGTGGGCTAGGATGGTCTAATTAGGTGAGATCTCTGTGGGCTAGGATGGTCTAATTAGGTTAGATCTCTGTGGGCTAGGATGGTCTAATTAGCTGAGATCTCTGTGGGCTAAGACGGTCCAACAGACTGAGATCTCTGTGGGCTAGGATGGTCTTATAAACTGAGATCTCTGTTGGATAGGATGGTCTAATTAGGTAAGATCTCTGTGGGCTAGGATGGTCTAATTAGCTGAGATCTCTGTGGGCTAGGATGGTCTAATTAGGTGAGATCTCTGTGGGCTAGGATGGTCTAACAGACTGAGATCTCTGTGTGCTAGGATGTTCTAACCGACTGAGATCTCTGTGGGCTAGGATGGTCTAATAAACTGAGATCTCTGTTGGCTAGGATGGTCTAATTAGGTGAGATCTCTGTGGGCTAGGATGGTCTAATTAGCTGAGATCTCTGTGGGCTAGGATGGTCTAATTAGGTGAGATCTCGGTGGGCTAGGATGGTCTAATTAGGTGAGATCTCTGTGGGCTAGGATGGTCTAATTAGCTGAGATCTCTGTGTGCTAGGACGGTCCAACAGACTGAGATCTCTGTGGGCTAGGATGGTCTTAAAAACTGAGATCTCTGTTGGATAGGATGGTCTAATTAGGTAAGATCTCTGTGGGCTAGGATGGTCTAATTAGCTGAGATCTCTGTGGGTGAGGACACAGCCTCTTGGATTCCAGCCCATCGCTTTTTCAGCAACAATAAAAGAGCAAATCATTAACAGGAACATTTAACACAGTAAACCAAAATGTAGATTCCAGGACAATATAACATTAACGTAAAGTGTGTTAAATCATATCATTGCATTTGACCAGACAATGTGAGCAGCCCAGGGCCTATCCCGTTGTACGTAGTAACTGGTGTGTGTGTGTGTGTGTGTGTGTGTGTGTGTGTGTGTGTGTGTGCAAGTGTGTGTGTGTGTGTGTGCGAGTGTGTGCGAGTGTGTGTGTGTGTGTGTGCGAGTGTGCGAGTGTGCGAGTGTGTGTGTGTGTGTAAGTGTGCACTGCTCAGAAGACCAAAAGTCTGGAAACCTCTGCTTTTCTCTCACCTGCTCTTTTTTTCACGCCTGCCTCTCTGAGGTTCTGAGGAAACGTGGGCCATGCTTCTGAGGTTTAATTTGATTTCTTATTCATGGTTGATTCGTTGAGATATTTATAATCCCTCTCTGTGAGGTGTGTGTGCGGTGTGTGTGCGTGGGATTAAATATTTATTAGCGTCTTTCTGAGAAGAGGATTAGGCCTTAACCTCCCTCCCAGAGACTTGTAGGGCCTCTGTTGTGTGTGGACCATTTATGACGAGGAAACAGAGACGTCGTTCAACTGATGAAGATCACATCTCATCATCATGGGAGTAAGAAACACAAGTAATCAGTGACATCAGTAAAAAGTGATGGGAGAGAGGGACTGACTGATTAACCTATTGGTCTGACTGACTGATTAACTTATAGGTCTGACTGACTGATTAACCTATTGGTCTGACTGACTGATTAACCAATTGGTCTGACTGACTGATTAACCTATTGGTCTGACTGACTGATTAACCTATTGGTCTGACTGACTGATTAACTTATAGGTCTGACTGACTGATTAACCTATTGGTCTGACTGACTGATTAACCAATTGGTCTGACTGACTGATTAACCTATTGGTCTGACTGACTGATTAACCTATTGGTCTGACTGACTGATTAACATATAGATCTGACTGACTGATTAACTTATATGTCTGACTGACTGATTAACATATAGATCTGACTGACTGATTAACTTATATGTATGACTGACTGATTAACTTATAGGTCTGACTGACTGATTAACCTATTGGTCTGACTGACTGATTAACTTATAGGTCTGACTGACTGATTAACATATAGGTCTGACTGACTGATTAACTTATAGGTCTGACTGACTGATTAACCTATTGGTCTGACTGACTGATTAACTTATAGGTCTGACTGACTGATTAACATATAGGTCTGACTGACTGATTAACTTATAGGTCTGACTGACTGATTAACTTATAGGTCTGACTGACTGAATTATGATTACTTCATTGGTCTGACTGACTGATTACTTCATTGGTCTGACTGACTGTATTACATCAGATTTTAATGGCTGATTCATTGTCAAAGTCCATTAGTCCATTAGTGACAAATCAGTTTTCCAGACCGACATGTCTTGTGGCAGATCACAATAAATTAAACATGTTTATCCTACCATAAATTGTATTGAATAGAAGAACAAACCACACTTAGCGTTCAGTAACCCTTAGCAACCTTGCATTACGCTTCACAAAGACACAGCAGAGGCCAGTTCTCTGAGTGCTTTTTAAATTACCTACTTTGTTCCCTTGTAGTTTTCTAAATGTATTAGACAGATATCACACGGATTGACTTCAGTTAGCGGTAAATAAAAGAGCCCTCGTCACATCCCAATCCAGAATGTCCCGGGTGAGCGACAGTTGTCAGTGGAGAGGAAATCACTGCTCCGTGTCCGTAGGGGCATTTTGCCTCCTAAAGAAAGTGTTCATTTGCAAGAACTGCCTGAAAGAACGGGCGGAGATTTTAGACGAATGAAATATGTGACAGAGGTTCTCAATCAAAGTATAAGAATTTATATTTAAATAGGATTTGTTCAAACTCTTCACCTATAGTGTGTGTGTGTGTGTGTGTCTAATTAGCATAGTGAGTGGGGGGTTTAGAGACACAGGGAGGGGATGAGGGAGGTGTTATGAGACTGTGGTTTCCAAACCGACATCGTTGTCGCCTTCCTGGTGTCTCAATTCACTCCCGGGGAGGGGACATACGAAGGAGAGTAAAATATTCTGCTACTTGACAGGGAGGACAGGGAGAACCGGAGAGGGGTTTGAGCGTATAAGAGGCAGGTGTGGAGGAGGCGTGTGGAGGAACCTGCTGCAGAGTAGAGAGTTTAAAAGACCAGAGGATCACCACCGATGCCTCATCCAGGGGAGTTGTGCACTGACTCGACTGTCCTCTAGACACGGAGATTTCTGAATGTGACATGACAATGATGACCCAAACACCCTCTGTGTGTGTGTGTGTGTGTGTGTGTGTGTGTGTGTGTGTGTGTGTGTGTGTGTGTGTGTGTGTGTGTGTGTGCGTGTGCGTGTGCGTGTGTGTGTGTGCGTGTGCGTGTAGCTCTGCTGGCAGTATCAGTTGTAGTGGAATCAAGAGGAGGCTGCCTTCTGTTAATGAACCCTTATAAACACTAATGACAATTTTACTCAGTGATGGAAATAGACTTCTCTCTCACACACAAACACACGCAGAGACACATGCAGACACATGCAGACACACGCAGACACACACACACACACACACACACAGACTAGACTTGAAGAGGCAGAAAGCCACACAACAATGACACCTGCTGGCAAAGACATGAAATCAACACTCAAGCCAGACCATATTGTACGTGTGCTAAAGCTTAAGTATGTTATGAGAATAAATATCTTAATTAAATCTCTCCTTCTTCCTCGCTTTCTCAAACTTGCTCCTCCGTTTGTATTTCTTTTTTGTCTCCGTTCTCTTTACTGAACTCTCTTTGCTCTCTTTCTTCAGTCCGATGTCTGTACTCTCTATCTTTTGATCTCTCTCTCCTCTCTCGATCTCTCCTCTTGCTCTCTTCTTTCTGCCCTTGGGTTTTGCCCTCTCCTGGTCTTTGTGCTGAGCCTGTTCTTGTCACCGCTGTAATCTCGCTGATAATCACACAACACTATCTGGGACAACTGCTTACATTTCCTCCTACATCTAGTTGGCTCAGCAGAAACCACAGCCGGGGATTTCGACCGATTCAATGCAGGAGCTCACTCATATGAAACATCTGTCAAACATTTGTCAAATACTAATGTGATTAAATTAGCATTCATTATTGTAACGGTTGGTGATATGGCTATTATAAGAGATAAGGTTAATATTATAAATGTGAAGGGTATTATTAGTGATAAGGTTATTATTAGAGTAAATGGTATTATTAGTGTGAGGTTAGTGTGTGTAAGGTCAGTGTGAGTGTAAAGTCAGTGTGAGGTCAGTGTGAGTGTTAGGTCAGTGTGAAGTCAGTGTGAGGTCAGTGTGAGGTCAGTGTGAGTGTGAGGTCAGTGTGAGTGTGAGGTTAGTGTGAGGTCAGTGTGAGTGTGAGGTCAGTGTGAGTGTGAGGTTAGTGTGAGGTCAGTGTGAGTGTGAGGTCAGTGTGAGTGTAAACGTTGGTGTCAGGGCTGGCAGAAGGCTGTGTGTGATTTTACCATCACTAGATATGCTGAACGTTTCTCTCCCATCTCACAGGCTACTCATATGATTGTAATGATTGTATATCATGTCCTTTCCCCGTCACAACTAACTTACCATCGCTCCCTCCCTTTATCTCTTATTCTGTCTGTTCTTTCACCCAATTAGGAGCCCCAGTCTACCTAAGACCTGTTTTTCCCTCCTTCCCTTCACTCATTCTTTGACCTCCTGTCTCCCTCGTTAATTTCCCTTATGTCATCACTCTCTCTCTCTCTCTCCCCCTCTAGCTCCCTCTAAATCTTTCTCCCACCTCGTCTCTCTCTCCAAATCCCCCTATCTCGAAATCTCTTCCTCCCTCCCTCTCGAAATCTCTTCCTCCCCCATCTCGAAATCTCTCCCCCTCTCTAAATCTCCCTCCCTCTCTTCTCCCCTCCCTCTCTAAATCTCTCCCCCTCTCTAAATCTCCCTCCCCCTTCTCCCCTCCCTCTCTAAGTCTCCCCCCCTCTCTAAATCTCTGCCCCTCTCTTCCCCCCTCCCTCTCTAAATCTCTCCCCCTCCCTTGTTGCAATTTAATGGTGTTCTTTAGATTGTGGCCCTGATCTGCTACTGAGATCTTTGTCACTCATCTCACACTCAAAGTAGAGTGTGGAATCCAGTAATGGAAACGGGAGAGAAGGAGTCCAGACCCTGTCAGAGATATAGCGCTTTTCTTCCGGACTCGGGCAATCATCCAAGCTGGCTGGTATATAAACTAACTGTCTCTGAGGAACGAAAAATGTGTCTCATTGTAGAGTCCCCCCTAGGTCCGGATTCACACCTAGACTGTGGCGCTTACGTATTGGGAAACTGTCATTAATCGTGGACGAATATGAAATGCGTGTATAATATTATTTTTGTTTGTAAAGCACATTGAAATGCTTCTATGTATGAATTGTGCCATATAAATCCACGTGCTTGCTTACATCTATGTGCATGCAATTACAAAGCCTCACTCCAACTAGTAAACAAATACTGGGCTCCTACTGGCTAGTTAGGTTACCCAGCAACGGGTGTTCTGCTCACCTGGGAAGGAAATTAGTTTTTTTCTTTATTTAAAATGTTCCTGACCCACAAAATAGAGAATGATAAATAATCAATGAAAGGGGAGAGATGGAAAAAACAGAAAAGGGAAAAACAGATTTCCCTCCTAGAGTAGGCGGAGCATTTTCTATCCTGTGAAGGCGATCTGTAATAACCGCCAGCGCGGGTTTGAATACTGCCTCAATGCTGTAGGTAATGGCTGCGTTTAAAGGTCCAATTTGGGACACTTTCCCTACACCTCACCTTAAGTGGAAAATGCATTAATACAGGGCAATTGGACGCAAACAAATACCAATTATAGCCTTGAAATAAACAGCATGTTCCCGGACTTGTATATATATATTTGCTAAACGAGTACAGCAACCAATCGGTATTAACAGATTATAGCCATACCACCGGGACACGTCCCCTCACACAATATCCTAGCCATAACTCCAGGACACGCCCACTCACACAATATCCTAGCCCTAACTCCAGGACACGCCCACTCACACATTATCATAACTCCAGGACACGCCCACTCACACAATATCATAACTCCAGGACACGCCCACTCACACAATATCCTAGCCCTAACTCCAGGACACGCCCACTCACACAATATCATAACTCCAGGACACGCCCACTCACACAATATCATAACTCCAGGACACGCCCACTCACACAATATCATAATTCCAGGACACGCACACTCACACAATATCATAACTCCAGGACACGCCCACTCACACAATATCATAACTCCAGGACACGCCCACTCACACAATATCATAACTCCAGGACACACCCACTCACACAATATCATAGCCAGAAGGTTATCAAATCCCACCAACTATTTCCGCTGAGTCACTTTGCCGTTCAGAAAACAACATTATTCTTTAGAACTATTTATGAGTCGTGAATGGAACCCCAAGTAAGAACAAACACATCAAACTCACAGATACATGCACACACACACACAGATACATGCACACACACACGCACTTGCAGAGCTCCAGGATGAGATTGTAGTTGAAATGCCAGGTTCCTACAGGTTGAGTGTCGGCCTGTGGGCGTCGGTTTAAACACGACACAGTTGACTTACACACGCATACAGGAGCACAGATCAATACGCCTGACTGAGTGTGTGTGTGTCTGCCACAGGGGACACAGTGGAAATGGCCGTTTTAATCACGACTTCCTGAATGCCTGACATGTCACTGCGTTGCTCTGCTTGAGTTTGGAACAACAGTAAATGGCCCACGGATAAAAGAGAGGACGGCATGACAATGAAGCTACCTCTGTGTGTGTGGTGTGTGTGGTGTGTGTGTGGTGTGTGTGCCGTGCGTGTGTGTGCCGTGTGTGTGCGCCGTGCATGTGTGTGTTGTGAGTGTGTGTGTGTGCCGCGTGTGTGTGTGTGCCGTGTGTGTGTGCCGTGCGTGTGTGTGCCGTGTGTTTTAACACGGCATCAATAATGTAGTCTCAGTATTTGTTTGGCCTTGACATTTCCATCCTGTACACTTCCTGACTTGATATTAGCTTTAAGTAATTATAACCCACAATGCAGTTCAGGTGTCATATAGCCGTGGGATTCTTTGGCCGCGTGACTCGCTGAGACTAACGTATACGGCATGCATATTAATGCGTGCTGATATCAGTGGGGCTGCCGTGCCAAATAACCGTTCCGAAGGAGACATGAAAGAAATAATAAATATGATAATGAAAGGAAATGAGATAAAGCGAAGCAGGAGGAGATCTCCCGTACTCTGCCCTCTCACATAAATATCACAGCGGAGGATTGAAATACTGTAGCGGGGGCCTGAGGGCGACGAAATGACATACGGAGATAAACGTCGACACGGAGCCATAAAGGACCGTGCATCTTTATAGGAACATGGGTCATCCAGACCCTGGTCACTGTCATGTGTTCCCCTGTCACCCACGGAGACCGGGCAGCACCAGAAATATCCGTTTGGCACTTCGGAGACGAGTGAACCGCGATTACCGCTTCAGGTCCAGGTAGCCGGACACGGGTTCCCAACCATCTGCCTTCATGGCCCGAACAGTTTCGGTTGAACCTGCAAACGGGTGTTGCTGTATTCCACCAGGGAAGAACCAGCGAGGGTTTGCATTGTCTGTGTGGTTTTTATGTCAGGGCTTATTCAATAAAACGATATATTCATGTAATTACTCAGGACACCTTTGAAATGGGATGAAGCCGTTAAAATAATTGAACCGTTAAAATAACCCTTAAAATAATTTACCCACAATCCCATAAAGGATGCTTAGGGGCTTCACCCCTTCGCCTCAATTTAGACTCCTCCCCCTTCACCATCATTTAGACTCCTCCCCCTTTCACTTCCTTCAGTTTCCACTAATCTCCACGCTCCATCTGTGTGAGTAACTGAGCGTGTGTGCGTGTGTGTGTGTCTGTGTGTGCGTGCGTGTGTGCGCGTGTGTGTGTGAGAGACAGTGAAAAAGAGTTATTGGCATAATTACAGGGTCCTCCAGAATGCCAAGCCCAGAGAATAGTTCTCCTGTGGTGATTTAAAACGGCCGCCACCATAGAGGCTGTGTGTTCAGAACCATGCCTCCATCTCCTCCTGTTTCTACTCTAGCTGAAGTCTGACTCTCAGATAAACAAGTCGTGTCACTTGGTCTTCTCCAAACCCCCCTCGCTCTCTCTAACAGCGGTCCAATTTCTTCTCACTCTTTCACTTTTTCTCTTTGCTGACTTGCGATTGTTTTTAGCAGATCAGTGTTGCAGTGAAAACATAGATACACTTGGATACACATCAGTCCACTTCGATGCACACACATCAGTTCACTTCGATGCACACGTCGGCGACATCAGTTAACTAAACAATCTGACAAGTGACAATGAAACATAGGGGACGTTTGTATAGACAGTCTGCTTTGAGTTAAATTAAGATCACTGTCTGTGCCGACTGTAGTAAATAATGGAGACATCCATCTCCTAACCCAAATGCTGCTTAATTAATGGTTGAGGGGGTGAGGAAGAGGAAGAGGTTGCCACGACAACATTTTAACCAGGAGGGGAGACGGCAATGGAGGGGGAAAAAGGAAACAGAGTAGCGAAGAATAACTCAGCGTGCAATAAAATGACCTCAGTAAAAAAAACAGGAAGAGAGAAAGAGAGAATGAAGGAGAGAGGAGAGAGAACGAAGAGATAATGAATGAGGAACCATGAAGATTTGACTTATTCATGAGAATGGTGGAGAAAATGGAATTTGTGCGCATACACTTTTTAATGAGTTGTATTGAATCTGGCTATGGGTCTGTATTCATTCATAATGGGTTGTATTGGATCTAGTTATGGGTCTGTATCCATTTATAATGGGTTGTATTGGATCTAGTTATGGGTCTGTATTCATTTATAATGGGTTGTATTGAATCTGGCTATGGGTCTGTATCCATTTATAATGGGTTGTATTGGATCTAGTTATGGGTCTGTATCCATTTATAATGGCAGAACGTTGTTTCAGAGGGCTACAAAGTTGAAGAATCGCTTCGATTTTGTTGCAGCCAAAATGGAGTGTATTTTTATATATCCTCCTTTCCGACTCGCCCAGCTGTCTGCAGTCTAATTGGTGTTTTCCTGAATAACGGCGCTAACTTTTTCTTTATCATCGGCAGGGGCCAAAAAGACAGAAAGTGTTTTGCTGTTTTGGTGAAAAAATAAGCATTGGATGATGTGGTTCAAATGTCAGAAACTAATTCACACGTTTACACTCTTGGCAGAATGAGCAGTGAAGCAGAGAATTATTGTGTGTGTGTGTGTGTGCGTGTGCGTGTGCGTGCGTGTGTGTGTGTGAAAAATAAGGGGGTGGAGAGTAGAGGAAGAGAGAAAAAGATAAACAGCATGGGCGGATGAGAGGACCGCTTGCTCCACCAGGTGAAGAGGAAGAGAAACAGAAGGTGCCGGCCCTTCCCAGCCAAGGTGTCGCCTTATTAATAAAGCCGAGGCGCATATGAACCCACACAGCAGTTTAACACCACCTCACACTGAGCTTGTGCCGCAAATGTGCCATCAAAGCCCGGAGCGTGTGGGTTGGAACTCACCGTATTTCACCGAGAGAAAAGAGAAAAAGACAGAGAAAATTATCTTAAAAAATCTGAACTTTTATAAATTGCTTATAATAAGCAAACAATCACACCAGTACAAGATGAATAGAGATTCTGAAGCACAGACTGTGTGGACAGCACCGACACACACCTGACGCACATCATTAAGGTTGCCCGTAAATCTCTAACTGGGGATCGTATTAGAAGACCTGCAGTCAGAGGACTGAGCACGTAACATTAATAAGAGGTATTTGCACCCCGAATAATCTTTGTTTAACGGGGGTCTGCATTAGCAAAATAGTAGTGTTTTTCTACTGCCACAGTGCAATATAACTTTTCTCTAAACTCGTCAACCTATTCTAGATGTAATGAAATGGAAAATACCCATTTAATGCAACAACTCCGATCGATGAAGGATCTGACGGTCGCACCGCGAGTTCCGGGTTTAAAGTTGATGTGTTTATTGAAATCCTTCAGTCAGCCTGCCAGCTCTCTCCCATCCCTCTCTCTCGCCATATCCCTCCCTCCTCTCTCCCTCTCTTTCTCGCTCTCCCTCTCTCCCTCCCCCCTCTCCCTCTCCGTTCTCCCTTTTTGCTCTGATTCAATCAAAAGTGGACTGCAATTTCTCGCTGTGTCCGGTTCAGTTGATATTGGCTTTCTAAAGGCAACAGATGAGAAGACTATAATCAAAGCTGCAGTGGACTGAATGAACACCGTATTGGCCATTAAATCAAACGCAACCTGCGTGCCGCTTTATTCCCTCAGAGGTATTCCACTATGTGTTTGTATGTGCACGGCGTTATTACCGTGCGTGTCTGCGTGTTATGTAGGTTTATCCGTGCTTGTGGGGACCATGTGACAAACCACAAGGGAATAGATTTAGGGGAAAACGTGTTTTGGCATTTTGTTAGGGCTTTATTTGATGTTTAGGCATTATCGGGTAGGTTTATGGTTTGGAGTTGTCTTTCGGTGAAGTTTAGGCACGGTTTTGGTGTTTCTACATTCACTTTAGTAATTAATGAACATGGGGAAAAAACAGGTTTTGCATGAAAACGTAAGCATGTTTTTCTTAAGCTCAACTAGCGTTTGGAAATGTTTTGCAATTGGGGTGAACAGAACACCATAAGACATTAAAGTAATCTGCTCCTATAAGACATTAAAATAAATCTGCTCCTATATTCTTTGACAGCATCTTTGAACAGGGCTCTAGAAGGTTTCACTTTGATACAATCAAACGCAGACTGACATTTCTCGCTGAAACGGTTCAGATAATTGGCGTCATAAAAAAGATCAAATGCAAAGACTATAATCAACGGGCAAATAAAACCTGATCATCGCCTGTACGCCCCTTCTGGTGCCACATGAATAATGACACTGTAGCGAACTGTCTCCCCCCACTTCTCCCCCTTCTCCCTGCTCCCCCCTGATGGAAGTGAAAACATGACATCACGTGTTGACACTCAGAACGAGCTTTATTTAAAATGATTTACAACACAAACTGGCACCACTTTTAAAGTTAAATTGTATTTTTCTTCCTGCACAATTCTCCTTTTTGTACATACATACACACAAAATGTGTCGGCCCTGTCTCCTTAAAAAAACTAAATCATGCAGCAGTATTAGTTATTTAAAATAACAAGGAAACAAGCAGTTAAATGTACTGCGATTAATGTCCAACGGAAAAACTAAATTAGAAATAAAAGGAAGTTGTCCGGTATAAAACGCAGACTATATTGCGCTACAACTTTAATGCTAAGGAGGAAGGAGTTTGGGTTGAGTCAACTGATCCTGGATCTGCACATAGAGGATAAAATTCTACCTGACAGCATGACACCAGAACACACTCTTTTCATTGAACTAAAGTCTGTCCCGTTAAAAACCAAAAATAAAACTTCACACACCCACACAGTCTAATAAAATCATATGCAAGATTAGAAAAAATAAATTACAATTTAAACCATGTCCACAATGCCAATAGATGCCGTCTAATCTTTAAACCCAAAATCCTCTCACAAAAAATAGCTTATAGAAGGTGTGCCAAACGGTCTACATTTCTGCCATAATTGTAGGACCAAACCCATGTCCTTGAGAGGATAACACAGAACACGTCCAAATCCTCTTGAAATACTGTTAAGCTGTCTTTGAGTAGTTCTTTTCCCTCTCCAAACCCCTTCATCTATGAAAGTCAAATAAATACTCCAACACAGAACAGTCTAACTGGATTTCTGAACAACAGATCCATATGAGAGAGACAAACAGACACAGCTATGTTCCAGAAGGTTGGGCACTTCCTGGTTAGGGCTCACTGAAGCCCAACAGAGACATAACTATGGTTACCGGGAGGGGCACATGACACCGTAACAGTCAAACCAAAGTTATTTTGTCATCAGCTACATGGGTTCCCTTATTCTCATTTAACCCCACAACAATAATAAATGGAGATAAGAGGAAGATGAGCAGAGGAAGGCAGAAGTGACAGTGGGGCGTTGGTAGGGCGCAGGTAGGAAAGAAAGGCTGGTTTTAAGCACTGGCACCCACTCCTGCGGCAGGAATTGGAAGTTGTGATGAAGGTGAGGTTGGCGACGTCGTGCTGTTTAGGGCTTTTCCTCTGTGTCTCTGCCCCCCTCTTCGTCTGCCGCCACCGCCTGACTTGGGCTGGGAGAAAAGAAACACACACTACAGATAGAGGCATGGCCAAAAGTACTGACACAACAGGGCACTTTAAATACCACACATTATCTATGAAAATAATATAGCCATTGTTTATATTCACATTTTAAAGGGCATTGACAAAACGATTGACCCTAGACTCAAGATGACCTTTGGCTAAATAACCTTTGACCAACCGAGCACTTCCTATATCCTTAGCTTAGCTTCCTGACACCTAGAGTCTGTCCTAATCTTCCAATTCTCCAGAATGTGAAAGGTTAAATGTTGTTGGATCAATGTCCTAAAGAAATGCTGAGTTACTATTCTGATCACATGATGTCATGCACACATTAAAGACACCGTGCACCAGAATCAGCAAAGCAACCCTAGAACAAACACAGAACCTCCTTTATGATTAGACTGTGGTCTCCTCATTAACGGCTCTATTTGGTTATAAAAAGCTCCGATCTGGGGTCATCGGTCACCAGGATATTGTCCCAGTAGGATGTTGTCCCGGTAGGAGAGGAGAACAGCTCAGGGCTGTTTTGGCAGTTTGCCTTTGTAACATCTCTTGCTCAGCAGCGTGTTTCCTACCGCACAACCTCCCTTCCACTGAGCTGGTGACAGATGGGGCAGGTTGAAACTGAAACACCTTGGGTCTTCTGGCCTGATTCATGAAGTTGCCAACTAGTGTTGGTGCCATCGGAGGAAGCCTACATGCCAACTGCAACCATAGACTTCAATTCATTATGCTAATGGAAATCTACATGCTAACTGCAACCAAAGACTTCAATTCATAATGCTAATGCTAGTGATCACTGGCTCAGGAAACCACGACTGTCACAATGGTGGCCACATGTTGCCAAAACCTCAAACCATCTGCGAACAACTTCAGTATGTAACATAGGTCAGCTGAACAACATACTGCCGAATGTACACTCCCGGGTTCCAAAATAATCGTAGGTAATATCCATATAGTTAGAATGTTCTCTGGTTCCACCTCCAGTTACCTTGTTCCCGTCTGTACACTGCGCGTCCTCCTCCACCACTGTCTAACGAGGACAGTCCACGTGGAGGGAGGGAGGGGGGTAATGTATGGAACAAGGAGGGGGGGCGGGAGGATGCGTTGGCGGGACGAAGGAGTTGCAGACGTAAGAAAAAGGCAGAAGGAGTCGAGAGCCGGGGAATGACGGTGAGAAAGAGGTGGATGTGGAATGAGAGGAGGAGTCAAGGACGGGAGGAGTTTGGAAAAGCAGGATGATAAACAATCAGAAAAAAGGGGATGAAGAGAGTGGGGTAAAATGGAGTGGTTAGGAGGAAGAAAAGGAGAGATTAGCTGATATAGACAGGAGAAAAGACCAAAGCAGGAAGCTGCTGATGCGGCTGACACACACACACACACACACACACACACACACACACACACACACACACACACACACACACACACACACACACACACACACACACACACAAAATACATCCTTCTCTATACAGACTTATAGGTGCTACTAAGAGCCTGATAGCTGGCTAGCAAGAAGTGTCTGCATTCAAAGGAAATCTCCCCCAAACCCATTTCATCATCATATTTACCATTTTGCCTGTTTTCTTTAAATACAGTATTGACTAATAAAACAACAGGTATTTCACATGGATTTAGATGGCAAATGACCCCTCACTATTCAGGGTTTGTTGTCTAGGAGAGATCGTCTGTATGAGCCAATGAAAACACTTTTACTTTAAAACGATTCATTGTGATTCAGTTGGATTTGTGTAAATCCCAATGTGATTTCATACACAATTTGATCCGGTAAAATGCTGCATGTACAAATGCATTTGTCATTGATGTGATGACCTTTGCCCTGTGTACCCTAGGCTAGGAGTAATCCAGTCAGGAGTGAGTCAAATTCCAGCGCTCTTAATTAACTACTAATTGGCAATTGGTTTCCAGTCACATCAGGAAGTTTAGAGTGGATGATTTCTTGCAGCATTTCCCAGAAAGCCGGTTATGGAAAGTTAGAATTAATATAGCAGATTAGATAAGTGGCGGTTAAGGAGAACGTCAGGGAGAACGTCAGGGAAATGCTTCAGCTAAACTAAAATGCTAACAGAAGTAGACTCCACCCAGAATGGTCACACGTCAAACTCTGACCAATGGTGTTCTGCCCAAACGTTCGATTGCAGACACTCCACTGTATAGTCATTTGTTTTATACAAACAATACTTGGATGTTTTGTTTCACGAAGAAAGTGGTCCATTTGCATAACCCCCTGGCCTATCCGTCGTCAGGATAGTTTATAAGCCCCTCCTGTCCAGTGACTCACCGGTATCTGTCCTGCATTGGGGCTGTCCGGCCTCTGTGTGGATCCTGCCTCCTCATTGGCTGGCACGGTGCCCTTTTTAGTGGAGTGCATCTTGGCCTGCTGTGCCTTTGTGGCCGTCTGAAGCAGCTATATGGGAGACACATGGTGGATGGTCAGTGTGGAGGTACTCTACGAGCCTTCATAAACATGTCATAACCTGTTACAGAGGTTGGAGACTGGAAAAGCTAGAGATGACAGAGAAATAGGACATTTGGTTTAAAGAGGCACTCCTGCATATGTAAAGGGTTATAAAGCATTCATAACCTCCCCACACACTACATGGCTAAGAGACACAGAGGGAAGCTGTGCTTAAAATACCCTAATAACACACTCTGGTTAAAACAGTGAGAACCCCAATACAGTACATGTGCTAGATAACCGTTCATGAAGCCTTCGTAACTCCTGAAGCGTTGAGAGAAACCTTCTGCCTTATAAAACAGCCTTCAGCATGTTATACGCCTTCCTACGTCCATTATAACCTCTGCCTCCATGTAAGCGTCCTGACCCCTGACCTTGGTGATGGTGCCCACAGCCTTGGTACGTCCCTCCCTGACCCCTGACCTTGGTGATGGTGCCCACAGCCTTGGTACGTCCCTCCCTGACCCCTGACCTTGGTGATGGTGCCCACAGCCTTGGTACGTCCCTCCCTGACCCCTGACCTTGGTGATGGTGCCCACAGCCTTGGTAAGCCCCTCCCTGACCCCTGACCTTGGTGATGGTGCCCACAGCCTTGGTACGTCCCTCCCTGAACACCAGCCTCTGGTCCGTGTGGAGGTACTCCGGGGTTTTAATGAAGCGGAAGTGGACCGACGCCTTGTCGCCGGTACGCAGACAGTCCCTGTTCATGGTCAGGATGGTGGCAGTCTGCCGGATACTGCCACAGTGCACTGGGAGGAGGGAGACGGGACAGTGTTACACCGTGACCTCTGACCTCCATAGGTAGGGAAACAGGAAGAGAAGTGGCGTGTGGAAACAAAACCCACCTATAAGAGACCAGGTGTACTAAGTGTGGACACTCTGGACCTGAGACAGTGTTTCCTCACCCATAGCCTGGTACTGAGACAGTGTTTCCTCACCCATAGCCTGGTACTGAGACAGTGTTTCCTCACCCATAGCCTGGTACTGAGACAGTGTTTCCTCACCCATAGCCTGGTACTGAGACAGTGTTTCCTCACCCATAGCCTGGTACTGAGACAGTATTTCCTCACCCATAGCCTGGTACTGAGACAGTATTTCCTCACCCATAGCCTGGTACTGAGACAGTATTTCCTCACCCATAGCCTGGTACTGAGACAGTATTTCCTCACCCATAGCCTGGTACTGAGACAGTATTTCCTCACCCATAGCCTGGTACTGAGACAGTATTTCCTCACCCATAGCCTGGTACTGAGACAGTATTTCCTCACCCATAGCCTGGTACTGAGACAGTATTTCCTCACCCATAGCCTGGTACTGAGACAGTATTTCCTCACCCATAGCCTGGTACTGAGACAGTATTTCCTCACCCATAGCCTGGTAGCGGGGAGAGATGGTAGTGGGATGATGCAGAACCAGGATCTCAGCCATGAACTCCCATGTGGCCTGTGGTGTGAGTCGAGGACTGATCATCACCATGCCCTTCCTGATGGACGAACGCTTGATCTGCAGAAGGAAGAGAGTGAGCGGGAGGGAGGGAGGGAGTGTGCAGGAGACATCCCCACAGACCAAGAGGAGAGAGGGAGTGGGAGGGAGAAAGGAGAGATACACAGACGACGTCTCAGTTTACTAATAAGACTTATTAATTAGACACATTAATTAGAGTAAGAAAAAACATTAACACACACACAGACAGACACAGACACACACCTTTTTGAGGGCGAATGAGGCGGTCTGCCCCCCCCGGACCTCTTTGACGGGCATCCTCTTGCGGTGGATGGATTTGACAGCGATTGGGAGGAAAGTGCCCAGGGGATCTGGGCCGAGGAGTAGCGTGTCGTTGAGTCGTATCAATCCACGTAATGTAGTACCAGATACCACGGTGCCCACGCCCTAAAGAGTCCCCAGACCACAAACCATGGCCAAGTTAGTTCCCAGCGTCTTATACAGATGTCACTGTTCTATAAGCACTAGCCTCCCCAATATGGTGAAACAATGTATTGTCTGTTTATATATTACATCATCTAATAAATACATTCGATATGTATAGAAATTAACGGTACTTCATTGCCTGTTTTCACTTCAATGTTTGTGTGTGTGTCAACTGACTGGTACAGATTATATCTGTGTGTGTGTGTGTGTGTGTGTGTGTGTGGGTACTGACTGGTACGGAGTATGTGTCGTCGATCTGAAACTCAGCAGGTTCATCTTCTTTGTAGGATGTTTTAGAAGACAACAGGTTGAGGAACATCTTCAACAGGTCCATGTTCTCACCGGTCACATTGGAGATCTGGAAGATTGGACACATCCTGGAGACAGAAAGCCAGACAGACAGTATCACATGTTATGAACACACACACACACTATAGAATCCCACACACACACCTTAGAATCCCACACACACACACACACACACTATAGAATCCCACACACACACACACACACTATAGAATCCCACACACACTATAGAATCCCACACACACACACACACACACACACACACTATAGAATCCCACACACACACACACACACACACACACACACACACACACACACACACACACACACTATAGAATCCCACACACACACACACACACACACACACACTATAGAATCCCACACACACACACACACACACACACACACACTATAGAATCCCACACACACACACACACACACACACACACACACACACACACTATAGAATCCCACACACACACACACACACACACACTATAGAATCCCACACACACACACTATAGAATCACACACACACACACACACACACTATAGAATCCCACACACACACACTATAAAATCCCACACACACACTATAGAATCCCCCACACACACACACACACACACACACACACACACTATAGAATCCACACACACACACACACACACACACACACACTATATAGAATCCCACACAAACACTATATAGAATCCCACACACACACAAATAGAATCCCACACACACACACACAATAGAATCCACACACACACACACAATAGAATCCCACACACACACACACTATAGAATCACACACACACACACACACACAATAGAATCCCACACACACACACACAATAGAATCCCACACACACACACAATAGAATCCCACACACACAATAGAATCCCACACACACACACACTATAGAATCCCACACACACACACACTATAGAATCCCACACACACACACACTATAGAATCCCACACACACACACACTCACAATAGAATCCCACACACACACACACTCACAATAGAATCCCACACACACACACACTCACAATAGAATCCCACACACACACACACACAATAGAATCCCACACACACACACACACAATAGAATCCCACACACACACACACACAATAGAATCCCACACACACACAATAGAATCCCACACACACACACACACTATAGAATCCCACACACACACACACTCACAATAGAATCCCACACACACACACACACACAATAGAATCCCACACACACACACACACAATAGAATCCCACACACACACACACACACACACAATAGAATCCCACACACACACACAATAGAATCCCACACACACACACTATAGAATCCCACACACACACAATAGAATCCCCCACATACACACACACACACAATAGAATCCCCCACACACACACACACACAATAGAATCCCACACACACACACACACACAATAGAATCCCACACACACACAATAGAATCCCACACACACACACACACACAATAGAATCCACACACACACACACAATAGAATCCCACACACACACACACAATAGAATCCCACACACACACACACAATAGAATCCCACACACACACACACAATAGAATCCCACACACACACACAATAGAATCCCACACACACACACACACACAATAGAATCCCCCACACACACACACACACAATAGAATCCACACACACACACTATAGAATCCCACACACACACACTATAGAATCCCACACACACACAATAGAATCCCACACACACACAATAGAATCCCCCACACACACACACACACAATAGAATCCCACACACACACAATAGAATCCCCACACACACACACACACAATAGAATCCCACACACACACACACACAATAGAATCCCACACACACACACACACACAATAGAATCCCACACACACACACACACAATAGAATCCCACACACACACACACAATAGAATCCCACACACACACACACAATAGAATCCCACACACACACACACACAATAGAATCCCACACACACACACAATAGAATCCCACACACACACACACAATAGAATCCCACACACAGACACACAATAGAATCCCACACACACACACACAATAGAATCCCGCACACACACACACAATAGAATCCCACACACACACACAATAGAATCCCACACACACACAATAGAATCCCACACACACACACAATAGAATCCCACACACACACACAATAGAATCCCACACACACACACACTATAGAATCCCACACACACACACAATAGAATCCCACACACACACAATAGAATCCCACACACACACACACACAATAGAATCCCACACACACACACACACTATAGAATCCCACACACACACACACTATAGGATCCCACACACACACACACTCACAATAGAATCCCACACACACACACACTCACAATAGAATCCCACACACACACACACTCACAATAGAATCCCACACACACACACACACAATAGAATCCCACACACACACACACACAATAGAATCCCACACACACACACACACAATAGAATCCCACACACACACAATAGAATCCCACACACACACACACTATAGAATCCCACACACACACACACACTATAGAATCCACACACACACACACACACTCACAATAGAATCCCACACACACACACACACAATAGAATCCCACACACACACACACACAATAGAATCCACACACACACACAATAGAATCCCACACACACACACAATAGAATCCCCCACACACACTATAGAATCCCACACACACACAATAGAATCCCCCACACACACACACACACAATAGAATCCCCACACACACACACACACAATAGAATCCCACACACACACACACACACAATAGAATCCCACACACACACACACACAATAGAATCCCACACACACACACACAATAGAATCCACACACACACACACAATAGAATCCCACACACACACACACAATAGAATCCCACACACACACTATAGAATCCACACACACACACACACAATAGAATCCCACACACACACACAATAGAATCCCCACACACACACACACAATAGAATCCCACACACACACACACACACAATAGAATCCCACACACACACACTATAGAATCCCACACACACACAATAGAATCCCACACACACACACTATAGAATCCCACACACACACAATAGAATCCCACACACACACAATAGAATCCCCCACACACACACACACACAATAGAATCCCCACACACACACACACACAATAGAATCCCACACACACACACACACAATAGAATCCCACACACACACACACACAATAGAATCCCACACACACACACACACACAATAGAATCCCACACACACACACACACAATAGAATCCCACACACACACACACACACAATAGAATCCACACACACACACACACAATAGAATCCCACACACACACACACAATAGAATCCCACACACACACACACAATAGAATCCACACACACACACACAATAGAATCCCACACACACACACACAATAGAATCCCACACACACACACACACACAATAGAATCCCACACACACACACACACAATAGAATCCCACACACACACACACAATAGAATCCCACACACACACACACAATAGAATCCCACACACACACACACACACACACACACAATAGAATCCCACACACACACACAATAGAATCCCCCACACACACACACAATAGAATCCCACACACACACACAATAGAATCCCCCACACACACACAATAGAATCCCCACACACACACAATAGAATCCCACACACACACACAATAGAATCCCACACACACACACACACACAATAGAATCCCACACACACACAATAGAATCCCCACACACACACACAATAGAATCCCACACACACACACAATAGAATCCCACACACACACAATAGAATCCCCCACACACACACAATAGAATCCCACACACACACACACACACACACACAATAGAATCCCACACACACACACACAATAGAATCCCACACACACACACACAATAGAATCCCCACACACACACACAATAGAATCCCCACACACACACACACAATAGAATCCCCACACACACACACACAATAGAATCCCCACACACACACACACACAATAGAATCCCCACACACACACACACACACACAATAGAATCCCACACACACACACACACACACACAATAGAATCCCACACACACACACACACACACAATAGAATCCACACACACACACACACACAATAGAATCCCACACACACACACACACACAATAGAATCCCACACACACACACACACAATAGAATCCCACACACACACACACACTATAGAATCCCACACACACACAATAGAATCCCACACACACACACAATAGAATCCCACACACACACAATAGAATCCCACACACACACACACAATAGAATCCCACACACACACACAATAGAATCCCACACACACACAATAGAATCCCACACACACACACAATAGAATCCCACACACACACACAATAGAATCCACACACACACACAATAGAATCCCACACACACACACAATAGAATCCCACACACACACACAATAGAATCCCACACACACACACTATAGAATCCCACACACACACACACACACAATAGAATCCCACACACACTCACAATAGAATCCCACACACACACACACAATAGAATCCCACACACACACACAATAGAATCCACACACACACACACACAATAGAATCCCACACACACACACACACAATAGAATCCCCCACACACACACACAATAGAATCCCCCACACACACACACAATAGAATCCCCCACACACACTATAGAATCCCACACACACACAATAGAATCCCCCACACACACACACACACAATAGAATCCCACACACACACACACACAATAGAATCCCACACACACACACTATAGAATCCCACACACACACACACACTATAGAATCCCACACACACACAATAGAATCCCCCACACACACACACACACAATAGAATCCCACACACACACACACACACAATAGAATCCCACACACACACACACACACAATAGAATCCCACACACACACACACACACAATAGAATCCCACACACACACACTATAGAATCCCACACACACACACTATAGAATCCCACACACACACACACACACACACACAATAGAATCCCACACACACACACAATAGAATCCCACACACACACACAATAGAATCCCACACACACACAATAGAATCCCACACACACACACAATAGAATCCCACACACACACACAATAGAATCCCACACACACACAATAGAATCCCACACACACACACAATAGAATCCCACACACACACACAATAGAATCCCACACACACACACACACTATAGAATCCCACACACACACACACAATAGAATCCCCCACACACACCTTTCTGAGCTGAAGTTGGATGCGGTGACTATAACATCATCTTTGTTCTGAACCAGCACAGGGATCTTCCTACAGCCAGGCGACTTCAGTAACCTCTGTAAAAGCTTCAGTGTCTCTGAAACACACATACGCTCGCTATTAACACAAACACACAGGGAATGTGGATATGGCAGCATTGTGTTCATCATCTGCCCTGAGGAATATAAATGTTTTAGAACAACTGTAACATGCGCATTTTTTTTTTGCATGTTTCAGGTTGCCTTTCTCACCTGCTAATATGTTGGCTGGACACATGTCGATCTTGGTGACCACCACGAATACGGGCACGTTGAGAGCCAGAGCCAGGCCCAGATGCTCCTTGGTCATCCCTACGATGCCCGCGTTACTGCCAACCTACCGGGGGTGTAAAGAGACAGGACCGGAAAACGGAACGCGATTAGAAACAACACCTGTGCTCCATCCATCCACATCTCTAACCAGAACCCACACTAACCATGAGCATACAAAAGTCTGGTAGATGGCCAGTCATGCCAAACACTGTGGTCTTCAGGTACTTCTCATGACCGGCCAGGTCTATGAAGGTGATGACCTTGGAGGACTTCTCACAGATCTTGGTCCAATCCAAACTTCCCCCGTGATTGTCTGGTTTATTAACGACCTGAGAACAGAAGCAGATTCATCTCTTAGTCACCATCCCCTCACCAATATACTGTTATCTATGCGGCTTAGTCACCACTCCCTCACCTGCTAATGTAATTTCAAAGTCACCATCCCCTCATCGCTTATGTCATCTCTTATTACCAACCCCCTCACCAATATACTGTTACATACGCTGCTTATGTAATTTCTAAGTCACCTGTCACATCACCTCACCTCCTTATGTCATCTCTAGGTCACCAACCCCTCACCTGCTCATGTCATCTCTATGTCACCATCCCCTCACCTACCTATGTCATCTCTATGTCACCATCCCCTCACCTGTCCCTCCTGGTCAAACCCTAGGATGTCGTTTCCTACGCTGCTGGTCCGACCGCTCTCCATCTCGTGTTTGTGTCTGAAGAGTTTCTGACGGGCGAAACCTCTGCCGTTGTCCAGCTCGCCGTGGGTCAATACACCCAGCAGGGTGCTCTTCCCAGCATCCACGTTCCCCACCACCGCCACTCTGCATGTGTGGAGGACACAAGACCATATCTCCAGGAGGGCAGGAATACAAATGTTCTCCGCACAACAGCCCCATCACACAGCTGAATGACACAGTTTATCATCAGAAAGTATACAATTTGTTCAGCTGTCATATACGGAATAAAACGTAGCTCCGCTTTAAACCATAACTCCTAATTTAAGAGACAGTCAGGGCCCTGACATCACATCCAGGAAGTCATCACTAGTATCCCCCCAGTCCAATCCCCTCACATCCAGGAAGTCATCCCTAGTATCCCCCCGAGTCCAATCCCCTCACCTCACTTCCAGGAAGTCCTCACTAGTATCCCCCCAGTCCAATCCCCTCACCTCACTTCCAGGAAGTCATCACTAGTATCCCCCAGTCCAATCCCCTCACATCCAGGAAGTCATCCCTAGTATCCCCCCCGAGTCCAATCCCCTCACCTCACTTCCAGGAAGTCCTCACTAGTATCCCCCCAGTCCAATCCCCTCACCTCACTTCCAGGAAGTCATCACTAGTATCCCCCCAGTGCAATCCCCTCACTTCTAGGAAGTCATCACTAGTATACCCCCAGGCCAATCCCCTCACCTCACATCCAGGAAGTCATCACTAGTATCCCCCCAGTCAAATCCCCTCACCTCACTTCCAGGAAGTCCTCACTAGTATCCCCCCAGTCCAATCCCCTCACCTCACTTCCAGGAAGTCATCACTAGTATCCCCCCAGTCCAATCCCCTCACCTCACTTCCAGGAAGTCCTCCTCTCCGACACGTCTGCGTATTAGGTAGTCCCGTACTTTACCCCCGGCATCGCTCCTCTCTCTCAGCAGGATCAGGTCAGCCTCCATCTGCTCACACAGGGACCGGACAGTGGCCACTGACGCCTCCATGTCCTTCTCATCCAGACCATAGTCACTGCCGTCTGGGACGAATGGGCGAGAGGCAGGTGGACGTGAAGAGAAAAAGGGAGAGAGACAGTGGGAAGAAGACACAACGGACAAATGAGCACGGGGAAACAAAAACCCACATTCCTGGAGATGGCATTAATCTTGTTTTTTTGTAAGATGATATGCGTTTTTTCCAGAGGTATTGAGGGAGGACAGTGTATGTTTTTCGGAAAGTGAAATGGGACAGATTCCAACCCATGCTGTAGAGCAGGGCTATTCAATTACAAATTCAGTTGGGCCAGATTTTCAAATCGAGAAAGGTTAGTTGGGCCAATCATTTCAGCGGCGAAGCAGCTCATAATGACAAATTTTAAAAACCAACACAAACAAAATTATTGAAAAACATGTAAGGTTTATTCATTGTTTCTCTTTTAACTTTGGTCAGTTTGCACAGCAAAAGGTGCATAGAATTTTAAGTTTCAGTGTTGAGACATATTGATAGTAATGTAGGCTACTACCGGCACAGCACGCTCTGCATTGTTTACATGTTGGTAGTTTTGGCGGGACGCAAAATTACCAATCCCACTATGGCCACGCCAAGACCCGCCCTACGAAGCAGTCAGGGGATAGGACCTGTAGATGGACACCTGGCCAATAGTAGTGTGTGAATGCTATTGAAGGGCGGGTCTTGGCGTGGCCATAGTGGGGGGAAAAATATCGCTGGCGGGACCATATTTTCCCTTTTATACTGTCTATTGCGGAACTACGGGCTGGGCCACTCTGAGGTTGCTTTCGGGCCGCATGTGGCCCGCGGGCCGCCATTTGAAGAGCCCTGCTGTAGAGGGACGAAAGCAAAACGTTGTTGTTGTATTTTCATGATTAAACTTCTAAGATAAACACACGTTCTGGTGGAATTGCAATGTGGACTTAGACTGGAATTGGAAACATTTGACAAACAATTCTGGGTTGATTCCTCTGTCCTCCTCAGGCCAGTTAAACAAAACAAGAACTTAAAGACCTAAAAAGGTCTGAAACGACAGGCGGTGAAAGTTAGGCTAGAGACTTCCTCAACCACATCACATTGTAAAAAATTCTCATCCTTGTAACCGTGTCCACGTTTCAACCACGAACTAAATCAAACATTAGCCAAATAAGGGAACGCATTAACGAGATCGTAATCCAGAATCAGCTATAAGGGCGGTGTCATTGTGGTGTCATCACAGACAAACAGGAACAAGGTCAATCATCGATGAACGACAAATGTTCTCCCCTGTTGTTGTAATGACAGAGGAACATGCTCCGCCCCTTGACCCCCGGAGGTCACATGGGTCAACCGTGTTGCTGTGGTGTGCAGAAACTGACCTAGAGCCCAGAGCTGTAACAAAGCTCTGGGGGCCGGGGGGGCAAAGCAGGACCAGACAGATGGATATAATAGAGGCCTGGGGGTCACAATGGTCGGGTTAAAACCGGGTCAATGCATTTAGCCAACTGACTAAAATCCTCAGCGACTGGCCCAATGAAAGACCTTTGTTTTGGAGTTAGCTTAGCAGTAGCATAACCTGCCATGTTATAACCAATGTAGCTTTGTTGACATGATTAACCTTTACAAAGCAGAGTGGCAGTGTTGTCTGTGTGTGTGTGGATTGGTGGGGGGGAGGGTTGTCACTTCCTCACCTGAGCCCATTCCCACCACATAGATGGTCTCGCCACACCCTTCGTCCATTCTCTCTCGGAGTTGCCGTAGTAACGAGTCATACTGTTCACCTGTGGGGCTGACCAAAGCCAGCTGAGAGACAGAGATTGAGAGGCTTGAGTGTAATATAACGGCACGGTCCTTATGCTTTTAGCCGAGAACTGGCAAGTGTAAGAGCAACCTGTAAAGTTAAAAGTTGGGGTAAATGGTCCCCGGACAAATGTGTTTGCCATATGGTACGCAACACAGAGGAATGCTTTGATAGGATATGAAAGGCCAAATGAATGAATCGCTGTTGTACCCAGTTTGTGCCCAGCAAAGAAACAGGTATATTGATAAACAAATGCAAAAGGCCTGACACTATGCAAAAACATTGATGCTAGGAGCTAACTATAACCCCAGCATGGGACGTCAGAAATCAGTTAGGGGCAAGCCTGGACATGTCTTACCAGTGTTAATGTGTGATAATTCACGGACATTATGTGGTTATGTACACTTTAGTGAACATTCCGCATTCAGCAAGAAACATAATACATAAATATGCAAATTAGTCATTTATCTTTGGTTGTCGAGTGGGCATCTAGAAGCAGTGTGACATAGTATACGTGTCATTCATTCAACGTTTAGGTGTTCACTGTTTAGAAATGCAACGTGTCAACACGCCAGTCCAACATTACATGTCAAAACGCACACGAAGAACCGCTGTCATAAAGTTAACATGTAAATAAAAAATATCTGCACTTTTACTGGTTACAACATTTAAAATGACAAGAGGCCTACCTTGCTAGTAAAGTCCAAATGATCCTCGGATTCGCCGTTAGCATCCTCGCCGTCTTCGTAGTACTCTCCCCCGGATAAGTCGTCCCCACAGTCCGGTGCAAATATGGACGCGGGTACTACCGTCTCCCCTGTCGGTACTTTACCCGGGCTCAGTTCTGGCTCTGTCCCTGCTAACGACGCCATCTCCCCAAACCTTTAAACAAACATCCCGTTAAAGCCAAACTGGGGAGATGGGAACGTAACTGTAAGCTAATGATGTTAGCTTGCTACGCTAGCCACCTAATCTAACGGTGTAATCATAGAGTTTATATAGCCTCCGCTAGCATAATAAGCTAATGATGTTAGCTTGCTATGCTAGCCACCTAATCTAGCCGTGTAATCAGAGTTGTATAGCCTCCGCTAGCATTATAAGCTAAGCTAGCTAACCAATGTTTTGCAGCCAAGCCCAAGTAACTAGCATGTACTAAGTTGTAGTGCATGCAAAAACATTGTATAATAACTGCTTGTTGTTTGAAATATACTGTTTACTTGTCAATAAATGTTTAATTATTAATGTTAATACAATTTATGTTTAATTCACCGTACCAGAAGTAGTCGTGTACATGCGAGGTTGACTTCAGTTTGATAGCGGCATGCATGCCACACCCCTTCATTAAATGCAGAAACCGGGTTGGCTACAGCTCTCAAAACTCCACGCGTCGTTGACAGGTGGTCAACACAGACAAATATATGTGTTTCCTGAAGCTCACTCAATTTGCATTTGGGTAAAAAAACATGGCAAACAAGTTAAATAGTGAAAAAATACAGGTCCTAACTTAAACACACATTTAAAACACTGTGTAGTGTATTGTCCAACTATATGCGGCTGGAGGGCAGCGGTTCATCTGTCAAAATGCAACGGGCAGACGAGTGCGTTTCCGATTGGGTAAATACCAGTGAGCACAGAAACATTAAACTCAGAAAAGACAAAAAGGAGAAAGAAATAACTAAAAACATGAAGGTAAATATGCTGTGAAAATGAACAAAATAACACACATTACCGGCTATGCATTACAGGACTAAGTAAATATACTTTTTTTCAAAAACCCTAACCTTTGGATATGTAATATGTATTTTATATGTGCATAATATATAAGGAAAATCAACATAATATCTCAGTTTACCATGATATTCCAAGTTTCAAAGCAAATGGATTTGATGACCCTAATCCTTATCTGTACAATACAATAATGGCTCTTAGCCCTGATTGGTCCAAGCTTGTAAAGCTCATTCTCTAACTGGCTACAACATTCTTACGATAAACCCGGCCCTTTTATAATGCATGACTTAACAAAACATCTCTCCTTTTTTCAACCTTTTCCTGAGTTCCACAGACATCACAGGAAGAAGTCCAATATGGTAAGTGCGATTCAATTAATTTCTCGACTTGCTTTTCAAAACTTTACAATATCTCTGATAAATTACTTTTTAAGTGGTTACTGGACTTTTTTCAATATTGTTTTTATGTATCATATAAATATATTTCATTCTGAACTTAGAAAACGAATAACAAGTAGAAAGTGTGTGGACATTAATTATAATGAACATCCACTTCTTATAAATTACCCTGAAACTACTATTTTCATTCACAGTATTCTGAATGTAGTATTCTGAGTGCTGGTGAGTGTGTGACGCAATTTCATCATTACTATGAAATGTCTTCTGTAGTTTACTATTAGAGCACAGGTCTCTACTCCCACAATGCACCAAGGCACCCTGGATCAGAATATGACATATATGGGAACAATGACAGTAAAAAAAGAGGAAATGTCGTTTACATGTTAACTAAAATTGCAGCAATCACTTTCCGTATCATAAAACAATTTGTTCTCCCTTTAGCATTTGGCCCAAACAAATAATGCAATGTGATTATATGGCATTAGTACTGAATAGAGCCTCGTTTAGTATCTGAAACGCCAAAACCAGCTATAAACAATGTATTTAAATAACCACCTGCCAGGGAAAAGGGGATATTAGTCAGTTGGCAAAAAATGTCCAACAGATTTCTTTCAGATTGCCTTCCACGTTAAACCCAAATCCCATTGAATGACATAAGTGTTAGAAACCAATGTGTGCAATATGGATAACCTGCCTGTCTCAGAGACAGCACAACAGAGTTTCACCTGCCTGTCTCAGGGACAGCACAACAGAGTTTCACCTGCCTGTCTCAGAGACAGCACAACAGAGTTTCACCTGCCTGTCTCAGAGACAGCACAACAGAGTTTCACCTGCCTGTCTCAGAGACAGCACAACAGAGTTTCACCTGCCTGTCTCAGAGACAGCACAACATAGTTTCACCTGCCCGTCTCAGAGACAGCACAACAGAGTTTCACCTGCCATCTCAGGGATTGAATATAGCAACATTTTTGTCACTAGATCAAATACCAAAAATGGAAAGCAAGGCAATAGCCTACAAAGTATTGGGACCAATACTTGCTGTGCTTACAAGCACCTGAAAACAGATGTTCGTTATTAATGTATAATAAGGTTTGCTGTTACCTCAGTAAACAGCACTATTAGAGTAACTATCGAGATTTTTGCCTACCAACAAGTTAATTTTAAACTCGCCCGATTATGATTTTAACATAATCTGGAACTAGACTTAAGATTTTGGAATAGCCAGTCAGTTCAATAGTCCAAAAAAGCATTAATTGTCAGAATATTAATATCCCAACTTGCAGTTTCCTATAGTTGGGTTGTCCTTGGAGCCTAAACCCTCAGCGTAATGGAATCTGACCGTTGAACCATTAGTGAATAAGTAATTCTATTCAAATTACTGGTTTAGACAATTCATTCACGGCTCCACCTGTTTGTGAGTGAACCAATATCGATCTGTGAAATGGGTACAGAGACAGGTATTGTCCTGAGGCGTGGCACAGATACAGGGGCCAGGGGTCACAATGAACCCCTGAGGCGTTCCACAGATACAGGGGTCAGAATGAACTCCTGCCAGAGCCTGTAGTTGAGCAACGAACATCCATGTGTCGACATTTACCCGCAAAGATACACATATACACACACACACACTCACACAGACACGCACACACACACTTGCAGGTATGGACACACATACACACACAGACACACACACACACACAGGCAGATACCACAGATTGCAGGTATGGACACACACACACACACACACACACAGGCAGATACCGCAGATTGCAGGTATGGACACAGGGTGTGTGGTGTCCTTTACCATGTTTGAAGATGATAATGTATCACTATATCCTGTGTATTCCCACCAGACAGAGTGCCAGTGTGGTACGGTCAATATGGTCAACGCACCCAATAAACAGGTGTGGAGGGTGGGCCTTTATGACTCCTGTCCATGTGACGGAGAGATTGAACAGCGTTTGGTTCCTGTTCTACTGCTTTTATGGCCCTGTTTTAATGGTTTTATGACTGGGCCCCGATCTGATTGTACAAATAGAGCTTGATGTTGCCTACACTTTCAGAAAAAGTATAGCTGGGAAAGTTTCACCACTGTGTAAGCGGTTCTACCTAATACCCTAGAACGTATAGGTCTTAAACGTACAGGTCTTGTATATGGTTCCATTGAGAAATCATCAAGAAACAGAAAACCGCACAGTAATCAAACCAAACATTATTGAAATAATATTCTCTAACGTATAGAGGCCTAGGTGCCTTGAGAGTAATCACTCTCTGCTCTTCTCATCAAATAATAAAGAGAATTCCAAATAAAGTGATGTTAAACTTTTCCGTTCTGTCTAATATGATTAATAGTTCCCATCTTCCTAAAAGGGTTCTTCAGATCTAAAGTATCATCAGTTTATATAGGTCTCTCTCTCTCTATCCCCAGAGGAACCTTTGGAAATCCGGAAGAGATAAATGTTTATTATTAGACGGTGGTGTGACTACAGCAATGAGGTTGATCATTAACACGGAACGCGATAACCTGATCTGTAGCGCTTCTACATTATTGTTGCCGTGGTTACACGATTATCCCCCGTTCCATCGGAGGTGTCAGATCTCAGTCAGAACAGTACATGAGAATGGTTTCCCGAGCGACGTACGGTACTTGAAAAGTGACGTAAAAAAAAAACAAGAAACATGTTGATTTGTTGAACCTCAATCAGGGGACACAGATGTTGCAGGTAATTTCTAGCATCTTTCATAACCACACGCTTGCTTTTTCGATCAAAATAAGACCTGTTCTGTCAGAATTGTTTCTCTATGGTTCTGTCTAATGTCGGGAATCAGATTGTTCCTGATCAGTGAACATGTCATTTCACCATTCTGACTTTGAGAAGTGACGTTTGGACTGAATCACAAACAAGCACATGGTTTCATTGTGTTGTAACCCTCTCAGCACATCTGTGATCGGCTGGTGACAGTAATGAACAACATTGTATTTAACCAAGATCATTTACTCAACAACAGCTGCCAATGTTTAACAGGACCTTAAGGTTCAACTGCGATTCCAGTGGTTTGTCTGCGCCAGGACAGCAGTATAGTTGACTATTGTTGTCACCTTTTCCTGTTTAGGCGTTCCGCATCGAGAACATGTCCTTCAAGCAGGGCCAGGAGTTGAAGATCACAGCTAAGTCCAACCCGGGAGCCTCTCAGTAAGAACATGACTTTACGCACACCAACCCCAAAACAATCATGTCTCCCTCATTACTTGACTAGTTCATCCACACTGCCAGTTATTTTTCAGGACATTTATATAGTTATCATTTGTTTGTTTCTAACGCACAAACTGTTTTAATATGGCCAACCAAAACCAAACTGTTGGGTAGGAAGTGGAGGTTGGACACAAGCACTGGAAATTTATTAACAAAATATCACAGACAGAACACACAAAATATAACAGACAGAACACACAAAATATAACAGACAGAACACACAAAATATAACAGACAGAACACACAAAATATAACAGACAGAACACACAAAATATAACAGACAGAACACACAAAATATAACAGACAGAACACACAAAATATAACAGACAGAACACACAAAATATAACAGACAGAACACACAAAATATAACAGACAGAACACACAAAATATAACAGACAGAACACACAAAATATAACAGACAGAACACACAAAATATAGCAGACAGAACACACAAAATATAGCAGACAGAACACACAAAATATAGTAGACAGAACATACTAAATATAGCAGACAGAACACACAAAATATAGTAGACAGAACATACTAAATATCACAGACAGAACACACAAAATATAACAGACAGAACATACTAAATATAACAGACAGAACACACAAAATATAACAGACAGAACAGACAAAATATAACAGACAGAACACACGAAATATAACAGACATAACACAAGACAAAACCAACACGCAAGACACACTAGAAAACGTGTCGTAAAATCTGGAAAACTTAAATAAGAACAGTGATTAGGGAAACAAGTGAGCCAAATGAGGGCGAGAGGGCGTTGGATCTCACTAGCACGGCAATCCTGTCAATCCTGGCACCCCAGCACATGCTACAACCTGCAACTACAATCATGGCCAAACTCATTTTGAGATCATATTTGGATTTAGTTCTCATTTTGACATGTGCCTCTGTCTTTCTCCAACCTTTCTTTCTTTCCACCTGTCGCTCTTCCACTATCACACTCCTTTTTACCTCTCCCCTCTCTCCCTCGTCTCTCTCCCCTCTCCCTCGGTCTCTTTCTCTTCCCCTCTCTCCCTCGTCTCTTTCACTCTCTCTCTCTCCGTCTCCACCGTCTCCCTCGTCTCTTTCACTCTCTCTCTCCTCCTCGTCTCTTTCACTCTCTCTCTCCTCTCCCTCTCTCCTTACATACCCATAGATTCTCCATCAACATTGGCCACAACGGCGAGAACTTTGGCCTTCACTTTAACCCTCGGTTCAGCTGTGAAAAAGTGGTCCTTAACTCTTTGTCGGGAGGTTGCTGGGCCGACGAACACCATGAGATGCATTTTCCGTTCCAGACGGGAGAGGAGTTCAAGGTGAGACGTGAAACGTGTGTGTCTAAGACTTGTGTGTGTGCATCTCTAAGAAGTGTGTGTGTGTGCGTGCATGTTTGAGACGTGTGTGTGTGTGTGTGTGTGCACGTCTGTGTATCTCTCCCCTAAATGTTTGTCCATTTCTTTCCTTGTCACTCCATCCAGCTGGTCATCAACTTCACCAATGAGCAGTTCTACATCAAGTTGCCCGACGGTCACATGATCGACTTCCCCAATCGCCTAGGCGACTGCAAGTACAACCACTTCATGGTCGACGGAGACGTGAAGATCGTCAGCCTGAAGATCAAATAGAGGTCAACCCCGGGCAATCCTGGAGATACCAGTGTCTGTACGCCACACCAACTCAGCACTTCTATATACGGTGTGTGTCACGTGTTGGGATTAAGAAATACACCAGGGGGCGCCACTCCCACATGTACTTCTGGAGAGAAAGAACATTCCAGACTTTTTCAATAAAATCACAGTGAACTTAAACAATGTGTTCAATATCATTCGTTCATGCGGCATTACCTGAAGCTGCTTTCATAAAGTGTTTAAATTGTCTCTTTAACACACACACACGACACCCCTTACCTGCCAAAATACTCCTTATCCAGTTTGTCATGACATCATCAATGTGAGACAAATCACTGTTGCTAAGATGTGACCTGAGTGTTACCTTAGAGGCTGTGAGAAGTTAGGCACCACTGGCCACATTACTTACGGCCTGTTGGGTGAATAGCAGCTCCGCAGCCCTGAGGACAGGATCTAAAGTGTTTACTCTGCACTTGGATTTATATGGGCCGACGATATATATATATATATATATAGTTTCTAGGAGTGTGGGCAGAGCAACAGAGTTTGTTTTAGATCTTTGTGGTGACCATCAGCAATACATGGGTGGCAATTCAATATCGATTTGATCAACAGATTGTTTAAATAAATTTGCACAGCGGGTTAATTGATCTGTACCTTGTGACAGTTCTACATCCCACATGTTCAAATTATCTATACACATCTCTTTGTGAATCATCTAAAATAGATTTTTAGAGTCTATAATTCTAACACGATAACTTAAGCAGTATGTAAATATGCTACACTGTACATTTACCTTACTCTGATTGACATAGAGCGTCTGACCTGGATAAGTCATACGATTGTTTATTAGATTTTCTGATGTCAGGAAGGGGATTAACTGCCAATATTGAAAATGTGTCTGGATTTATAAATCCCTCTTAGTCAGCGTTGGACGGTCTGTCAGAGTGTGAAACTCTCCTTGAGGAGACTGAGGTAGAATTGCCCGCTCAGGACAATTGCACACTGTGATGTTTGCTTCCTGACAACAGGTTCAGATTGGTCTCTGAGGTTTCGTGGGTTCTTTGAGTCTATTTTGGCTCTATGAATAACGATTGACAGCCCTGCATGAAAACTGACAAGACAACTCGAAGAGATCCTCCCTTCAGGATGTGAAATGTTGCATGCTGGGATCACATTCCACTCGCTAAAGGCCGAAGTACGAGTGTGTAGGTGAAAACGTGTCTGTCCATGTAGCTCTGTGTGTGTGTGTGTGTGTGTGTCTGGATGCATGCGTGCGTGTGTTTGCCGGGGGGGGATGTGCATTGCTATTAGTTCAATAAAGAATAAAAAAGAAACATAAAAGCAATTGGAAACAACATGAAATTCATTTCAATAAGAAATACTGCAAAAATGAACAGCAAATATTTCAACAAAGTTAGAAATCATTATTTTTTATTGGTTTACATTCTATGTTTGTGAAAACTCTAACATAATTAGAAATAAAACCTGAACTCAATGAAAAGGAACCTAAACATATTCTGTCGTCCAAAATGTAGTAATCTTGTGAGATGGCTAGAAGAAATGTGATACAAATTTAGAAGAACAAGTGAAAGAAAAAAAACTTCCTGCATCTGATTAACATTAACATATCAACGAAGTGTATAATATAAAAAAATACCGTTTAATGTTTCAATAATCATCAAAAATAAAAACAAGATTATTCAACCCTAATTGTTTTCTTTGTACCAAAGTTAGTTTAAGAACTACACAATCGTATCTCACCTGCTTTTTTTACATACTTTGGTCTGATGAAAATGTTTCTCCATATAACCCTTAAGGTGGTAAGGTGATCAAATTTGAGACACGTCTAAATTGGTTATTTACAAAGAAAAAAAATTGATTCGCTTGCTATAGCTAAATGTCATAATGTTTTGTATTAGAAAATATAATAAAATGCAGGATTGCAAATCTCTTTAACCCTAGTACTGCTATATTAAACTGTATAAGAAATAAACCAGTTACACCTTGGTGTCACATCAATGTAATTCCCCGTCCCATGGTTCCTGCAGGTGTCACGTCAAAATACTTCCCCTCACCTAAAGCTCATCTATGATTGGCCTGTGAGTCGCAAGCAAGTGTGTCACCTGCCGATGTCACATCCAAACCAATCCCTCCCCCCTCCTCCAAATACGGTTCCTCCAGTGGTTCTGGGACGGCAGTGCCCGCGTCCCCTCGACTGCACCCGGCATTCGGCCCTTTCTGAGCCAGGTAGTCTTTATAGTTCCGGGTCAGGAAAGTGTACAGCAGCGGGTTGATGCAGCTGTTCCCGTAGGTCAAGCACGTCACGAAGAAGTTGACGTAACTGTGCGTGGCCGGAGACAGAGCCCTGAGGGAATACGGCGAGAACAGCTGTGTGAGCTGCCAGCCCCAGAACGGCAGGAAACACGCCCAGTACGCCACCACGATGGAAAAGATCATTAGCACCACCTTCTGTTTCAACCCCCGTCCCCTCGCCGAGCGGCCGCCTCCTCCCAATCTGGCCTGGGTGGTCCAGTAGCGTCGCGCCAGCCCGGCGTAGAGCGCGACGATGACGAGTCCGGGTACCAGGACGCTGGTGAGGAAGAGCATGGTCAGGTAGGCCTTGAAGGCCTCCTGGGTCCACGTGGGGAAGCAGATACGCTTGACGTTCCCGGCCGCGTTCGGCTTCCCCTCCCTCAGCCGGATCATGATCATCATCGGCAGCGTCAGGACGAACGCGGCCGACCAGATCGCCGCCGCCGCCAGCTTGCGCTCCCTCGCCCCGGACTGCCTCGCGGCGAACGGCTCGGCCACGGCCCGGTAGCGCTCCAGGGACATGGCGACGAGGACAAAGACGCTGGCGTGCATCGTGAGGAGGTCCAGGCTGAGGAGGACCCGGCAGCCGACCTCGCCGAACAGCCAGTCGTGGGCGAAGTAGGTGCAGACGACGAAGGGTATCGTGGAGAGGTAGAGGAGGTCGGCCAGCGCCAGGTTGACTATGTAGACGTACATGGAGCCAGAGCGCCGCAGGACGGCGGAGCGCGTGATGAAGAGCGTGTAGAGGTTGCCCGCCACACCCATGGCCAGCATCATTAGGAGGGTGGCACCGAGGACGGAGGTCAACCACATGCTGTTGCTGCCTCCCGAACCCCCAGAGCCGCCCCCTCCAGGGCTCCCATCCAAGCCCCCAGACCCGTGACCCGACTGGGGGGGGACGGACGGCACCATGGGCGTGTGGTTCTGGCTCAGCCTGGGGGATAGGTTCGAGTTCATGAATAAGCCCAACACGTCCCGGCAAAGGAGTGGCAGGTTTACTGTGAAAACTGTTATCAGTGGAATAATATAGACATGTTTGAAACAGCCGCTACTGGACTCCGGAGAGGATCGAAATGGTGACCTAAATCAGTACGTTTTTCCATAATGAATCGAAATCGGAAACAGGCGTTAGTTAAATTGACTGCGCTCACTGATATCCGGTTAAAAACACGGAAAGAAAGTTGTCTTTGGCATTTTGCTAAAAAGTTCTGTCATATAAATCGGACAGTATGAAAGACAGCAGTGTCAGTTAGATCCACACTTCCTACGGCTAACTCACTGAGGATTGACTTCAGGTGACGACCTACAGGCTTGACAAATCCAACTCATGGCCTGTCCCCAGGTTCCCTCTGTGATCTCTGCAGCAGCTCCTCCATATTCCTCTGGAACTCGTCCGTCTGCAGGCGACCCGGTTGCCACCGGTTCAGCGGTTCTAGGATTTGATCCAAGCGGTATCTTCAGAGCGTATGTCGTGAGTACAGAAGGCCGTCAGACTGTAGACGTGTGTGTGTTCCCTGACGGACGGTCGTCTTCACAGATTTTGACTTCGGAAAGTTTTTCTCAGCTTTGAAGGAAGATGGTACATTTTCGGTAACATTTCGGCATTGTCAATAGAGCAGATTGACCAACTATTCTTAAACTCCGGAACCAGAGTTTTGTAACTGTCCTAATTTGTCGTCTTCTGTGTTCTCCAATGCCACCCCTTTTCTCTTCCTCTCTCTTCTCTCCTCTCTCTCTCCCTCGTCTCCCAGTTACTCTTCCTCTCTCCCTCTTCTCTCTCCCAGTACTCTTCCTCTCTCCCTCTTCTCTCTCCCAGTTACTCTTCCTCTCCTCTCTCCCTCTTCTCTCCCAGTTACTCTTCCTCTCTCCCTCTCCTCTCCTCTCTACCATTGCACTTGCATCTGGCGGTTCCCTCTTGACCACACCCACCCTCACATATGTGTGTGACCCTGCGTGACTCTACGGATATATTAGCCAATCAGGTCGGCCGGGGCTCTGCTCTCTTCGAAAACACCTACGTGTAGATTTAAACACCTCGTTTACACACACACACACACACACACACACACACACACACACACACACACACACACACACAGACGTATGGGATGTTCCTACCACTGACACATTACATTTTTTAAATCCTATACAGCACTATCTATGAATAAGAAAGGACTAGAATCTCCAATAAATGTATTTATTGACAACAGACAAGCCTGTCCTCAGTACCACAAACAACATAATTTTCAACGACCCTACTATGATCCCAAGATATAAAATGATAGTATAAAGGCATTAAATGTGATGAATAACAGACACCAGATAAGCGGCTGGTCATTATCTCTCTTTAAAATAAGCAGGTTTGAGTTTCTCGGGTCGTCCTGGTAACAGCCTGGATATATATATGCACATATCATGTTTAGTCACCAGGTGGCAGTGTTGCCACACGAATGAATCAAAATGAATAAAGCTTGGTTGAAGTCACAGGTTTCACATTGTCGTTACCGAGCGAGTTCTATCAGTTATCCACAGTAACGGTAATACGAAGCCCGTGGGCCAGAGAACAGTTCACATCGACCTGAGACATTGTAACCATGCTTAGTTATTGCACACACCTGGGAAACAACAGAACATGTTCAAAGGCATTGTAGTGTTACTAGAAATCTCTGATGACTGGGTAGCAGTGTTTGTAACCAGACTGGTCATCTCCAGGACTCAAGCAAGAGCACTCAAACCTAACTTGGTGAACTCCAGGATGGACAGAGGAGGACTGGAGGAGGACAGGAGGAGTGAAAGAGGACAGGAGAACGGTTCCTCTGGCCACAGGTCCATCAATACTTGCGTCTGAACTGAGCCTCCACTGGGAATTAGAATTGGAGTTACGTACGTATGTTAATAAACCATTTATGAACAATGACAACGTGAAAAGTCTTAAGAAACAATTAAAGTTTACAGTAGCGCATGTTAAAAGTGCTAATACTATCATACAGTTAAAGTTAACAGTAGTGCATGTTAATAGCCAGTCAATGACCAGTTGTAAGTGCTAATACTATCATACAGTTAAAGTTAACAGTAGCGCATGTTAATAGCCAGTCAATGACCAGCCGTAAGTGGTAATACTATCTTACTGGAGTATTCCTGGGGCGACATCTGGATGTTCACCACATCGTTGAAGTGCTTCAGCCAATCCTGTTGCTCGGATTCCGTCTCACAGGTGAACAGGAAGCTGCGCTGTGGCATCACTATGGTGATGCCGTGTTGCCAAGCTCCGTTGCAGTGGGTGCCCGCGGGGAGGCCTGGGCGAGCACTGTACCCCTGGTCCCGGTGACCCAGGAACGCTTCACCCTTGGCAAAGGCATCCTGACCGGGTGAGACGAGGGGGTGGGAGGGTTGAGGAGAGGAAGAGGGGGTGAGGTGAGGAAGGGGAGGTGATGAGAGGTAGGTGAGGAGAGGAAGTGGGGGTGAGGTGAGGAAGAGGGGGTGATGAGAGGAAGGTGAGGAGAGGATGTGGGGTGAGGTGAGGAAGGGGAGGTGATGAGAGGTAGGTGAGGAGAGGAAGAGGGAGTGAGGTGAAGTTGGAGGATGGGTTACAGTGAGGGTACGAGGGTGCTGTGTGCTGAGATTAGAGGGGGTGAGGTAGGGTTTCCAGTTTGTCCTAACCAATTGCTTTTGTTCAAAGTGACATTGTCCAAAAAGCGATTTGACTTTTAACTTTAACAGGCTAATTAGATGGTTTAACTTGTAACAAACTAACACTGTGGTCTCTGGTAACAGGCTAATTAGATGGTTTAACTTGTAACAAACTAACACTGTGGTCTCTGGTAACAGGCTAATTAGAGAGGTTTAACTTATAACAAACTAACACTGTGGTCTCTGGTAACAGGCTAATTAGAGAGGTTTAACTTATAACAAACTAACACTGTGGTCTCTGGTAACAGGCTAATTAGAGGGTTTAATTTGTAACAAACTAACACTGTGGTCTCTGGTAACAGGCTAATTAGAGGGCTCTGGGTGTGTGTGGGTGCTGTTTGCCTGAAACCAGTCTTACCAGGGGATCTTTGAAATACATGAGACGCCTGTGGTCCAGGGTGAACCAGCGCTTCTTGAACCCTTCTGTGTGCTGCAGACAGAGAGAGGGAGAGAGAGAGGGAGAGACAGAGAGTGAGAGAGAGATAAAGAGGTAGAGAGAGCGGTAGAGAGAGATGTAGAGAGAGAGATGTAGAGAGAGAGATGTAGAGAGAGAGATGTAGAGAGAGAGAGAGGTACATAGTAATTGTCTAGTTAGCCATCTGCTACTGTCTTGTTGTTAGACAACTAATGATCCAATGAGGTCAGAGAGCAGCAGGTGTACGGGAGAGTAAAACATCACCAGGACAAAACCCACAAACTACATGGACCAGATAAACGGACAGACCAACCAAACGGCCCAGTTCATCTGTTATGCCGTCGGTGACCCATTGAATGAGCCAAAGGATTGGTCGGTTGAGTGTACTGAAGAAAATGGTTTCAGTTGCCCGAGTTCAGATCGTTTCTGCTGGGAGGCTGTGCTCAATAATCAAATAAAATGAAGAAGAAAAAAGCCCTCGACCCGTAGATATGACGGAAAAATACGTCTGAAAACCTCTGCTCACCGACCGCCAAACCGCTCCGATTAAACATATTCACAGCGTTCGAAAATGTAGGACCAGCGATATTCTGCACACGCCGAGGGAGACTTAACCACAAACAACGTTTTCCATTTGTCGGTAAGATAAGATAAATTCACTCTGTAAAGACTCCTAAAGGGACTAAACACTCAAACGCATCACAGTCGAGGGCATTACTAAAGAAAATGATAAACCGTTCAGAGTTTCTGCTGCTCAAACCAATAGCGGCCAATTAAAATAGTTTAAATTATTGGCACATGATAAAAAGCCACGTTGTCGCAGATCCCGTCAGATGGTCGTTGTTAGTCGCTATGATATCCCGCTGGGGTTTTCCTCAAACAGCTGACCCTGCAACGAAATGCCGTTGACCTCGATACATCCTTGGCAAGGACACAACCGTCATCTGTTTCACACGCACAATTTGGTAACCAGTTTTCCTTGTTGTTTCAGACAGACATATTAGACTTCTCTCTTTTGAGAAGAAGGCCCACGTTTTTCCCACCATTGTGCGTTTAGACAAACCTCAGTCGACCGGAAAAAAATTCTGATCCCTAAACGGCGGTTTCTATTCAAGTCAGGACCGGCAGACATCGATAGTGAACACAGTTTAACCCACTGTGTCTGCGGTGTAAAACGCAACAAGGAAGCCTCCTTTTTAACCTCCTGTCTATAAAGGATCGGGTTCCATTAATCCTACATTACACCGCCCAGGTGTCTGCGTTTCGGTGCTCTGTCAGACGTTCATTTAAATCTCCCTCAGAATACCTGAGGAGGAAATAAAAAAAACACAGAGGAAGTAGAGACAGACAGCCTGAGTGACGCAGCGTTTTTTTTTATGACTGCAGCCTGGCAGAGAACGGACAAAGGTGACTGACGCGTGAGGTTGAAGAAGTCGGTTGAGAGAACAAGTGTGTGTGTGTGCGTGCGTGTGTAAACAAGTGTGTGTGTGCGTGCGTGTGTGAACAAGTGTGTGTGTGTGTGCGTGTACTCACCCTGGGTCCTGTTTTCTCCATATATCCCTCCTTCAGAAAGTTCCGGGTCAATTTAGGCATTAACTGAAAAATAGGAGTGGAATTCTTATGGGGTGAAATACACTGTGCACGCTCGCTCAGTGCACGTATTTGGTCTAGAGAGATACTCTCTAGTGTGTGTATTTAAATGGGCCAATGTCAGTGCGTGTTAGGATGTGTGTTTATTCATGTGTTTGTGTGTGTGTGTGTGTTTGTGTGTCACGTCAAGTCTCACCTCTGCGTCACTAGCCACAGGGAAGGCCACCTTTAGACGGTTCAGCTGGACAGACCTGATGGAGTTAAACCAGTCAACTATCTCCTGGTGGAGGAGGGGGTGGAGAGAGGGAGGGAGAAGGGGGTGGAGAGAGGGAGGGAGGAGGGGGTGGAGAGAGGGAGGGAGAAGGGGGTGGAGAGAGGGAGGGAGGAGGGGATGGAGAGAGGGAGGGAGAAGGGGGTGGAGAGAGGGAGGGAGGA
>CM055741.1:4950159-4985159 GCA_029465975.1 Dallia pectoralis
CCCAGGAAATGTGCATCAGTGCATATTCTTGTTTCACAGTAATATGATATTCCCACTTTTTGGAATTTCTGGGACCAACCTCAACTTCCTGGTCTTCCCACCTGGAGAGGCTGAGGGATTTGACCTTCATTCCGATATCAGGAATATTCCTGTGGATCCCGGAACACTGAACACAGATGAACACTCCAAGGGAACAGGAGCCCCAACTGGGATCTGGAGAACGTATCGACGCAGAGGAACGTTAGAGGGAGAGATGGAGGAAAAGATGGAGAGAGATGGAGAGAGAGAGAGAGAGAAATGGAGGAAAGGATGGAGGAAAGGATGGAGAGAGAGGGAGAGAGAGAGAGAGAGAGAGAGAGAAAGAGAGAGAGAGAGAGAGAGAGAGGGAGAGAGAGAGAGAGAGAGAAAGAGAGAGAGGGAGAGAGAGGGAGGAAAGGATGGAGAGAGAGAGAGGGAGGAAAGGATGGAGAGAGAGAATGGAGAGAGAGAGAGAGAGAGAGAGAGAGAGAGAGAGAGAGAGAGAGAGAGAGAGAGAGAGAGAGAGGGAGGAAAGGATGGAGGAAAGGATGGAGAGAGAGAGATGGAATAATTGAGTGAAAAAAGCATGAACATGTAGGCACTCTACAGTACGTCACTCTGTTGCGACTTCCAAGATACTTAAATGTAAAATATACAGATGGAGAGGTGGAGGAGAGAGAGATATGGAGAGAGAGAACAACGTGAAACACGCAGATGCATTTGGTCTCAATGGTTGCTTTCAATGCTATTGTCATGGTACAAGATAACAGTCGTAAAATCCGGGGCCCGTGGCGCGTCTGATCACAGTTGGCAGTCTGCGATAAGGTTTCCACGGCAGAAATAGCTTTCGATCAGACGCAGATACCGTGAAAACACGACAGTGGAACTCTAATCTCGAGCTGAATCTGAAATCTCCCCTTTGGCGTGTTGTGTTCATGTGTGCAGAGTGTCACGGTTAAACATGCATTGGTCTGTATGCGTGTTTCACTGTTTCCCGTCAGAGATCGGGGTTCGATTCCCGGGTCCACCCCCGCTCTCTGAGCACCTCTAACTCAAACGCCTGGATGCAACCAAAACTGACCCAAAAATAGATGTTATGGAGAAGGAAACCCAGATTGACCTGCGGGTTGTGGGTTTACTCCCTCCAGTGGCTCTGTTTACTCAAGCCGGACCACACCTCACTTCTCTACCTCTGACACACTGGAGCGGGTCCGGAAACCGCACGGAGGCTTTTATGCGTCGCCGTGATTCACTGTCCCCCTGCTCCGAACCATCGGGTCCAAACGCATATCCAACCCATTCTACGCACGTATAAGTACCGTATCACGTCACTGATCTACGGTCGGTCCGGTAGGTAGGCCTGCAGCCGGGTGGGTACACCACTACCTCTATAGGTTATTATGAAGTGGACGTTTCCCCATAATGTTCGTTATTCAGATTATGACATGACAACAACCTCATCTTATTTTAAAGTCTGTATGAGATTAAAGTCTCAACACCGAATTCCAACTGAATAATACATGAGCTTGTGTGACTGGTTTAATGGAACCGTCCGTTGGGAGGACGATACAGGCCCAGTCCAATGGGATCAAAAGTGTGTTTTAGGAATAATTGCATTATGATCTAAAGGATAATATGCCAATCATATTATAAATCAGTAATGTCTTTCCCAATCCGATGCCAAGGGCCTACTACAATAAAACGCACCAGTTCAACAATAATCTGATAGAAATACTATATCTAAACTGTAAATCTGTACTGATTAAAGTGTATAAGAGGTCTATTTTCTGACGTCTACATGTCTCAGGTACAGCAGTATCCCAACGGTAGAATGTGTCCTGGTAATAGGGACTATTTAACCCGAGGGGCTGCATGTTAGAGCCTGTTTATAATGCGCTCTCGCTCCTCACCCAGACATTATTCCCTATATGAACCGTATTCGTCCGCTTACCCGGCGCCCCGCAGTCTGCGCACTTGTCGTTGCCCGGCCGCTGCGTGAGCTCCTTCAGGAGACGGGAGATCCTCTCGTTGCCGGACATCCTAATAACCCGTTAAATCGGTGCCAACCCGGTTCAGAGAGAGAGAGAGAGTGGACCGGATACCGCCGCATGCAGGTGTGCACGTCCTCTGGTGGGCCGAATACACGCGCAGTTGCTCCCTGACAAGTCTACACCTGTAGCTGCTGCTGAGGGTTATAGATAGGTAACCAGTGCCAAACGCAACCCAATGAAGACTAACGCAATCTGCACTCAAATCAGTATTTATATTCCACGCAAGCACGTCCCAGGGTTTAATCCACCCTTTTTAGATTTTAGACTATTTTCCCACGGCTTGCTGAATAATTTCTGTCTATCTGCGACTCCTTCCTTCACAAATGGGTGTGTTTGATAAGGCAGTCTAGTCTGTACTCGGAAGTAAACTGTTGGTTTTGTTAGAACATGCTGCGGTTCCGCAAAAAAAAGTTCAGTAGCTCAGATAACCTTTCGGGTCTGAGCGCTGCAGTGCCTCGTCCCACCGCCAGGGGGCAATGCAGTGCCTCGTCCCACCGCCAGGGGACAGTGCAGTGCCTCGTCCCACCGCCAGGGGGCAATGCAGTGCCTCGTCCCACCGCCAGGGGACAGTGCAGTGCCTCGTCCCACCGCCAGGGGGCAGTACGTCGTCAGTGAGACGAGCTAAATACGTGTCTCCTCTCCTAAAAGAGAGCAGTCGGTTACATTAATAACATATCATAATACAATGGCACATTGACAAACACTAAAACAAACCTTTGTGTGAAGTGATCCGTGTTCACAATGTAGATGGCACCCTAGAACGGATTACTGAACACAGGTAAACACTCCAAGGGAACAGGAGGTCCAACTATAGGATCTAGAGAAAGTATAACACGAGAACGAAGAGGTGTGTGTGATTTGACTACTATCACAAAAAGTACATTTCGGTTTATCTATACAATGATTTAGTGTTTACACTCTGCACGCCTGTCTTTCAGTGGTCGTCGGACGTTTGTCACGCGTCCTGTTGCTTCCATGTAGAACGGCAAGTGAGCTCTTGCCAACTTTAGAGAGATGAAATGTGGGAATTATGGGAATGAAGAACCCATGACAGAAATCCCCTTCCTGGAATGTTGGAATGACATGGAATGTGGAGTCGGTAGACAGGAGGGAGTAACACATCCTGGCATTCCTGATGAGCTTCGGGGCTCACTACACACACACACTACACACACACACACACAGAGAGTGACTCTCAAGTGCACACTGTCTTCAAGTGTCAGCCAGCAGAATGTCTGTCACACGTCTGTTTCCACCACGGAGCAGTTTGGATAATCACCAAGGCTACACACACAGCGCGCCGCGATGCAAATTCCATCGTCTCGGGACAAACCGAAGCAGAATAGCTAGTGGAGCATCTTGCAAATGGTTCAGTGTTTGGTAACACATAGGTCACTGGTGGACAGTTATGAACTATCATTTGTCATGTATATCCTGCCCGGAGTACAGCTCGTGTATCCCATTAGTGTGCACGGTAAGTGTGAACATATTTAGCAGACCGCTTTAAACCAAAACAATCGCACACACACACGCACGCACCCTATCGCCTCATTTATATGCAAATGGTGGTGGCATTTTAGGACTAACCGGGCGTGACATCGATCCAATGGCGTTGACTCTTAACCGTTAGCGGTCTGTGTATTCTGCCACTGTCATTTGTATTCTGCTACTGCCAGTCTGCTACTGCCAGTCTGCCACTGCCCGTCTGCTACTGCCGTCTGCCACTGCCGTCTGCCACTGCCCGTCTGCTACTGCCGTCTGCCACTGCCGTCTGCCACTGCCCGTCTGCTACTGCCGTCTGCCACTGCCGTCTGCCACTGCCCGTCTGCTACTGCCGTCTGCCACTGCCGTCTGCCACTGCCAGTGCAAACAGAGCAAAACACACATATATATCTGAGTAGTGTAAAGGAGCAATGTCATGACGTAAGAGTAGATTTTTATTAACGTTTGGTTACAACGCAGTCATTCATTTTCAGGACGGGACTTTTCGCCTTCAATCTTGTCGCCGCGTGGCAACCGTTGCCAGGTGAGCTTGAGTGCCTGAGGTGGTGTGACGAGCAGAATAAGTATTTTCTTGCCGCCTTCTGGGTTTTTTTTTGCAACCAGGGAACAATTTGGAAATGTCCTATATCAACACAGGTTTCTTTGAAAAGGTGGACAGCTATAGTAAATTCACTGTCCAGATTTTGCAGTTTTCAGCGTTGGTGGGAAACAGCGAAGGTCTTTAATAGAAATGATAGAAGTGTATCAGAGAGTGAACAGACATCACAGTGTTGAATAAACCTTTAATAAATTTGCTGCAAGTGTGGCTTCCATCTTAGATAATCTGGGTTTACCGAACAGCATAATTCGTGTCAGCACAATCGGTTTAGCTGCATATATTTATATTTTTAATGCTATCACAAATAGTCAACAACGACTATATGTGAAATTGTCAAAGTGTATCTAGATTTACAATTTGAAGATTAAGAAAGATCTTGAAAAAAAATTGATTGATCACTGGTTCTAGTGGGTTCCCCAGGACTCGTTCTGTGGCTTGCGAGACGGACAATAACAATATTCACTAGGTCATCTTGAGGAGCCAATGATGAGCTGTGTGTGTGTGTGTGTGTGTTTGTGTGTGTGTGTGTGAAAGGACAATGAGTACAAATAAGGACAACGGGAATGACCAAAACACATACCAGCGTAATAAATAACCAGGCAAGGTGACTGAGAACCAATTCTATTTTCAGCAACGACCTCTAGCGAATTCCAAAAGAAGGAAGGAACAATTTGGGCCATCTGTCATCTTCAGCGACAGAATGATATAGCTGTCACAGCGTCTGTACAGGATTACAACCAAACACCTCTCAAATGTCCTTAGTAGTGGGAAAAAAACCTCAAGGGGGACTTTTTGACTTCTCATCAAGGAATGTCTGTCGGCTTTATTCGCAGATGTATCGATTCGGATTTCGCCCGACTCGACAAGTGGTCCTGAAGGTGGCGCCAGAGCGCTGTGCTTCGGGTGTCTCGTGACTGAGCTCCATGACGACGTCTGAAATCAGCAGGGGGCCCAATCCACTCCCACAGTAAACACAAGGATCTGTCGGACAGATTCCCTCCGGCGTACGTTCGTGAGTCGTCGTTCGCCCGCCGACAACCCACAATGCAATGCGGCGACAGTCACGTTAAAATACGGCGCCGAAAACGGACGTGGTGAAACGGCGTGAATGTGACAGGGTCTCTGCTGGACACGAGGTCACAAGGACGCGAGGTCACAAGGACGCGAGGTCACAAGGCCACAAGGCGAGTCAGGGCTCCAAATGTTCTGTAGTTACGAACAGACAGAGAAGTCTGTAGACCACGTTGGCACGCGAGAAGTTAACAAGCTGAGTTAACTAATTGATCCAGAACATCCAACCATGGTCTGTCTCTGCTCCCTCTTTCTTTTGTCTCTCTGATATTCCGTCTTTCAGCGCCACCCGACATTTATTTTCGTCTTCCTCGCACTCGCTCACTTTCTCAAAACCGGCGGTCAAATCAACCACATTTGCATACTACCCATGTTTTAAACTTGTTTGTCTTTTCTGCTCTCTTGCACTCGTCGTTTTTAATTCGCTCTGGCAAAGTACTGGGACTTTTTCACATTCCCATAAAACATTTTCATTAAATTTAAATGAATCGTTGGAGGGACAGAGTAATATAGATATTGTCTCCTCAAATACTTCCTATGTTCTGTGGGTCCAGCCAGAGTAATGCATTATATGTTCTATGGGTCCTGCCAGGGTAATGCATTATATGTTCTGTGGGTCCAGCCAGGCTAATGCATTATATGTTCTATGGGTCCAGCCAGAGTAATGCATTATATGTTCTATGGGTCCAGCCAGAGTAATGCATTATATGTTCTATGGGTCCAGCCAGAGTAATGCATTATATGTTCTGTGGGTCCAGCCAGAGTAATGCATTATATGTTCTATGGGTCCAGCCAGAGTAATGCATTATATGTTCTATGGGTCCAGCCAGAGTAATGCATTATATGTTCTATGGGTCCAGCCAGGCTAATGCATTATATGTTCTATGGGTCCAGCCAGAGTAATGCATTATATGTTCTATGGGTCCAGCCAGAGTAATGCATTATATGTTCTATGGGTCCAGCCAGAGTAATGCATTATATGTTCTGTGGGTCCAGCCAGAGTAATGCATTATATGTTCTATGGGTCCAGCCAGGCTAATGCATTATATGTTCTATGGGTCCAGCCAGAGTAATGCATTATATGTTCTATGGGTCCAGCCAGAGTAATGCATTATATGTTCTATGGGTCCAGCCAGAGTAATGCATTATATGTTCTGTGGGTCCAGCCAGGCTAATGCATTATATGTTCTATGGGTCCAGCCAGGCTAATGCATTATATGTTCTATGGGTCCAGCCAGAGTAAAGCACTGTATGTTCTATGGGTCCAGCCAGAGTAATGCATTATATGTTCTATGGGTCCAGCCAGAGTAAAGCACTGTATGTTCTATGGGTCCAGCCAGGCTAATGCACTGTATGTTCTATGGGTCCAGCCAGAGTAATGCACTGTATGTTCTATGGGTCCAGCCAGAGTAAAGCACTGTATGTTCTATGGGTCCAGCCAGAGTAATGCATTATATGTTCTATGGGTCCAGCCAGAGTAAAGCACTGTATGTTCTATGGGTCCAGCCAGAGTAAAGCACTGTATGTTCTATGGGTCCAGCCAGAGTAATGCATTATATGTTCTATGGGTCCTGCCAGAGTAAAGCACTGTATGTTCTATGGGTCCAGCCAGAGTAAAGCACTGTATGTTCTATGGGTCCAGCCAGAGTAATGCATTATATGTTCTATGGGTCCAGCCAGAGTAATGCATTATATGTTCTATGGGTCCTGCCAGAGTAATGCATTGTGTTTAGGGTGCCACTTATGTGTCAGCAGCTGTGGAACTGGTTTTAGTCTCGGTTTGAGTGAGAGACCCTCACTCAGCTTTCCTTAACTTAAATCCTCTTAGCGTTACTTTTATTACACAACACAGACAGTCTCGACTTTCCTAGCACTTTCAAGATTTACATTCAAGATGGCCGCCGCCTCCCCCGTGCCAGCGTCGTGACGATGAAACGAAGACTCGGAGAGAGCAACGGGAGTGCGAATGCAGGGATTCGTGTTTATAAAGGCACGTTTGTCACACAGTCCGCGTGGATTATAGCTGCGTAAAGAGCGATTCATATTTCAGAGAGGCAAAACGTTCCACAGTGGATTAATCTAGCATTACCTAATATAGCTGGAGAATTATCCAGCGTGAAAATACCTCAGGCATGTGTTTGTATTATAGTGTGTGTGTTATAGTGTGTGTGTTAGTGCGTGTGTTATAGTGTGTGTGTTATAGAGTGTGTGTTATAGTGTGTGTATTAGTGTGTGTGTTATAGTGTGTGTATTATAGTGCTTGTGTTATGGTGTGTGTATTATGGTGTGTGTTTCAGAGTGTGTGTGTGTGTTATAGTGTGTGTTATAGTGTGTGTATTATAGTGTGTGTGTTATAGTGTGTGTGTTAGTGTGTGTGTTATAGTGTGTGTATTAGTGTGTGTGTTATAGTGTGTGTATTATAGTGCTTGTGTTATGGTGTGTGTATTATGGTGTGTGTTTCAGAGTGTGTGTGTGTGTTATAGTGTGTGTATTAGTGTGTGTGTATTATAGTGTGTGTATTATAGTGTGTGTTTTATAGTGTGTGTGTTATAATGTGTGTGTTATAGTGTGTGTGTGTTATGGTGTGTATTTCTAAGTGTGTGTGTGTGTGTGTGTTATAGTATTATCTTGATTCCACGCCGCCGTTGTACAGAGAGCAGCTTCCCACTTGTAATGTCAGCTTAAAATGAAAACAGTCAAACCACCCAAAACTGCACATTCCTTTGATAGGAATGTGCGAGACAATCCAAATGGATGACGACGGCGTACTGACTGTCACGAAACTTGTGCGAGCGATCCTTGGGCGAATGATCGTGTGCCTACATGCTGAGTTAGAGCTAAGCGTCTCCCAGGTTAGATGGGAGACCTGACAACGATGACATCACCCGTGCGGGACAGACGAGAGCTCTGAGGAGAAGCAACGTCCACATACTCTGTTCTCCGTCACGATCTTTCCATATGTTCCGTAGCATTGCCTCTGTAACATTCGGTGGTTCTTCTCAGACATTCATCTGGATCAATGCAATCGTTGCTTTTATCACCGTAACAGCGGAGAGGTCTTATGCGCTTGATTTTACCGCTCATCGTCTTCCTCTCCAACAAGCTAATGAGCCTTGTAATTGCTGTCATATCTATTTTCTTCATCGCTCTATCCTCGGTGAAGAACAGAACGTGCGATCCAGCATGATATTCCTGACAGGAGCTCAGACTGCCTGAGACACAGGTGTTCTGTTGCCTGAGACACAGCTGCTCTATTTCCTGTGACACAGCTGTTCTGTTGTCTGTGACACAGGTGTTCTGTTGTCTGTGACACAGCTGTTCTGTTGTCTGTGACACAGGTGTTCTGTTGTCTGTGACACAGCTGTTCTGTTGTCTGTGACACAGGTGTTCTGTTGTCTGTGACACAGCTGTTCTGTTGTCTGTGACACAGGTGTTCTGTTGTCTGTGACACAGCTGTTCTGTTGCCCGTGACACAGCTGTTCTGTTTTCTGTGACACAGCTGTGCTGTTTCCCGTGACACAGCTGTTATGTTGTCTGTGACACAGTTGTTCTGTTGCCTGTGAGGATATGATATGAACAGATTTCATTGAGTTTAGCTGTTTTCCCAATATCTTGTATCCTCTGCTAGTGGGAACTCACCTGTGTGGTCTGAATCTAGATGCACAATGTGCTTCACACCTGGCCAGGCAATCTGTCTTCCATTGTCTTTTTTGCAAACACAATAAGTGAGAAATTGTAAGAAAAGAAATATTATACAGTATGTTAGTAAAGTAATTTGGCATTGGATCTTTTAATGAAATAGTCTCGACGTAATAGTAAAAAACGATGCAGAACAAATGACTGCTAAAGGCGACTGGGCCTATTTTAGTGATCAACATCTGTTTAGACTTCATGTGAGGTGACTGTTTGACAGCGTTATGACATCACAGGACGTTAACACATAATCGCCATGTTTGCTCTCTGAGTAAAACCCTGACAAAGACAATGTATGGTTTAGCGACATGCTGATGTTCACTTTTATATAATCCACATATGTTCACTATCTCACTGGGCAGCTCTGTTAACAGCACAAACACATCGTTATGCTAATTATCGCTTAAAGCTAGCCTAACACTGGCCTATACGTAGAGCCGATTATAGAACATCTCTCTCTCTCTATCTCTCTCTCTCTCAATTTAGGTGAAATTGGCTTCAAGACTGTGTCGGTTCAAACACACACGCACACACACACAAACATACACACACACACACGAGTGAATTCAGATAAATTAGATACGCTGGTGCAGTCTGACACTACAAGGCAATACTCTTTACACACCTTTATCTCACTCTCTCTCTCTTCATTCCTGTTCCTCTGTTTTCCATATCCTCGAGGAGAGAGGAGAGGAGAAGGGGAGGAGAGAGGAGAGGAGAAGGGGAGGAGAGAGGAGAGGAGAAGGGGAGGAGAGAGGAGAGGAGAAGGGGAGGATGGGAAACAAGGTGAGAACAGAGGTGAGATACACACGACCGGGAGAGGAGAAAAACATGATGAGGGGATGATGCGAAGAATCCATCTTGTCTGAACATGCAGAGGTGGATATCAACAGTGTTGGAGGTGCGGAGGTCAACTGCTTTACCTTTAGTCATCGAATGAAGAGTGGAGATGGATGAGAGGGTGGAGGTGGAGTGGTGGGTGCAGATGGATGAGAGGGTGGAGGTGGAGTGGTGGAGGGGTGGGTGGAGATGGATGAGAGGGTGGAGGTGGAGTGGTGGGTGGAGATGGATGAGAGGGTGGAGGTGGAGTGGTGGGTGGAGATGGATGAGAGGGTGGAGGTGAGGGTGGTGGGTGGAGATGGATGAGAGGGTGGAGGTGGATGAGAGGGTGGAGGTGGAGTGGTGGGTGCAGATGGATGAGAGGGTGGAGGTGGAGTGGTGGGTGGAGATGGATGAGAGGGTGGAGGTGGATGAGAGGGTGGAGGTGGAGTGGTGGGTGAAGATGGATGAGAGGGTGGAGGTGAGGGTGGAGGGGTGGGTGGAGATGGATGAGAGGGTGGGGTGGAGTGGTGGGTGCAGATGGATGAGAGGGTGGAGGTGGAGTGGTGGAGGGGTGGGTGGAGATGGATGAGAGGGTGGAGGTGGAGTGGTGGGTGGAGATGGATGAGAGGGTGGAGGTGAGGGTGGTGGGTGGAGATGGATGAGAGGGTGGAGGTGGATGAGAGGGTGGAGGTGGAGTGGTGGGTGCAGATGGATGAGAGGGTGGAGGTGGAGTGGTGGGTGGAGATGGATGAGAGGGTGGAGGTGGATGAGAGGGTGGAGGTGGAGTGGTGGGTGCAGATGGAGGAGAGGGTGGAGGTGGAGGGGTGGGTGGAGATGGATGGGAGGGTGGAGGTGGATGAGAGGGTGGAGGTGGAGTGGTGGGTGAAGATGGATGAGAGGGTGGAGGTGAGGGTGGAGGGGTGGGTGGAGATGGATGAGAGGGTGGGGTGGAGTGGTGGGTGCAGATGGATGAGAGGGTGGAGGTGGAGTGGTGGAGGGGTGGGTGGAGATGGATGAGAGGGTGGAGGTGGAGTGGTGGGTGGAGATGGATGAGAGGGTGGAGGTGAGGGTGGTGGGTGGAGATGGATGAGAGGGTGGAGGTGGATGAGAGGGTGGAGGTGGAGTGGTGGGTGCAGATGGATGAGAGGGTGGAGGTGGAGTGGTGGGTGGAGATGGATGAGAGGGTGGAGGTGGATGAGAGGGTGGAGGTGGAGTGGTGGGTGCAGATGGATGAGAGGGTGGAGGTGGAGTGGTGGGTGGAGATGGATGAGAGGGTGGAGGTGGATGAGAGGGTGGAGGTGGAGTGGTGGGTGAAGATGGATGAGAGGGTGGAGGGGTGGGTGGAGATGGATGAGAGGGTGGGGTGGAGGTGGAGGGGAGGGTGGAGTGGTGGAGTGGTGGATATAGGAGATTAAAGAGTAAATGCATTGTTGGTGTGGTTTTAATTAATCAGAAATTATTTGCAATATCAAAGCTAATATTATGTAAATAACAGATCAACTCCACTTCAGAAGATGAAGCGAAATCTGCATGTCGCCTTGTAAAATCTGCTTCAGGGACATAAGGTACTAGTTCAATTAATAATGTGTGTGTGTGTGTGTGCGTGTGTGTGTGTATGTGTGTGTTTGTGCGTGGGGGTGTGTACAGCCGTCAACAGATGTTACTAACTAATGAATGTTCTTATGTCTCCACACACACACCGCACTCACATTACTGTACGTGTGGAGACCACACAGATTATCTCATTATAAATCTTATTTTCTGCGGAACCAAACAACTAACCTTAGACCTACATACGCTGCCCACCAAGACAATACAATCTATACGCGCACAAACAGACAAAAGTGTTTCCTATTTTACTGCATAAGAAAAGAGTACAGCTTTAGTGTGTGTGTGTGTGTGTATGCGTGTTTACGGAGTAAATGAAAAGATGTCACGACTGGCCACAGCACACGAAGGTTAAAGTGATATGGGGACGTGATCACAGATTCCTCTGCTCTGCCTGAGTGTCTCTCCAATGTCATTCTGAACACACACCTCCCCCCTCCTACCCTGGCTTATACCTGGAGCATATTGACTATTATATATTCAGGAACAAGTGCTGTCACATCTGTCTGACAGCAGTGTGGAGGAGCGGGAGAGAGAGAGAGGGAGGGAGTAGGTGGAGAGAGAGGAGACAGAATAAATAAACGGGAGAGAAGAGAATGCACCAAAATAGTCCCAAAGTTATTACAAAGAAAATACGGTTTTGGTGATCAAAAATGAAAACCAGGGTTTTCTTGATCGCCCCCATCGTAATAATGTAAAAGACTACTGACTCTAGATCAGTACTCAGACTTTGTGTATGCAGGCTTTGCTGAACCAACCACCCCGGCCTCCACCCACCACCCCGGCCTCCACCCACCACCCCGGCCTCCACCCACCACCCCGGCCTCCAACCACCATCCCGGCCTCCACCCACTACCCGACCTCCACCAACCACCATCCCGGCCTCCACCAACCACCATCCCGGCCTCCACCCACCACCCCAGCCTCCACCCACCATCCCGGCATCCACCAACCACACCGGCCTCCACCCACCATCCTGGCCTCCACCCACCACCCCAGCCTCCACCCACCACCCTGGCCTCCACCCACCATCCCGGCCTCCACCCACCACTCGGGCCTCCACCCACCACCCCGGCCTCCACCCACCATCCCGGCCTCCACCCAATACCCGACCTCCACCAACCACCATCCCGGCCTCCACCAACCACTCGGGCCTCCACCCACCACCCCGGCCTCCACCCACCACCCTGGCCTCCACCCACCATCCCGGCCTCCACCCACCACTCGGGCCTCCACCCACCACCCCGGCCTCCACCCACCATCCCGGCCTCCACCCACTACCCGACCTCCACCAACCACCATCCCGGCCTCCACCAACCATCCCGGCCTCCACCCACCATCCTGGCCTCCACCCACCATCCCGACCTCCACCCACCACTCGGGCCTCCACCCACCACCCTGGCCTCCACCCACCACCCTGGCCTCCACCCACCATCCCGGCCTCCACCCACCACCCCGGCCTCCACCCAATACCCCAGCCTCCACCCACCACAGGGACCTCCACCCACCACCACGGCCTCCACCCACCACCCCGGCCTCCACCCAATACCCCAGCCTCCACCCACCACAGGGACCTCCACCCACCACCACGGCCTCCACCCACCACCCCGGCCTCCACCCAATACCCCAGCCTCCACCCACCACAGGGACCTCCACCCACGACCCGGGCCCCTGGTGTTACAGGGATCCATATTAATCAGATATTTTGTGGAAACTACTCCAACTGATGAGAGAGTCGCAGCAGGTTCAGATGCTGTTGCTGCGTTTCACTTTAATGTGCCTTTCTGTAACCTCGGGAAACCGAGCCGGCCATCTGGGCAGGAGGGCCCACCGGGCCGGCCCAGGGCTCATTATCCGGTAGTAGACCATACCAGTGAGCTTACCAGAGGATGTCCGTCTGCTGAGCAGATAATGAGGCATCCCCGATCACTAACGGCCATTAGACTAACAGAGAGGAGACACAAACACACTAACCTGGGCAGTGGAAAACTGATGTCTAGCCATTAGCCATTAGCAGAGATCAGAAAGAAGACCGGGAAATTGCATGTCTTCACCCACAGACTCTTTGTCTTCATTTGCCTTTATTGTGAAAATACACTGAGATAACACACACAAACGGGCTATCTGTCAGGTGATTACTGGGCTATCTGTCAGGTGATTACTGGGCTATCTGTCAGGTGATTACTGGGCTATCTGTCAGGTGATTACTGGGCTATCTGTCAGGTGATTACTGGGCTATCTGTCAGGTGATTACTGGGCTATCTGTCAGGTGATTACTGGGCTATCTGTCGGGTGATTACTGGGCTATCTGTCAGGTGATTACTGGGCTATCTGTCAGGTGATTACTGGGCTATCTGTCAGGTGATTACTGGGCTATCTGTTAGGTGATTACTGGGCTATCTGTCAGGTGATTACTGGGCTATCTGTTAGGTGATTACTGGGCTATCTGTCAGGTGATTACTGGGCTATCTGTTAGGTGATTACTGGGCTATCTGTTAGGTGATTACTGGGCTATCTGTTAGGTGATTACTGGGCTATCTGAGGTTCTTTCGGCTCTTTAAATGTTCAATCGTTGCACTGCATTTAGTGACCTATTCTGCTGTGGGACAGAGAGGATATTCCGGATCTTTCCCCCTCACGTTTCCATGACATTCCATTGGATTCCATAGAGTTCCATTGAACTCTTTGATACACCCGTCTGCGTGTAGACCGAGGTAACAGAGCATGACGTCAAACAAACAAAAGCTCCTTTGGAAGACATTCGCTTTAATTGAGTCAATTGGTATTAATTATACATTGAAACTGAACTATCAAACGCACAGGTTTCCATGTAGCGGCTACTTTGGTGAGGCAGCAATGCAATTATCAACATTTGTGACAGTGCGACACTTTGTACGTCTCACAGAAAGGGTCAGGGGTCAACATGAGGAGACGAAAAAAGGGTCTGAAATTCATATGAATGGTGACACATCAGAGAGAAGAAGTTCGTCGTGCAAAATGAAACGTCTCATGAACAAGTCAGCGTTGAGAAGCTAATCCATGTTTATATTACCCTAAAATTACATCGCAGAAAGGATTTGCAACATGCAGATCGGAGGAAAGCGCCTCTGACATCTACGCTCAAACAAAACAACCGTTCAACCTTTTAGACATTTCGGTTGCACTTTATTTTACCCAATTTCCATCTGTAGATGTTCTATAGACAGTAATACAATAAACAAATGTTCCACAAACTATCTGTCGATGAGCAGCTGCTTTCCTAGGTTAGGGTAGGGTTTAGAAGGTTAGGCTTATAAAGTTGGGTTAGATTTAAAAGGTTAGGGTTAGGTTTCCAAGGTTAGAGTAAGGTGTTAGGTTAGGGTAGGGTTTAGAAGGTTAGGCTAATAAAGTTGAGTTAGATTTAAAAGGTTAGGGTTAGAGTAAGGTGTTAGGTTAGGGTAGGGTTTAGAAGGTTAGGTTATAAAGTTGGGTTAGATTTAAAAGGTTAGAGTTAGGTTTTCAAGGTTAGAGTAAGGTGTTAGGTTAGGTTTATGGGACACACTTGTGGGACTCAAAATAAAGTGTTTACCAACATTTATTTTTGAATAACAGTAATAGGAAACCCTATTTTGGACTGTTCATCAATATCTCTCACCTAAAACATATCTGTCTCCACCACATATTGCACGTCTCATATACAGGTACATAACAAGTATTATAAAATAGCAGTTTTCGCCAAAAAAACATTTTGCTACGTTTTAACCTCATATTCATCAAGTTCCGTCTTTCTGCCAGAGACTGTTTGGAGTTATTGAATAGGTGGCTGAAAAGTAGTAAAGTGACCTTTAATTAAACAAATAAAGAGAAAGATGTTGCTTTCGGGCATCTGGAAGATAAATGGACTGCAATTAAAATGTCATCTTTGACTTCTTTGTGGCTGCGTGTGCGTCCGTGTCTGTGTACATGTGTGTCAGTGTGTGTTCGCTTGTGCATCAGAGTGTGAGCTCTGTAATTCGTTTAATGTTTTTTATTGATTCACGTGCACATGCCTCGCAGTTCACCTGAGGTATAAAGTGTTCCTTTAAAACATTGACACAGCTCACATATGCCTCGGGGGGCGGGGGACGGGGTGGTGCAATAGAAGACACTACCCCATTTCAGAGGCTTCGAATTCACAAACCAACATGGCCGCCGACTAAAATGGTTGCCAATCGCGATCTCACCGAAAATATAAAAATGATGCCTTTGTACTGTGGGACGTCACTTTAGGGGTCATTTGCTCCTTATCTGTTTACTGTAAGGCCTCGAAAGTCACTTACTCCACAAGTCTGCTCAATATAGATTTTACATATTGCTTTTTTCCAATGGTAGTCGTTTGTTTTTCTAGACTTTTCTAGACTGGCCTGTAAATCACATCGTCACACGCACATAGGGACACAAATCGACTGTACATTCACACAGTATCTCACCCGCATGGTCTCTTTAGTTAAAAAAACGCATAATATGCAACCTTAATTTAATTATGTCTAATAATTGAAAAAAATATTTTGAATAATGACTGCTACCTTAAAGATGTGAATTTTACAAAAGTTTTAATTTATACAAAGTCTCATTGAATCCACAGTCCGCTACTCTTCATTATAAACATCGTGTGTTTTTTTCGCAGGAGGACACAAGCGTTAGCCTAGCAATAGATGCTAAGCTATGCTAGCCCTGTGGTCAAGCACAAGAACTGCAGAGAACTCAGTGGTTTTCCTCACAACTTCTGCATGGCAAGATGAAGGCATCGCTTTATCAGTTCTCTTATCTTTTGTATAGATGATGGCGACGCTGCCCTGACGAGGAACCAGCAGGTCCTGCTGAGACTGAATCCACATTGGCAGAACGTCCCGTCATCTCGCCATAAGTTGCCAAAAGTCAAACACCGCGCTCACGTCTCAGATGCTACTCCTGCGTCAAATTCCATTGGTTTTGTGAAGTCATTGTAATCCCCATGAAATATGAATCACTGCTTCAACTTCTACTGGTCGCCATGTGAACGTGGACATCTCACTGTGACGACAAAGTGAAAAGAGGAGACAAGAATTCGATGGGCCGATGTGAAACGTCTCCCCGCTCCGGGAGAGTATGAGAAAGAAACGACATTCCGACTGATGGAAAAGGGTCAGGTTTCATCTGTTCTTCCTCGAGCCAGCGGCCATCGACTGAGACATATTCGCGACATCAAACCCCGTCGTTCCGTCCTCCTGGTCCCTCTCCTCCGTCCATGGGTTCGGGAGGTACCCTTGAGCGTCGATCCGGTAATACTGTCGTCCGTCTTTACTCCTGACCGACAAGTTGCCCTGGTCCAGACTTCCCGTGCTGTTGCACTTTTGCGCCAGCGGTGGCGCCAGAGAGCCCGGCGACAGCAGTGACATCAGAGATAAGCTGCTGAGCGTCTCCGACAGCTGTTCGCTGTTAAACGCCTGGCTGCTTCCTTCGCCTCCCGTTCCGATCCCGCAGTCGTCGTCGGAAGGATCCATGGAGTCTTGCCTCGGGCAACCGGGACTGGAACTCCCGCCGCAACTGCTCAGGCTCCTCTGATGCCCCCTGGTGGCTTGGAGGTTAAATGCGGTACTGCGCCCTCTCAGCGAGGCGTGACCCAGTGGCCTGGAAGTCTCCAGGGTTTTGCCAGGATCAGGTGGAGGGCGTAGGAGAGGCAGGGCCAGGGGAAGTCGCGCTGGGGAGACGGTGAGACTCAGGCCCTCCTCCATGGTGGTCTGGAGACTCCCCTCTGAGCTCCCCGTGGCCAGGGACGAGTCACTTTGGGAAGGGTGCTGAGGGGGGGGGGAGCAGGGAGACAGTGAGAGGGTGAGGCACAGTAAAGGAGAAAAAGGAGGAGAAGAACAAGAACAGAGGAACAAGAACAGAAGGGACAGCCAATCAGTGTGTTGCTGCCATTAATAATCGTTTAAGTAGAAGCTCACGAAACAGTGGGAAACATCGTACACATAACTGAATAAAAAACGTTTATTATGGGACAGAAACGTCTGGTAAATTCCGTTGCCAGGGGTAACTATTCTGAGGAAAAAGAAACAATAGCAATAGTGTGTTTATTTTGGAAAGTTCCCCCTTCCATCATAGCACTAAGGACACCAAAACAATGGTCTCAAGCTGAACTAGGAAGACAATCAGTTCCCCTCGGAGGCAGGAATCGAAGTTTGATTTACTCATCCATTCCTGACAGGAACGTGGCTGACGTGTGTCGTCTGTACACATCCTTCTCAGATTATAGGCGGCAGCCAGTTACATGATATATCTGACTTTTGACTTGTGACCTTTACTCAGGTGCCCATGTCACCAGCGAGGCGTCTTACCCGAGTGGCTTGGACCCTGTCGTTGGCCCCCGGGGAGCGTAGGGACACCCAGGAGGCTGGGGAGGGGTGACTGGACGTCTGTCCTCCCACGGGGTCTCCCCCCTGTCCGGGGCTGGATGGTGGGAGGGGCGTGGCCGGCTGGAAGAACTCCGTCGGGAGATGGAATAGAGGTGAGGCAGAGGAGCCTCTGCTGCACACGTCTCCAGCATCACTGCCACCACTCTGGACACTGTCTGCTGAAAGGCATTATGCACAGTCAGTCGACTGGAGACGACCAGCAAGACGACCAGCAAGACGACCAGCAAGACGTCCAGCAAGACGACCTGCAAGACGACCAGCAACACGACCAGCAAGACGACCAGCAAGACGACCAGCAAGACGACCAGCAAGACGACCAGCAAGACGACCAGCAAGACGACCAGCAAGACGACCAACAAGACGACCAGCAAGACGACCAGCAAGACGACCAGCAAGACGACCAGCAACACGACCAGCAAGACGACCTGCAAGACGACCTGCAAGACGACCAGCAAGACGACCAACAAGACGACCAGCAAGACGACCAGCAAGACGAATAACAAGACGACCAGCAAGACGACCAACAAGACGACCAGCAAGACGACCAGCAAGACGACGAGCAAGACGACCAGCAAGACGACCAGCAAGACGAATAACAAGACGACCAGCAAGACGACCAGCAACTCGACCAGCAACACAACCAGCAAGACGACCTGCAAGACGACCAGCAAGACGACCTGCAAGACGACCAGCAAGACGAATAACAAGACGACCAGCAAGACGACCAACAAGACGACCAGCAAGACGACCAACAAGACGACCAGCAAGACGACCAACAAGACGACCAGCAAGACGTCCAGCAAGACGACCAGCAAGACAACCAGCAAGACAACCATAGTGTGGCGTATTATCAGTAGTTCAATCCAAGACCAACCATTCTTTATTATACACATTCATTCATCCACGCATACGTGTGGGTTTCTACTGAGAGGCATCTGTTCAGGGTTAACTATGTGTTGTCTGTGTGGTTTAGTGGTTTAGACATCCTTCTGTGACGTTACTCCATGTCTCTATGTCTTAGACAGTCTGCGTGTTCAACACGGATCATTTGTTTGCCAGCTAATGAACATTGGGACTTGTGGAGAAATCATTTGAGCAAATTGTATGCGAGTGTGTGCTTTCAAACAGGTCGGTTTAATGAGCCGAGAACAGAGTAAATGTCCTTTCCGCCGTCATTAAAAGATGTGACAAGCTTGATTGAAATAATAATTTCTGCATCATTAAAAAGTCGTGTTGTGACTTTAAAACAAAAGTCAGTTGAACGGGATACACGTGTCATTAGTGTAGAAGAGAGAAGCATAATAAATTATAATTTCTAGCAATTGGTCCCCGCTGAAGGACCATGCTCCACTATGCAATTACGATACAAAAAATGGAAATAGAATACCACACGTGACAAATGTTTTTACGCCAACAACGTGGACCATGAACACAACGCGTTAAAATCATGTCGTAACATGTCAGGTTAATGTCATTACACGTTAAGGTCACGCCATAACAGGTTTAGCTCATGCATGCACTAGGTCATGCAAGTTGTCTATCAGATCTCACATAGTTTCACCAGACAGTATGAATAAGTGCTGTGTTACCTCTGCTGTGGTCCGGCAGGTGGTAGAGATACTGAGGGGACGGGCTGGGGTGCTGGCTGGGGTGCTGGCTGGGGTGCTGGCTGGGATTCTGGGGCTGGACACCCACCTCTAGCAGGCCTTCTACTCCGTCCTCAGACCCTCTGCTGGGGAACAGAGACCCACCATGCCAGGCACACCCTCCACACCCGGATCTAAAGCCGGTCAAATCCTCAAAGCTGCTCTCCTTTTCCCCCTAAAGAGAGAGAAAATGGAGGGAAAATCGACACGCCCACGTCAAAATAATAAAATAGTCCGCCGTGCATTTGTTGATTAGGAGAAAGAACTAAATAACTCCAAGCTGCAGAGAGCTCAGGGTTGGAAGCAGGGTGCAGAGACAAACGCTTGCCGGATCACTGATTGGCTAATTAAGCGTTAAGGCGTGTGTAATGTGATTGGTTTAATGATTAACGGCAGGCAACGACAAGAAGCTGTTTTCTTCTGTCTGTGAGTTATTTAATTGTTCTCAATGTCTGAGTCATGTAAATGTGTTTTTCCTTGTCATAAAGTTGCGTGCGTGTGTGCGTCTGTGCGTGTGTGTGTGCGTGCGTGTGTGCGTGTGTGGGTACCTTTCTACCCGTGCCCATATGCTGACAGACACTGAGGTCATAGAGGCTGAGGTCATCAGCGAAGGCCAGCGAGGAAGACCTGTCAGACATCTGCTCGTCTGACCTCAGCGACGCCTGCTCCGCCTCGGCCAATCGGATCTGAGAAACAGACACACAAAAGGCAATTAGACCCATGCCCCCATATACTGACGGCAGAACGCGTTTTCCAGCACAGCATTTTCCTCGGAATTCAATTGCTTGCACCTGTAGATTTAGTAGACTAGTTCATGTGGATCAGTTTGGTAAGGTGTCTGTGACTACATGTGGGCTGTAAAAGTAAAGAGCATATCTGCTCCACACCCGTCTCTAAAGATCATTAACGTGTTCCTGAACAGAGAGACAGACAGGTAACAGGTCCCTGCAGGGAGACTGTAATGAGAAACTTTCTGCAAGCACACGTCTGAATTTTCTCCAGACCAGAACCCAGACAGAACACGGTTATGCCAAACCAGTGTGACAGACCCGGAACCCAGACAGAACACGGTTATGCCAAACCAGTGTGACAGACCCGGAACCCAGACAGAACACGGTTATGCCAAACCAGTGTGACAGACCCGGAACCCAGACAGAACACGGTTATGCCAGACCAGTGTGACAGACCCGGAACCCAGACAGAACACGGTTATGCCAGACCAGTGTGACAGACCCGGAACCCAGACAGAACACGGTTATGCCAGACCAGTGTGACAGACCCGGAACCCAGACAGAACACAGTTATGCCAGACCAGTGTGACAGACCCGGAACCCAGACAGAACACGGTTATGCCAGACCAGTGTGACAGACCCGGAACCCAGACAGAACACGGTTATGCCAGACCAGTGTGACAGACCCGGAACCCAGACAGAACACGGTTATGCCAAACCAGTGTGACAGACCCGGAACCCAGACAGAACACGGTTATGCCAGACCAGTGTGACAGACCCGGAACCCAGACAGAACACGGTTATGCCAGACCAGTGTGACAGACCCGGAACCCAGACAGAACACGGTTATGCCAGACCAGTGTGACAGACCCGGAACCCAGACAGAACACAGTTATGCCAGACCAGTGTGACAGACCCGGAACCCAGACAGAACACGGTTATGCCAGACCAGTGTGACAGACCCGGAACCCAGACAGAACACGGTTATGCCAGACCAGTGTGACAGACCCGGAACCCAGACAGAACACGGTTATGCCAGACCAGTGTGACAGACCCGGAACCCAGACAGAACGGTGCATTGTGCTATTGTATAAACCACGTATGTGTAACACACAGGATATTATATTAACTCAGAATGCTCCATCTGGACCGACACAGCAGTAGTGGCAGTTCTTATGGACAGCCTGCACAGCCTGGACCAACACAGCAGTAGTGGCAGTTCTTATGGACAGCCTGCACAGCCTGGACCAACACAGCAGTAGTGGCAGTTCTTATGGACAGCCTGCACAGCCTGGACCGACACTGCAGTAGTGGCAGTTCTTATGGACAGCCTGCACAGCCTGGACCGACACAGCAGTAGTGGCAGTTCTTATGCACAGCCTGGTGTCTACAGTCTACTCACACAGTCTCCGGCGTTCCCAGGACAATATAACGCCGAGTGTTTACACTGTGGAAGAGACGGGTTCAAACGGGGTCACCGACGCCTTCTGAAGTGTGAAGGCCCTGGCGAAACGTGGACTGAATCTGAGTTTAATACTCCAGCTGGGCTGTGAATTTATTCCACTGTATGTATCCTCGTTTCTAGCGTTTAAAGAATGACTGGGTGTCAGTTCTCGCGCAGCAGGTTGTGGTGATGTGACGATACACGAATGTGAAAACAGATATACGAATTAAAGGGATTCAACCGGCAACGAGATGCTAAATCGCATCGACGGAGTGTTTCTGTGTTGGTTGAAGGACTCAGTGTCTTCAGGATATCATTATTTGTATTCAATGGGAACCTTAATTTAGCATATTTCTGACTAAACACGTACGCTACCACACGCCGAGACGTATTGAGATAATTATTGCAGGAGATGCTACGAGTCTTCAGTTTATAACGCAGGTGTCATAGGCTGTTATCGGTACAGGGAACCGAAGAACCCTGGGTAAATCCGCAGTGTTACGGATGCAATAGCTACCAGGCTAATGTCCAGACTCCCAGCGGTCTCTGTGCAGTGTCAAAAAGGCGACCGGCTGATTGGCCAAGAGTCAGGAAGTCCGATGTAACGAAGCTGGAAGCGGAGTGCGGAGTGACGGGTTGCCGGGATACCATGGCAGCGCGGCATGTGTGTCTGTATCATTAGAGCGTCTCCGTAGAGAACGGCTGTCCCCCTGGAGTGGGCCACGTGCCCGTCAGAGGAACAGGACGGTTAGGAGGGCATACTGAGACGGAGACAGCGGGTAGATATATTGTAAAGGAAACACTTCATTTTCGAATCAGTCTTTGGCAAGACGCATATCGTTATATAGGTCAATAAAGTTCAAACGTTCGGGGTGACAGAAATGTCCATGTCTTCCATGAATACATAAAACAATTGTATCCTTTAAAATGTGCTTCGTCAATAAATCCTGCATTTGAGCGGTAATAGCTTCGGCGACCTCTGGCATTCGAGTTGTCAATTTGTGGAGGTTATCTGAGTAGATTTCACACCGCGCTTCCTGTAGCAACTCCCGCAGGTTGGATTGACGTGACGGACACTTTCGTACGTACCATGTGTATTATAGGGCTGACGTTGACATACAGTGACTGTGCTGGTCTGCTTCTTCCCTAAATAGTTTAGAGCTGTGCTTTGGGTCGTTGTCCTGTCGTGTGAGGACGTTGGCTACAACCAAGCACCGTCTACAGGGCGTGACATTGGGTTGCTAATTCACATGGCCTCCATCAGGCTTGACAGACGGCGGCCAAGCAATTATTTTTGCATCTTTTTTGTTCGTGACCAGAACATATCGAACATTGGATGTGCCTTTGAGTGTCCAATCTTCCTCCGTCCGGTGTGTCTGTGTTCCCTGGCTTTTTCTTTGCAACTTTGCCAGTTAGCCCGGCATCTTAGGGTCGCTTCTTCACTGTTGACGTCGAGACTGTTGACGTGCGGCGGATATTTAATAAAGCTGCCAGTGGAGGCGTCTGTTTCTCAAACTAGACACACAAATGTATCTGTCCTCTCGGCCCTGTTGGGGACCGGGGCCTCCCAGAACACTTTCTATTCTGGTTTGAGCCAGTTTGCGTTGTTCTTTGCAGGGGGCGTAGTACACAGCGCTTTGTGAAACTGTGAGAGAGATTACAGTGCGTACAGGTTTTTGGTGTTAAGCCATAACACATTATAGTGATGTAGTACTCGAGACCGATTTCTGCTTTCTCGGACTCGGACTCGACCCTTCAAAGACTCGGTCTTGACTCAGACTCGACTGTATTTGAAAACCAACGGACTCGGTCTCGACTCGGACTCGACCCTTCAAAGACTCGGTCTTGACTCAGACTCGACTGTATTTGAAAACCAACGGACTCGGACTCGACCCTTCAAAGACTCGGTCTTGACTCAGACTCGACTGTATTTGAAAACCAACGGACTCGGTCTCGACTCGGACTCGACCCTTCAAAGACTCGGACTGGACTCGGACTCGACTGTATTTGAAAACCAACGGACTCGGTCTCGACTCGGACTCGACCCTTCAAAGACTCGGACTGGACTCGGACCTTGCATAGGCGGTCTCGTCCCCATCGCTAACACATTATATACCGTCAGTTAGTGTTCCTTTATTCTCACCTCAGGGAAGCTCAGCACTTTCTGATATATATATATATATATATATAATGAATGCTATGCTTACCTTTTGCAGGTGGGATTTGCAGTGATTGCAGACAGGACCAGTGGAAGTGCAGAAGTGATGGAAGACTGAGCCGGAGAGGTTATCTATCATAAGCATCTCTCCTTCAAACGATTCCTTCATCAACAAGGACACACTGTCCAGCCACTGGTTCTCCTGGAAGACACACACACACACACCGCACAGAATAAAGCAAAAACGGATTGATATTCAGAGGATCGTCTCTCGCGTTTTACCGCTAATGAGATGAGGAGACAACATGAACGTGTGGTCGTGTGACGCTGACGTGTAGAGGTTATCATGGTTTTGACCTTTGCCCTTTCGGTCTGTGTTGTTCCGCAGTGACTGCCAAGCATCAATGAGACTGTCCCACAGTGCCACAGTCCCACGGTCGTCACGGCGACTGGTGCTCCGGCGCACGGAACACGCGAGGTAGCGCGTCGTGTGAAAACGATCGGCTCGACCAAACCGATTCGACCGTTCCCTGTCGCCAGGCGTCTGTGATATTGCCGGAGCAGATCGTAAGAAGGTCCCGCTGTCAAGTATCAGATCGCCACGGTGAACTGATATTCCGTGTCATTGAGCCAGAAGCTAGAGGAGCTGTACGAGCAGCATGAGAACGCCGTTGGAAGAAGCACTTATTGATCTGTGTGTGTGTGTGTGAGTGTGTGTGTGTGTGTATACGTGTACTACCATACTTGTAAGACTCAGAAGTCCTCAAAAGAAGTAATACACAGGAATTCTGGGTATACTCTGAGAGAGACATAAGATGGGAGTTAGATTGTGTGTCTGGATTAGGGTTCGAATTTAGAGACAGTAATGTTGTTTATAATTTTGATACTAAATAAGTGCTCACGGTTATGGTAAAACAGACTCGTGATTACAAGTGTGTTTGCGCGCGTGCCTGTGTGTGTGTGTGTGTAGATAACTCTGGGCATGTCAGTGTATTTGACATTCTGTCTTTCTAGATCAAACTCACAGACTGTGACACTTCACTTCCTGTTGCCGGGTCTCCCGTGGCGCTCATTCTAACATCCTGCGTGTGACAGTTTTTATGGTATTACAAGGCTTTGGTGCTTGTCACTTTCTCCCTCTCATCAGTTCGATCCGTCTCAATGTTTATCTCCATCATTATCTATCTTTCTCTCTCAGTCTCATTCTCTTTTATCGTGTCTCTAATTTACTCTCTCTCGCTTGTTTTTGTCTCTCTCAATTCTGTTTTCCATTCGTATTCTCAACCTGCCTTCTTTCCTTTCCTATGATATCCCAGTTATAAGCGTGGGGTTTCCTTTCCTATGATATCCCAGTTATAAGCGTGGGGTTTCCTTTCCTATGATATCCCAGTTATAAGCATGGGGTTTCCTTTCCTATGATATCCCAGTTATAAGCGTGGGGTTTCCTTTCCTATGATATCCCAGTTATAAGCATGGGGTTTCCTTTCCTATGATATCCCAGTTATAAGCATGGGGTTTCCTTTCCTATGATATCCCATTTATAAGCATGGGGTTTCCTTTCCTATGATATCCCAGTTATAAGCATGGGGTTTCCTTTCCTATGATATCCCAGTTATAAGCATGGGGTTTCCTTTCCTATGATATCCCAGTTATAAGCGTGGGGTTTCCTTTCCTATGATATCCCAGTTATAAGCATGGGGTTTCCTTTCCTATGATATCCCAGTTATAAGCGTGGGGTTTCCTTTTTCCCTTAAGGGTCTAAATCTCATTGACAACCCACACACTTACTCTTTCTTGTTCCTCTTTCCACAATCTCGTCCTATTACCGCCCCCTTCTTACTTTCAGACAACTCCATTAGTTCCTTCCTCCACAGACTCACAGACTCTCAGACAAAAGGCCAGGGATAGCAATAGACAACTGCTTCCAGATTAAATAATAATTCATTATGTATGTTCTTCATACATTCACTGCATTGTGTTTCAAGGGCTATTGAGCACCGAGAACCTGTTCTGTTCAACAGAAGTGGAACTTAGAGAGAATAAAGACACAGAAGAACCCCTGGGATCCACTAAGGGGTCTCTATCCTCATTAGAAGAGCGAGTAATTTATGTTTGGGGAAGCAGATATGAACACTAATATTACGGCTGGTGTGTCTGTGTGTGTGTAGATGTGTGTGTGTGTAGATGTGTGTGTAGATGTGTGTGTAGATGTGTGTGTAGATGTGTGTGTATAGATGTGTGTGTGTGTAGATGTGTGTGTAGATGTGTGTATGTGTAGATGTGTGTGTATAGATGTGTGTGTGTGTAGATGTGTGTGTAGATGTGTGTATGTGTAGATGTGTGTGTATAGATGTGTGTGTGTGTAGATGTGTGTGTAGATGTGTGTATGTGTAGATGTGTGTGTAGATCTGTGTGTGTGTAGATGTGTGTGTATAGATGTGTGTATGTGTAGATGTGTGTGTATAGATGTGTGTGTGTGTAGATGTGTGTATGTGTAGATGTGTGTGTGTGTAGATGTGTGTGTAGATGTGTGTGTAGATGTGTGTGTAGATGTGTGTGTGTGTAGATGTGTGTGTAGATGTGTGTGTAGATGTGTGTATGTGTAGATGTGTGTGTTTTAACGTCCTCTAGCGTATATGCTCGACTGAGCACTGCCGGGGCACAGCTATTGACTGGCTGTCTGCCCAGCTGCAGTCACACTCTCCACAAGCACATGAGAGATGGAACCACACACACACACGTGCACTCACGCACTCACACATTCACTCACCACACACACGCACAGTAGATCCGTCCCTGTGCCGTAAACAGGATTCAAAACTCATCACCAGAGTTTGCAGCTGTCCTGCAAAGTTGCGACTTACGCCAGAGAGCAGCTGGTTGCATTGAGAAAACCACTGACTGATTCCTTAAATATTTCATGGATCTCTGACAGGCACGGTACTTACAGAATATCCATGTTCACCCACAGCACTGGTGTGCGTAAGCACTTTATGTTAGTTAAACATATCCAGAGACAACGGATGTTTTAATTCATTATTCATTATTTTTACCAAGATATTTCACGGAAGAAAACGTTTTTAATGTAGGAATATGTTGGTCCTCATTTCTGGGTATTTATTATTGGTGCATAACGAGGCAAGTGCAATACGTTTACAGGTTTTATTCGGGTATCGAGGAGACAATTGGAGATGAGAATTCTTGAGGGGAGACGAGCAGACAGGATCTGGAAGGTGTAGAGATTGGACTGATTAAGCCAGAGGTGGGTGACGGGGCAGAAGAAAGGGGTGGGCGTGGAATTGTGGGTGATTATTTGGCCTGGAGTCTCAGGAGATACCATCACTGTGCAGAAGCTGTTATGCTGCTGTGATGAACCATCGCCACGGGAGATCCTTGAAATAACCTGGTCGGTAATACGACACACACGCCCAGCTGCGCACAACGCTTAGCAACACAGCGTCCGACGCGAAGACGGCGAGGAGGAACCACAATTTGGTCAGGGTTTGAGAGGGTAAAGCTGTGGGGTGCTGCGTTAGGGTTGACTAGCAATGGCTGCCTGGAAATGACAAGCGATTGTTACTTGTGGAAGGTCGCGTAAAAAAGAAACTAACCTGTAAAAACACACCAATTAGAGGGACGGTAAAATGCTGCCAATAACAGCGACGAGAGAAATCGTGCGAGCGAACTAATGTTGAAAAAACAAGAAAGTCTTAAATTGAATAGTGAATATATAAGGGGATTAGAAAAGGGCAATATCCCGTATATTAAAGAAGAGTTCTCAAGTGTAAACAAGGATGGATATGCAAATGGGGAGAAAAGAACCCAGACAATGAAATATACAAAGGGCTTGAAAGGGGAGACATTTGAAATAGTCTAATCAGAAGAACTGCCTTTGTGAGTCCTGACGTCATATTTGTCAAAAAATCTCAACACGCCTGATACTTAAGAAACAGTAAAAAATTGCAGACTTTTAAAAAACAATGACAAAAACAAATAGAGCATGCAAATATTGTTCTAGCATATTGATTTTGCTTATGACTGTTCATTCATGAAAACAATTAAAGGGCATTGATGAGATCTTCATTACAGACTACATATAAAGACTAGGTGTGGTGTACAACATGTTTAATATGGTTTTAGCTTAAGGACAGGGAAATACCAAATGATGATGGAAATAAATGAATTTAAAAACAAATATTTTAAGGTATACATGCATTTATTGACACATTTATTTCTGTATTTATTTTTGTATTTACTTGTCCTTAATCGAATGAGGGGGCAGGAATTAAACGTTCTGCCATTGCAATCAAGCAAATCTCGTGGTAGTTAGAACCACCTGATTCGCTTGATTGTGAAGGCTAAAGGTTTGAGTCCGGCCCCTCATTAGCTTAAGGACAAAGAAATACAGAAATAAATAAATAAATACTGAAACAAAAGATGAAGGAAGAAATAAATAAAATAAAAATTGATAATGAAAATTGATGAATAGAATTATACTGACCAATATATACATTTTTTGTAATTATGGTAGGTTTGTTCTTTTATGTACATGGCATCCAGTGATAGGATTTAACTGCCGAATGAATAAATTAGCGGAGTTGGTTGGCACAGCGTATCACCTTAGCACAGTGACAGTTTAATTGCTTGAATATGCCTAATAGGCAATTATTATCATAATTATCTTTATCAACATTATCAATTCTATTAAGAAAATACAAATATTAAGAAAATACTAATATTAAACCCACATATCTTAAAAAATGCTTTGTACAAAGATTAACATTGTCACTTTAAATTTAACAAAAAAAATCTAGCAGTTCATGAAAGATGGCTGTGAAGATTGGGGAGGCTTGGGTGAAGATGGGTAAAAAACATGGGTGAAGATGGTATAAACTTGGGTGGAGATGACATCAGTCACTAACCTACAAGCAGGAAGATGAAAAACAAGTCAGACACAGACACAGGCTAGCTAGTGCTACCTAACAAACCAAGCAGCTAGTCCATCTGGATACAGTAATTGTATCATTGCATAATGTAATATTGTATATAAATACATATGTCTGAGTGTTTGGTGTTGTGGTGGTATTATTTAATGAAGCTGCCAGTCATGCCATTTCAGGCATTTGTTTCTCAAACTAGCTACTTTTACTTTTACTTGTCCTTCTGCTCAGTTGTGCACCGGGGCCTCCCACTCCTCTTTCAGGGTTCTAGAGCCAGTGTGTGCGGTTCTGTAAAGGGAGTAGTACACAGGATTGTACGAGATCTTCAGTTTCTTCCCAATTTCAGGGTTTCAGGAGAAAGTCACTTCTTTCTGGCCCTTTTGAGCCTCTAATCAAACCCACAATTGCTGACGTTCCAGATACTCAGCTAGTCTAAAGAAGGCCTGTTTTATTGCACGTTAATCAGCAAAACCGTTCTCAGCTGTGCTAACATAATTGCAAAAGGTTTGTCTAATGAACAATTAGCCTTTCAAAACGACAGACCCGCAGCCCTCAGCCCCCCCTCAAACCCCCCCCAGTTTCTCACTTCCTACACATCACTTCACTCTTTCTCTTTATCTCTTCTCTTGACTCCCTCTCTTTCCCCAACAGCTGTCTTCTCCCTGTCTCTCGAATACGCTTTCTACATCCGTCTCTCAGCCCTTGATCTCGTAGCCTCCCAATGTGTTCACATTTCCTTTCTAATCATCGGCGCGGCTCGCCTCAACTCATCTCCGATCAACGCCGTGTTTTTCATCTTCCTCTACATTTTCTTGTCTGTCTTTCATTAGCATTCATATTCTCTCGTTCACCTCTTCGTCTACCATCATTGATTAGTTTGGTGTCCTTCCCCTCTCCTCCTCCTCCTCCTCTCTTCCTCACTCATCTTACCACCTCTCTCTCTCTCTCTCTCATCCCTCTCTCATTTCTCTCCTGCTCTTTCTCCCAGCTTAGCAAATTGCATTTTGCTCTAAAAATAAGTGGGTGTTTTCGTCTTTAGATGACATAGATATGTGTGCGTGTTAGTGTGCGTGAGTCCTGGTGTATGATAGTGTGTGTACGTGTGTGTTTGTGTTAGTTCGTTTGTCATGATTTGCTTTAGTTTTAGATTGTTTGAGTGCTCACACAAGGATGGGTCAGAACAGAGACATAATGTTGGTAGCAACTGGAATAGAAGAGAAGAAAATGGAATATAAAGTAAAATACAATAGAAGGGAACAAAAAAGCATGTAGATAACATGCTTTAAATTAAAATGAAGTAGTTGAGGAGATAAATAAATCTAATGTAATATACAACTGAACAAAATATGTTGGAATATAGAGTAAAATGCAACAATATAGAATATAATGCAAAGCGATAATAGAATGGAACAGAAATAATTGTAAAATACAATTATTATAGAACAGGGGAGCATATAAACGGGAGCATGGAACAACATATGACAGAATATAATACAACAGAAAATAATATAATGGAATGGAATTATTGGAATGGAGTAATTGATTGGACAATGGGACAGACTGTAATTGATTGGACAATAGAACAGAATGTAACTGATTGGACAATAGAACAGAATGTAACTGATTGGACAATAGAACAGAATGTAATTGATTGGACAATAGAACAGAATGTAATCGATTGGACAAAAGAACAGAATGTAATTGATTGGATAATAGAACAGAATGTACTTCATTGGACAACAGAACATAATGTAATTTATTGGACAATAGAACAGAATGTAATTGATTGGACAATAGAACAGAATGTAATTGATTGGACAATAGAACAGAATCTGAGAACACTAACCTGAGCAGGGGAGTAGTGATTGCCTTTGTGATGTCGTCTCTGTCCATCATGTCTTTCTCCTCCTCTATTGGCTGGGGCCTCTTCGCTGTAACCTTCTTGGGCCCCGGTCACCCTCTGTCGCCCCCCAGAGGGCCTTCCATCAACACCCCCATCTCCACAATGCCGATAGCGTTGAGCAGAAAATAGACAAGCGAAGGACAAAAGTAAACCCATGAGAAAAAGAATATTCATCCATATAGTTCATAGTCGATATTATTCATTAATGTCAGTTTAAGTGCAAAATGAACACCACCGTGAAAATGACCATAAGCACCCCACAAGATCCATGCACACCAAATCCCCCCAACAACATTCTTATGTAGTATTCTACTGTAAACAGGGATTTATTTCTGTGGTCTAACTTTTGACACAATGAAGTTGCATGAGAAGACATCCTAGCGACTGTTACCGAGGTTACCTCCGGAGGACGGTCCAATTCCAGCCAAGACCACCCCCATGGCCAGTTTGCCCATGCAGCAGCTGGCCAGCTGGAGTTTTCCCTTGGCTAGCTCCAGCTCTATCTCGGCATCCATCTCAATATTTTCCTGGGCCACCTTGTTTGAGTCGTCCAGGTGCTTGAAAGAGAAAACACAGGACAAGGCGCTATTAGGTCCAGGTCATTGGCTGTTCCGTTCTACTCCTCTCATTGGCTGTTCCGTTCTACTCCTCTCATTGGCTGTTCCGTTCTACTCCTCTCATTGGCTGTTCCGTTCTACTCCTCTCATTGGCTGTTCCGTTCTACTCCTCTCATTGGCTGTTCCGTTCGACTCCTCTCATTGGCTGTTCCGTTCGACTCCTCTCATTGGCTGTTCCGTTCTATTACTCTCTTTGGCTGTTCCGTTCTATTACTCTCATTGGCTGTTCCGTTCTACTCCTCTCATTGGCTGTTCCATTCTACTCCTCTCATTGGCTGTTTCGTTCTACTCCTCTCATCGGCTGTTTAATGTGTGTGCGTGAGTGTGAGCATGGGAGAATGTGTGTGTGTGTGCGTGTGTGTGTGAGCATGTGTGTGTCCCATACCTTCATAAGCACGGCCACCACAACGTTCATGAGGACAAACTGAGCAGTGAGGACAAAGGAGACGAAGTAGATGGTGTAGATGAACTGGAAGCCTGGCTGGCAGTGGTAATCACTGAGACCTGATGGACAGTCACTCAGGGTGTCCTGGAGAGGTGGACACACACACACACACACACACACACATTGAAAGTAACTGAACATTACATGAACAACAGTAGCCATTACAACAACTCTCTGTGAAAAGGTACTTCATTAGTTATTAGCTATTGGCTTTTTTATTATTAAACATCTCTATATTACTGTGCACAAAAGCATTCATGTAGGTGTTAAAAATGACCCTTCAGGAGTCAGGACTGTTATATAATTATAATAACTAAACAATCCCTGTGAAACTTTAAGTACAGAAGTACTACTTTAAAAAAAGGCTCTGACTGGAAGCAGCAGACTCCCATTGAAAGCTTTTACCTGCCACTGAAAACTGCCCACTCGGCTCTCCATCTCAGGCTAGTTCCTGTTCGCCATTATATCGGTCTATTGAGTCAAGGGTTGCCCTGAAGATAAACCTGCCCAATAATAACGTAATGTCTTTTCCGAATGGATCGGTGGGGTTGGTTTGAACCGATGACAAAACCTCAAGTCACATTTAGTTGCGGTGACTGCTGGGACAGTCCTAATTAACACTAGCTGTACGATCAATCAAATGTAGTTTATAAAGCCCTTTTTACAAAAGTGTTGCACTCAACAGTGATAGCTTTTAAACTACATGTCCCATGATGCTCCAGGGTTTTTGTGTACCTTCATGATGCTGTTCCAGTTATCTCCAGTGGAAACCTGGAAGAGGGTCAACAGCGCCATGCCGAAGTGCTCGAAGGAGGCATGCGGACCCATGCCCTCACACTGGTGCTCAGCGTTAAACACTGGTGAGAGAGGGGCAAGGAGGGGCAAGGAGGGGCGAGGAGGGGCGAGGAGGGGCGAGGAGGGGCGAGGAGGGGCGAGGAGGGGCGAGGAGGAGGAGGGGCGAGGAGGGGCGAGGAGGAGGGGCGAGGAGGGGCGAGGAGGGGCGAGGAGGGGCGAGGAGGGGCGAGGAGGGGCGAGGAGGGGCGAGGAGGGGCGAGGAGGGGCGAGGGGCGAGGAGGAGGAGGAGGGGCGAGGAGGGGCGAGGAGGGGCGAGGAGGGGCGAGGAGGGCGGGAGGGGGGCGAGGAGGGGCAAGGAGGGGTGAGGAGGGGCAAGGAGGAGCAAGGAGGAGCGAGGAGGGGCGAGGAGGAGCGAGGAGGGGCGGGGAGGAGCGGGGAGGAGCAAGGAGGAGCGAGGAGGGGCGAGGAGGGGCGAGGAGGAGCAAGGAGGAACGAGGAGGAGCAAGGAGGGGCAAGGAGGGGCGAGGAGGGGCAAGGAGGGGCGAGGAGGGACGAGGAGGGGCGAGGAGGAGCAAGGAGGGACGAGGAGGAGTGAGGAGGGGCGAGGAGGGGCGAGGAGGGGCGAGGAGGGGCGAGGAGGAGTGAGGAGGGGCGAGGAGGGGCGAGGAGGGGCGAGGAGGGGCGAGGAGGGGCGAGGAGGGGCAAGGAGGGGTGAGGAGGGGCAAGGAGGAGCAAGGAGGAGCGAGGAGGGGCGAGGAGGAGCGAGGAGGGGCGAGGAGGAGCGGGGAGGAGCAAGGAGGAGCGAGGAGGGGCGAGGAGGGGTGAGGAGGAGCAAGGAGGAACGAGGAGGAGCAAGGAGGAGCAAGGAGGGGCGAGGAGGGGCAAGGAGGGGCGAGGAGGGGCGAGGAGGGGCGAGGAGGAGCAAGGAGGGACGAGGAGGAGCAAGGAGGGGCAAGGAAGAGCGAGGAGGGGCGAGGAGGGACGAGGAGGGGCAAGGAGGGGCGAGGAGGGACGAGGAGGGGCGAGGAGGAGCAAGGAGGGACGAGGAGGAGCAAGGAGGGGCAAGGAAGAGCGAGGAGGGGCGAGGAGGGACGAGGAGGGGCAAGGAGGGGCGAGGAGGGGTGAGGAGGAGTGAGGAGGGGCAAGGAAGAGCGAGGTGGGGCGAGGAGGGGCGAGGAGGAGTGAGGAGGGGCAAGGAGGGGCGAGGAGAGGCGAGGAGGAGCGAGGAGAGGCGAGGAGGGGCAAGGAGGGGCGAGGAGGGGCGAGGAGAGGCGAGGAGGGGTGAGGTGGGGTGAGGAGGGGCGAGGAGGAGCAAGGAGGGGCGAGGAGAGGCGAGGAGGAGCGAGGAGGAGCGAGGAGGGGTGAGGTCGAGCGAAAGTTGGAAAGTGAAATTAGAGAGAAGTTGGTGAGGAAGAGAGAACGAACGATGGAGGGAAGAGAGAGCAGAGAAAGCCATTAACTTATCGTCACGCACGATTCATCAACAGGAAAAAAGGCACGGACATCAAATGTGTTTTAATGACCACTTTCTTTTGGTTTTAGCTTAATGGCCTGAGTTAAGAGTCTCATTTGATGCCTTCATTGACCATTTTAATTTGTTAGGGGGACAATGTGTTAATACAACGAGCTGGAAACCTCCACACGCCACCGGCGGTCGAATTGGTTAGGGGTTACGGTTACGCATGCAATACAACAGAACGCCAATCGTCCTTCCGTCCGTGACGTTCCTAGAAACTCACCCATCCTTCCGAACAGCTCCACCCCCAGGGCAGCGTAGATGAAGAACAGCAAGACAAACAGCAGGCCCAGGTTCCCAACCTGAGGGTCACGGTCAAACAACAAGTACAGAATGTCAACCTGGCCGCCATCATTACACGGGCGTCCCTAAAAACAGGACACGTCCCGTAGCCACACCCACTTCAGGCTAAACACCCTGTTTTTAGAAACACCCATCAATACAAATAGTCAGCTAATTGTCAGCAAATGAAACAATTATAACCCTTATATAGTTTAATTAAATCAATAAATATAAGATCTCCCGTACTTCCTCGCTTGCAGCAAAAGTCACACATTTTCCGAATGCTAAGGAATCTCAACTCCCAACTGAGTTCTCGGGCTCTAAATGGGTTGAGGAAATGACGCCGTCACAACCAGTACAACCGGCATAAGTGTCCTCGGATGACATGTAGCCATTTACAGGTCCATTTACAGGTCCATTTACAGGTCCATTTACAGGTCAATTTACAGGCCCATATACGGGTACATTAGAGCCCGCTTGTGGCCACCAGGCCGTGGAGTAGGCTGCAGTTATGCTTGCATGAGTGTGTCATGCGAATTAAAGACCCGGTCGTCATTGTCACTCGCAAACCCCCTGGCGGTTCTGTTGGTGTTCCTCTGAACCATAATAAAGCCCCAGAATGACAATAGAAAGAAAACCACCGGTGCCCCTGTCAGTGAGAGAGAATGAGCCCAAAAGATAGGAGGAGTCGAGGAAAAAGAAAATGGATAAAAGTGCTTATTGATTTGCGCTAGAGGAGATGACAG
>CM055741.1:4990159-5012659 GCA_029465975.1 Dallia pectoralis
TTTATTAACCAGGTCAGAGCCATGAAAACACAGCGTGTGTGTGTGGGGTGTGTGTGTTTGTGTGTGTGTGTGTGTGTGTGTGTGAGAGAGTTGCTCTACCTGTCCTTGAAGAAGCGTTGGAAGCCAAAGGCGATAAGCTTCAGAAGAGCTTCAACCACAAATATGGCAGTGAAGAAATAATTACAGTACTCAAGAGCAGCATCCAAGGACTACAGGGAAAAGAAAGAGAAGATACAAAGACAGAGGGAGAGATGGAGAGAGATGGAGGGAGACGGAGAGAGAGGGAGGGAGAGAGAGAGAGAGACAGAGAGAGAGATTGAAAGGGAGAGATGGAGACAGAGAGATAAAAACAGATGAGTGTATATAGGGTGACATTGTCTGCTTAATCCATCATCAGCCAGTCACTCCAATTACAGCAGATCAAAGATGTGAACACCAATGAAAGAGAAGTTTGTTTGATGATTATCGACACACACACACACCGGTACCTTAGGCGATTGGTAATGATCTGCCGACATGGTGATGACGTTGACGCAGATGATGAAGGTGATGAAGAGGTCCAGGTGGTTGCTAGTGCACACACGGTGGATCACGCGACGAGTGTGTGTGTATTTGGCGTAGTAGGGGATCTTCTGGGCCTCTGTGGGGGGTCACATTGGTTATGGGTTCAGGTATATTATATATCTACATGGGTGGATCACCCCCCTGATGTAAACCTCTGGGCCTCTGGTGTGTCACATTTAGTTACATGCCATCGGCTAAAACAAACTGATGTGGAAACTGTACCTGTTAGTAAAGAGCAATCAAATATTCAGCTCACCTTTTTGGCAATGTGTCTGTGTTTGTGTCTGTGTTTGTGTCTGTGTCTGTGTCTGTGTCTGTGTCTGTTTCTGTGTCTGTTTCTGTGTTTGTGTCTGTGTCTTATCCTCTTTTTCATAGCTCCTACACACTCCTACACACTCCTACACACTCCTACACACTGCTACACACTGCTACACACTCCTACACACTCCTACACACTCCTACACACTGCTACACACTGCTACATCACTCCTACTAATCTGAGTGGTCCTGTGTTGTGATGTGCGTCCCGTCTTGTGTCCCGTCCTGTGTCCCGCCCTGTGTCCCGTCTTGTGTCCCGTCTTGTGTCCCGCCCTGTGTCCCGTCCTGTGTCCCGTCTTGTGTCCTGTCCTGTGTCCCGTCCTGTGTCCCGTCTTGTGTCCCGCCCTGTGTCCCGTCCTGTGTCCCGTCCTGTGTCCCGCCCTGTGTCCCGTCCTGTGTCCCGTCTTGTGTCCCGTCCTGTGTCCCGTCTTGTGTCCCGTCCTGTGTCCCGTCCTGTGTCCCGTCCTGTGTCCCGTCTTGTGTCCCGTCTTGTGTCCCGTCCTGTGTCCCGTCCTGTGTCCCGTCTTGTGTCCCGTCCTGTGTCCCGTCCTGTGTCCCGTCCTGTGTCCCGTCCTGTGTCCCGTCCTGTGTCCCGTCCTGTGTCCCGTCCTGTGTCCCGTCTTGTGTCCCGTCTTGTGTCCCGTCCTGTGTCCCGTCCTGTGTCCCGTCTTGTGTCCAGTCCTGTGTCCCGTCTCTGTTTAGAACATAATCCCCACTTACTTCTCCTCTTCTTCTCCATGCGCCTCTGTCGTTTCTCCTCCATCCTCTTGGCCTCCTCTTCCTCCTGGTTCTGTCGGCATTTCTGAAAGTTCTCCACCACCACGCCGACGAACATGTTGAGGACGAAGAAACTGACGATGAGGAGGAAGGAGATGAAGTACAGCAGCATGGACTGTCTGTAGTTGATGATTGGCTACGGGAGAGGAGGAGGAATCTGATCACTCACAGAACACGCCATTTTCAGCAGGAAAACGTGTTTGCCCAAGGACACCTTTCCAATCAACTGTTTTTTCAGTGTGTCTGTGTGTGTGTGTGTGTGTGTGTGTGTTTGTGTGTGTGTGCGTGTGTGTTTGTGTGTGCGTTCGTGTGTGTGTTTGTGTGTGTGTGTGTGTGTTGAGCGTTACCTGCTGGTCTAACCCGACTGCATCCAGGCCCTGGTACATGATTTCAACCCAGCCGTCCTTAGACGCAACCACAAACAGAGACATCAGAGCCTGCAGCGGGAAGAGGAAGGGGGGGGCAACCAGGAGCTGGAGTGAGACTGATGATGATGATGGTAAGCCTCTGGTTGCTGAGTGCGCCTCCTGGTCCAGACTCCTGATCCAGACTCCTGATCCAGACTCCTGAACCAGACTCCTGAACCAGACTCCTGATCCAGACTCCTGAACCAGACTCCTGATCCAGACTCCTGAACCAGACTCCTGAACCAGACTCCTGATCCAGACTCCTGATCCAGACTCCTGGACCAGACTCCTGAACCAGACTCCTGATCCAGACTCCTGATCCAGACTCCTGAACCAGACTCCTGAACCAGACTCCTGAACCAGACTCCTGATCCAGACTCCTGATCCAGACTCCTGATCCAGACTCCTGATCCAGACTCCTGATCCAGACTCCTGAACCAGACTCCTGATCCAGACTCCTGAACCAGACTCCTGAACCAGACTCCTGAACCAGACTCCTGAACCAGACTCCTGATCCAGACTCCTGAACCAGACTCCTGATCCAGACTCCTGATCCAGACTCCTGATCCAGACTCCTGATCCAGACTCCTGATCCAGACTCCTGATCCAGACTCTTGGACCAGACTACTGAACCAGACTCCTGATCCAGACTCCTGATCCAGACTCCTGATCCAGACTCCTGAACCAGACTCCTGAACCAGACTCCTGAACCAGACTCCTGATCCAGACTCTTGGACCAGACTCCTGAACCAGACTCCTGAACCAGACTCCTGATCCAGACTCCTGATCCAGACTCCTGAACCAGACTCCTGATCCAGACTCCTGATCCAGACTCCTGATCCAGACTCCTGATCCAGACTCCTGAACCAGACTCCTGAACCAGACTCCTGATCCAGACTCCTGATCCAGACTCCTGATCCAGACTCTTGGACTGACTGCCACCAGGAGTGGTATGAACTAACTACATTACTGTGTATTAGTGAGGTGAACAGGTTCAGTTCAGGTTCTTGTTTCCTAGGGGTGTATTTCTATTTCTTTCTGCAATTGGCCCCACTCAGCTACAAGCTTTGGATTTTTGTGCTAACACGCTAGTTAGCAAAGTAGCTGATAAGTCACGTGTTCTAACATGCTAGTTAGCTAAGTAGCTAATGAGTCACGCGTTCTAACATGCTAGTTAGCTAAGTAGCTAATGAGTCACGCGTTCTAACATGCTAGTTAGCTAAGTAGCTGATAAGTCACGTGTTCTAACATGCTAGTTAGCTAAGTAGCTGATGAGTCACGCGTTCTAACATGCTAGTTAGCTAAGTAGCTGATGAGTCACGCGTTCTAACATGCTAGTTAGCTAAGTAGCTGATGAGTCACGCGTTCTAACATGGTAGTTAGCTAAGTAGCTGATATTCCATATTCCTTACCTTTCCCAGATTATCAAAGTTGTATTTTTGATTGATCCATTGGTAGTTGGCCTGGAGACAGCCAGTCTTGTTGGTGATGTTCCTCACATCCTTACCCACACAGTGGTAGAACTTGCCCTTGAAAAACTGTAGGAATGAGGTGCATGGTCAGTTAAAGCATTTGGATACATTTACATTATATCTCATTACACCAATCACAAGATAGAAGGTCGTTTGCAGAGTTCCCCTGTCTGTTGATTGCTTGATTTGTTTTACTTCGTTTTAAAACGCCTGAAAAATAGCACAACGTTTTCATCTTTAACAAACCATCAACAATATAAACAACACATAGTCAAATACTTTACCACTCATAGTGGTTGGTTCTTTAAAAGAAACACAGAGAAAACAACTTGTGGACCCGTTCATATTTTGGGTTGACAGAAAACGATAAATGTGGTCCGCTGCTGTTTATCTTTTGGCTTTATTCTTATCATTCTTCCTCTTTTAAACTCAACTGATGGATGAGTACGTTACAGGAAATACAAAAAAAAAAAAAAAGATTCGGCTTCTTTTTATAACACAGCTTATTATTTTCTCTACATATTCCAGGAATTCACATTGGGAATTTCAATGGATGATAAAATGCCTTTTGAAGTCATTTTAAAATAATAATAAAATTTTCGGAAAGCATTAAACCCATGAATTAATAGGAAAAGACTGACACACATCATAGATTGATCTACCCAATAAAAAACTTTAGAGGTCCACTCAGACTCATACAATCGAACGGAAAATAAATAACAGACGCAAAAAACCCAGCATACTTCAAACTTGTGAGAAGAAAACACTGTGGATGAAGAAGGTAAAGTATTTTAAAGGAACTTAAGATTAAACTCGTATTAAAACTCAACAGAAGAATGAAATGTATGAAAACATCACATTTTAATGTGAGGAAAATAGACCAAATATTTTGTATATTAAAGGTTTGCTTTATTAACCACTAGGTCGTACCTGCACACCAAGGATACCGAAGATGAGGAAGAAGGCACAGCAGATGAGGACGATGTTTCCTATTGGCTTCAGAGATGTGATGAGAGTCTCTACCACCAATCGCAGCCCAGGAAATCTGCTTATCACCCTGAGAGAGGAAGAGCGAGAGATAGTCATTAATAAGGACCGTGGCACAGACTTCATAAATCAATTTATAACCGTAAAGTATTGACCGAAAAAATTTGACCGGCTTGTCCTAAAATAATGTACAATTGTTTTTACTCTTATCTATTAGCTCAGTCATGTAATGTACTTGATGATGGAAAAATGTAGTGTGTACACCCAGCCGCCAACAGGGTATATTAAGTTTAGGACTGCAGTAATTCCTCCCTACCTGAGGGGGCGTAGTGTCCTGAGCAGCCTGAGCACCCTCAGCACACCCAGGATCTTAGCCTCGGCTACCATGGATACCATGATGTCAAGCAAAGAGATAAAGACCAGGAAACCATCCAGAATATTCCAGCTGCTCTTCAGATAGGCCTTCTCGCCAAGGTACAGACCCTGGGAGACCACCTGGATTTAGCGGGTGGAATGGAGGGAAGGAGAAAAAAGAAATAAAAAAGGGATGAAAACGGGGGAGAGATGATTAGATCCTTAGACCACCTGGGTGGAGAGGGTGAGAGGAGAAGAAAATGGGGAGGAGCTGTGCACGAGACAACCACACTACAATAACCAGACTGTACTCCATGAGGCCTGTAAAAGCCACAAATGGAGATGGTATTGGCTGACTAACTCGTACTAACTCGCACTAACTCGCACTAACTCGCACTAACTCGTACTAACTCGCACTAACTCGTAGTAACACACCGGCCCCTCAGGTCATGAGACTTGCTCCTGGCGTTCAATGTCTCGGATATGTTACGCCTGTAAAAACCCTGAAAAACAAGCCCGCCAACCCAAGTTGATGCTTGGTTGACTCACAGATGCCATTTAATTTAAAAAACCTGCAATGCCTACCTCAAATAAAATTTTGATTACATTCAAATGGAGAAATATTGATTAATAGCCATTTCCCCGAAAAATAAGTCAAAGATCAACTTCAGCACATATAGATGGTAATCAGTATTTCTTGAGGAAATTTAAGGTAATTATCTCTAGATCGTTGAAAAGGAGGAATTGATTATTTGAAATTAACCGGAGGAAGAACAAGACAGAGGGGAGTCATCATGTCGTCAATGAAAAGCCCGGAGAGAGAAATTGAGATTGGGAGAGGAGATTGACGAAGAGGAGAGACAAGGAAACATACAGAATAGAGGACGGGACTTCACCTTGATACTCATCTCTGCTACAAAGATAACTGTGAAGCCATAGTTGGAGATGTTGAGGACAAGTCTCTCCTGGAAGGACAGAAGCAGGGAGAAAGTGATGAGAAAGACACATTTGAAGAAATTACAACCCTAACCCTAAGAGATAAGGAGAGAGATAAGAATATAAGTGGAGAGATGAGGTGGCAGATAGAGAGACGGAGGGAGTGGGAGAGACAGAGGGAGTGAGAGAGACAGAGGGAGTGAGAGAGACAGAGGGAGTGAGAGAGACAGAGGGAGGTGAGAGACAGAGGGAGTGAGAGAGACAGAGGGAGTGAGAGAGACAGAGGGAGGTGAGAGACAGAGGGAGGTGAGAGACAGAGGGAGGTGAGAGACAGAGGGAGGTGAGAGACAGAGGGAGAGAGAGAGACAGAGGGAGTGAGAGAGACAGAGGGAGTGAGAGAGACAGAGGGAGTGAGAGAGACAGAGGGAGTGAGAGAGACAGAGGGAGGAGAGAGACAGAGGGAGTGAGAGAGACAGAGGGAGTGAGAGAGACAGAGGGAGTGAGAGAGACAGAGGGAGGAGAGAGACAGAGGGAGGAGAGAGACAGAGGGAGTGAGAGAGACAGAGGGAGTGAGAGAGACAGAGGGAGTGAGAGAGACAGAGGGAGGTGAGAGACAGAGGGAGTGAGAGAGACAGAGGGAGTGAGAGAGACAGAGGGAGTGAGAGAGACAGAGGGAGTGAGAGAGACAGAGGGAGTGAGAGAGACAGAGGGAGTGAGAGAGACAGAGGGAGTGAGAGAGACAGAGGGAGGAGAGAGACAGAGGGAGGAGAGAGACAGAGGGAGTGAGAGAGAGAGACAGAGGGAGTGAGAGAGACAGAGGGAGTGAGAGAGACAGAGGGAGTGAGAGAGACAGAGGGAGTGAGAGAGACAGAGGGAGTGAGAGAGACAGAGGGAGGTGAGAGACAGAGGGAGTGAGAGAGACAGAGGGAGTGAGAGAGACAGATGGAGTAAAAGAGACAGAGGAGTGAGAGAGACAGAGGGAGTGAGAGAGACAGAGGGAGTGAGAGAGACAGAGGGAGTGAGAGAGACAGAGGGAGTGAGAGAGACAGAGGGAGTGAGAGAGACAGAGGAGTGAGAGAGACAGAGGGAGTGAGAGAGACAGAGGGAGTGAGAGAGACAGAGGGAGTGAGAGAGACAGAGGGAGTGAGAGAGACAGAGGGAGTGAGAGAGACAGATGGAGTAAAAGAGACAGAGGAGTGAGAGAGACAGAGGGAGTGAGAGAGACAGAGGGAGTGAGAGAGACAGAGGGAGTGAGAGAGACAGAGGGAGTGAGAGAGACAGAGGGAGTGAGAGAGACAGAGGGAGTGAGAGAGACAGATGGAGTAAAAGAGACAGAGGAGTGAGAGAGACAGATGGAGTAAAAGAGACAGAGGAGTGAGAGTATGGGTGTGTTTACTCATGTGGATGTGTTTACCTCGTAGGTGTGTTTACTCATGTGGGTGTGTTTACCTTGTAGGTGTGTTTACTCATGTGGGTGTGTTTACCTCGTAGGTGTGTTTACTCCAGTGGGTGTGTTTACTCATGTGGGTGTGTTTACCTCGTAGGTGTGTTTACTCATGTGGGTGTGTTTACCTCATAGGTGTGTTTACTCCAGTGGCTGTGTTTACCTCGTAGGTGTGTTTACTCCAGTGGGTGTGTTTACTCCAGTGGGTGTGTTTACTCCAGTGGGTGTGTTTATTCCAGTGGGTGTGTTTACTCCTGTGGGTGTGTTTATTCCAGTGGGTGTGTTTACTCCAGTGGGTGTGTTTACTCCAGTGGGTGTGTTTACTCCTGTGGGTGAGACAGAGGGAGTGAGAGAGACAGAGGGAGTGAGAGAGACAGAGGGAGTGAGAGAGACAGAGGGAGTGAGAGAGACAGAGGGAGTGAGAGAGACAGAGGGAGGAGAGAGACAGAGGGAGGAGAGAGACAGAGGGAGTGAGAGAGAGAGACAGAGGGAGGAGAGAGACAGAGGGAGTGAGAGAGACAGAGGGAGTGAGAGAGACAGAGGGAGTGAGAGAGACAGAGGGAGGTGAGAGACAGAGGGAGTGAGAGAGACAGAGGGAGTGAGAGAGACAGATGGAGTAAAAGAGACAGAGGAGTGAGAGAGACAGAGGGAGTGAGAGAGACAGAGGGAGTGAGAGAGACAGAGGGAGTGAGAGAGACAGAGGGAGTGAGAGAGACAGAGGGAGTGAGAGAGACAGATGGAGTAAAAGAGACAGAGGAGTGAGAGAGACAGATGGAGTGAGAGAGACAGAGGGAGTGAGAGAGACAGAGGGAGTGAGAGAGACAGAGGGAGTGAGAGAGACAGATGGAGTAAAAGAGACAGAGGAGTGAGAGAGACAGAGGGAGTGAGAGAGACAGAGGGAGTGAGAGAGACAGAGGGAGTGAGAGAGACAGAGGGAGTGAGAGAGACAGAGGGAGTGAGAGAGACAGAGGGAGTGAGAGAGACAGATGGAGTAAAAGAGACAGAGGAGTGAGAGAGACAGATGGAGTAAAAGAGACAGAGGAGTGAGAGTATGGGTGTGTTTACTCATGTGGATGTGTTTACCTCGTAGGTGTGTTTACTCATGTGGGTGTGTTTACCTTGTAGGTGTGTTTACTCATGTGGGTGTGTTTACCTCGTAGGTGTGTTTACTCCAGTGGGTGTGTTTACTCATGTGGGTGTGTTTACCTCGTAGGTGTGTTTACTCATGTGGGTGTGTTTACCTCATAGGTGTGTTTACTCCAGTGGGTGTGTTTACCTCGTAGGTGTGTTTACTCCAGTGGGTGTGTTTACTCCAGTGGGTGTGTTTACTCCAGTGGGTGTGTTTATTCCAGTGGGTGTGTTTACTCCTGTGGGTGTGTTTATTCCAGTGGGTGTGTTTACTCCAGTGGGTGTGTTTACTCCAGTGGGTGTGTTTACTCCTGTGGGTGTGTTTATTCCAGTGGGTGTGTGTAGAGTGTGTTGCCCAGTCTTACCCAGCTGTCTGGCACTATTTTCGGTCGCTCCACCGCCACGGTGATACAGTTGAGAAAGATGAAGGCTAAAATCACGCAGTCAAAAAGCTTGTGGGAAATGATAGACTGACACATCAGTCTGAACCTGAGAACCAGAGAGAGGGAGTCAGAACATTACTGACACATCAGTCTGAACCTGAGAACCAGAGAGAGGGAGTCAGAACATTACTGACACATCAGTCTGAACCTGAGAACCAGAGAGAGGGAGAGAGGAAGAGTCAGAACATTTTCCTTTTGTCTCGGTATCTGTCAGGACGCCACCTGTCACGATCTTCAGGGAGGGTTTGTGCAGCGACAACAACACAATAAGTTTTATTCGCGACAACAGCTGAGAGACGTGTCTGTCATAATAATACAGACATCTTTTGTGGAAAAGTATCTTTGGGATGTGTTTGCGTCCGTGTGTGTGTGTTTGTGTGCGCGCACATACTATCTAAATGAAGCCTAGGGATCAATACGCTAATCCACTGATTCTCTTAGACATGGCAACCCCATTTGCCTCTATTGATTCAGGCCTGGTTAACTCGTATTGATGGATGTCAGTGGCTGAGGTAGCATATAGCACGTTACCCCTGGGCACCCAGAGTGGATGTTATTTATAGGTTTACTCACTATTAACAATACATACTGGCATGTACACACACACACACACGCACACTGGCATGTACACACACACACGCACAGGCATGTACACACGCACACACACACACACGCACACACTGGCATGTACACACACACAAACACATGTATGTGTGCTTTTGTGTTGGTGTGTGTTTTGTGTTGATGTGTTGTGTATGTGTTTAGTGTATGTGTTTAGTGTATGTGTTTAGTGTATGTGTTTAGTGTATGTGTTTTGTGTATGTGTTTAGTGTATGTGTTTAGTGTATGTGTTTAGTGTATGTGTTTAGTGTATGTGTTTTGTGTATGTGTTTAGTGTATGTGTTTAGTGTATGTGTTTAGTGTATGTGTTTTGTGTATGTGTTTAGTGTATGTGTTTAGTGTGTGTGTTTAGTGTGTGTGTTTAGTGTATGTGTTTAGTGTATGTGTTTAGTGTATGTGTTTAGTGTATGTGTTTAGTGTGTGTGTTTAGTGTGTGTGTTTAGTGTATGTGTTTAGTGTATGTGTTTAGTGTATGTGTTTTGTGTATGTGTTTTGTGTATGTGTTTAGTGTATGTGTTTAGTGTATGTGTTTTGTGTATGTGTTTAGTGTATGTGTTTAGTGTATGTGTTTAGTGTATGTCAATCTTTGTTCCTACCCTCACCTATGGTCATGAAAGCTGGGTCATGACCGAAAGAACGAGATCGCGGGTACAAGCGGCCGAAATGGGTTTTCTCAGAAAGGTGGCTGGCCTCTCCCTTAGGGATAGGGTGAGAAGCTCAGTCATCCGAGAGGAACTCGGAGTAGAGCCGCTGCTCCTTTGCATAGAAAGGAGCCAGTTGAGGTGGTTCGGGCATCTTGTACGAATGCCACCTGGGCGCCTCCCTAGAGAGGTGTTCCAGGCACGTCCAGCTGGGAGGAGACCTCGGGGAAGACCCAGGACTAGGTGGAGAGATTATATCTCCACACTGGCCTGGGAACGCCTCGGGATTCCCCAGTCAGAGCTGGCTAATGTTGCCCGGGAAAGGGAAGTTTGGGGTCCCCTGCTAGAGCTGCTACCCCCGCGACCCGACCCCGGATAAGCGGTTGAAGATGAGATGAGATGAGATGAGTTTAGTGTATGTGTTTAGTGTATGTGTTTAGTGTATGTGTTTAGTGTATGTGTTTAGTGTGTGTGTTTAGTGTACGTGTTTAGTGTACGTGTTTAGTGTACGTGTTTAGTGTACGTGTTTAGTGTACGTGTTTTGTGTATGTGTTTTGTGTATGTGTTTTGTCCAGGTGTGTGTTTTGTCCAGGTGTGTGTTTAGTGTATGTGTTTAGTGTATGTGTTTTGTCCAGGTGTGTGTTTTGTGTATGTGTTTTGTCCAGGTGTGTGTTTAGTGTATGTGTTTAGTGTATGTGTTTTGTCCAGGAATGTGTTTAGTGTATGTGTTTTGTCCAGGTGTGTGTTTAGTGTATGTGTTTAGTGTATGTGTTTTGTCCAGGTGTGTGTTTAGTGTATGTGTTTAGTGTATGTGTTTTGTCCAGGTGTGTGTTTTGTGTATGTGTTTAGTGTATGTGTTTTGTCCAGGTGTGTGTTTAGTGTATGTGTTTAGTGTATGTGTTTTGTGTATGTGTTTAGTGTATGTGTTTTGTGTATGTGTTTTGTCCAGGTGTGTGTTTAGTGTATGTGTTTAGTGTATGTGTTTTGTCCAGGTGTGTGTTTTGCTTATGTGTTTTGTGTATGAGTGTTGCTTGTATCCAGGGGACCACCTACTCATTCTGCGGTGAGAAGAGGTAGATACTCCAGTCCGTCCTCCTCTCACAGCAGGCAGGCCTGTAAACCTCCAACACCGTTCGGATACGGAAACACAGCGTCTAAAAGGAAGAGGAGAGCGGAGGAGAGAAAGCAAGGAAGGATAGGAGGAACGGAGACCCGGTCATTATCACCTAACAGCTGGACATTACCGGTTCCTCACATGTGTGGTGACTTTGGTAAGTCCTATCGGCTCCTTTCTGCATTTGCTAATGGATCTTTCACCAGGTTTATCTTTAGGGCTCGTGTTAGTTTATATCTGTGTTGCTGGTCTAGTCAATTACATCCACACTTCTGAATACTATTAAATCAGACCCAGACTGTCAGAGTAAATGACATACATCCAGACTGGACAGTAAATGACATACATCCAGACTGGACAGTAAATGACATACATCCAGACTGGACAGTAAATGACATACATCCAGACTGGACAGTAAATGACATACATCCAGACTGGACAGTAAATGACATACATCCAGACTGGACAGTAAATGACATACATCCAGACTGGACAGTAAATGACATACATCCAGACTGGACAGTAAATGACATACATCCAGACTGGACAGTAAATGACATACATCCAGACTGGACAGTAAATGACATACATCCAGACTGGACAGTAAATGACATACATCCAGACTGGACAGTAAATGACATACATCCAGACTGGACAGTAAATGACATACATCCAGACTGGACAGTAAATGACATACATCCAGACTGGACAGTAAATGACATACATCCAGACTGGACAGTAAATGACATACATCCAGACTGAACAGTAAATGACATACATCCAGACTGGACAGTAAATGATATACATCCAGACTGGACAGTAAATGACATACATCCAGACTGGACAGTAAATGACATACATCCAGACTGGACAGTAAATGACATACATCCAGACTGGACAGTAAATGACATACATCCAGACTGGACAGTAAATGACATACATCCAGACTGGACAGTAAATGACATACATCCAGACAGGACAGTAAATGACATACATCCAGACTGGACAGTAAATGACATACATCCAGACTGGACAGTAAATGACATACATCCAGACTGGACAGTAAACGACATACATCCTCATCGAGGTCTGGCTTGTCCTTGGTGATGTTCAGCTGGGGGTAGACCTCAGCTAGGGACAGGACCTCCGGGGAAACAGGAACCGGCATCTTCCCGTTACAGTCATGACGCTTCACTCCCACGCCGCTGCCCTCGCCCCCGGAAACACTCCTCTTCCTGGGCTCGGGGCGAGTCGGATCCCCCTGAGGGACCTGGAGCGTGTCGGGGAGCTCCAAGGAGACGGTGCGGCGGGAGGAACACCCCGGGGAGAGGAGTGAGAGAGGGGAGGCGTGACGAGGATCGGTAAGGAGGGACCTACGCTCGTCAGGGTCATAAGGGGAGCCAGGGTTGGGGGTTTGGCCCCGGAGGCTTCCCCCCAGTACACCCGCTTCCATACGGCCCAAACTCCGGGAGGGGTGACCCACACTGTTCCAGCTGGACCTGTGGGATCATTTAGGAGCTATTCAAAATGCAGTCCGGGACTTCAGTGAACCTCAATTAGCTGTGATAGGTCAGGTTTGAAAGCGAGTATTATGACACCGGGAATATATCGACGCCCATAAACGACACACTAAAACATTTTCCGGGACACGTTTTGGTTTGATAGCATCGCTTGCGCAGCCAGTGTGAGTGAGTGATTCATAATATTAATAAAAGTATCTAGTTGAGTAAAAAAAAGAATCATTCTGTTTTCCAAAGTAAACGTGTTCAGTTCGGGGTTCGTGAGGAGTGGAGCTGAGAGCCACATGGTATAGAGTACGCTCTGATTCAGCATGGCCGTCAGCCAATCAACATTCAGTGTTGTTCTAACCATTCTATAAACGATATCGTACACTGGGCTACTAACCTGCGACTCCAAGCACTCTGAATGGGAGGGCGCCCCCAATTGTGGTAAACGGAACTGCGGCCGTGGCGCTGTAATAAAAATAGACCCGGAAACATGGTACTGTTACTGTACACATTGGTACATGTATTGAATAACACATATTTAGTATTTCGGAATACTGTCACACAATATGTGCGGATCATCATGGAGGACCATAGTCTGCTTCACCCTGATGAAGATGAGTACCTGCTGTAAAAATTATTAGATGTTTCACCTCTGGGATGGTCCAGGTGACAAGTCAATGTTCTTCACAGCAATACCAAAGAAATTAACACTAAAATGCCATAGCAACGCTTCTTACTTACCTTGTCAAACAGATCAACTGTGCGTGACGACAATTTTTTTTTACAATTTTGCAGGGAAAAGGAGTCGTTAAATATCGCATTAGAAACCCTTCCTCTGGGTTTGCATTTGGATTTTTTAAAATAAATAATTAAGAAAAGAATGAAGTTTAAATTTACCGATTTCAATTTGGCAAACAAAAAAATGGCTTTTGAACTGTGCTATATAAATGAACTTGCTTGACTAGGGTGATGACGTTCGGCTACTACGCTTGTATTTTGGCGTTATTGGGATGACGTTTGGCTACCACGCTTGTATTTTCGCGTTAGTGGGATGACAACTCACCAGAGAAAAGGATCTCCTCTGTCCCAGACTGGCCACGCCCACACTCATCATGCTGCTCTTACGTGACCCCAGGGAAAACGACCCCGTAGGGGTTATTGCAGGGGTCAGCTGGGTCAACTCCATGTGATCGGGTGTGGTCTTATCATCTAACGGGTCATAAGAAGAAGAAAAATAATTATATGTGTGCATTGAACATTGAATATCCATATGACTTTCACTTAAATTATGGAGCAACTTCTAACGACTTCTGTGTACATGTTTATGCACAACTGACAGGGGGTGTGGCCAAGTCATGTTTATGCACAACTGACAAGGGGTGTGGCCAAATAATGTTTATGCACAACTGACAGGGGGTGTGGCCAAGTCATGTTTATGCACAACTGACAGGGGGTGTGGCCAAGTCATGTTTATGCACAACTGACAGGGGGTGTGGCCAAGTCATGTTTATGCACAACTGACAGCATTTCATTCGTAAGTTAGAACACGTTGGAACTCCGTTCCGTCACGCAGTTTGAGCCGAGCAGGAACCTGCCCTGGTTCCAATAAGGTTCGGTCATCTGGGAGGAGGGGGACAGGGTGCATTCGTTGTGTGTGTGTGTGTGTGCGTGTGTGTGTTTGGTTGGATGGGAATGCGTGTGTGTTGTCAAAAAAACGACAAGGTGGAGTGAGCAGAGAGTGAGCGTGACTCGGAATGAAAAACAAACAACCTAAAAACCGCTCGGTATGTTTAGTTACGGCAAATCAGATTCCCCGTTTGGGGTCTCCCGTTTTGAAAGCAGCGTCGCCAGAGACACTCTGAGGGAATCTATCTCTGCTTGCCACGTGCGGGGGTTGTGATAAACACAGCTGTCACTGTTTTCTGCCCGCAAACGCAGATTAGCCCTGAAAGACACAACTCGCCGGAACGTAGGACGTGTATTTTCATGTCTGTCTAGGAAGCGGAGCACTAGGACTCCTTACCAGACAGCTTGAGAGAATCGTTGAGCTTCTCGATCACATTGGACTGGGAACTGTCATCGTCTGAAAACGAGCAATTTGCATCTCCCTGAGTGAGAGGAGGAAAGTTAGAATGGGATGAAGGTCAGGATGGAGAGATAGAGCACTACATATAGAGATATAGAGATATAACATATAGATATAGAGATATAACATATAGCTGTAGAGATAGAGCACTACATATAGAGATATAGAGATATAACATATAGATGTAGAGATAGAGCACTACATATAGAGATATAGAGATATAACATATAGATGTAGAGATAGAGCACTACATATAGAGATATAGAGATATAACATATAGATGTAGAGATAGAGCACTACATATAGAGATATAGAGATATAACATATAGATATAGAGATATAACATATAGCTGTAGAGATAGAGCACTACATATAGAGATATAGAGATATAACATATAGATGTAGAGATAGAGCACTACATATAGAGATATAGAGATATAACATATAGATGTAGAGATAGAGCACTACATATAGAGATATAGAGATATAACATATAGATGTAGAGATAGAGCACTACACATAGAGATATAGAGATATAACATATAGATATAGAGATATAACATATAGATAGAGAGATAGAGAATCACTAAGAGCAGTTCTTACTTACACATTTCTTAGTGAGAAGTTATGCAATACCTGTTGTGTACAGTCTCATATATCTCAGCAAACCACTCCTTTAAAAATGGAACCCTACGGAACTGGTAGAGCCCTGGACACTATGCACAGTACAGAACCTCACCTGAGCCTTAAAAAACCTCACCTGAGCCTTACAGAACCTCACCTCAGCCTTACAGAACCTCACCTGAGCCTTACAGAACCTCACCTCAGCCTTACAGAACCTCACCTCAGCCTTACAGAACCTCACCTCAGCCTTACAGAACCTCACCTCAGCCTTACAGAACCTCACCTCAGCCTTACAGAACCTCACCTCAGCCTGATAGCCCTCCACCAAGATGGCCACCAGCAGATTGAAGAGGACGTAGTTACCAAACGTCATGAGAGCTACGAAGTAGAGCGCAGCCACGGGGGAGGTGGCGGCCATGCCGTTATACAGAACCACGTTCCAGTCCTCCTGGGTCAGGATCTACAGCCACCCCGGAGAAATGGAGAAAGGCGCACGGGAAACACAAGAAGATAACAAGGCAAAATAAGATACAGAGAGCGGCGAGAGAAGGAAGGAGAGAAAAGAAACAAGGAGAGGGAAGAAAAAGAGTTTGACAGATCACACACACACACACACAATTTAATAACCTGAAACACAGTCACGATGGCCCAGAGTAGAGAGTCAAAGTTCTTCCGGTCTGGAACTGTGTCTCCTGTCTCGGTCTTCTGGGTGAACTTACAGCCAAAGATATGCATCCCCAGGATACTGTAACACACACATACACAGCCAATCAGAACACCAGGATACTGTAACACACACATTCAGCCAATCAGAACACCAGTATACTGTAACACACACACACACATACAGCCAATCAGAACATCAGGATACTGTAACACACACATACACAGCCAATCAGAACACCAGGATACTGTAACACACACATACACAGCCAATCAGAACACAAGGATACTGTAACACACACACACACATACAGCCAATCAGAACACAAGGATACTGTAACACACACACACACATACAGCCAATCAGAACACAAGGATACTGTAACACACACACACACACATACAGCCAATCAGAACACCAGGATACTGTAACACACACACATACAGCCAATCAGAACACCAGGATATGTGGTATAAATCAGGATTGCTATGTCTGCCCAAGCAGTATATTCTGTACATCAACTTTATAATTTGGGGTGCGGCTGTTAGGAATGTGGGGAGGGATCTAGCAGACAAAGAACTGGCTGAACAGGGCATCGATTGGTCCTAAGCAGGGTCTTGGGGTACGTGTGGTCATTCCTGATTGGTTTGACCTTTCCTAATAAAGGCTGAGAATGCCAGGGGACGGCCCTTCTGACTTTTGAACCTGCTAGCGGTACAACTGTGAGAGTAGCAGAAGTTTACTGGTGGCTGTAAACTTCTTATCTGTTTTAAATAAATACCCTTAAAAGTTGGCTCGTTCGACTCTGTGGTCATTAAACCTGTTTTTCCGACGATAGATACTGTAACACACACATACAGCCAATCAGAACACCAGGATACTGTAACACACACATACAGCCAATCAGAACACCAGGATACTGTAACACACACATACAGCCAATCAGAACACCAGGATACTGTAACACACACATACAGCCAATCAGAACACCAGGATACTGTCACACACACATACAGCCAATCAGAACACCAGGATACTGTAACACACACATATAGCCAATCAGAACATCAGGATACTGTAACACACACATACAGCCAATCAGAACACCAGGATACTGTCACATCTTCCGTGCATGTTCATCCGCGTGCGCCTGTGTCACCTGAAAGTGAAGATGAAGAGCATCAACAGCATACAGAAGGTGGCCACACTGTCCACGGTCTTCATCAGGACCACCAGCTGTCTCCTGAGGGCCGGCATGAACCTGATCAGCTTTGCCACCCGGAGGAGTCTGAAGGTCCTTAACACGGACAGACCTCCCTCCCCGACCACCATGATCTCCCACACACTGGGACGGGACGAGAGGGCGAGAGAAGAAGACGAGAGAAGAGGAGGATGAGGCGTGGTAAACAAATCCGAAAAGAGCGCGTGTACACATTCGGATTGTGTTCGAGGTAAACATTTGCGGCGGCGGGGGACGAGGACGTTTTGAAACGGTTCCGGTGGTGATCTAGCGGCTACCTGATGATGACGATGATTCCGTCCAGAACGTTGTAGGGGAACTTCAGATACATCATACATCCGAACGCTGTTATCTTCAGAACCATCTCCAGAGCAAACATGCTGGTGAAAACTATGTTGGAGATCTCTATGATGTTGGTGAGTTCCATCGGCTGATTAAGGGAGAAAGTGGGAGAGAGGGAGGGGGAGAGGGTGGGGGTGAGGGAGGGAGAGAGAGGGAGAGAGAGACGGAGAAAGAGGGAGAGGGTGAGGGAGGGAGGGGGTGAGGGAGAGAGGGAGAAAGAGAGAGAAAGTAGGAATGAGAGGGAGAAAGAGGGAGGGAGAGAGGGAGTGTGGTGAAGAGAGAGAGAGATGGACAGTGTGGTGGAGAGAGGGAGTGAGGAAGAGTGTGGTGGAAAAAGAGAGACTTATAATTGTAATACAGAACAAAGTCATGAAGACACACACACACACACACACACACACACACACACACACACAATCCCTAAAACTAGAAACAGAGACTTAATAGAGACTGTGAACAGACCTGATTGTGATGTTCTATTCCCATACTGATGCTGTTGATGAGAATAGCCACCAGAATCCCCCTATTGAAGTACTTGCTATTCGCAATCCCGGACAACTTGGACCTGATCTTGCGCCACAGCTTCCCACACCATCGCCTGCATCCCCCAGAATCTCCTTTCCTGTCGTCCTCATCCACAGCTTCCTCGTCCGCCGTTCTCACTTTGCTGCCGCGGCAACGAGGGCAGCCATTGGTGGTGTAGGAGACGGTGAGCGTCAAGGGGTCACCAGGGGGGCGTGGCTTGGAGTGGTGAGGACAGGGAGTCGCTGGGAACACGAACAATCGAATTATAGCTAAGGAACATTTTCAGATTTCACTGAATCGTTTATTTTTCACAATGATTCTCTCTCTCTCCCTCTTCCTCATTCTCTCCTAGACAAATCATGTTATCGTCTTAACCTCCAGACGTCCTCGCCCTCCCCCCGTCTCACCCTGTTTGTTTTCTCCTCTTCCTCCTCCATTCATGTTAGCGTTCTCCCCTCCTCTTCTCAGCGTTCGCGCCACCTCCTTGGGCCTTCCCAGCAGGCGGTTGACGAGGGCCTTAGACATCCTGTTCACGGGAAACAAGCCAAAACAAACGCAGACTGTCGACGCTCAACAGCATTTACGAGCAGTAATACACCCTGAGGTAAAACGAGACAGTCATGTCAGATACACTTAACTGGGGTTGAGATCGATTGGGAATAAACATACTTTATTAGCGTTGTGCCGCTGTGTTTGGTCTCAGCGGGACACCATACCGGCGTACCTGAAGGCTTTGCGGAAGACGTGGAGGACCAGCTGGAAGATGGACTCGTAGCAGCTGGCCGAGGGCTCGGTCATGCCGTCCAGGGTGGAACAGGAGTGGGCCTGGGTCCTCTGCTCCTCCATCAGCTGGTGCTCCCTCTGTTTGGTCTCACTGAACTGGGACGCCACCACCACCAGACACAGGTTGATCATGAAGAAGGAGCCGATCTGTTGGGGTTAATGGGACGGGACAACCAGGGGTAAACACAGAGTTAATGGCAGAACAACCAGGAGAACACACAGAGTTACACAGAAACCACACCAGATGGATGGATGGCACCCACGCTCACATCACCCCGTACTCTTGCTCTTTCTTTTTCCCGGTCTCTCTAGTCTCTGGTCTCTCTCTCTTTATCTTCCACCTAATTCTTCTTGCCTTTCTTCTTTTCGTTCTGTCTCTCCTCTCAGTTTCTCCTTCTAGCTCTGGCACGCTTTCATTCATTGTGTCTCCAGCTTTCTCCTCCTTTCCTTTCTCTTTCTCTCTCTACCTCCTTCTTTCATTATCTGTTTCTTTACTTTTCCCTGTCTTTTTGTTTCTGCTCTTTCTCCATTTCCCTGCCTCTTTCTCAATCTCCTTGCCCCTGTCTCTTTCTTTCTCCTTCGTCTCTGTTCACTCAGTGGTTGCTATTGATTCGAACCAGAGGTGTGAGGCTGTGAAATCAATATTTCGTTTCCATGGTCAATTTTTTAAGCTGACGACTTAGTAGAGGGTTACAAGAACGATCAGAGAGTGAGCGAGGTTATTAAATATTTATACACACGGTATTGACGAGAATGTGTTTGTGGGTGATCCAGGTCTAGGTGAGAACCTAATGCCCCCATAAAGATATCAATGGCTAACAGTCTATTTGGCCTGTCCCCATACAATGAATGATTTCATGGTTTTGGTTAGGGAATAACAAGATCATAGAAATAGAGACATCGTGTTAAAATAAGGGTTACTTTTAGGTTTAGGATTTACTGGTTTAGATTAAATGGTCATCGATGGAGCGAGTTTTTACGAATAAATATTTTGTTATTTAGGTGCAGATTAAGGATAACATTAGCACATGGGTTCCAGAATTAGCTCATGGGTTCCAGAAATAGCTCATGGGTTCCAGAATTAGCTCATGGGTTCCAGAATTAGCTCATGGGTTCCAGAATTAGCTCATGGGTTCCAGAATTAGCTCATGGGTTCCAGAATTAGCTCATGGGTTCCAGAATTAGCTCATGGGTTCCAGAATTAGCTCATGGGTTCCAGAATTAGCTCATGGGTTCCAGAATTAGCTCATGGGTTCCAGAATTAGCTCATGGGTTCCAGAATAGAGTAAATCAGGAATATCTTTCCTGGTCCTCACAATGATGGAACAATATTTGTGTAAGTGAATTGTGTGTGTAAATACTGGGTGTGTATTAGCATGTACCTACCGCATGTATACACAAATTAAATCCATAGCTCAGTAAGCCTTAGGTAGGTTTGTGTGCATAAGATAAATCCATTATTTCCCTCTCTTATGACCTGCCTGTGACACTTGTCGTGCTTTTACTTCACAAACTAACTGCCATGGATACGGATCTCCTCATAATGCTTTCATCATTGAAATGTACTGACAGTCTTTCAGATGATTTCAACCATTCATTGTCACCTTCACTGATTCTGCGATTTCCTCTTAATTTTCTCTCTCTCTCACTCGCTATCATTCCCTCCCTCTTTCTCCCTCTCTCCTCTATGTTTCTCCCTCTCTCCTTCTCTATGTTTCATCCTCTCTCCTTCTCTATGTTTCTCCCACTCTCCTTCTCTATGTTTCTCCCACTCTTCTTCTCTATGTTTCTCCCTCTCTCCTCCTCTATGTTTCTCCCTCTCCCCTTCTCTATGTTTCTCCCTCTCTCCTTATCTATGTCTCTCCCTCTCTACTTCTCTATGTTTCATCCTCTCTCCCTCTCTATGTTTCTCCCTCTCTACTTCTCTATGTTTCTCCCTCTCTCCTTCTCTATGTTTCCCCCTCTCTCCTTCTCTATGTTTCTCCCACTCTCCTTCTCTATGTTTCATCCTCTCTCCCTTTCTATGTTTCTCCCTCTCTCCTTCTCTATGTTTCCCCCTCTCTCCTTCTCTATGTTTCCCCCTCTCTCCTTCTCTATGTTTCTCCCTCTCTCCTCTATGTTTCTCCCTCTCTCCTTCTCTATGTTTCTCTATTTACCTTTCCATCGCTCTCAGCCTCCAGGCCCCCACCCACCCACATAATCTCTGGTTTCTCTAACCTCTCCATTCAGGCGCCGTAGCGGGAACAAAGCTTAAGTGTAAAGGCCCTCGTCTGTCTCTGTGTGAAAACTAAAAACACATCTTCTCAGCCTCCTAACCCGCTGGCATTACATAAGAGGTGTGCGAGACCCATCGCCGAGTGAGTTACGCGTAATACAGCCTAATTCACGGGGCACATGAATCGTTTTCATCGCAGCCACACGGCCAATACAGCGACTGCTGTCACGCGAACTGGAACGAAGGACGTGTCCCAATGTCTTCTGGTACATAAACACGACGCACAGTTCAGGGGAAAACCGACAGGTGGGCACTTACAATGATAAGCAGTATGAAGTAGATGAAGTTGAAGAAGGAGTGAGCGTTTATCACATAGTACATTATCTCCACCCATCCCTCCAGCGTTATCACCTGAGGAGAGAATCACACAAACACGGGCAATTATTCACAGATCAAAGTGGGCGCTTCTTGATCTGACTAGAATAGGCACCTCCACTGGAATGTATTGAACGTTATATGTTCCCTATTGAATTTCCTGGGTGAACAGAACAACTTTCTCCTGGTCTGGTGTACGAGGTCGATGTAACGCGGCTAATGACGGTTTACGGGCATTCTAAAACAAGCTCTCAGCCATGTTATATCGGTAAAGTAGCACACCTCATCATGACTTATTGCTTACAAAAGAAACTCAATAGAGGTACATGAATACGAGAGAGGCAACTAGATTGGAGAGAAACAGACGGGGGGACAGAACGTGAAAGAGAGAGAGAAAGAGAGAAAGAGAGAGACAGAGAAAAGTACAGAGACCCGGTCCAAGCCATCCGACCCTACCTGAAAGATAACGATCCAAGCTCGGGCTATATTATCGAAGCTGATGGCTCCTTTGTGCGGGTTTTTGTCTCCAGCGCGACATTGTGTGTAGTACTCATTCCAGTTGACACAATGTCCCGACCCGTTTGACGGCCCGAACAGTTGTGTCACATTTGTTTTGTTCAAGCAGCACGTGTTGTTCCCTTGGCGACGGGCTGGGACATCCGAGCACGTCAAGACGCCGCTGTCTTCTTCGAGAGAGCAGACGAACGGCCGGTTATCTTCAGCGTCGACCATGTAATAGGTGTGATTCAGGGCGATACCGGAATTACTGTGATGAGGAGAGGTAGAGGACAAGAAGAGAGGGAGAGGAGAGAAGTAGAGGAGAGGAAGAGGAGAGATAGAGAAGTGGAGGAGAGGAAGAGAGGGAGAGGAAGAGATAGAGAAGTGGAGGAGAGGAAGAGGAGAGATAGAGAAGTGGAGGAGAGGAAGAGGAG
>CM055741.1:5017659-5077659 GCA_029465975.1 Dallia pectoralis
ATCACACTTTCTCACACTGATGACAGCTGCTTTATTGAAGGAGATGCACTTACTATTGCCTGATTGTGTTCCTCACACCTGGCTATTGTGGAGATGTTTATACTAATAGTGTGCGTGAGTGCGTGTGCGTGTGTCTGTGTGTGTGTGTGTGTAACTGAGATAGAACCACCTTATTGAATGTGACACACACGCTCTGGAGAGGAATAAGGAGGCGCCACCTTTAAATGGATGCTGATAACACAGACTAACGGAATTGGCAAAGTGGTGGGCGAGAGGTAGAACTGGGTGAAACAGATGTGGGGGGAGGAGAGGAGGGAGGAGGAGGGAGGAGGAGGGAGGGAGAGGAGGAGGAGAGAGGAGGAGGAGAGAAGAGGAAGAGAGAGGAGGAAGAGAGAGGAGAAGAGAGGAGGAGGAGAGAGGAGGAAGAGAGAGGAGGAGAGAAGAGGAAGAGAGAGGAGGAAGAGAGAGGAGGAGAGAGGAGGAGGAGAGAGGAGGAAGAGAGAGGAGGAGAGAGGAGGAGAGGAGGAAGAGAGAGGAGAGGTGGAGGAGAGAAGAGGAAGAGAGAGGAGGAAGAGAGAGGAGGAGAGAGGAGGAAGAGAGAGGAGGAAGAGAGAGGAGGAAGAGAGGAGGAAGAGAGAGGAGGAAGAGAGAGAGGAGAGAGGAATAGGAGGAGGGTGATAAAAACAGAGAACCATATAAGATGCAGGCAGTGATGTGTTGAAATGTGATAAAATATTGAGTGAATGAAAGATAATGATATTTTCATTGTTCATATTTAGCTTTCTAATCAAACTTCAATTTACTCATAGAGAGAAGGGCTGAGTGGAGAGAGGGAGGACAAGAGACGAGAGAGAGAGAGAGAGAGAGAGAGAGTGAGAGGGTAAGAGAGAAAAGAGAGAGAGAGAGAAAAGAGAGAGGGAGGAGAAAGAGAGAGAGGGAGAGAGAAAGGGAGAGAGAGAGAAAGAAAGGGAGAGTGACAGATAGAAAAAAGAGGGCGAGAGAAAGGAGAGAGAAAGGAGAGAGAGAGGGAGGGTAGAATATAAGCGGAGGGAACTCCCCCAGTCTCTGAGCCCCTCCCACCACTCTCTCTGTTTTCTTCTTTTTATCATCATATCAAGAAAATTGAGAAAATGATTCCATCATTTATCATCATCTTCACCAAGAGAATGGAAGTTAGGACACACACACACACACACACACACACACACACACACACACACACACACACACACACACACACACACACACACACACACACACACACACACACACATTTCAGCTACATGTATTTGAAATGGGTATTCCAACTTCTTTCAGGTATACCCTGCCAACCGACCATCTCAACAGCCTATTGGTCCAACCCACCCCCACCTCTTTAACCAATCACACAGATCCCTGACCCCCGGCTGTCACATCTGCGAGTCACACATTCTCCACCAGGGTTTATTAAGGTTAACTTGTGTCTAGTGAGTAGGGACAGTCCGGGGAATCTCTCTTTCTCTCTGTTCACATATTTGTTACTGAGATTATATTCTCAAACCCAAGTCACGTTTCTTGTCTTTATTGACCCAGTCTCACATATTCTACTTGGTGCCCCACCAGGAGTTTACCGCCTCATATACTATAATTATGCATCTGTCTGCTATAGACCTCCATCTGCACCTGTCTGTCTGTTATAGACCTCTGCCTGCACCTGTCTGTCTGCTATAGACCTCCACCTGCACTTGTCTGTCTGTTATAGACCTCCACCTGCACCTGTCTGTCTGCTATAGACCTCCATCTGCACCTGTCTGTCTGTTATAGACCCCCACCTGCACCTGTCTGTCTGCTATAGACCTCCACCTGCACTTGTCTGTCTGTTATAGACCTCCACCTGCACCTGTCTGTCTGCTATAGACCTCTATCTGCACCTGTCTGTCTGCTATAGACCCCCACCTGCACTTGTCCGTCTGCTATAGACCCCCACCTGCACCTGTCTGTCTGATATAGACCTCCAACTGCACCTGTCTGTCTGATATAGACCTCCACCTGCACCTGTCTGTCTGCTATAGACCTCCACCTGCACCTGTCTGTCTGTCTGCTATATACCTCTATCTGCACCTGTCTGTCTGCTATAGACCCCCACCTGCACCTGTCTGTCTGCTATAGACCTCCACCTGTCTGTCTGTTATAGACCTCTATCTGCACCTGTCTGTCTGCTATAGACCCCCACCTGCACCTGTCTGTCTGCTATAGACCCCCACCTGGACCTGTCTGTCTGCTATAGACCTCCACCTGCACCTGTCTGTCTGCTATAGACCCCCACCTGCACTGGTCTGTCTGCTATAGACCTCCACCTGCACTTATCTGTCTGCTATAGACCTCCAGCTGCACCTGTCTGTCTGTTATAGACCTCCACCTGCACCTGTCTGTCTGCTATAGACCTCCATCTGCACCTGTCTGTCTGCTATAGACCCCCACCTGCACCTTTCTGTCTGCTATAGACCCCCACCTGCACCTGTCTGTCTGCTATAGACCCCCACCTGCACCTGTCTGTCTGCTATAGATCTCCACCTGCACCTGTCTGTCTGCAATAGACATCCACCTGCACCTGTCTGTCTGTTATAGACCTCTATCTGCACCTGTCTGTCTGCTATAGACCTCCACCTGCACCTGTCTGTCTGCTATAGACACCCACCTGCACCAGCACCTGTCTGCTATAGACCTCCACCTGCACTTGTCCGTCTGCTATAGACCCCCACCTGTACCTGTCTGTCTGATATAGACCTCCAACTGCACCTGTCTGTCTGTTATAAACCTCCACCTGCACCTGTCTGTCTGCTATAGACCTCCACCTGCACTTGTCTGTCTGCTATAGACCTCCACCTGCACCTGTCTGTCTGCTATAGACTTGCCTAACGGGACAATGCGACTATTAATTTTTGTCTCCTCTCAGGGTCTGTGTTACTAGGCAACCGCAACAGGGGAATGCTGAACTCACCCAAAGTATTGCCTGTGTCGTCAACGGCAACCCTGTTTAATGCCCTCATTGTTTCACCGTCCACCATCCTATAATAATGTTTAATGAACAGGCCTAATTATTCGATCTGGCACCTGCAGACTGGCCCACAATCCACCTCTTCTCTTCAGATGAGGACACCCGGTACGACTTTAAGCAACACATCCTAACGGTTCCAAATGAGCATTCTCCGCTCAACAGGGTCGCCGCAAGAACCCGCTATACAGCCTTAGGTTTCGCTCAGAACCGTAGGAGCCAGTGTCAGTTTGACATTTTCATTACGTCTCAACATCTTCAAAAACGCAACATTCTTCTTTCAGATCACTGCAGCTGCTAACTCAGTCAAACGTGCCTTTGTACACGCTATGCAACGTATATCAGTTGGATGTGTGTTACCCATGTTCTAGTATAAGGATCGATAGTTGTGTTAATTTACATTATGTATGGAGTTTCCTGTGTTTTTCCCCCTTTCAAGCTAATGTCTCCAGCTGGGTTGTCAGTGTAAAAGACACATCCCAGGTCAGACTAATGTAAAGGAATTAATTTACAGGTGCAATCATAGTCAATGATAGAAGTTGAGGTGTGCCATTGGTTTTGCTAGATGATACAATTCCTTGCCAATAGCAAGTTGTAGTTTGTGGTCTTAAAGGTGTAATTGCAATTTGGATTCAAATAAAAAAAGAAGCTCATCTCAACACACACACTCAGTTCCACTCACAGGACAACGTTCTCCTCTCAACACACACAGTTCCACTCACAGGACAACGTTCTCCTCTCAACACACACAGTTCCACTCACAGGATAGCGTTCTCCTCTCAACACACACAGTTCCACTCACAAGATTATGTTCTCCACTCAAACAAACACAGTTCCACTCACAGGATAGCGTTCTCCTCTCAACACACACAGTTCCACTCACAAGATTATGTTCTCCACTCAAACAAACACAGTTCCACTCACAGGATAGCGTTCTCCTCTCAACACACACAGTTCCACTCACAAGGTTTTGTTCTCGTGGTAGCAACGGTTCCTTAGTTTCCCCGCCCACAGCTGTACTCCGACGATGCCGAAGATGAAGAAGACGAAGAAACAAATAAGCAAGACATTGCCCAGCATGGGCAGTGTGTCCAGAAGAAGATTCACCAGGATACGCATACCTGAGAGACAGAGAGAGGGGGCTTCAGAAACTCACTGGAACAAACAAGAAAAGAGTAAGAGGAACTTCTCAGTCCTTCAAGACAACATTATCAGAACAGGAAGTAAGCATTATTACAGTCCTACCTACAGCTTAAGCCAACATGGAGTAACCAATCCACACTTAATTTCTCCTAATAAGTCACATCTGTGGCAGGGTTTAAAAAAGCGTACGGAGTGAAATATAAATGGAAATAAAACCGGAATCGAAATATGTGACCCGTAGCCAGGAATCGTTAGAGACATTGTAAATTAATCTGAATTTAAGTGGACATATTCAAATGTTCTTAAGCCAATAAATCTTAGAGCTTCCACAGCTCCGCTACTTTGAACTGTGTTGCTTAAATCTATATCATCTCATTATTTTGAATTAATGGACAGGAAGTGGCCTGACCCCCTTGGGTCCTTTACAAGTCAGCCCTGGAGAGGAAAGAGGGAAGGAATGTGATTTAGATGAGAGGATGAAGGGGAATAGATGATAAAATAGTTTAAAAAAAAAAACTGATTGAGAGAAGCCATGCCCCAATAAAGAGAATATAATGAACACAGTGAAAGACGGCGAGAGAGAGACTGTGAGAGAAGGGAGACTAACAGATAGAAACAGAGAGAGACTGTGAGAGGAGGGAGACTAACAGAAACAGTGAGAGAGCCAGACCTACAGGGAAGCCATCACCTGGGCGTAGCTAATTAGAGTGAATCCCCAGAGAGTTGCTTGTAAACATCCTCCAGCTCGCCTTAGCTCTTGATCCACACAGGGAAAACCCGGGATAATTTGTACAAGTGTCTTAACAGAGCTCTTCTTGCCTTAGACCTCCCTTTCACTGTCTACCTGCTATAAAGGAGGGGAGGCTCAATGTGTGTGTGTGTGTATCGGTTCCCCGGAGCTAAAGCCAATTGAAAACATGGTTCAGTAAAGCAGAGTATTGCTTCTTTAATACATGTGTGTGTGTGTGTGTGTGTGTATGTGTGTTTGCTTCTCTTGTAAAACCCTTCATATAAAGGGACAGGAATTGTGAAAGACAGAGAGAAGGAAGGAGAAAGACAGAGAGAGAGGGAGGGGGAGAAGAACAACAGAGAGACAGGTGGAAGAAGAGGAAGGAGAAAGAAACAAATTAAAATCAAAGCAGCCGTTGATTCGCTCCAGTAAACGTCAGTGTGTCAATGAGCAAAGAGATGTGAAGCAGTGCCATGAGGAAATGTCAACCAGTGGGGAAGAAACATCACCGCCCTGGCTCTGTGAGTGTCACAACAGCGTTTGGTTTTCCTATCCCTGTGGCGTTGTTTCTGTGTGTGTGTGTGTGTGTGTGTGTGTGTGTGTGTGTGTGTGTGTGTGTGTGTGTGTGTGTGTGTGTGTGATTTCAGTCCCACGTGTGTGTCACACGATTGACATACATACACACAATGTAGGAAAACGATTCCTCTACAAACAGACGAAAGAAACGTAATGTAGACAACAAATCTGTTCGGCCGTAAAGAAGTATCCTGTAGCCAACCGCTAACGATATACATACGTGTCAGGCCAGGCCAATGGTGTCCCACTCACTGATAGTGATAAATGACCAGCGGTTCCCCTCCGTTGAGCCACATGTGTGGTGCAGTCGCATTAGCCGGTCATTGAGTTAGCCTTGGACACAGTGCAACTACATGACCCGGCGGGTGTCCATGTCGGCTCGAAATATTGACAGCGCCTGTCTGACCGTCTCAGCGCGCGCGCCGCCGCGTTTCAGCGCACCCAGGGCAACGGCGACACCGGAATTTACAGTTCCGCCGTTAGCAGTTCATCACGACTCAACGCGATTGCATTGAATTGAGTGGGACAGGATTGGTGGAGGGGTGAAGGAGCTGATGGGTTGGAAGGGAGAAAGGAAGTGAAGAAGGGGGACGATATACGAAGGGAAGAGAGGGAGAGGGGAGGGAGATTTGGAAAAAGATGTGAAAGAGAACGTGTTATTTAGAGATGGATAGAGGTGGCCTGATGTCTTTATCTGCTTACTGTCTCTCCATTTATCTGACTCCCAGTTTCCTGACTGTCACTCCTTCGCTTCGCTCTATCCGTCTTCATGAAGGGTTGCCTCCTTCAGTGCTCCTTCCCTCACGTCTCATCTCTCTCTCCCTCCCTCTCTCTCCCTCTCTCTCTCTCCCTCTCTCTCCCCCTCTCTCTCCCTCTCTCCCACTCCCTCTCTCTCCCTCCCTCTCTCTCTCTCTCCCTCTCTCCCTTTCACACACCTATCTGACTTTCTCCTCCTTAAACTCTCTTTATTTTGTCTTTTCTATTCTGTTGTCTCCCCTGTTCTCTCTTTAATCTTCTCCACTCTCTCACCCCTGTCCTCTCTCTCCTCTCTCCTCTTTTCTCACCTACCTCTCCCTCTCTCTCTAACCCTTCATCTTTCTTTCTTCCGTTCTCTCTCTCTCTGTCACCTTTGACTCTCTCTGCTGTTCTCTCTAATATTCTCTGTGTTTGTATGTCCAGATGTATCCCATTGTGTTCCTGTGCAGAGCAGTTGTTTTCGCTCTCGGCCGTGAAGGGAAAGAATGCAACAGTCAGACGTGGAACAGAAAGGCCCTACAAATCTCATGCTAAATGTTCTACTCTTGTTTTTTAGTTTTCTTCAGCCAGACGGCACACAGATGAACACACACACATACACATGTTATATCTCCAGTCATTTTGTCTGTGTCCATGTTAAATGCGACGTTTAGATAGCAATTACAGTGGAGAATAAAAGCAAGGAAGGGGAATCAACTCTAAGACCATAACATCCCACTGAGTGACAGTGATTGCCTGTTTGTCTGGCTTGCTGTGTCCCTGTCAGGAGCTATTTCAGAATTAAAAGCTGTGATCTCATCAGAATCTGTAGAAAAACAATTGACAATCTTGTATATTTGGAATTGAGCGATAACCCTTTATTTTCATCGGGACTGCTACACAAATAATAATTGTCTCTCAAATCTCTGGAAGGAAAACTAGATCGAGCCCACCTCGTGCCTTTCTCCTCTCTGGGAGAAGTCAGAAATCGCCCAAAATGGTTCCTAGCCACTAAAGGTCTGAACTAACCCCGTAGTGGTCAGCTTGGCCTTACAGAAAAGCCCTCACTCAGCTGTGACACACCGGAGACAGAATTTATCCCAACAAGATAAACTGTTCTCTACATCGATCGATCGCTTGGTTATTTTCACCTAAATGGGGCTATATGGTATGGTATATTTTATGACAAAATACATTTTCAAGACTGTAGCGAAAACCGGAAACCTCTTCGCTCGGTGCACGAAACCTGACAGGTTGTTTTATGTTGTGTTCTGTGTGAACACTCACTGGGTGAAGTGCTTGGTAACAGCCTGTGCGCTCAACGCTAGTCTAACCTAGCTTTTAGCCGTCACACGTCATTAGCAAACTCCCCAGGAGAAATTCCCAAACAAACACCTGGGGTAGAAAGCCATAAGTGTCACAGCTAGAAGCGTTCCTGGAGCCGTTTGCCATTTTCACAAGACCCCGCTTAGCAAACTTAAATATTGAATCAATAACACACTCCCTCTACTGTCTCCTTTCCTCTACAGTCTCCTTTCCTCCACAGTCTCCTTTCCTCCACTGTCTCCTTTCCTCCACAGTCTCCTTTCCTCCACAGTCTCCTTTCCTCCACAGTCTCCTTTCCTCCACAGTCTCCTTTCCTCCACAGTCTCCTTTCCTCCACAGTCTCCTTTTCTCCACAGTCACAGTCTTCCCTTATTGGGTTCTCTCTCCTGGGAACCAGTAATTTAGAGGATAGCCCCTTTATTGGGTTCTCTCTCCTGTGAACCAGTATTTTAGAGGATAGCCCCTTTATTGGGTTCTCGCTCCTGGGAACCAGTATTTTAGAGGATAGCCCCTTTATTGGGTTCTCTCTCCTGGGAACCAGTAATTTAGAGGATAGCCCCTTTATTGGGTTCTCTCTCCTGGGAACCAGTATTTTAGAGGACAGCCCCTTTTTTGGGTTCTCTCTCCTGTGAACCAGTATTTTAGAGGATAGCCCCTTTATTGGGTTCTCTCTCCTGGGAACCAGTATTTTAGAGGATAGCCCCTTTATTGGGTTCTCTCTCCTGGGAACCAGTAATTTAGAGGATAGCCCATTTATTTGGTTCTCTCTCCTGGGAACCAGTAATTTAGAGGATAGCCCCTTTATTGGGTTCTCTCTCCTGGGAACCAGTATTTTAGAGAATAGCCCTTTTATTGCGTTCCACTTGTTGTAAATACGTATATTTACATATGTATGTTCTGCTGGTTCTGCTGGAGAGCCACTATTCTCTGAGTAGCACACGTTTGCCATTACGTGCTATTAAGCCGAGCAATAACATTGGCTTAGTGTTTAAAGTGTTCAATATCCGGTTTCCATTTATTAGCGAATGAGACAAAACAAACTACACACATATTACGGTTCCATGTTGTATATTAACTTGACAGTCCAAACAGTGGTTGAAGTTCTGATTGTCCAACAAGTACCAGACTATAAAGTACCAGACTATAAAGTACCATACTATAAAGCCCAAGTACCATACGGTTCTAATATTGAGGTGAAATGCGCCACCCATTTGTAGGGGTGCTGGGATGATATTACGTGGGGAAAACTCGCCGTGCGGTCACAAGATAAACACCCAATAAAAGAAACGTCAGAAACCGGAACCCAGAAACCTGATTGAAATCCACCTCATTACTTAACGAGCCAATTAGCCATTTAATGTGACAGTATATTCAAGATCTGTGTGTGTGTGTGTGTGTGTGTGTGTGTGTGTGTGTGTGTGTGTGTGTGTGTGTGTGTGTGTGTGTGTGTGCGTGCGTGCGTGCGTGCGAGCATGCTATGTGTATGTTTTTGCAAAAATCAGTCTGCGTTGTTCACGCGCGAACGAGATGTCAAAATAACTTTCTGACTTCGTCGTGATATCGTTGTGACAATCTGGATTAACGTAAGCTTTTATGTTTTATTAACTGGGCAGATAAAATCCATCCAATTATGTAAATACAATGTAATTGAGCACAATTCGCTCAATATTTGTTTTTCCAAACTGCCTGAGATCTTCCTTTTAATTATTTATTTTTTTATTATGACAGTAATTGCCTATTCTTGAAAAACTACCGCTGTCTTTAAATCTGTTTACATCATTATTTTATTTCATACGTGGTGCGTAATGGGACAGGCTGCTTACTTGGTACTCGGTTGATGGCTTTAAGAGGTCTCAGGACTCTTACGGTCCGTATTGCCGTGAGGTTGATGTTCTTGTTGTCCACCAGCATGTACTCCAACAGCCTGGAGACGGAGACACAAAAACAGAGATCAGTTACGCCCCGTTTCCACTCTCCCGTGGATCTCACTGGTGTTTTCTCCGCCTAACCAGCCGTAATAAACCGAGGAACGCTGACACACACAGCAGATAGAAAGACGGTCAGGAAGAAGGTTATTCAAATGACGGAAACCGTGTAAACTAAAACAAGGTTTAAGGTCATTTGCTCAATGAAGAAACGTACTGCATGGGCCAAACCCGAACGCCTTATGGACTCGGTTTTCCTACAGCTTCCTCCCATATAATGTCACAGCCAATTAACTGCAGAGGAGAAGTTGGCACAGAACCGGTTTGGACTGAAACGGGCAGAACTGCTGCCCAGCTAAGTTTTAATCATTTTGCTGCATCAGAGGTAGATTGCTGAGAGAGAGAGAGACAGACAGAGAGAGCAAAAGAGCGAGCGAAAGAGATAGAAATTGAGATTAGAGGATGTGTGAGTCCGAAGTGGGAGAAAGTGTAGAGTGGATTATGGAACATGACAGTTTGGGCAATTTTAACACCAATTTCAGATATGGTCTCATCGGTGTACATCGGTTGTCCAGACGACGACGTAACACCATCACCAACACACACTCCCCCAGTGCACAATCACAAACATACACTTCTATAGTGCACAATCACAAACATACACTTCTATAGTGCACAATCACAAACATACACTTCTATAGTGCACAATCACAAACATACACTTCTATAGTGCACAATCACCAACACACACTCCCCCAGTGCACAATCACAAACATACACTTCTATAGTGCACAATCCCAAACATCCACTTCTATAGTGCACAATCACAAACATACACTTCTATAGTGCACAATCACCAACACACACTCCCCCAGTGCACAATCACAAACATACACTTCTATAGTGCACAATCACAAACATACACTTCTATAGTGCACAATCACAAACATACACTTCTATAGTGCACAATCACAAACATACACTTCTATAGTGCACAATCACAAACATACACTTCTATAGTGCACAATCACAAACATACACTTCTATAGTGCACAATCACCAACACACACTCCCCCAGTGCACAATCACCAACACACACTCCCCCAGTGCACAATCACAAACATACACTTCTATAGTGCACAACACAAACATACACTTCTATAGTGCACAATCACAAACATACACTTCTATAGTGCACAATCACAAACATACACTACTATAGTGCACAACACAAACATACACTTCTATAGTGCACAATCACAAACATACACTTCTATAGTGCACAATCACAAACATACACTTCTATAGTGCACAATCACAAACATACACTTCTATAGTGCACAATCACAAACATACACTTCTATAGTGCACAATCACAAACATACACTTCTATAGTGCACAATCACAAACATACACTTCTATAGTGCACAATCACAAACATACACTTCTATAGTGCACAATCACAAACATACACTACTATAGTGCACTATCACAAACATACACTTATATCTCAATATCACATTTCACATTTATCTAGGCGCCTTCTCCATATGGACCAGAAATAGTTATTTTTTTCTTTTTGTTCAGCATCCTTCCAAATAGTCTTTAGTAATGCAAAGACAGTAGCCTATTGTTTTGAGTTAAACGAGGACATTGCATTTCAATATCAACCATCTTTCTATAGACTCACCCTCTCCACTCCTCCACTCCTCCACTCCTCCACCCTCCACTCCTCCACTCCTCCACTCCTCCACCCTCCACTCCTCCTCCACTCCTCCACCCACCACTCCTCCACCCTCCACTCCTCCACTCCTCCACTCCTCCACCCTCCACTCCTCCACCCACCACTCCTCCACCCTCCACTCCTCCACCCTCCACTCCTCCACCCACCACTCCTCCACCCTCCACTCCTCCACCCTCCACTCCTCCTCCACTCCTCCACCCACCACTCCTCCACCCTCCACTCCTCCACTCCTCCACTCGTCCACTCCTCCACCCTCCACTCCTCCACCCACCACTCCTCCACCCTCCACTCCTCCACCCTCCACTCCTCCACCCTCCACTCCTCCACCCTCCACTCCTCCACCCTCCACTCCTCCACCCTCCACTCCTCCTCCACTCCTCCACCCACCACTCCTCCACCCACCACTCCTCCACCCTCCACTCCTTCACCCACCACTCCTTCACCCTCCACTCCTCCACCCTCCACTCCTCCACCCTCCACTCCTCCACCCTCCACTCCTCCACCCTCCACTCCTCCACCCTCCACTCCTCCACCCTCCACTCCTCCACCCGTTCACTTCTCCACCCTCCACTGTCCAGTATATCCAGTATCTGTCCAGTATCTCCAGTATCTGTCCAGTATCTGCAGTATCTGACCAGTATCTGCAGTATCTGTCCAGTATATCCAGTATCTGTCCAGTATCTGTCCAGTATCTGCAGTATCTGTCCAGTATCTGCAGTATCTGTTCAGTATCTGTCCAGTATCTGCAGTATCTGTCCAGTATCTCCAGTATCTGTCCAGTATCTGCAGTATCTGTCCAGTATCTCCAGTATCTGTCCAGTATCTCCAGTATCTGTCCAGTATCTGCAGTATCTGTCCAGTATCTCCAGTATCTGTCCAGTATCTCCAGTATCTGTCCAGTATATCCAGTATCTGTCCAGTATCTGCAGTATCTGTCCAGTATCTCCAGTATCTGTCCAGTATCTGCAGTATCTGTCCAGTATCTCCAGTATCTGTCCAGTATCTCCAGTATCTGTCCAGTATATCCAGTATCTGACCAGTATCTGCAGTATCTGTCCAGTATCTCCAGTATATGTCCAGTATATCCAGTATCTGTCCAGTATATCCAGTATCTGACCAGTATCTGCAGTATCTGTCCACATGTCCTTCGGCTGTAATGTATTGGTGACATGCAGGAGATGATCTCCATAGACCAGGAAATACCAGATCCATTACACAACAACACAGCCTTTTGAGTGTCCACGTCTACAGAGTGTGACATAAGCTGACAAAACCACTTAGCACAGATTCAAACCCCACCGGTGGGGAACTTTAGAACAGGCCTTAGGTTAAATCCTGTCAGAGGAGGAGGAGGAATACAGAAACTGGGCTGAATGAACACCTCTAAAAATACAGGACAGCAGAGTTGAAAGAACGGGATCGGAGGTAAAACCTAAAGGATCTCCAGGAACATGGTTGGAGATTACATCTACAGGAGGGTAGATCTCCAGGAACAGGGTTGGAGATTACATCTACAGGAGGGTAGATCTCCAGGAACAGGGTTGGAGATTACATCTACAGGAGGGTAGATCTCCAGGAACAGAGTTGGAGATTACATCTACAGGAGGGTAGATCTCCAGGAACAGGGTTGGAGATTACATCTACAGGAGGGTAGATCTCCAGGAACAGAGTTGGAGATTACATCTACAGGAGGGTAGATCTCCAGGAACAGGGTTGGAGATTACATCTACAGGAGGGTAGATCTCCAAGAACAGGGTTGGAGATTACATCTACAGGAGGGTAGATCTCCAGGAACAGGGTTGGAGATTACATCTACAGGAGGGTAGATCTCCAGGAACAGAGTTGGAGATTACATCTACAGGAGGGCAGATCTCCAGGAACAGTGATAGGGTTTATTTCTATCCGACCAAACCTTAGGTAGAAATCAAGGTGTCCACGTGGTTCAGAAATCTCCGGACAGCCTCCGAATTGACAAGCTTTGGTTTCATTTGAAGGGATTCATGAAAACAGAAGTTTTCTTCACATAATAAAAGTCTCCGACTGAAACGCAGTGATTGAAAAGCCTTGCAGTTGTTGGAAGCTGCAAAAGGTTTCCATGACTTTTTAACATGATACAAGATTGTTTTTGCATTGTAAAACCAATCATACAATAAGACTGCGTTGAGAAATCTACATCCAATAATTTGTGTCCAACTTTAAATGAACATATTTGAAATAACCAATAGTGCCTCTAGATATAAACAGCATATTATCAATTATAATCGGCCATCTGCTCTCATAGCATTCTGACACAGAGAAGTTGGCTGCCTTAAGATCGGAGGGGAGACTGGAGACGCATAGATACACACACACACACACAACGACACACACACACTGACACACACACACATCGACACATGCACACAACGACACACACAGACACAAACACACACCGACACAGAACACACACCCACACGCACGTCAATTAATATACTCTTTGTAGACAAAAACGGCCTCTTGACAATATAAATACAAATCACAGAAATGAGACTGAGATCAGTTTTTTTCTCCGTCTGCCAACCTAAAGCAGATGTTTTCAGACTAACACCCACCCATACACACACACACACACACCCCAACACATACACACCTTAAACAGCCAGAGAAGGACCAGTTTCTCCATCTATTTCCCTGCCTGAAGGCATTCGGTCAATTGGCATTCTGATTGGCTCTGTCTGACTTCATTTCAGTTCAATAGGTGCTTCACTGGCACAGATGAATGGCTTCCACTATTGCCAAAACATGTTTTAAGCAATAATAACAGCACAATATAAAGTATACACTGTATATTATAAAAACTGAAGAATAGAGATGAGAAATTATACACAAGAATAAAAAACAGAGGAGCAACAAATGAGAAATGGCCTATAGTTTTTTTTCTGTCATTCGTTGTCTCTCTCAATGTCTCTAGCTCTCTCTCTCTCTCTCTCTCTCTCTGTCTCCCTCTCTGTCTGTCTCTCTCTCTCTCTGTCTCTCTGTCTCCCTCTGTCTCGGTCAAACCTTCTGATCTTCAGGAGTCCATGGCAAAACCTTCTGATATTCAGAGGTTGGTTACAAATGGTTCCAGTGGACATCCTAATAATTTTCGCTCCAACATATACTTTAATGAACCTTCATTTTTTCTCTCCTATCTCTTATTCCTTCTCTCTCTCTCTCCCTCTCTCTCCTCTCTCTCTCTCTCTCTCCCTCTCTCCTCTCTCTCTCTTTCCCCCCTCTCCTCTCTGTCCCCTCTCTCTCTCTCCTCTCTGTCCCCTCCCTCTCTCTCCTATCTCTTATTCCTTCTCCCTCTCTCCCTCTCTCTCCTCTCTCTCTCCTTCTCTCTCTCCCTCTCTCCTCTCTCTCTCTTTCCCCTCTCTCCTCCTCTCTCTCCTCTCTGTCCCCTCTCTCTCTCTCCTCTCTCTCCCTCATTTTCTCCACGGGCAGAGCTTGCTACCTAGCGCTCCTACACACAAATGCAGTGCCAATCAGCACAAGCTAATGCTATTACGGCCCCCGCGCAGCTCTGCACTGAGCCAGCATATGTCTGTGGGATCTCTCGCTGCCAGGGTCCATAAAGGGAGTTCTGGCTGTAGGCCACGTCTGCTTTGTCCTGGACTCACGAGCGTCGGCACCTCGACACGAATAGAAGAACCGGAGGCGATCCGCACACAATGGAAACTGGCAATAGTAAAGTTTAGCCACACGGTACGGAGATGGTCGTTTCCCGTTCGATGTCATTCAACATGAAACTGAATCAACTGGGAATCAACTGGGAAGTTGATTCATAGTTTCAAAAAAGTTCACGACCGGCCTGAGATTATTCACAATTAAGTCAGTTAGTTTGCTGAATATGAAACATTAGACAAAAGGGGGACAGAGCCACTGGGCCATTACTGCTTCACATGTTCGGGCAAAAGTGCGTAAAAGTGTCATCTTTACTTGTGGCTGTACGGGTCACTGCCTACCACAGTAGGCTTAATGTACCCACTAACACATGCTAGCGGAGAGGCACGGGGTCAGAGGTCAGGCGTTGTAAGGGATTGTACTCGTCGTAATCCAATTAATAATGCTGGTTTTCTGCAACGTACCACGCCGTGAGCGCGGCACGTGTGAGTTCACCGTGTTTAATGCCTTTCATCCATGTGTGTGTGTGTGTGTGTGTGTGTGTGTGGCTGTCACAGCACTGCAGATGAGAATGTGACACACACAGAGTCGGGGTACACGTTTCCCTGGCACACACGCTGGGCATAGGCTTGGCAAACTGGCACAGAAACAGCTTGACTCGTGAGGCAGCCTCTCATGTGAACGCTGTCGGAGAAGGATTATGAGAGTGCTGTGGAAAGAGAGGATGAGAGGAGAGGAGAACAGAGAGGGGGAGGAGGAGGAGAGAGGAGGAGGAGAGAGAGAGAGGAGAAAGGAGAAGAGAGTAAGAGAGCGGAGAGAGGAGGAGAACAGAGAGGGGGAGGAGGAGAGAGGAGGAGGAGAGAGGGAAGGAGAAAGGAGAAGAGAGGGGAAAAGATAAAAGAGGAGAGCTGAGGAGTGAGGAAGATAACAGAGGGGGAGAGAAGGAGTAGAGAGGAGGAGAAGAGACAATAGAAAAGGGAGAAGAGAGCGGGAAAGGTGATGGCAGAGGAAAGGATAAAAAGATTTGTGCCAGAGATTTAGAGGAAACCACAGAGAAAGGTACAGAACAAAAGAGGGAGCGAGAGAAATAAAGAATGAGCATAAAACCAGAAACAAAAGCCTGTGAAGATGCTTCAGAGGTCCAGAGTCTTTGGCCCGCGCCAGCGCCTCGATCAGAACCACCAACTGTAACCAAGTCAGGTACACTGTGGATACCCACTGCCATGGCAACCGACCCGGAACCCCAGGCATTGTGTTTATTCATACTGAGGCGGTGCTGGTCACACCTCACCACACCTGATGGAGAACCTGCCGTCACCAGACTGTCCAGGAGCTCAGAGAGCCAGTGCTGAGTGAGGGCACGAGAAATGGGCATGGCTGCTCACCAGCACATTAGGGAGGTAAGGTAGGAGGGTCCACCTCTCGGCTCCACCCCTCTCAGCTCCACCCCACTCAGCTCCTCCCCTCTCAGCTCCACCCCTCTCAGCTCCACCCCTATGCGCCCCACCCATCTCAGCCCCACCGATCTAAGCTCCACCCCTCTCAGCTCCACCGCTCTCAACTCCACCCCTCTCAGCTCCACCATTCACAGATGGTGGAGCTGAGAGGGCTAATACGGACGCCGACCTCACCGATCTCCAATCTCCATGCACGTATCTGGACACCCTCACCTGGACACCCTCACCTGGACACCCTCACCTGGACACCCACACCTGGACACCCACACCTGGACACCCACACCTGGACACCCTCACCTGGACACCCTCACCTGGACACCCTCACCTGGACACCCACACCTGGACACCCTCACCTGGACACCCTCACCTGGACACCCTCACCTGGACACCCTCACCTGGACACCCTCACCTGGACACCCTCACCTGGACACCCTCACCTGGACACCCACACCTGGACACCCACACCTGGACACCCACACCTGGACACCCTCACCTGGACACCCTCACCTGGACACCCTCACCTGGACACCCTCACCTGGACACCCACACCTGGACACCCACACCTGGACATCCTCACCTGGACACCCTCACCTGGACACCCACACCTGGACGCCCTCACCTGGACACCTTCACCAGGACACCCTCACCTGGACACCCTCACCCGGACACCCTCACCCGGACACCCACACCAGGACGCCCTCACCTGGACACCTTCACCAGGACACCCTCACCCGGACACCCTCACCCGGACACCCTCACCCGGACACCCTCACCTGGACACAGCTTGCTGGGAAACATTTAACACAGCGTTCTTCAAACAATGGCATGGAAGTATCAGGAATGAAGTTTGAATATTTGGGACTGTCTGGAGCAATTGTGGATTTCACACACGTCCGAACATATCAGCAAAAGCTTGAAGACTGGATAATTGGTGACAGGAAATCCATCAGCTAACAAAGCAGACAGAAAATACACCTGCCAGTACCGATGACAACCGGCGGCTTTAAGCAAAAAGTATAAAGTGGCTTTGGGAAAAATACTAAATAAAGTTCACCGTCTGGACCGCAACGATATCATACCGATAAGAAGATGCGCCAGTAAAAGACGAGGGCCTTCCGGCTGATTCTAACGCGGTGTTGATAGAAGAGGGAGGAAATAAAAGAGGCGATGAAGATAGAGAAAGACGGTGGAGGGACGATCGTACCCGGCCATGACGATCAGGAAATCCAGGCGGTTCCACGTGTCGCCCAGGTAACAGCGGCGGCCGAAGATCCCCAGAGCCAACATCTTCACCAGCATCTCCAGCGCGAAGAAGGCGAAGATGAACTCGTCGAACTTCTGCGGTGGAAAGCGACGGTGAGGGAGGGAGGGAGGAAAAGTGGGAGACGATGACGAGGGAGATAAGAAGAAACAGTACAGAGGAGAAACATATTTGTATTGAGCACAGCCACCCAACCGTCCACATTCCTCCCGCCATCCTCATCACGCGCCCCTTCCTCATCGTACCAAATTGCAACAACGCCTTACATAATTCATCGGTGTCGAATACAAAAAAAACGATCTGTGACAACAAAGCGATTCGTCTGAACCGCGATCAGTAATGATCTCACCGCTTCCACCGCACAGCGAACCGCGGCGCGCAATCAAGCGGCTAATTAAAAAGCGCGTCTGTCTGTCGGAGATCGTTAGCGTCGTGCTTGATGTGCTGCATTCGTTCACCCGCGAAACGTTCGGCGCCCTGCCTCGGGAATACAACCGATTACGTATTCGCCACGTGCTTCAGAGGGTAATCGTAACGTTTGTCTGTCAAATAGAGCACGTAAACGCCAAACCTGTTCATGTTTAGTAGTATAGCATTAATGCACAACGCCTGTTTGTCCTGGGCAGATGACCCGGGGAATGATCCAGGGTCAGATTGTATGTCCTCTCCTATAGGATTCTGTGTCGGATGAATAATGGACTCAATCTGATCCTGGAACGACTGTTAGGGCAATGCTGTAACGGCTGTTCTGTGCAGCTCCCGGCTCTCCATATTCCCATTTGTGCCCCCCCCCCACCCAACACACCCCCCCACCTCAACCCAACCTTCTGATGGGATCAGTGGGTCTAAATTTGACAGGCGAAGAATTTCAAAGGAAATATGTGTGTGTGTGTGTGTCTGTTTTAAAGTAATCTCTTAGGAATCACAGCGAGAGATGCCTGATAACACACACACACACACACACACACACAGAGATAAGCACTGGTGGTACCACTGCAGTGAAACTGCGGGCTCTCTGCGCTGCGTCGCCAACAGAGCCAATGGAACCATTTGAGAACCATGAACGAGCGAGCGAACGCACACAGATGGAAAACTCCCACTGCAAAATGAACACAGTGGCGATATTGGATTTGAGCTATTGCACTGTGATACTGTGTTCACCGCGCTGAATAGAATACACACAGAGACTCCTGCGTAATATAAACATGTCCAAGGCCCTCATTGGCTTAGGATGACAGATAGGTTGCCGTTGGCGATGGGTTTTTATTCTAGCAGCCCCAGCCTCAGACAGTAAAAATTTAACCGTAGAGAACAAAATAATAAAATATGGAATAAGATAAAGAGAAAGCACGTCGACAACAACACAAAGGAAAGGAAAAGACAAACAGGAGGAAGGAGGAGAGGAGGGCAGGAGAGGAGGAGGGCAGGAGAGGAGGGCAGGAGAGGAGGAGGGCAGGAGAGGAGGAGGGCAGGAGAGGAGGAGGGCAGGAGAGGAGGAGGGCAGGAGAGGAGGAAAGCAGGTTCCTGCTCATGTTGTGGCAAATGGAGTCTTATGAGACACCAGGGAGCAATGGAGAACAGACACCAACATAGACTGCGTGTGAGTGTGTCTGTGTGTGTGTCTGTGTGTGTGTGTGTGAGTGTGTGTCTGTGTGTGTGTTTGAGTGTGTCTGTGTGTGTGAGTGTGTGTCTGTGTGTGTGTGTGTGTGTGTGTGTGTGTGTGTGTGTGTGTGTGTGTGTGTGTGAGTGTGTGTCTGTGTGTGTGTTTGAGTGTGTGTCTGTGTCTGTGTGTGTGTCTGTGTGTGTGTGTTTGAGTGTGTGTGTGAGTGTGTGTCTGTGTGTGTGTGTGTGTGTGTGTGTGTGTGTGTGTTTGAGTGTGTGTGTGTTTGAGTGTGTGTGTGTTTGAGTGTGTGTGTGAGTGTGTGTGTGTGTCTGTGTGTGTGTGTTTGAGTGTGTGTGTGTTTGAGTGTGTGTTTGAGTGTGTGTGTGAGTGTGTGTGTGTGTGTGTGAGTGTGTGTGTGTGTCTGTGTGTGTGTGTTTGAGTGTGTGTGTTTGAGTGTGTGTGTGTTTGAGTGTGTGTGTGTGTGTGTGTTTGAGTGTGTGTGTGAGTGTGTGTGTGTCTGTGTGTGTGTGTTTGAGTGTGTGTGTTTGAGTGTGTGTGTGTTTGTGTGTGTGTGTGAGTGTGTGTGTGTGTCTGTGTGTGTGTGTGTTTGAGTGTGTGTGTGTTTGAGTGTGTGTTTGAGTGTGTGTGTGAGTGTGTGTGTTAGTGTGTGTGTGTGTCTGTGTGTGTGTGTTTGAGTGTGTGTGTTTGAGTGTGTGTGTGTTTGAGTGTGTGTGTGTGTGTGTGTGTGAGTGTGTGTGTGTGTGTGTGTGTTACTAACCTCCAGTAGCTCACTGCGGTCCGTAGTGCTCTTCACACGCTCACAGGGCTGGTACATGCCCAGGGTCACACAGTTCAACAGTATGACCATAATACCGCAGCGTTCGAACCACGTAGAACACCGACCGGTTAAGGAGTACAATCAGACACAGTGACAGAATAACACACGTTCACTTATGGTGACCGAATAACACACTTGGTCACAATCGGTCACAGGCAGTCAGACACGGTCAGAAACAGTCAGAAATGGTCAGAAACAGTCAGACACGGTCAAAAACAGTCAGAAACAGTCAGACACGGTCACACACGGTCAGAAGCGGTCACACATGGTTCACAATCAGTCACAGGCGGTCAGACCTGGTCACACAGAGTCAGAAACGGTCGTCTGACATTGTCAATTAACTACAGAGTAGAAAACACTGACAGAGAAACCAACCTCTTCCATCGAACCTCTCCATAATAAATGCAAAGCTTTAATTGACCACTTTGCATTCACTATGACGGAACCGCCCAGAGACATCAATAACAGACATTCACTTCATGTCACTCAAGACGGTTCCCTGCAGTGATGTTAATCAAAGTACAAAATACAGTCTGAAATCCACCAGTATTTACAGTCATTACAAATCATCTGTTGGCTTGCTCAGAACTGTGTTCCTTCTGTTGTATTGTCCCGTATCACTCACCTGGTTTCCATATTGCTGACCTGTGGTAGTGGCTCAGTGGGTTGAGTCGGTTGTCTATCAATCGAATAGTGGTTCGAGGTGTCCATGAGTAAGACACTTAACCCCAGCTGCTCCTGGCGAGCCTGCAGTCGCCTTGCATGGTAGACGCGGTCGTCAGTGTGTGAATGACTGAGAATGACGCAGGATCTGTATCTATATAAAAGTGCAGCATTATTTATTTATTACCTGTGTTGGTCGATGTGTGCACAGGTTTGTCTCTGTGTATCTAACAGATGGGGTTTACAGTGTGTTCGACGGACCACCTAAAGTGGTTTATGTTCCTCGAAAGGCGCTTTACGAAACCAATTCACTGGACTTAAGTTAAGACAAACTCATATACTTCAATATTTCATATTTCAATTTCGTTTACAAAACAATTGTTTAAACCTTTTTTATTTTGAAATGTCAGTAACGAATGTGACTCGGTGTTGATGACATCTCGCGCGAATTGACTCCTACCTGACATATTATACAATTTTTGCACGGATCCGTGAAGAAATCGCAACTGTGGGTCGTAACTCCTCGCTGTCTTTTCGTGGTCTTATTCAGACACTGTTCGCAGTAGATAAAAGTGATACACCTTTAATTTCCCAGCTCATAGCCACATATCGAAGCTCGCACGCTTCAGACAGCTCACATCAAAGTGACACACCGAGAGAAAGGTAAAGAAACGGAGACAGAGACAGACAGGAAGAAAGAAAGAACGGAAGAGACAGAGACAGACAGGAAGAAAGAGACAGAGACAGACAGGAAGAAAGAACGAGCGGAAGAGACAGACAGGAAAAAAGAAAGAACGGAAGAGGCAGAGACAGACAGGAAGAAAGAACGAAAGAGACAGAGACAGACAGGAAGAAAGAACGAAAGAGACAGACAGGAAGAAAGAACCAAAGAGACAGAGACAGACAGGAAGAAAGAACGAAAGAGACAGACAGGAAGAAAGAACCAAAGAGACAGACAGGAAGAAAGAACCAAAGAGACAGAGACAGACAGTGAAAGAGTGGGAGATAACGCCAAATAAAAAAGAGAGAGAAGATAAAAGAGAGGAAAACGAGGATTTAACAAACCATCCCGGCAATTATTTTGAAGTGCGTCGGTGAGATATTGAAAGTGCGTCCACAACGGTACGCTGTTCTGTAGTGTGCGAGCAGGCAACCCATTGCTCCGGTTCAGAAGTGCAGAAACCAGGGAATCATTGTGGACGCACACATTGCGTGAGCATGGAAGTGATGAGGCCTGAATACAGAGACACAGGGAGGTATTTAATAGTCCGACAGACCGGATAAAACCTCACGGGGATTAATAAAAGGACTGAATAGGTTTAGGTGACTGTATGACCTGTCTGATAGGAACTGAATAGGTTTAGGTGACTGTATGACCTGTCTGATAGGAACTGAATAGGTTTAGGTGACTGTATGACCTGTCTGAACTATAGGAACTGAATAGGTTTAGGTGACTGTATGACCTGTCTGAACTATAGGAACTGAATAGGTTTAGGTGACTGTATGACCTGTCTGATAGGAACTGAATAGGTTTAGGTGACTGTATGACCTGTCTGAACTATAGGAACTGAATAGGTTTAGGTGACTGTATGACCTGTCTGATAGGAACTGAATAGGTTTAGGTGACTGTATGACCTGTCTGAACTATAGGAACTGAATAGGTTTAGGTGACTGTATGACCTGTCTGATAGGAACTGAATAGGTTTAGGTGACTGTATGACCTGTCTGATAGGAACTGAATAGGTTTAGGTGACTGTATGACCTGTCTGATAGGAACTGAATAGGTTTAGGTGACTGTATGACCTGTCTGATAGGAACTGAATAGGTTTAGGTGACTGTATGACCTGTCTGATAGGAACTGAATAGGTTTAGGTGACTGTATGACCAGTCTGATAGGAACTGAATAGGTTTAGGTGACTGTATGACCTGTCTGAACTATAGGAACTGATTAGGTTTAGGTGACTGTATGACCTGTCTGAACTATAGGAACTGAATAGGTTTAGGTGACTGTATGACCTGTCTGATAGGAACTGAATAGGTTTAGGTGACTGTATGACCTGTCTGAACTATAGGAACTGAATAGGTTTAGGTGACTGTATGACCTGTCTGATAGGAACTGAATAGGTTTAGGTGACTGTATGACCTGTCTGATAGGAACTGAATAGGTTTAGGTGACTGTATGACCTGTCTGAACTATAGGAACTGATTAGGTTTAGGTGACTGTATGACCAGTCTGATAGGAACTGAATAGGTTTAGGTGACTGTATGACCTGTCTGATAGGAACTGATTAGGTTTAGGTGACTGTATGACCTGTCTGATAGGAACTGAATAGGTTTAGGTGACTGTATGACCTGTCTGATAGGAACTGAATAGGTTTAGGTGACTGTATGACCTGTCTGATAGGAACTGAATAGGTTTAGGTGACTGTATGACCTGTCTGATAGGAACTGAATAGGTTTAGGTGACTGTATGACCTGTCTGATAGGAACTGATTAGGTTTAGGTGACTGTATGACCTGTCTGATAGGAACTGATTAGGTTTAGGTGACTGTATGACCTGTCTGATAGGAACTGATTAGGTTTAGGTGACTGTATGACCAGTCTGATAGGAACTGAATAGGTTTAGGTGACTGTATGACCTGTCTGAACTATAGGAACTGAATAGGTTTAGGTGACTGTATGACCTGTCTGATAGGAACTGAATAGGTTTAGGTGACTGTATGACCTGTCTGAACTATAGGAACTGATTAGGTTTAGGTGACTGTATGACCTGTCTGATAGGAACTGAATAGGTTTAGGTGACTGTATGACCTGTCTGAACTATAGGAACTGATTAGGTTTAGGTGACTGTATGACCTGTCTGATAGGAACTGAATAGGTTTAGGTGACTGTATGACCTGTCTGATAGGAACTGAATAGGTTTAGGTGACTGTATGACCTGTCTGATAGGAACTGAATAGGTTTAGGTGACTGTATGACCTGTCTGATAGGAACTGAATAGGTTTAGGTGACTGTATGACCTGTCTGATAGGAACTGAATAGGTTTAGGTGACTGTATGACCTGTCTGAACTATAGGAACTGAATAGGTTTAGGTGACTGTATGACCTGTCTGATAGGAACTGAATAGGTTTAGGTGACTGTATGACCTGTCTGATAGGAACTGAATAGGTTTAGGTGACTGTATGACCTGTCTGATAGGAACTGAATAGGTTTAGGTGACTGTATGACCTGTCTGAACTATAGGAACTGAATAGGTTTAGGTGACTGTATGACCTGTCTGATAGGAACTGATTAGGTTTAGGTGACTGTATGACCAGTCTGAACTATAGGAACTGAATAGGTTTAGGTGACTGTATGACCTGTCTGATAGGAACTGAATAGGTTTAGGTGACTGTATGACCTGTCTGAACTATAGGAACTGATTAGGTTTAGGTGACTGTATGACCAGTCTGAACTATAGGAACTGATTAGGTTTAGGTGACTGTATGACCTGTCTGAACTATAGGAACTGAATAGGTTTAGGTGACTGTATGACCAGTCTGAACTATAGGAACTGATTAGGTTTAGGTGACTGTATGACCTGTCTGAACTATAGGAACTGATTAGGTTTAGGTGACTGTATGACCTGTCTGATAGGAACTGAATAGGTTTAGATGACTGTATGACCTGTCTGAACTATAGGAACTGAATATGCTAATGACCCTAGCTATAGACAACCACCGGTTGCATTAACCCACCATGCAGACAGGACAAGGCAATGTGTTGTGCATACACTATTATAATCCTGTGCATACACTAATAGAATCATGTGCATACAATATTAGAATCCTGTACATACACTAATAGAATCATGTGCATACAATATTAGAATCCTGTACATACACTAATAGAATCATCTGCATACACTATTATAATCCTGTACATACACTAATAGAATCATCTGCATACACTATTATAATCCTGCACAGACATCAATATAATCGTGTGCATACACTACTGGTATCCTGTGATTGTTCCCTCATTTGGCCCATACCTGAACCCTAAGTTCCTATTCCTTAGACCTGAGTAGATGGTTGATACAGACGTCAGTATAGTTAAGGACAGAAAATGTGTGGGCACACATATACACTCACAAACATATGCATACCGGTACACACACACACACAGAGACACACATATGCATACATACACACACACAGACACACATATACACACACACACATTTTAAATCAATATCCACTGGCGGAAAAGAAAAATACTATAATTCCCTTTTAAAGTAAAGTATGAACTCTTCTGGAGAACAATATCAATATTACAGCAGATCTAAACCACAGTAACAACTGATTAAATAGCAAGGAGATAAAGTGTAATATACAGCCCGATCAGAGAGGATGAGAAGTGAGAAGAGAGGGCTGGAGATGGGCTGGAGGGGGCTGGAGATGGGCTGGAGGGGGCTGGAGATGGGCTGGAGGGGGCTGGAGATGGGCTGGAGGGGGTGGAGATGGGCTGGAGGGGGTGGAGATGGGCTGGAGGGGGCTGGAGATGAGCTGGAGGGGGCTGGAGATGGACTGGAGGGGGCTGGAGATGGGCTGGAGATGGGCTAGAGGGGACTGGAGATGGGCTGGAGGGGACTGGAGATGGGCTGGAGATGGGCTAGAGGGGACTGGAGATGGGCTGGAGATGGGCTGGAGGGGACTGGAGATGGGCTGGAGAGGGCTGGAGATGGGCTGAAGATGGGCTGGAGGGGGCTGGAGATGGGCTGGAGGGGGCTGGAGATGGGCTGGAGATGGGCTGGAGGGGGCTTTAAAAGGACATTATAAACTGCTGGGGCCCCTGGAAGTGACTGCGGAGGCTGTAGTGGCAGAGTAGGACATTATAAACTCCTGGGGCCCTGGAAGTGACTGAGGATGCTGTAGTGGCAGAGTAGGCCATTATAAACTGCTGGGGCCCCCTGGAAGTGACTGGGGATGCTGTAGTGGCAGAGTAGGCCATTATAAACTTCTGGGGCCCCTGGAAGTGACTGAGGATGCTGTAGTGGCAGAGTAGGACATTATAAACTCCTGGGGCCCTGGAAGTGACTGAGGATGCTGTAGTGGCAGAGTAGGCCATTATAAACTGCTGGGCCCCTGGAAGTGACTGAGGATGCTGTAGTGGCAGAGTAGGCCATTATAAACTGCTGGGGCCCCCTGGAAGTGACTGAGGATGCTGTAGTGGCAGAGTAGGCCATTATAAACTGCTGGGGCCCCTGGAAGTGACTGCGGAGGCTGTAGCGGAAAAGTTAGTAGACCTGGCAACTTGCAGGATCTGCTGTTAATGTTCGTGCCAGATACCACAGAATACCTTTAGGGGAATTGTAGAGTTCAGGCCTCGGCAGCTTGGGGCATAGGTATATGTGTAAATGTGTAAATGCAACACACCATGTGTATGTGTGTGTGTGTATGTATGTATGTGTGTGTGTGTGTTGGTGTGTGGGTGGGGATTACTAAGTGTGATGAGGATGTGTTGTTGAACAAGGATACATATATAAAATACTCTTTCTCTCTCAGTGTTTCTTTTAATATCCTCTCCCTCCCTCTCCTCTCTCTCTCTCATCCCTCTCTCCCTCTCTCTCTGTCTCACCCTTGTCCCCCCTGTCCCTCTCCTCCTCTTCCTCTCAGTATATCTCTCTGTCTCTCACTGTCTCTTTATAATGCCTCCCCTTCTGTCTCATTCTCAGCTACCCCCCAACCCCCCACCCCCTGTGTCCAAAATGCAGAAACATCTCACTTTGAAAAATGAGTCAATTAGCACCAAAGCCTTGGGGGGACCATCTCTCTCACTCACTTTTTGGATCTTTCCCGCTGACTTCCTTTCTTCCATTCTTTCTTTACCTTTCCCATTCTCCCTCTCCCTTTACTTCCTGATCTCATTCCCTCTCTTCCTTTCGATTCCGTCGCTCCGTTTCCACAAGCCCCCCCCCGACAGCGTCCCATCAGGAGTTGCATGTCTCCGCATCTAAAGTCGTTCAATTGTTCCAATTAAAAACCGATGTTAAGGAAAAACAACCGTTATTAATGAAGATTGATTCCAAACAGCCGTTCGCTTCGGCTCTGTTTCCAAACTAGGAGAGGAGAATTATTGTATCATTACACAGAGAAACAACACAAGAGGAATATCATTTTAGAAACGCTCCTAGCGAGATCTGCCTTTACACCAGAGTTCCTCAAGAAAATCATTGGCACGTTAACACCATTTAGGGTTCCTCAGTGAAACCCCTGGAAGAGCCGAAACAGCATAGAACCATCCGATCTGTTTCTCCATGGCAACCCATGGACTATTAAGTAAATCTAATTTTGCCACACGTGTGTGTGTGTGTGTGTGTGTGTGTGTGTGTGTGCGCATTAGGGACATAAAAAGAGAAAGGAGAGAGAGAGAGAGAGAGAAAGCAGTACTTTATCTAATGACATTAACTATCCCCCGTGGAATCTTCACATCTTCCTGAAACACCACTAATGGTGAGCAATTTCTGAGTCAGTTCACTATTTATGACTGCGGCCCAATCGCATAATGGCGAAATAAAGCACTTCATGGAAAATAGGGTCCAATTTGGTAAAAGCGTCACAGTAGCCAAGCGGTGAATAGCGGAGGCGCCGGTACACAGAAGTTGCTGGTTCAATTCCACGGTGAAAAACCATGTCGTTCTGCCCCTGAGCAAGACGGTGAACACAAACCGCTCAAAGTGTCTCCTAAGTGTCTTTACGCTCCTGAATATAGATCTACGGTACATTTGTCGCTGATATCTGTTTGGTTAACTGTCAGACAACGAAGCATCCGAGAAAGTCACTGTCACGCTTCCTTGTTCATTCACTCTGTTGGCAAGCTAGCCAACCAATCACTAGTTCATACACTCTGTTGGCAAGCTAGCCAACCAATCACTAGTTAATTCGCTCAGTTGGCAAGCTGGCAACCCAATTACTTGTTCATTGACTCTGTTGACAAGCTAGCCAACCAATCACTTGTTCATACACTCAGTTGGCAAGCTAGCCAACCAATCACTTGTTCATACACTCAGTTAGCAGGCAAGCCAACCAATCACGTGTTCATTCACTCAGGTGACAAGCTAGCCAACCAAGCACCTAATCGCTAACTTACCTCACTAATTCGTTAAACATTGTTCCTGAAAAAAGCAGATAACCTCCCCTCGGACGAGTGCACTGTGATGGGGTATAAGCCGCGTCTAGCCTGTCAGCGAAACATTAGGCTACATCACGTAGCAACCGTAGCTCTCCATGTCCTTCGGTGTCAGCGTCTGCCATCGCAAGGTTTCCAGGGTTACAGTGCGTGTGTGTGTGTGTGTGATGTTGCCTTTACCCAACATCACACACACACTAACAGTTCTAAGGATTATTCTTTGATAGATGGCAGAGTGGCATCTGTTGACAGCTCGTCCCATGGCCTGGATGTTGAAAGTAGTGACACACACACACAAACACGCATGCGAAACACAGACACACACACGCACACACCCGCACACACAGGCAGGACATTGCTGATGTAACGACAGGAAATGTCTTGGGGTGCGTCTCCGTTAGCTCTTTGAGCTCACTGCTGACAAGCAATACAATTAGCCAGTCGTCGAGGGCACAAGGGCTACAGACATCAACAGACAGAAAGACACACACACTTACATTCTATTCTGTTGACGCTGCACTACTTCTCCTTAAACTGGTGACCGCCTTCAACCTACAGAAGCAGATGTGGGAGAATCCTAACTAGTTTGTGAGCTAAGTAATTAACCAAGTACAGAGTGAGAGCGTAGTCCTGCAAACGCTCGGCCCTCCGGGGAGACTGTTTGACACCTGTGTTTTAGGGTTCTTCACCTTGGAACCGAGGGTACCCCTGTAAGTTCTTAAAAGAACCTTTTTAAAGGTGTTTTGAAACAACAAGTTATACGTCCTCTGACTAGTTACGTGTTTACAGTCAAAGTATTTTATTTGCAAATGCGGCCAAAAACGTTCGAATTCCTGTGACACGGCAAGCGACATCTACGCAGAAACCATTTGGAGAAAATATGAAGCAAGCTCGAACAATATCAGAAAGATAGAGATTTAGAGATTACGGCGGAATGTACTGACAGAGGATGGGAGAAAAAGCCAGTGAGCCGTGGACACGGGGGAAAGATATGGAGAGACACGCCAGTAATCTGAACAGGCCCTAAAGGAGTCAGACGCACGCTATACAGTGGAAAAACCATTTAAATATATCTCCGACATATGTATTTGTTTGTGTGTTTATTGTTTTACACACCAAGCAAATCAGTCACCGTCTCCAATCTCCAGTCTTTCCATTTCACTTGCCTTGCCAATGTGTTTACGTTTCCAATGCCAATAAAGCTCTGTTGGAACAAAACCGCATACGGCATCGAGAAAGAAAGAGACAAAGGAAGAGATTGGGAGGCAGGGAGTTAGGGAAGGAGAGAGGGAAGTTTGGGAGAGAGAGAGAGGGGGGATTGAGAGAGGAAGAGAAGGGGAGGTTGGGAGAAAGAATGAGGGAGAGAGGTGAAAAGCGGTGCCAGATGGCATTAGGGAGCAAATCTGAGTTCTGTCAGCATTTCCTCTATTATACTGTAGCCCTGCTACCCGTTACAACACTCCATCCAGTTCCTCTCTCCTCTCTCAATTCACCTCTCCTTCTCGTGCTCCTATATTAATCCAAACTGCCATCCCATCTCCAGGGCATTGAGCCGTGAATTAGCATACAGTGCTAACCGCTAAGATTACCTTCTAAGCAGCGCTAACGGCTAAACCCGTCAACAAGCTCAGTGGCCTGGAGTAAACACCACGCTGGAGGAGTCAGCGGTAACCTCACCCTGAGCTAACAAGCACAGCGAATTCCCACAATGCACAGGATTTGTGAGCTTAAATATGTTCCGTTTTGGACATCTTGTGACTCAGTGATCGTTGTCTTCAAATGCTTTAAACGGTTAAGACTATCTCCCGTTAGTGAATAATGACTAAGCTATAGAAGTCGTAGTCATTAGGCGGTAATATAAAACCATATGGTATAACTCGTACATACTTTCATGTCACTATAAAATAAGCGGTAATATAAAACCTTATGGTTTAACTTGTAGATACTTTCATGTCACTATAAAATAAGCGGTAATATAAAACCTTATGGTTTAACTTCCATGTCATTAATATGGTCTGAAACACATTTCTGGGTCTTGAACACAACCATCCCGACTGAGTCACTACGAACTGAGGTTGTGTCTCTTGTGTTTCCAATGCTGAATGAACAAATTATATATTTGTCTCCACACACTATTTTTCTTTCTCTTACTCTACCTTTCATTATCTCTTTAACAATGTCCCTCAAGCCCCCCCACCATCACACACACACACACACATCCTCTTTATTTGGTGCAGCCCAAGCACACTACCTGATCATCACAGAATCCCATGACCTGATCACCACAGAATCACATGACCTGATCAACACATAATCACACTACCTGATCACCACAGAATCACACTACCTGATCACCACAGAATCACATGACATGATCACCACAGAATCACACTACCTGATCACCACAGAATCACACTACCTGATCACCACAGAATCACATGACATGATCACCACAGAATCACACTACCTGATCACCACAGAATCACATGACATGATCACCACAGAATCACACTACCTGATCACCACAGAATCACATGACATGATCACCACAGAATCACACTACCTGATCACCACAGAATCACACTACCTGATCACCACAGAATCACACTACCTGATCACCACAGAATCACATGACATGATCACCACAGAATCACACTACCTGATCACCACAGAATCACATGACATGATCACCACAGAATCACACTACCTGATCACCACAGAATCACACTACCTGATCACCACAGAATCACACTACCTGATCACCACAGAATCACATGACATGATCACCACAGAATCACACTACCTGATCACCACAGAATCACACTACCTGATCACCACAGAATCACATGACATGATCACCACAGAATCACACTACCTGATCACCACAGAATCACATGACATGATCACCACAGAATCACACTACCTGATCACCACAGAATCACATGACATGATCACCACAGAATCACACTACCTGATCACCACAGAATCACACTACCTGATCACCACAGAATCACACTACCTGATCACCACAGAATCACATGACATGATCACCACAGAATCACATGACATGATCACCACAGAATCACACTACCTAATCACCACAGAATCACACTACCTGATCACCACAGAATCACACTACCTAATCACCACAGAATCACACTACCTAATCACCACAGAATCACACTACCTGATCACCACAGAATCACACTACCTGATCACCACAGAATCACACTACCTGATCACCACAGAATCACACTACCTGATCACCACAGAATCACACTACCTGATCACCACAGAATCACACTACCTGATCACCACAGAATCACACTACCTGATCACCACAGAATCACACTACCTGATCACCACAGAATCACATGACATGATCACCACAGAATCACACTACCTGATCACCACAGAATCACACTACCTGATCACCACTGAATCTGAACTCTGGCACTGAATTCCACCACATCAGACCAGAACCCAACTTTCTACGTGGTGAACATCCTGTTTCTTGGTCTCCACTCTACATAGTACATGACCATGTAGGAAGTGATTTGGGACACTGTGTGAACATGTTATATATTTCATCATCATGTTCTAGTTACAGACCAGATGTAAACACTTTATTGCATCATCGTTACCAGGGAAACAGAACCAATCCTCACCCATCTTCAGCTGAGGGTAAGTAGATGGGGGGGGGGTTAAAAAAGAATATTAGTTGAATTCGTCTCTATTTCAGTTCAGCAAAAGATTTTATTTTGTTCTTCCCAAAAATGAAGACCTAAAAAGACACGCGCACACGCACACACACGCGCGCGCGCGCGCACACACGCCTTCGCGATTATGGCTGTGATGTGACGGTGGGGGCCAAAAGAACCAGGGAGGGAAATTATAATGAAAAAAGAGAGAGGGAGAAATGAGGAATAAAACCCTCCAGAGTTGATGCTAATGATGGAGACACACACACACACCACACACACACACACACACACACACACACACACACACACACACACACACACTGCTCCACGGGTGTCGTCTTCAGAGCGTACTGTGTGTTATTTCAGCTCCAACAGTCACAGTGGGCTTCCCCTGGCTGAGTGTATTGACTGTCCGCATACGCCGCATAGATGCCCAGACCGCGGGGGGTGGGGGGTTGGGGTGGGTACACACACCTGGGCGCCGTAGAGCGGACACACCTGGGCGCCGTAGAGCGGACACACCTGGGGGCCATAGAGCAGACACACCTGAGGGCAGTAGAGCGGACACACCTGGGGGCCGTAGAGCAGACACACCTGGGGGCGTAGAGCGGACACACCTGGGGGCGTAGAGCGGACACACCTGGGGGGCGTAGAGCGGACACACCTGGGGGGCGTAGAGCGGACACACCTGGGGGGCGTAGAGCGGACACACCTGGGGGGCGTAGAGCGGACACACCTGGGGGGCCTAGAGCGGACACACCTGAGGGCAGTAGAGCGGACATACCTGGGTGCCGTAGAGCGGACACACCTGGGCGCCGTAGAGCGGACAATAACTTCGGCTATCGCAAGATCTACGTAACAACATCAATAAACATGTTGTGAATGACACTTTGGTGCTTGTAGCTTTCTGGTCACATTCTAATTGCCTCCAGTCTAATAGTTCTCCAGGACCCACACTCCACGTTTCCCCTCATTAAACCTGGTCAAATCATGTCTAATACACAGCTCTAAGAGGCGGGTTTCGTGTATTGCACTTATGTCCCCTCGCTTTTCTAATTATCCCTGGCGAAAGAGTGAGCTTCCGCGTTGGTAACGCTGGTGAGTAAAAACAATTTGGATTCCTTAACGATTTTGTCGTTCAGCTGAGGCAGTTGTCCAGGGCGATTTGCATAATTTACTGATTGCATATATTTAGTAAATTAAAATATCGTTTTATTTTCCAGGCCTGGGACTGCCAATTACGGGGCAAACGTGATGACAATCAGAGTTGTAGGCGACAGCAGCTCACTCTGGCATCAAAACCCCCTGGGGCATCTAGAGGCTTAATTGCAGTTTTAATACGGCACATTTGGGCAAAGATAACGACCTTTAGCATCTCATTCCTGTGGGGGAAAATATTTGGTTTCTCCCAAGGGGGCTGTATTAGGGGGCTGTATTAGGGGTAAGGTGTATTGTGACATGTGTTGACAATTATTTTAATCATAAACGGTCAAATAGGAACAGGGTTTTGGGGGTTCCACGAGATATAAATGGAAAATCTAAACTGTGGGCAAAAGCACATATGTCAGTAGAAACATGACAAAACACATGGAGCGAGATGAGAGGGAGAGAAAAAGAAAAGAAGAAAACGAATAGCGAGTGAAAAAACAGAGGGAGAACGGATAGAGCAGATGGAAAAGAGACAGATCCATTAAAACAAAGAGGACACCATTCAAGAGAAGATATATATATAAATGTACAGTACATACAGAGAGAAAGAGTGAATGAAGCAGATAGACTGAGTGGCTGGTTGGTATTCAGATGTGTCTAGTCTGTCCGCTGACCTCTGACCCCTGTCTGCTCCAAACACAGAAAAACGCAATCCTCTCTGACAGGACAGGTCTAAACCTGCCGACACAGTTATATTCTTAAAGTCACTATTATATTTGTCAGACAAGTGGTTAAGTCTGTGTGTGTGTGTGTGTGTCATTTGATTAACTGTCCATCCGTGATACTGACGGGTTGGTACTTTTGAGGACAACATCACACTGATCAGCTGTCCAATCACAGAAGGCGTAACACCAAATGATCTAGTAGCTGTCCAATCACAGAGACGTAACACCATAAGATCTAGTAGCTGTCCAATCACAGAGACGTAACACCATAAGATCTAGTAGCTGTCCAATCACAGAGACGTAACACCATAAGATCTAGTAGCTGTCCAATCACAGACACGTAACACCATAAGATCTAGTAGCTGTCCAATCACAGAGACGTAACACCATAAGATCTAGTAGCTGTCCAATCACAGAGACGTAACACCATAAGATCTAGTAGCTGTCCAATCACAGAGACGTAACACCATAAGATCTAGTAGCTGTCCAATCACAGAGACGTAACACCATAAGATCTAGTAGCTGTCCGAAGCTCAGAGGAAAAGACTGTGAAGGACGGCGAATGCGAGAATGATCAGACAGACATGAGAGACAAGGTCATCAACGGACGTGTGCAGAGTAAACGGCGTTTGACGTCACATTGGTCATCGATAAACACATCAGAGGGCTGGAGAATGTAAAGGAGTGCCAAATATTAGAAAACCCAATGCATGGATCCTTTACTGATGCAAAAAATGTTCTGCACAAGCTCCCAATTATGTTCCAGAGATCTGTGTGCAACTTTGGCCTACACAATGACAGCCCAGGATAGGTTGGCAATTAGATACTTTTTTCAGTTTCAAAGCAGAACTCCTGCTGTTTAGAACTCCTGCTGTTGTACACATGTTAACAGTGATGTGTGTGTGTGTGTGTGTGTGTGTGTGTGTGTGTGTGTGTGTGCCATTACACCGTTTGACTCCAAGTTGTGCAGGCTGCCTAGATAGGAGTGGTAACTGACTTTCAATACTTTCTGGACTGTATGTCGGCCGTACACAAAGTTTCAACTCTACTGTGATGGATCTCGACAGCTTCTAACCATGTAGCTGAAATGAAAGATTGTTCCGTATATTTTGTGTACAGTAATGGGGTGCAAAGCTTGGCAAATTGAAGAAGGACACTTCACGGTACCATTTTATGCATTGGCGTTGTATCAGAATCGGATTTATTCGCCAAGTCTGTTTACGCACACAATTATTTTTTTCTGCCCACCAGCTGCAGCATTTAGGACTCACATTTTAAGACATTTTAAGACGTACACGAAACACTGCAAAAAGAGCAAAACACGAACAGTCGAGAGAACCTGTCTAGTAGACACATGTACTGGGTCAATCTAGAATATGTAGTATGCATCTGAAATGTGCAAAGGAACAATGTTGAGGTTCAAGTTGACAAATTGTTCGAAAAGCAATATCTAGTTATATATATACAGTAGTTCAAAAGGAGGGCAATGGCCAGTTATAGTGCAAGATGTCCACTGTGTGTGTGTGTGTGTGTGTGTGTGGGGGGGGGGGGTCTGCTAAGGGCTGTCTAGGACAAGAGGCATATTCCTTAGACTCACAGCCGTGGGGAGGTTTTGGTCTTGTGGCGGGAGGTTTTGGTCTTGATAGAACATAGCCGCCTACCAGAAGGGACCGTTCTGAATAGTTCGTTACCCGGATGGGAGGGGTTTGCCTCAATCTCCCCACCTCAGTGACCAGGCTTTGAACAGATTGTTGTGAGACGGAAGCTTACATCCAACGGTCCCAGAGTGGATGATGCGTCGCAGTCTGTAATTATCTTTGACAGTGGCTGCAGCGTACCAGACGGTGATGGAGGAGGACAGGATGGGCTCTATGATGGCTCTGTAGGCGTTTGTACTTTTAGATATCTATATATATATATACAGTTATAGTGCAGGATGATGCGTCGCAGTCTGTAATTATCTTTGACAGTGGCTGCAGCGTACCAGCTGGTGATGGAGGAGGACAGGATGGGCTCTATGATGGCTCTGTAGGCGTTTGTACTTTTAGATATCTATATATATATATACAGTTATAGTGCAGGATGATGCGTCGCAGTCTGTAATTATCTTTGACAGTGGCTGCAGCGTACCAGACGGTGATGGAGGAGGACAGGATGGGCTCTATGATGGCTCTGTAGGCGTTGAGCTCCAAGTTGTTGAGACTTCACCAGGACACCAGCTGGTCGATTTCCCCCTGTAGGAGGTCAGAGATTTGACCAATGAGAGTGGTGTCCTCTGCAAACTTCAGGGGTTTGACAGAGTGGTGACTGGAGGTGCAGCTGTTGGTGTACAGAGAGAAGAGGAGATGGGACAGGACGCAACATTGAACCTTGTGTTGCTTCCTGTTGGACAAAAAGTCTGTGATCCATTTATATGGTGACACAGGCCCTCCCATGGTGGAGACCATATCCTGGATGAGAGGTGGATTATTGTGTTGAAAGCAGAACTGAAGTCCACCAACAGGATTTTTGCATCGGTTCCCAGGGAGTCTAGATGCTGGAGAATGAAGTGGAGAGCCATGTTGATCATGAGGTCCATCTGTTGGCTCTGTAGGCAAACTGCAATGGGTTTAGTTCTGGATCAGTGATGGTCTTGAGGTGTGTCTGTGAACTGGATCAGTGATGGTCTTGAGGTGTGTCTGTGAACTGGATCAGTGATGGTCTTGAGGTGTGTCTGTGAACTGGATCAGTGATGGTCTCGAGGTGTGTCTGTGAACTGGATAAGTGGTGGTCTTGAGGTGTGTCTGTGAACTGGATCAGTGATGGTCTTGAGGTGTGTCTGTGAACTGGATAAGTGGTGGTCTCGAGGTGTGTCTGTGAACTGGATCAGTGGTGGTCTTGAGGTGTGTCTGTGAACTGGATCAGTGGTGGTCTTGAGGTGTGTCTGTGAACTGGATCAGTGGTGGTCTTGAGGTGTGTCTGTGAACTGGATCAGTGGTGGTCTTGAGGTGTGTCTGTGAACTGGATCAGTGATGGTCTTGAGGTGTGTCTGTGAACTGGATCAGTGATGGTCTCGAGGTGTGTCTGTGAACTGGATCAGTGATGGTCTTGAGGTGTGTCTGTAAACTGGATCAGTTGTGGTCTTGCGGTGTGTCTGAACACTCCAGATAGCTGCTCCGCACAGTGCTGGAGTCTGGAGGCAGAGACTCACATCAGGACCAGCTGCCTTCCTCTGGTAGCCGTTTAAGACGACACGTTTTCACCGTGTGGCCAAAGCTTGTGTGCACTCAAAATACAAAACAGTTCCTGTTATTTACACAAACAGGCTGTCAGTGTTCTTGCTGTCTTGCCACACAAATAGCCACGCAGACGACACACACACACACACACCCCGAGAAACACAGACCGACACACACACACACACACACACACACACACACACATATAGCCCCCAGGTGTCTTGTACTTCATTTTGATTGCCTGTAGAGTAAACACACAACCGCAATTTCCTTTACAGCGCACACACACACACACACACACACACTCTCGGTGTGTTTGAATAATAATTTCAGTAAATAGGGCGAAGCTGTGTTGGTCTACAAGAGAGAGGAAATGACTCTATGACACTATTCATTTATCTTCTCAACTCTCTCCTATGCTGCTTCAGGAGAAGCCACTTCCTGTTCGATTGTTTCTCCTTTCTCTTTCTCTGTGTGTGTGTGTGTGTGTGTGTGTGTCAGCTTCGTTTAGAGCTACAGGTCCGGCGTGTATTTTAGGTGTAAATTTAGCCTGTCTCCATCTCCTCTTTAGTAATACATCTAGAATGGAGATTCATTCTCACCTCTTCAATTCATTTAGTTCACCTTCATTTCTCTCCAGGCAAGAGAAGAATAACCCTTTAATATAACAACAAAGAGATCTAGCAGGGAAATAGCAGGGTAATATCAGGGTAATAGCAGGGTAATAGCAGGGTAATATCAGGGTAATAGCAGGGTAATAGCAGGGTAATATCAGGGTAATAGCAGGGAGGGAAATAGCAGGGTAATATCAGGGAGGGAAATAGCAGGGTAATATCAGGGAGGGAAATAGCAGGGTAATATCAGGGTAATAGCAGGGTAATATCAGGGAGGGAAATAGCAGGGTAATATCAGGGAGGGAAATAGCAGGGTAATATCAGGGAGGGAAATAGCAGGGTAATATCAGGGAAATAGCAGGGTAATATCAGGGAGGGAAATAGCAGGGTAATATCAGGGTAATAGCAGGGTAATATCAGGGTAATAGCAGGGTAATATCAGGGTAATAGCAGGGTAATATCAGGGAGGGAAATAGCAGGGTAATATCAGGGAAATAGCAGGGTAATAGCAGGGTAATAGCAGGGTAATATCAGGGTAATAGCAGGGTAATATCAGGGCAGGGGAGGAATAGCAGGGTAATATCAGGGTAATAGCAGGGTAATATCAGGGGAAATAGCAGGGTAATATCAGGGAGGAAATAGCAGGGTAATATCAGGGCAGGGTAAATCAGGGAGGGCAATATCAGGGTAATAGCAGGGTAATATCAGGAGGGAAATAGGGGTAATATCAGGGTAATAGCAGGGTAATATCAGGGTAATAGGGGTAATAGCAGGGTAATATCAGGGTAATAGCAGGGTAATATCAGGGAGGGAAATAGCAGCAATATCAGGTAATATCAGGGTAATCAGGAGGGAAATAGCAGGGTAATATCAGGGTAATAGCAGGGTAATATCAGGGAGGGAAATAGCAGGGTAATATCAGGGTAATAGCAGGGTAATATCAGGGAGGGAAATAGCAGGGTAATAGGGTAATAGCAGGGTAATATCAGGGAGGGAAATAGCAGGGTAATATCAGGGTAATAGCAGGGTAATATCAGGGAGGGAAATAGCAGGGTAATATCAGGGTAATAGCAGGGTAATATCAGGGTAATAGCAGGTAATATCAGGGAGGGTAAATAGCAGGGTAATATCAGGGTAATAGCAGGGTAATATCAGGAGGGAAATAGCAGGGTAATATCAGGGTAATAGCAGGGTAATATCAGGGAGGGAAATAGCAGGGTAATATCAGGGTAATAGCAGGGTAATATCAGGGAGGGAAATAGCAGGGTAATATCAGGGTAATAGCAGGGTAATATCAGGGAGGGAAATAGCAGGGTAATATCAGGGTAATAGCAGGGTAATATCAGGGAGGGAAATAGCAGGGTAATATCAGGGTAGGGTAATATCAGGGAGAAATAGCAGGGTAATATCAGGCAGGGTAATATCAGGGGGAAATAGCAGGGTAATATCAGGGTAGCAGGGTAATATCAGGGAGGAAATAGCAGGGTAATATCAGGGTAATAGCAGGGTAATATCAGGAGGGAAATAGCAGGGTAATATCAGGGTAATAGCAGGGTAATATCAGGGAGGGAAATAGCAGGGTAATATCAGGGTAATAGCAGGGTAATATCAGGGAGGGAAATAGCAGGGTAATATCAGGGTAATAGCAGGGTAATATCAGGGAGGGAAATAGCAGGGTAATATCAGGGTAATAGCAGGGTAATATCAGGGAGGGAAATAGCAGGGTAATATCAGGGTAATAGCAGGGTAATATCAGGGAGGGAAATAGCAGGGTAATATCAGGGTAATAGCAGGGTAATATCAGGGAGGAAATAGCAGGGTAATATCAGGGTAATAGCAGGGTAATATCAGGGAGGGAAATAGCAGGGAAATAGCAGGGAAATAGCAGGGTAGTATCAAGGAAATAGCAGGGAAATAGCAGGGTAGTATCAAGGAAATAGCAGGGAAATAGCAGGGAAATAGCATGGTAATATCAGGGAGGGAAATAGCAGGGTAATATCAGGGTAATATCAGGGAGGGAAATAGCAGGGAAATAGCCTGGAAATACCAGGGTAGTATCAAGGAAATAGCAGGGAAATAGCAGGGTAGTATCAAGGAAATAGCAGGGAAATAGCAGGGAAATAGCATGGTAATATCAGGGAGGGAAATAGCAGGGTAATATCAGGGTAATATCAGGGAGGGAAATAATATCAGGGAGGGAAATAGCAGGGTAATATCAGGGTAATATCAGGGAGGGAAATAGCAGGGTAATATCAGGGTAATATCAGGGAGGGAAATATCAGGGTAATATCAGGGAGGGAAATAGCAGGGTAATATCAGGGTAATATCAGGGAGGGAAATAGCAGGGTAATATCAGGGTAATATCAGGGAGGGAAATAGCAGGGGGTAATATCAGGGAGGGAAATAGCAGGGTAATATCAGGGTAATATCAGGGAGGGAAATAGCAGGGTAATATCAGGGAGGGAAATAGCAGGGTAATATCAGGGGTAATATCAGGGTAATATCAGGGAGGGAAATAGCAGGGTAATATCAGGGTAATATCAGGGAGGGAAATAGCAGGGTAATATCAGGGTAATATCAGGGAGGGAAATAGCAGGGTAATATCAGGGAAATATCAGGGAGGGAAATAGCAGGGTAATATCAGGGTAATATCAGGGAGGGAAATAGCAGGGTAATATCAGGGTAATATCAGGGAGGGAAATAGCAGGCTAATATCAGGGTAATATCAGGGAGGGAAATAGCAGGGTAATATCAGGGGGAGGGAAATAGCAGGGTAATATCAGGGAGGGAAATAGCAGGGTAATATCAGGGAGGGAAATAGCAGGGAAATATCAGGGAGGGAAATAGCAGGGAAATATCAGGGAGGGAAATAGCAGGGTAATATCAGGGAGGGAAATAGCAGGGTAATATCAGGGAGGGAAATAGCAGGGTAGTATCAAGGAAATAGCAGGGAAATAGGAGGGTAATATCAGGGTAATATCAGGGAGGGAAATAGCAGGGAAATAGCAGGGTAGTATCAAGGAAATAGCAGGGAAATAGCAGGGTAGTATCAAGGAAATAGCAGGGAAATAGGAGGGTAATATCAGGGTAATATCAGGGAGGGAAATAGCAGGGTAGTATCAAGGAAATAGCAGGGAAATAGCAGGGTAGTATCAAGGAAATAGCAGGGAAATAGGAGGGTAATATCCGGGAAGGAAATAGCAGGGAAACAGCAGGGTAATATCAGGGAAGGAAATAGCAGGGAAACAGCAGGGTAATATCAGGGAAGGAAATAGCAGGGAAATAGCAGGGTAGTATCAAGGAAATAGCAGGGAAATAGGAGGGTAATATCAGGGAAGGAAATAGCAGGGAAACAGCAGGGTAATATCAGGGAAGGAAATAGCAGGGAAATACCAGGGTAGTATCAAGGAAATAGCAGGGAAATAGCAAGGAAATAGCAGGGTAGTATCAATGAAATATCAGGGAAATAGCAGGGAAATAGGAGGGTAAATTCAGCATGCAATAACTGCAAGACAAGAAGTACACATCAACAGACGAGAAGAACACATCAACAGACCAGAAGAACACATCAACAGACCAGAAGAACACATCAACAGACCAGAAGAACACATCAACAGACCAGAAGAACACATCAACAGACGAGAAGAATAAATCAAACGGACCAGAAGAATAAATCAACAGACCAGAAGAACACATCAACAGACGAGAAGAACACATCAACAGACCAGAAGAACACATCAACAGACCAGAAGAACACATCAACAGACGAGAAGAACACATCAACAGACCAGAAGAACACATCAACAGACCAGAAGAACACATCAACAGACGAGAAGACGAGAAGAATGTTTATACATTTCTCATTTTAAAATCAATGTCCAATGTTCCTTCATATTTCTATATGTTCAATACGTTCCTGCACAATACATTGTCAACAATTCACCGTGGCTTCGTCTTGTTTCTTGTCGTTTGGGTGCAAACCGTCTAATCATCAGAAATGTGTCGGTCCCAGTGACAGGGACGTTCCTCCAAGACATTAATAAAGGCACTGTCAAAAACATATGGATGGTCTGAATGTATTGAAACACTCAAATGGTCTCATTAAACCCAATCGATCCAGAGGGTTTGTCGACCAGAGTGGCCAACCTAACAATGTGAGGACCGTAGTGCTTGATCAATGAAGGACTTGTCATTCTGTTAGCGTTCACACACACACACACACACACACAGAAACAGAAACACTAAACATGAAGTTAATCCGGTTATCGAAATTTCACTAAAAGCCTATTGAGTTGAAGAGCAAAGTTATGAGTCATGTGAAGTATGCACACACACACTCTCCCTCTGAAAAAAAAACCCGGATATGAATGCTTTCTGTTGCTCCCTGCAGCACCTTGAAATATAACTGTGCTCAACCAGTGTGAAGAGAGAATAAGAAAAAGGTAGAGAGAGAGGGAGAACAGAGTGAAGAAGATATGAAGTGGGTGGAAAAACAGACGCGAAAGTGGCAGATACTGGAACACAGACTGGGGGAATAGTGTAACAGGAAGATACTGGAACACAGACTGGGGGAATAGTGTAACAGGAAGACACTGGAACACAGACTGGGGGAATAGTGTAACAGGAAGATACTGGAACACAGACTGGGGGAATAGTGTAACAGGAAGATACTGGAACACAGACTGGGGGAATAGTGTAACAGGAAGATACTGGAACACAGACTGGGGGAATAGTGTAACAGGAAGATACTGGAACACAGACTGGGGGAATAGTGTAACAGGAAGATACTGGAACACATACTGGGGGAATAGTGTAACAGGAAGATACTGGAACACAGACTGGGGGAATAGTGTAACAGGAAGATACTGGAACACAGACTGGGGGAATAGTGTAACAGGAAGATACTGGAACACATACTGGGGGAATAGTGTAACAGGAAGATACTGGAACACAGACTGGGGAAATAGTGTAATAGGAAGTTACTGGAACACAGACTGGGGGAATAGTGTAACAGGAAGATACTGGAACACAGACTGGGGGAATAGTGTAATAGGAAGATACTGGAACACAGACTGGGGGAATAGTGTAACAGGAAGATACTGGAACACAGACTGGGGGAATAGTGTAACAGGAAGATACTGGAACACAGACTGGGGGAATAGTGTAACAGGAAGATACTGGAACACAGACTGGGGAAATAGTGTAACAGGAAGATACTGGAACACAGACTGGGGGAATAGTGTAACAGGAAGATACTGGAACACAGACTGGGGGAATAGTGTAATAGGAAGATACTGGAACACAGACTGGGGGAATAGTGTAACAGGAAGATACTGGAACACAGACTGGGGAATAGTGTAACAGGAAGATACTGGAACACAGACTGGGGGAATAGTGTAACAGGAAGATACTGGAACACAGACTGGGGAAATAGTGTAACAGGAAGATACTGGAACACAGACTGGGGAAATAGTGTAACAGGAAGATACTGGAACACAGACTGGGGAATAGTGTAACAGGAAGATACTGGAACACAGACTGGGGGAATAGTGTAACAGGAAGATACTGGAACACAGACTGGGGAAATAGTGTAACAGGAAGATACTGGAACACAGACTGGGGGAATAGTGTAACAGGAAGATACTGGAACACAGACTGGGGGAATAGTGTAACAGGAAGATACTGGAACACAGACTGGGGGAATAGTGTAACAGGAAGATACTGGAACACAGACTGGGGGAATAGTGTAACAGGAAGATACTGGAACACAGACTGGGGGAATAGTGTAACAGGAAGATACTGGAACACAGATTGAATGATGCTCCATGGCTTTCATCTTTGGAGGGCGTCTTACATGCTACCTCACATTTGCTTCTAGCATAGATCAAGTATATCAGTCGGTGTTGGTATTGAAAGTGTGTCAGGCTGTTATTGGGGGGATTGGTGACATGGAGCCTTTTGTTATGGTCCAGAAGTGTGAAACTGTGGGCCTGTGCCTTTGGTATCATTGGTAAACAGTTAAACCAATACGTAGACAAACACCACAAACCTCAAAATAGAAACTGGGAATCTGAGAGCCAGAGGCAACAGACCCCCCCCGTGCCCTAACAATAATACGAGGTTTCACACTGTTGGATAAAGGGGCTGACGTCCACAGAAGCATCACACTCTGATTTCTACAGTACATCAACACAATGTGAAACTCACTGACAAATAATATTCCCAGGATGAACTGCGACGTTCGACATGGTTCTGGGATTATTACAAAAGGTTCTGGCTTTTCCGACTTCTAGCGCAGCTCCCTCTTCTGCCTGGCATAATCCCCGCTGTCACGGCAGGGAAGCTCTTCTAGGAGACCAGTTACTTTAAAATACATGAGGCTAATTCCCCCCCCACACACACTATTGGGGTTGAGATATCATATACAGAGAGATATGTCAGCTGTATCACTCTGGCTACACTGAGAACAGATATTGTATAGAGACAGAGATATGTCAGCTGTATCACTCTGGCCACACTGAGAACAGATATTGTATAGAGACAGAGATATGTCAGCTGTATCACTCTGGCTACACTGAGAACAGATATCAGGCAAGAGGATCGAGGTCATATCATAGGTCACAATAAGCCGAGTGGCCGGTGGAAGTTAAAGATAATGACAGCTGACAGATCGGAGGTCAAAGGTCGTAGTGTTAAAGGATATGGGCTTGACACAACACTTATGCACATGCTTCTGGGAAATGTGGTCTGGCTGAGGCAGAAGAAGACGACCGGCACCAGCTCCGGATGCGGAACTATTACAGTGGCGATATTGTTCTCTTCCTCTTCTTCGTCGCCATCACACTCCTCGTCTCCTTTCGGCACTCGTTCTTCTTCGATCGATCCCTCGGTCCTTCGTTCCGTCCGCCACTCCTCCTCCCCCTCCTCAATCTCGGGGGAGGGGCCACAGGGGGGGAGGGGCATCTGGTCATCAGTGCCGACAGAGATGGCCACGCCCCCCTCTGCTCCAGGACCCTCCTCCTCTGTTGTCATGGCAGCTGGGCAGTCTGGGCGACAGGGAAAGAGAGAGATATTTATTATTTACAGCAATTATTTTGTGTTGATTTTTTGTTCCACTTGTTTTGGCAATGTAAACACATTTCCCCGCCAACAAAGACCGTTTGAATTCAATTCAAAGAGGGAAACGTACAGAGAGAAACCAAGTATGGGAAAGGGATGAAGAGGGAAAATTAGACAGATAAACAGACATTGGGACAATGATGAAGTGTGTTGTTGGATGGAATCGATACGTCCTCTTTAAATTCTCTGAAGAACAGCGGGTAGAAACATGACTTGGTAAGCAATATGTCACATTTCGATTTCCAATGAGGTGGACACACGTAGAAAAGTTCATAATGTCACTAACCACGGACTGACACAGGCACGATGCTTCAGCGGGTCAGTGAGGAATTACATGGGACCAGACACGCAATTCTGTCCAGCCCCACCCAACACTCTGACAATACAATACACACACAGACAGACACACACACATACACACCACACACAGACACAGACACACATCAGCACACAAACATTTTCTCTGGCTTTTAAATGAATCAAGAAAAAAACAGATGTAAAGACATTTAATGATTTATCAAAAAAGAGCACCAATTCAGCCCGACACAGAGGGCAATGAAATGTAGAAATGTGTGTTTGTGTGTGAGTAGACTTGCAAACTTGCTTATCTGACTAAATTATAAATATTGCCTTTGATTTGCCAACCCCAAAAGCCCCCATATGTACGGTTTTGTCTAATGAGGTGTCTTATAGACATTTATTTACCCAGGATAACAACCAAGGTGAGGGTCATGAGTCAACTCTAGATAAATGACTGTCACCTAGCATCACCTACCGTCTCTTAGCGTCAGCTAGTGTCACTTAGCGTCAGCTAGTGTCAACTAGCATCTCCTAGCGTCACCTAGCGTCTCTTAGCGTCACCTAGCGTCTTCACATTAGTACCTGTATGTCTAATGCTAACGGTCAGGACGTTGGCGACGACATCAGGTACAGAAAATGTCTGCTGTCGCCATTCCGGTTGTCACCTTTGTTTAGGCGCTAGCGAGTGACGCTTACGCCGACGTAGCCTTAGCCTGGTTTGCCGCGTGGTGATGTGACAGGGAGGCTCATTAGTGGTTAGTGGACCGTGACTGGGGTTTAATGGCCCCTGGGGTTCACTAATTGTGATTGCTACACACACACACACAGACACGCCCGCAAAGACAGACACAGGTGGACAAGCTCACAGACATACAGACACACACACACACACACGCGCAGTGAGACACAGGCAGACAAACGGTCAGATTGAAACCCACGCACAGATGCATTATACTATCCCAATAGGGACCTCAAACAAATCCTTTCATTCAAAGTAAAAACCTCAAAACTAAACCTAACTTTAAGCCAAAAATCCTGTGCTGAAAAAAGGCACGGTGAAATGTCGACAGACTCTCTGATGTTTCCTTGTTTGTGTCCTAGGGTGGACCAGGTGCCTCCTAGATACCTCAGCTTTCATGCTGCCTTAGTCTTTTATTAAATGTAATTAGGTTTTCATGCATTCCGCTGGGAGGACTGTCCTCCAGCCTAAACCTGGGGGAACCCCCTGTCCTGGCTGATATGCCTCCTCGACTGATTTAAACATCATTCCCCATAGATTATTTCAATTAAAGGACGCTAAATAGATAAAATAATAATAATAATAATTGAAATACATTTTTACGGTAAGGTAATGTAACCTGTACACACACACACACACACAGACACACACACACGCACTGACAGAACAAAACAAGCCAATGGATATAAATGTCTTCTCTGTGTCCCATTCATTTCCTGCGTACACAGTCTGTGGTGATTTCCTATTGTGAAACCTGACTCCCCGTAACTCATCTTATTGCGAATCACCGGGGTCATTACTAGTAATACTGTCGCCTCGTCCGTTCACTTCACGCACCGCAAACGAACTCCCCGAAACGATTCCTAATGCATCTCAATGGAATCATTACCCTTGCCGCGTTCCGGTAATGAATTCCCCTTGAATCACATTCAAAATGACGCCAAGAATATGAACAGAGGCGATGGAAAGGGCTCAGGTTGGTCAATTCCAATGCAATCCGCCAGTGCCAAATCTAATAATTGTTTTCTTATTCTCTATTTAACTGAGCATGATGAATATGCCCGCGTGAAGCTAAGCTTTCCAGCGGGTGGAGACATCATCCATATTCAGCTATGAAAAGGTCCTGACTGAAATGTTAATATGGGAGGGAAATGTGGCGGGAGTGTGGCAACGTGTTTATCGTCCTCTCCTTCCCTCTCTCTCTCTCTCTGTTTTAGATGAACACTTTCTAACACACACACACACACCCGTACACACACACACACACACACATGCGACACATTTAAGTCCAACTGCTCAGGGATAATAATGCTTTCTGAAACTTTCCACAACAAAATGCATAAGCTATGTTCAGCTTTCTAATAAAAGTCCCGCACATCGCATCTTAAAACTTAATAGAGTTAATCCACCCCAGAGGATCTGTGTTAATTTGGTGAAAGAACATGTTCTATTTATCGCTCCCATTTTATGGTTATTTTCCTTCCAAGTGGTTCATCTGTGAAATAAGAAACTGGCTCTACTACTATATTATTTTAAATAAAACAATAACCGTTCCTGTAGATTCTGTCCGCCAGAAGACGATATGAAAATACTCAATCTGTGTCGTCATGAATAAGGAATATTGTTTCCTAAATGTACACACTTGAATAACAAAATTAAATCCAGTTTTCTTTCAAGAACCATGAAATCGTTGCGTGGGTCTCTCTCAATGTCCCTGCTTAAATGTGGCCATCTCAGCTGTTTTCCGAAATTGAATTCGGCTTCTTTTTCAAACCTTTTGAGCACATTTTTGTGGCCATGAGGCCGGGAGTGTAAGATGAATCTGCAGTGCAGTTTGTTAAAGCGACTCTATGACTGTGACTAATTTGCTGATATTGATGTTTACGTTATCTAACGACCCAGCCACAGCAGATAAACATATACTGTCCAAACATGCATCATATTATTTAATTATATTACATTGTTGTGTAAGTTTAGCTATGTGTAAGTTTGTATTTTTCTGGGTTAAACATATATGACAGGATAATAATATCATTATGACAGCAATATGACAGGATTATGATATCATTATGACAGCAATATGACAGGATTATGATATCATTATGACAGCTATATGACAGGATTATGATACCATTATGACAGCAATATGACAGGATTATGATACCATTATGACAGCAATATGACAGGATTATGATACCATTATGACAGCAATATGACAGGATTATGATATCATTATGACAGCAATATGACAGGATTATGATACCATTATGACAGCAATATGACAGGATTATGATATCATTATGACAGCAATATGACAGGATTATGATACCATTATGACAGCAATATGACAGGATTATGATATCATTATGACAGCAATATGACAGGATTATGATATCATTATGACAGCAATATGACAGGATTATGATATCATTATGACAGCAATATGACAGGATTATGATATCATTATGACAGCAATATGACAGGATTATGATTATGATGTATTCATATTATAACCCTAACCATGTATTCATATAATAACCCTAAACCTAACCCACTATTCATATAATAACCCTAAACCTAACCCAATATTCATATAATAAGCCTAAACCTAACCCCCTATTCATATAATAACCCTAAACCTAACCCACTATTCATATAATAAGCCTAAACCTAACCCACTATTCATATAATAAGCCTAAACCTAACCCCCTATTCATATAATAAGCCTAAACCTAACCCCCTATTCATATAATAACCCTAAACCTAACCCACTATTCATATAATAACCCTAAACCTAACCCACTATTCATATAATAAGCCTAAATCTAACCCACTATTCATATAATAAGCCTAAACCTAACCCACTATTCATATAATAAGCCTAAACCTAACCCCCTATTCATATAATAACCCTAAACCTAACCCCCTATTCATAAAATAACCCTAAACCTAACCCACTATTCATATAATAAGCCTAAACCTAACCCACTATTCATATAATAAGCCTAAACTTAACCCACTATTCATATAATAAGCCTAAACCTAACCCACTATTCATATAATAAGCCTAAACCTAACCCACTATTCATATAATAAGCCTAAACCTAACCCACTATTCATATAATAAGCCTAAACCTAACCCACTATTCATATAATAAGCCTAAACCTAACCCACTATTCATATAATAAGCCTAAACCTAACCCACTATTCATATAATAAGCCTAAACCTAACCATGTATTCATTTTCTAACCCTAAACCTAACCCCCTATTCATATAATAACCCTAAACCTAACCCCCTATTCATATAATAACCCTAAACCTAACCATGTATTCATTTTCTAACCCTAAACCCAACCAAGTATTCATATTCTAACCCTAAAAGCAAACCCAGTATTCATATTCTAACCCTAAACCCAACCCAGTATTCATATTCTAACCCTAAACCCAACCCCATTCACATATTCTAACCCTAAAAGCAAACCCAGTATTCATATTCTAACCCTAAACCCAACCCAGTATTCATATTCTAACCCTAAACCCAACCCAGTATTCATATTCTAACCCTAAACCCAACCCCATTCACATATTATAACCCTAAGAGGACTACTTTGAATTAGTAATTTTGGTGAAAACCCTCCCACACACTCAGACTCTCTCCCCTCTCTTTATCTGTTTCTCTCACTCCCTTCATTACTCTCTCTTACTTCCTCTTCTCATCCGTAACTTTACGCACGACTGATTTAATAGGAACCCTTCATAAATAAGAAATGACAGATAATACAGTATGAACTCCTCAGGACCACGGTTAGGAAACCATTTGACTCGTGTTAAAGCAATAATTAACCAGCTACATTACGTAACTGTAGATAAAACCGTTCAGAAACGTTTTGCCTCTGAAATATTATTCACCCTTTAAGTGGCTTTATGCCACAGGGACGGAAGGCACGGCACAAACTTTTCATTTGAATTTTCAATATCCAGCCTTCCGAATTAATCCCCGTATTCAGGCGAGACGTCTTCCGGAGGCTCTGTTTCACTTTGAGATCATCACGACGCTGGCACAGTGGAGGCGGCCATCTTGAATTTTAGTTTTGAATGCGCGAGACCCGCCGGGTGAGAGTCGAGACTGTCTGTGTTGTGTAATAAGTAACGCTAAGAGGATTTAACTTAAGGAAAGCTTTGTGAGGGCCTCTCACTCAAACCGAGACTAAATCAAGTTCAACAGCTCCTGACACTTCAATCGAGTGCACTATTTTAACCAGAGCCCAAAGCACTTAGGAGTGAAGCAGTGAACAATATAGACCGACCCACCAACTTTTATTCTAAAATGCTGAAGGCCCGGCAGATCATCAGATCCTTGATAGAGGAGGTGTGAAGGTCTGGAGAGAGGAGATGGTCCATAACCTGCTGATCCTCTGGTCCACATTAGAGGAGGTGTGAAGGTCTGGAGAGGAGATGTTCCATAACCTGCTGATCCTCTGGTCCACGTTAGAGGAGGTGTGAAGGTCTGGAGAGAGGAGATGTTCCATAACCTGCTGATCCTCTGGTCCACATTAGAGGAGGTGTGAAGGTCTGGAGAGGAGATGTTCCATAACCTGCTGATCCTCTGGTCCACATTAGAGGAGGTGTGAAGGTCTGTAGAGGAGATGTTCCATAACCTGATCCCAATAAGGTCGGTGTAGGCTGTCTGTTTAGTGCAGTCACTGTCCATCATGTGTTTTCTGTAGGGGCCAGGTCATGACTGTTTATTTTTTTTACAGTATGTGCAATGAAGTCGTTAAAATCAGAGTTAATTAAGGATGAACTCTTCATTCTCTCTCTCTCTCTGGACCTTTTCTTTTTGTACTGGGCCTCCCCCTGTCATATCTCTCCACCCTGCCAACTCTTTCCCTACCCGTCACCAACTACCTCAGTTGTGAAGAAACATTTCGCCTTTTTCTTTACGCAAAAATCCACTTTACTCGCTTTCCAGGCTCCCCGAGCAAAGGTACATCTCAATTTAAAACTAACAACGCGGCTAGTACCGTCATCCACAAACACAACTAAAAGCATTGATGTGAAGACCTGTTTCTTCTTCTCTTGGCATAGGAGTCGAGGGAAGATTGAACGGAAAGCACACAGCTCAGACAGAAATTCCTCTCAGAGACTGTCACCTGCACTTTTACTCAGTTTCGTTCGGAGCCAAGATCACATGAAACATCTTCTGTCTCCGGTTGTAAAAACAATTTACAATAACAGCTTAATAGACGTTTTGCGTTGCCCGGTGGGATCGAGCGCTCACCAAATAAAGTGTAACCCAAAAATAAAAGCAATTTAACGTCCACATTGCCCCTCGTTGCCTCATCCAGAGTATCCAATTCGATGAATGTAATTATTTAGTGTATCCCTTTAGATTAATATATTTACCTAAAGTAACTAATTAGAAGAAAAATAAAACGAATCTCGCACGCACCCACACACACACACACCCCCTTACCATCTCCATGAACATAAAAACCTCTCTGAGATATAAAAAGTGTCCCCCTAAATAGATTCAGTTGAGTTTGGGGCGTATCACCACCGCAGTAAAAGTCTGTATTCATCCTCGTGGACAAACGAAAGTGCCCGGGATAATGAAGATGGGAATCCTCGATATCTCCCACTCACACCCAACAGCACTTACTGCTCCCATTCAGAGATCCCATTCACCGGCTACACACACACACACACACACATACACACTCCTTCGCTCTCTCAGTTATGGGATGTCATTAAACCCGGCCAATGTGACAGGGAGGGTGGGCCGGATTCAATTAGATAGACATTAGACAGCACTTAACACTGCCCTCCTCTCAGTCACACAGGTCCAGTGGTCTAGGGAGATGAGACAGGGGAAACATCTAGATGAGATGAGACAGGAGAAACATCTAGATGGTCTAGAGAGATGAGACAGGAGAAACATCTAGATGGTCTAGGGAGATGCCACACAGAGACAGGAGAAACATCTAGATGGTCTAGGGAGATGAGACAGGAGAAACATCTAGATGGTCTAGAGAGATGAGACAGGAGAAACATTTAGATGGTCTAGGGAGATGCCACACAGAGACAGGAGAAACATCTAGATTGTTTAGGGAGATGCCACACAGAGACAGGAGAAACATCTAGATGGTTTAGGGAGATGAGACAGGAGAAACATCTAAATGAGATGAGACAGGGGAAACATCTAGATGAGATGAGACAGGGGAAACATCTAGATGGTCTAGGGAGATGAGACAGGAGAAACATCTAGATGGTCTAGAGAGATGAGACAGGAGAAACATCTAGATGGTCTAGAGAGATGAGACAGGAGAAACATCTAGATGGTCTAGAGAGATGAGACAGGAGAAACATCTAGATGGTCTAGAGAGATGAGACAGGAGAAACATCTAGATGGTCTAGGGAGATGAGACAGGAGAAACATCTAGATGGTCTAGGGAGATGAGACAGGAGAAACATCTAGATGGTCTAGAGAGATGAGACAGGAGAAACATCTAGATGGTCTAGAGAGATGAGACAGGAGAAACATCTAGATGGTCTAGGGAGATGAGACAGGAGAAACATCTAGATGGTCTAGAGAGATGCCACACAGAGACAGGAGAAACATCTAGATGGTCTAGGGAGATGCCACACAGAGACAGGAGAAACATCTAGATGGTCTAGGGAGATGCCACACAGAGACAGGAGAAACATCTAGATGGTCTAGGGAGATGCCACACAGAGACAGGAGAAACATCTAGATGGTCACACAGAGACACATGAGAACGTCTCGATGGAGGGCGACAGGATGAGGAATTCAAAAGAACGGAGTATCATTTAGAGGTGAGGAACGAGGAAGGACTTTGTTAAGATAGATTGTGTGGCTTCAGGTTGAAATCTAGGAACCAATTTGTCTTCTTTCTTTTTAACTACCGATAAAATGAAAGGGAAACAACGGGAGAGTGAGTGAGTGAGTGAGTGAGGGAGAGAGAGGGAGAGAGAGGGAGAGAGAGAGAGAGAGAGAGAGAGAGAGAGGGGAGAGAGAAAGAGAGGTTGAGGTTTGAGGTTTAAATGACCTTTATTGGGTCTAGGAACCCACATGCCAGTAAAACATCATATACAAAACACCAAAATCAAAAAGCATTCATAAAACCAAAACCTACATTTACAAACAGTCCTAAAAACAAACACAACAATTAAGAACATTCCTAAAACCAAACCAATAAATTCAAAGAACATTCTTAAAACACAAACACCAAAATTAAGAACATTCTTAAAAATTCAACACCAAATCTTCCTCCACAGTGACTGCACATAGTAGCCCTTGTATGCCCCAAATACTCATGAACAGATCAATGTTTCTCACGAGTTTGTAATAAGCGTGCTCAACACGTAACCTGGCTGCCAGCATCCCCATGAGCATACCAACCACGTCAAGAGACCCCTGTTGTCATGACTCCTACGGGAGAAGCGGCAGCTCCACCTGCGGGCGGTATTCGGCGGTCGTCCTCCCCGGCCTATTAGTCGTCACCGAAGCTCCTCCTCCCTGCACACCTTGTTCAGTCTCGTCATCACTCACCTGGTGTCCATTACCTCATTAGAGGTCTATATAAACTCCCTTTGTATTGGTTGTCTTTGTGTGGAATTGTTACATGTTACGTGTGATATTGTGCAGCCCGAGTCTTGTTGTGAGCTCGGGCTCTTTGTTTATTATACCTCCGTGTGAGGAGTGGTTCGTTTATGCGCTGTGTCGCATCCTCTACTTTGCCTGTGTGGCGTGGAGTAATAGGACGGGTTTCTTCCGTCCGGTATTAAAAGACTCGAGAGTATATCCGTGGGTTGTCTGGCTCCATCCTTCCGCCACCTACATCAACACTGACACCTGTCCCTGAATGCAGTTCTTCCGCGTCAACCAAATTGCTAATTTGGCTGCCCCTGACACAACATTCAGTAAAACCACTACACCTCTATGATTAAAACAGTATTTGGGTCCAAATATAAACAATTGAGGGGAGAAAACCTCACCTAAAACAGAAAACCAGTCAGTCAGCAGGCCAAAAAGCCCAGCCAACCTGGGACACTGTAAAAACAAATGCGCTATCGTTTCTGATGAAGGACAGAATGGACAACCCTCACCAACCCCAGGATCCAGGTGCACCAGATGTCTATTGGTGGCTATAGCTCCATGAATTATCCTCCACTGGAGGTCAGCTGTCCTCTTATTTATAGGCAGTTTGTACAGGGACCGCCAGCAGCCCTTCGGGGAGGCACCGCCACCGAACACACCTACCCACTTGGATGATTTCACCTCCTCCAAGGAGGACGCATGGGACACTTTCACACATATTGTGTAGAGCGCCTTCTTGCCCACCTCCTCAAATTCCCCCAATTCCGGGGTCCTGAAGGAGAGCAGCAGCCCCACATCCTCCTCTGGCACCCCTGCAGCAGCACTCACCTCCAGTGCTGGAACCACGTAACCCAGCCCCTCAGTCCACCGATCAGAGTTAGAGGTGTCTGTTACGAATGTACGATATGACACAGGCAATGACAAACAAACCTCAGCCACGGCTTTCTTTAGCAGGCGAATAGACCGGATTCCCGCTCTTTCAGCCAGCACCTCTAACGACCTGTCCATACTTTGCATCATATGACCCAGCTTAGTGCACCCCACTCCCAGCAGGCATGTACGTAGGCTGGCGGAACTCAACACCTGAGACTGGAGGACAGTGTTATGAAAAAGGGGTTCTTCAAACAGCCACATCCCCGGCTGCAAATCTGCTGCCCGAGACACATCGAATGTCTTCCACGCCTGCATCACAGACTCATAGTAGGGAGTCAGCCCAGACAAGTCCACTCTGTCTATCTTCAAGAGGAAGAGGTGCTTGTCCAAGCCCAACCTCCCCGCTTTCCTCAGTAGGGCACAGGCTGTATCCATCCAGCCAGCACCGCTGCCGTACAACAGTCTCTGAGCCGTGTGAAGTCGGAAAGCCATGATCCGTGCAGAGATGTCCACTAGGCCTTGACCACCCTCATGGAGTGGCAGATATAAAGATGCAGCCTTAATCCAGTGCTGTCCTGACCAGAAAAAGTCTACTAGGGTCCTCTGAAGAACTTTCACCAAGCCCTCAGGCGGCTGTAAAACCACCAGCTTGTGCCACAGCGTGGAGGCGGCCAGGTTATTAGCCACCAGAACTCTTCCTCTAAAGGACAGCTGAGGTAGCAACCACGACCACTTGGACAATCTGGCACACACCTTCTCCGCTAAACCCTCCCAGTTCCTCTTCTGAAAATCATCAGAGCCTAGAAAAACCCCCAAGGTCTTAAGCCCCTCCCTGCCCCACTGAAGTCCCCCTGGCAACTGTGGAGCGGCCTCAAAATTAAACGGCCCTGCCCATAGTGACTCAGTCTTCTCCCAGTTTACCCTAGCTGAGGAGGCTCCTTCATACACATGCAGAGCACTCGAGAGTGCCTCAATGTCTTTGCTCTCTGAAATAAAAACAGTGACATCGTCTGCATAAGCGGACAGTGCTATCGCCGGACTCCCGACAACCCCTGGCACAGAAAAACCACTAAGCCTAGCCCGCAGAAAGCAGAGCATGGGTTCAATTGCCAGACAGTATAGTTGTCCAGAGATCGGGCAACCCTGCCTAATGCCTCTGTTGACAGGAATGGGGCAGCTCAAACCACCCCCCACCTTCACCAAACATGACGCCCCAGCATACAGCAACTGGATCCAAGACAGAAAGGCCTTGCCAAACCCAAATGCCCTCATAGTATTTTGCAGATATTGGTGGTCCACCCGGTCAAATGCCTTCTCTTGGTCCAAGGAAAGCAATCCCACATTAACATTAAGACCCTTACAAACATCTAAAACATCTCTAATTAAAAACAAATTATCTACAATTGAGCGGTCAGGTACACAGTAAGACTTGGACACAATTTTATATTCTGTACACAATAAAGCAACAGGTCGCCAGTTTTTTAAAAGTGTTAGATCGCCCTTCTTTGGTAACAGAGAAAGCACAGCCCGTTGACAGGATACCGGAAGAGAACCCTCACGAAAGGACTCACACACCACTGCGTAAAAGTCCTCCCCAATCGACTTCCAAAAATATTTATAAAAATCCGCTGGCAAACCATCCACACCGGGGGCGCGGCCCGAGGAGAGCTGCATTACCGCCGTGGACAGTTCCTGCATTGTAATGTCAGAGTCTAAAGCGGTTCTTTGGTCAGGGTCCAGCTGAGGAAGGCCATGTAATATTTGACCAGTGCACACTGGATCACAGTCCTCAGCCTTGTACAGGGCAGAATAAAAATCCACAGCATGTTGCCGCATCTCCCCACTGTCGGCAGTCACCCTGCCGTCTGGGAGGCGGAGGCAGACCATAGGTTTCCATTGAGACGTTGACTTTTCTAAATTAAAAAAGAAGGCACTGGGAGCGTCCATATCTTTAAGGGTAGTGAAACGAGCCCTAATCAAGGCACCCTTCACTTTTTCGTGCAAAAAAGACCTCAATTCATACCTTTTACCCTTCAAGCATGTAATCAGTCCCGGGTCATTTTGAGCAAGCAAAGTCTGCTCAATAGACATAATTTCCTGCTCAAGAGCTCTGACCGCCCTTCTAATTTCCACACTAGACAGGGCAGTATACTGTTGACAGAAAATACGAATTTGGGCCTTTCCAACCTCCCACCATTGTCTTAAGGACTCAAAGCTCCCCTTCACAGACCTCCATTGTTCCCAGAAAAATAAAAACTCTCACAAAACATGGAATCCTGTAATAACTTAACATTAAAATGCCAATAAGACGAGGACCGTTTTGGACATGACATATGAATTTCAACAGTAACAATATGGTGATCTGAAAACCCAACAGGAGTAATGTGACACTGCACAATTCTGCTACTAAAGTGCTCAGACACATACAGCCTATCTAGTCTAGCTGCACTAACTAGACCAGCATTCACCCTTAACCAGGTGTATTGCCTAACTCCTGCATGTTGAACCCGCCAAACATCAGAGAGTTTAAACTCTGTTAAAACACTAGACAGGGAAGTAGCAGACTGTAAGTGAGGTTCCTCACTAGTGCGGTCAACATGAAAGTTGACAGTACAGTTCCAATCTCCCCTACCACCATGCACCCACCATGTCCACAATGTCTTAAGGCTTTTCTGACCAGCTCTAAAACAGCAATACGCTCTGTACCATCATTTGGTGCATAAATATTTAAAAAATTAAACAAAACGCCCATAACATTTGCCTTCACCAATAAAACCCTGCCCTTCACAATCTCAGTAGTTGATACCACTGTCACCCCTACACCTGAGGAAAACAAAATGGCCACCCCAGCACTAAAATTAGTGCCATGACTAAGGACATGTTGCCCTTCCCACCACATACCCCAGTCAACCTCATTGTTGACATCACTATGTGTCTCCTGTAAGAAAATCACATTCAGTTTTTTTGTTTTATAACTTCTGAAACCCAAGCCCTCTTATTTCTGTCCCGACCCCCATTGATATTGAGGGAACCCACCCTAAGAACCTCCATGTGAAGAAAGAGAAATGGAAAACAGTAAACACACAGAAGATAAACAAACACCCTGTGGAGTCCAATAGCCATTATAACTTGACTCTTTTCTTACCCCTTTTCCCAATGCCCTTCGCTGCCGTGACAGCAGTAATGAATTTCCTTAAGCGGAAACGCTTTTTTATACTTAACTCATCCATCCCTACAGTCCTCTGTAGCACCAGAGCTGACCTCACAAACTTCTCTTCATCAAAGAAATCAGAGATTTTGACAGTCTTCCCAAAAGTCTGATCCAGGAACTCATTTACCTCCTCTAATCCGTATATAGATTCATCACCAGCAGCTGACATGTCAACAGAGATATCTGAGATGTCCAGGTCCTCCTCCTGATCCTCCTCTGCATGAGGCACAACCATCTGATCTGCCTCCAATACACCTGTTTCATTAGCCTCCACCAACTCCATCTCGTTAGCACCAGGCTTTTCCTCCATTAGGACCGAAACCCCTTCACCACTATCTACAACAACCTGTGTCTGTGGCTGCACAGCCGCCCCACTCACCCCCACATCAGTCAGTAGTGTGGCGCTGTCAGTACACACAACCTGTTTTACAGCAATCACAATATGAGGCTGCTCCTCAACTACCGGCTCAACTACCGGCTCAATTACAGGCTCAATTACAGGCTCAATTACAGGCTCACCGGGCACTGTCAGGACCACAACCGTCTCACCCTCCGCCCTCTCCTTCTTCGGACAAGCACTCCGTTTATGCCCAACCTCCCCGCATTCAAAGCACCGTTGACTACCAGTACTAGCATATGCCATGTACGGTTTGTGTTCAAACACAACCCTGAATGACACCTCTAAAGTTTGCTCTGGGGACGCCAAAAACATGAACACATGTCGCCGAAACGACAGGACCTGTTTAAGGGCTGGATGTTTACACCCCAGCGGCACAACTTTAATCCCACTAGCGAACTTCCCAAAACGCAGTAACTCGCGCTCCAACAGCTCATTAGGGACAAATGGTGGTACATTTGAAATCATAACTCGCGTTGCTGGAGAATACAGAGGTGTAACTTGGAAAAACATACCTTTAAGCAGTACGCCCTGCTCTACCATCCGATTCACCAGGCGTTCTTCTTTTAGAAAAACCACCACCGCTTTGTTCATTCGTGATGCATGAGAAATGTTGTCAAAGCCAATCTTTTCTCCTACTGCAATTAAAACCTCCTCCACAGTGACAGTAGCGTCTGTGACACACCTGAAACCATGGCGAAGGGACAAGGACGGCATCCCCGAATGGGTTACCACCCTCAAACAACTGAAACTCACTAAACTCTCCTACTCAAAGAAAATCACTAAATAGATCATGCATAGAAAGAAAAAGACAAAGTTAGCCAAACCACCAACAAGGAAAACACAGGCCCTCCGGCCTCCTGCAGTACTCACACTCAACCACTAAACTCCCAGCATGCACCCACACTCCCAGCATGCAAAGAGAGAGAGAGAGAGAGAGAGAGAGGGGAGAGAGATAGAGAGAGAGGGGAGAGAGATAGAGAGAGAGGGAGAGAGAGAGAGAAAGAGAGAGAGAAAGAGAGAGAGAGATAGAGAGAGAGAGAGAGAGAGAGAGAGAGAGAGAGAGAGAGAGAGAGAGAGAGAGAGAGAGAGGAGAGAGAGGGAGAGAGAGAGAGAGAGAGATAGAGAGAGAGAGAGAGAGAGAGAGATAGAGAGAGAGAGGAGAGAGAGAGAGAGAGAGAGAGAGGGAGAGAGAGGGAGACAGGGGGAAAATTAAAGAGTCATACGTGTCTCATCGTGATACTTCTTGTAAAACATATGACCAGGATGGAGACCAGAGGCTAAAGTTTGGCATATCCTATAATATCGAGATACACCAAATACGTGTTACGCTCTTCATGAAGGCTTGGGAGGCAACTGGCCAAAGTTCATTAGAAAAGGTGTTTCTGACAGATACTGCTTCTACGTACGTTTGGCCTGTCTCCAATAACCAAAGCCTCTGCTGTCATTCTCCACCCGCTAGATGAATATTAAGCAGACTTACACCCTCAAATACTGTGTAGTAGACTGACATGTGCAAAGAAATGAGGAACAGAGATACAGAAGTGGGTGGAGACTGAGGAACAGAGACTGAAGTGGGTGGAGACTGAGGAACAGAGATACAGAAGTGGGTGGAGACTGAGGAACAGAGACTGAAGTGGGTGGAGACTGAGGAACAGAGATACAGAAGTGGGTGGAGACTGAGGAACAGAGACTGAAGTGGGTGGAGACTGAGGAACAGAGATACAGAAGTGGGTGGAGACTGAGGAACAGAGATACAGAAGTGGGTGGAGACTGAGGAACAGAGATACAGAAGTGGGTGGAGACTGAGGAACAGAGATACAGAAGTGGGCGGAGACTGAGGAACAGATAGACACAAGTGGGCGGAGACTGAGGAACAGAGATACAGAAGTGGGTGGAGACTGAGGAACCGAGATACAGAAGTGGGTGAAGACTGAGGAACAGAGATACAGAAGTGGGTGGAGACTGAGGAACAGAGATACAGAAGTGGGTGGAGACTGAGGAACAGAGATACAGAAGTGGGTGGAGACTGAGGAACAGAGATACAGAAGTGGGCGGAGACTGAGGAACAGAGATACAGAAGTGGGTGGAGACTGAGGAACAGAGATACAGAAGTGGGCGGGGACTGAGGAACAGAGATACAGAAGTGGGTGGAGACTGAGGAACAGAGATACAGAAGTGGGTGGAGACTGAGGAACAGAGATACAGAAGTGGGCGGAGACTGAGGAACAGAGATACAGAAGTGGGTGGAGACTGAGGAACAGAGATACAGAAGTGGGTGGAGACTGAGGAACAGAGATACAGAAGTGGGCGGAGACTGAGGAACAGAGATACATAAGTAGGTGGAGACTGAGGAACAGAGATACAGAAGTGGGTGGAGACTGAGGAACAGAGATACAGAAGTGGGCGGAGACTGAGGAACAGAGATACATAAGTAGGTGGAGACTGAGGAACAGAGATACAGAAGTAGGTGAAGACTG
>CM055741.1:5082659-5090159 GCA_029465975.1 Dallia pectoralis
TATCCAGAGACACACACAGCTAGCACATGTAACCGCTAACCACATTCAGCAGTGCTGCTTATCCAGAGACACACACAGCTAGCACACGTAACCGCTAACCACATTCAGCAGTGCTGCTTATCCAGAGACACACACAGCTAGCACACGTAACCGCTAACCACATTCAGCAGTGCTGCTTATCCAGTGACGCATACAGCTAGCACACGCAACCGCTAACCACATTCAGCAGTGCTGCTTATCCAGAGACACACACAGCTAGCACACGTAACCGCTAACCACATTCAGCAGTGCTGCTTATCCAGAGACACACACAGCTAGCACACGCAACCGCTAACCACATTTAGCAGTGCTGCTTATCCAGAGACACACCCAGCTAGCACACGCAACCGCTAACCACATTTAGCAGTGCTGCTTATCAAGAGACACACACAGCTAGGTTCATATAACCGCTAACCAGAGCTGTGTCCTAGCGGCGCTGTAACGGAACCTCTATATAATCGTCCGAATAGTTAAACATTCATACTAATGTCTGTGTGTATCTGCACATCTAAAAGCAAGCCTGTTTCTTGTTGTATGAGTCGATATTCACGGTTTCATCGGTAGAAACTCACTTGATCTTTACCCCGATAGACATTGAGTTCTTACATTACACAAAAATGTCAGCCTTCCCATGACAAGACACAGGAGTTCTTTGGGACAGTCTGGCCTGACCTGATCTCCAACACAGGCTTGTCTCTGTCCTAAAATCTCTGGTAAACGCTTTACAAGTCCTGGTGGGCTTCAACCCTACTACCCAATATAGACCAGGAGGTCAGGACACTGTAATCTAAAGCTGGACCCCATTAGACTAGAAGACTGGACTGGGACTGGGCTTAGACTCGTGTGTAAACATGAAAAGCATGGTTCCATAAGGTAATCAGGACAGTCATACCTCAGAAAAACAGTCACTGGTACATATCTGTGTACAGTGTTCAGCTACAACCTAATCATCTCATTTCCTGATAAATGATGACATTCCAAACTAACAGTCTCCGTCCTCTCCTCCACAGTTCACTGTTTCCCATGATGCTCTTTGGTCCCGGCGAAGAACCACAAAAGATTCAAAATCATTGTTCCATTTCGAATGTCTATTTATTCTTTGATGTCCTGCGTTGTATCCTGCTGACCTCTGGCTAGCAAAACCTCTCAGAAATGGTTTCAAGTACAAAGGGTATTTTCCTAATTCAATCACAGCACAAGGGTTGAAAATTAAAAACAAGCTGAGAGCCTCTTCTTTCTCAGTGGGTTTTCGGGGGAATAACATTGTGTCTGGCTACTCTGAATTTCATCCAATCGTTGACTGAGCTCCAGCAGTGGGCCTATTGGAGGACTATCTGAGCCAGTAAAAGCTGCTCGGCTATTCCTGTTCACCGCAGAGACCTTGACCTCCGCTGAACAACACCTTCTGGGTTTTACCCTGATGGCTGATGGGAGATGTCTTGAGCCCAGCTGCCGACCTGTACCGCGTACCAGTCACGTTGATGCCATCTGGGGGGGTGGGGGGTGTTGGGCTTTGCCATCTGGGGGTGGGGGTGTTGGGCTTTGCCATCTGGGGGTGGGGGTGTTGGGCTTTGCCATCTGGGGGTGGGGGTGTTGGGCTTTGCCATCTGGAGGGGTGGGGGTGTTGGGCTTTGCCATCTGGAGGGGTGGGGGTGTTGGGCTTTGCCATCTGGGGGGTTGGGGGGTGTTGGGCTTTGCCATCTGGGGGGGTGGGGGTGTTGGGCTTTGCCAACGGCGGGGGTGGGGGTGTTGGGCTTTGCCATCTGGAGGGGTGGGGGTGTTGGGCTTTGCCATCTGGAGGGGTGGGGGTGTTGGGCTTTGCCATCTGGAGGGGTGGGGGTGTTGGGCTTTGCCATCTGGGGGGTGGGGGTGTTGGGATTTGCCATCTGGGGGGTGGGGGTGTTGGGCTTTGCCATCTGGGGGTGGGGGTGTTGGGCTTTGCCATCTGGGGGGTGGGGGTGTTGGGCTTTGCCATCTGGAGGGGTGGGGGTGTTGGGCTTTGCCATCTGGAGGGTGGGGGTGTTGGGCTTTGCCATCTGGAGGGGTGGGGGTGTTGGGCTTTGCCATCTGGGGGTGGGGGTGTTGGGCTTTGCCATCTGGGGGTGGGGGTGTTGGGCTTTGCCATCTGGGGGTGGGGGTGTTGGGCTTTGCCATCTGGAGGGGTGGGGGTGTTGGGCTTTGCCATCTGGGGCGGTGGGGGTGTTGGGCTTTGCCATCTGGAGGGGTGGGGGTGTTGGGCTTTGCCATCTGGGGCGGTGGGGGTGTTGGGCTTTGCCATCTGGGGCGGTGGGGGTGTTGGGCTTTGCCATCTGGGGGTGGGGGTGTTGGGCTTTGCCATCTGGAGGGGTGGGGGTGTTGGGCTTTGCCATCTGGAGGGGTGGGGGTGTTGGGCTTTGCCATCTGGGGGGTGGGGGTGTTGGGCTTTGCCATCTGGGGGTGGGGGTGTTGGGCTTTGCCATCTGGGGGTGGGGGTGTTGGGCTTTGCCATCTGGAGGGGTGGGGGTGTTGGGCTTTGCCATCTGGGGCGGTGGGGGTGTTGGGCTTTGCCATCTGGAGGGGTGGGGGTGTTGGGCTTTGCCATCTGGAGGGGTGGGGGTGTTGGGCTTTGCCATCTGGAGGGGGTGCGGGGTGTTGGGCTTTGCCATCTGGAGGGTGGGGGGTGTTGGGCTTTGCCATCTGGGGGGTAGGGGGGTGTTGGGCTTTGCCATCTGGGGCGGTGGGGGTGTTGGGCTTTGCCATCTGGAGGGGTGGGGGTGTTGGGCTTTACCATCTGGAGGGGTGGGGGTGTTTGGCTTTGCCATCTGGGGGGTGGGGGTGTTGGGCTTTGCCATCTGGGGGTGGGGGGTGTTGGGCTTTGCCATCTGGAGGGGTGGGGGGTGTTGGGCTTTGCCATCTGGAGGGGTGGGGGGTGTTGGGCTTTGCCATCTGGAGGGGTGGGGGGTGTTGGGCTTTGCCATCTGGAGGGGAGGGGGGTGTTGGGCTTTGCCATCTGGGGGGTGGGGGTGTTGGGCTTTGCCATCTGGGGGTGGGGGTGTTGGGCTTTGCCATCTGGAGGGGTGGGGGTGTTGGGCTTTACCATCTGGGGGGTGGGGGTGTTGGGCTTTGCCATCTGGAGGGGTGGGGGTGTTGGGCTTTGCCATCTGGAGGGGTGGGGGTGTTGGGCTTTGCCATCTGGGGGGTGGGGGTGTTGGGCTTTGCCATCTGGGGGTGGGGGTGTTGGGCTTTACCATCTGGAGGGGTGGGGGTGTTGGGCTTTACCATCTGGAGGGGTGGGGGTGTTGGGCTTTGCCATCTGGGGGTGGGGGTGTTGGGCTTTGCCATCTGGGGGGTGGGGGTGTTGGGCTTTACCATCTGGAGGGGTGGGGGTGTTGGGCTTTACCATCTGGAGGGGTGGGGGTGTTGGGCTTTACCATCTGGAGGGGTGGGGGTGTTGGGCTTTGCCATCTGGAGGGGTGGGGGTGTTGGGCTTTGCCATCTGGGGGTGGGGGTGTTGGGCTTTACCATCTGGGGGTGGGGGTGTTGGGCTTTACCATCTGGGGGGTGGGGGTGTTGGGCTTTACCATCTGGAGGGGTGGGGGGTGTTGGGCTTTGCCATCTGGGGGGTGGGGGTGTTGGGCTTTGCCATCTGGGGGGTGGGGGTGTTGGGCTTTACCATCTGGAGGGGTGGGGGTGTTGGGCTTTACCATCTGGAGGGGTGGGGGTGTTGGGCTTTGCCATCTGGAGGGTGGGGGTGTTGGGCTTTGCCATCTGGGGGGTGGGGGTGTTGGGCTTTGCCATCTGGGGGGTGGGGGTGTTGGGCTTTACCATCTGGGGGGTGGGGGTGTTGGGCTTTACCATCTGGAGGGGTGGGGGTGTTGGGCTTTGCCATCTGGAGGGGTGGGGGTGTTGGGCTTTGCCATCTGGGGGGTGGGGGTGTTGGGCTTTACCATCTGGGGGGTGGGGGTGTTGGGCTTTGCCATCTGGGGGTGGGGGTGTTGGGCTTTACCATCTGGAGGGGTGGGGGTGTTGGGCTTTGCCATCTGGGGGTGGGGGTGTTGGGCTTTGCCATCTGGAGGGTGGGGGTGTTGGGCTTTGCCATCTGGGGGGTGGGGGTGTTGGGCTTTGCCATCTGGGGGGTGGGGGTGTTGGGCTTTGCCATCTGGGGGTGGGGGTGTTGGGCTTTGCCATCTGGAGGGGTGGGGGTGTTGGGCTTTGCCATCTGGAGGGGTGGGGGGTGTTGGGCTTTGCCATCTGGAGGGGTGGGGGTGTTGGGCTTTGCCATCTGGGGGTGGGGGTGTTGGGCTTTACCATCTGGAGGGGTGGGGGTGTTGGGCTTTGCCATCTGGGGGTGGGGGTGTGTTGGGCTTTGCCATCTGGAGGGGTGGGGGTGTTGGGCTTTGCCATCTGGGGGTGGGGGTGTTGGGCTTTGCCATCTGGGGGTGGGGGTGTTGGGCTTTGCCATCTGGGGGTGGGGGTGTTGGGCTTTGCCATCTGGGGGGTGGGGGTGTTGGGCTTTGCCATCTGGGGGGTGGGGGTGTTGGGCTTTACCATCTGGAGGGGTGGGGGTGTTGGGCTTTACCATCTGGAGGGGTGGGGGTGTTGGGCTTTGCCATCTGGGGGGTGGGGGTGTTGGGCTTTACCATCTGGGGGGTGGGGGTGTTGGGCTTTGCCATCTGGGGGGTGGGGGTGTTGGGCTTTACCATCTGGGGGGTGGGGGTGTTGGGCTTTGCCATCTGGGGGGTGGGGGTGTTGGGCTTTGCCATCTGGGGGGGGGGGGTGTCCTGTGTCTCCGGTTCCGGACTTATTTCGAGGAATCATCGACCGGGAGCTCCTCCGTCAGCCTCACAGGAATATGACTGAACGCACGTCGCCAAGACCGCCACCCTTTTGCAGTTCTGTCTCGTCCGTGTTCTTCGCCACCACGTCCAGATGCCACAGCGTCAAAAACAGGATTACATAAGTGTTTTTTCAGAGCTCTGGCCGGAACAGGAATGTTTCGTGATGTTCGGAAGTCTCTCGCGGACATTGTTTCACAGGCTACACGTGTCAATATGGGATGTTCAGCTGGCCTGTTCTGTGTTCCCGTGTCGGTTTGTGGCGTTGTTCTGAGAGGCATGTCTGAGACTGAAATGTCATATCATGAGCTGATGTCTACAATGGTGTTGTTGGTATCAAGTGGACACAGGTGGGCCCAGGTGGAACCAGGTGGACCCAGCTGGACCCGGGTGGACCCGGGTGGGCATAGGTGGACCCAGTTAGACACGGGTGGACCCAGGTGAGACCAGGTTGGCCGAGATGGAACTAGGTGGAACCAGGTGAGCTGCTTCTGGACGTACAGTGGACAACTATTACAGCCCTTACTACTGTACATCACCACAGATAAGACTGCAGAATGGCTTTGATGAAAACGTACTCCATCTCCGAGTGCCCTTCAAAGAATCAAAGGAAGCCAGAGAAGGACGTATTATCAAAGACTCTGAAGTGGTCCAATGGACAGACTGTCTCCGAATCAAGCTGTTGAATGAAGAAAAGACATTGAACGAAATGGAAAGAAGGTGAACAAATGTTGGAACGAGGCCCAACATCGGGGCAGACTGATGCCCTCGTATCATGTTTTTACACCGCGACGCCTTTCAGGGAACGCCGGCAAACGCCTACACGGCAACACGGCGGGTTCGTTGAGCTGGTGGCTAATTAGCATACGGCTTTACACGGTTCCGGTCGTGGATTAGCCCTGACACGCGACGCACACGCGACGCACACGCTAAACACACAGAAACCGAACGAACAGAAACCGGTGGTGGCAGAGGTACACACACTCGTACACACACTCATACATACACTCTCACACACACGCGTACACACACGCGTACACACACTCGTACACACACTCGTACACACACTCGTACACACACTCTTATACACACACTCATACACACACTAATACACACACTAATACCCACACTAATATACACACTCATAGACACACTCATAGACACACTCTTATACACACACTCATACACACACTCTTATGCACACACTCATAGACACACTCTTATGCACACACTCATAGACACACTCTTATACACACACTCATACACACACTCTTATGCACACACTCTCATACACACACACTCATACACACACACTCATACACACACTCTCATACACACACACATACACACACACATACATACACACATACACACTCATACACACACTCGTTTCCTGGTTTCGGTGTAAGCTCGCTATATTAGGCTCTGTCAAGACTTTTACCCCATGCCTCCCACATATAGGAGGCCGACATATATAGACAGAAAGACGAAAATGCACATACGCGCACACACACACACACACACACACCAGCACGGTTCATATTGCGTAATGTGTAGGTTTATGTAAGTGTATCACACACCCACTCTACGGGAGCTGACAGGATGGAGAGAGGGAGAGGGAGAGAGAGAGACTGTGAGAGCGTGAGAGACGGTGGGAGGATAACAGCAGAATGGAACAGCCAGAACAGAGCTGTAGTGAGGGACGGCCAGACAGATGTGGTGTCCTCTGAGTGTTACTGAGAGATAAAAGAGTGTGAAAAATGAGTCATCGACAAGCTGGAAGATTGAAGATCTGCACGGAGTGAGGTTTTCGCCTGCGTTCACACCCGAGAACTCTTTCTCTTTACCCAAAAACAATATCATTTACCGATATTTCAAATTTGAAATGACTGTCGACCAGGTGGTCACTCTGCTTCATCTAAACCCCGACATGTCAACAGATGTATGACAACATGACTGGATCAGATGGAAGTTAGTCATGTAGATACAGATGTATAACCACATGACTGCATCAGATGGAAGTTAGTCATGTAGATACAGATGTATAACCACATGACTGCATCAGATGGAAGTTAGTCATGTAGATACAGATGTATAACCACATGACTGGACCAGATGGAAGTTAGTCATGTAGATACAGATGTATAACCACATGACTGGACCAGATGGAAGTTAGTCATGTAGATACAGATGTATAACCACATGACTGCATCAGATGGAAGTTAGTCATGTAGATACAGATGTATAACCACATGACTGGACCAGATGGAAGTTAGTCATGTAGATACAGATGTATAACCACATGACTGGACCAGATGGAAGTTAGTCATGTAGATACAGATGTATAACCACATGACTGCATCAGATGGAAGTTAGTCATGTAGATACAGATGTATAACCACATGACTGGACCAGATGGATGTGAGTCATGTAGATACAGATGTATAACCACATGACTGGACCAGATGGATGTGAGTCATGTAGATACAGATGTATAACCACATGACTGGATCAGATGGATGTGAGTCATGTAGATACAGATGTATAACCACATGACTGGATCAGATGGATGTGAGTCATGTAGATACAGATGTATAACCACATGACTGGATCAGATGGATGTGAGTCATGTAGATACAGATGTATA
>CM055741.1:5095159-5105159 GCA_029465975.1 Dallia pectoralis
AACCATGACGTTCTCATCCTTTAGGAGGTAGCGGTGTTAGCCTGGCAAGCTGTCTACGGCACGCTGAAAAGCTGATGTTTGGCACATGACACGAGGCACGTCGAATGACTTGTTGAGCAGAGACAGAGGCACGACCAAGGCAAGGTGGCGTTCTGCCGCGCTGGTGGAAAATATTCAAACATTCTTTGGAGCGGAGACAGAGAAAATTCCCAAAAGAGTGGAATGTTACAGGATATGTGGGTGGAATGAGGTTGTTTGAGACAGAGAAAAGGGGAGAGAGGGGGAGAGAGAGAGAGTGGGAGAGAGAGTGGGAGAGAGAGAGACAGAGAGAGACAGAGAGAGAAAAGGGGAGAGGGGGAGAGAGAGAGAGACAGAGAGAGAGAGAGAGAGAGAGTGTGAGAGAGAGTGGGAGAGAGAGAGAGACAGAGAGAGAGAGAGAGTGGGAGAGAGAGTGGGAGAGAGGGTCTTTCTGCTGTGATAGCATTCACTCTTACAGGGGGAGACAGACACTTACTAACACACACACAGAAATACACACACGAAAGCAAACATGCTCTGGCACGCAAACACACACACACACAGTTCTATAACAGCTACCATGTCTTAAGCTTTCAATCTTCCTGTGTATTTTGTCTCTCCTCTCGCACTTCGTTTCTCTCTCCTGGCTCCCTTTGCTACTCCAGTTCTACCTCTGTTTTTATTCCAGCGTGGTATTCCTGAAACTACACTTGACAGATGGAAATGACACATGACACACACACACACACACACAGGGGAACACACTCACACGTACATACGTCGTTACACACAAAAAGGAAAGAGTGGTTTTGTGGACACAGATCAGTTCTAGCACTGAGAATATGCGTTCCCATAGAGTGGTTCTGTGGACCCAGATCAGTTCCAGCACTAACAATATGCGTTCCCATAGAGTGGTTCTGTGGACCCAGATCAGTTCCAGCACTAACAATATGCGTTCCCATACAGTGGTTCTGTGGACCCAGATCAGTTCCAGGACTAAGAATATGCGTTCCCATAGAGTGGTTCTGTGGACCCAGATCAGTTCCAGCACTAACAATATGCGTTCCCAGATCAGTGGTTCTGTGGACCCAGATCAGTTCCAGGACTAAGAATATGTGTTCCCATAGAGTGGTTCTGTGGACCCAGATCAGTTCCAGCACTAACAATATGCGTTCCCATACAGTAGTTCTGTGGACCCAGATCAGTTCCAGCACTAACAATATGCGTTCCCATCAGGGTTCTGGACTGAGCTTAATATTTGGACCAGACCGAAAGTGTGACTCTGTGAGATGAGAGTGTGTAATCTAACAGCACACACACACACTAATGATTAGGTGATGACAGGCCCTTTCAAAACACACTTTGATTGATTAGACTGGGTGGGTACAACAATATGCCGTGCGTGTGTGTGTGTGTGTGTGTTTGTTCTGTATTTGTGTGTGTCTTCTCTCCTTCACGGTCCTCTAGCCATCACTGTCTGCACGGACAATAGACAATATATAGAGAAACGGAGAGAGTGAACACTGAAACTCACACACACACACATTTGTTTTTTACTATACTTGTAAGGGTGTTTTCTGTCACCAAAATATGTTTTTCCATTTGAATAAAATTAAATTCTGGCCCCTAACCTTACATTTTTATATGAATCAACTTCTGTTGTTATTGCATTCCAGATTGGTTTGTTAGGAGAATAGCCCAAAGAACAGTCTGCATACGTTAACCCTAACCTAACCTCCTAACCATAACCTAATCTCCTAACTCTAATCCTAACCCTAACTCTAACCCTAACCCAATCTCCTAACTCTAATCCTAACTCTAACTCTAACCCAATATCCTAACTCTAACCCAATCTCCTAACTATAACCCAATCTCCTAACTCTAACCCAATCTCCTAACCCTAACTCTAACCCAATCTCCTAACTCTAACCCAATCTCCTAACTCTAACCCAATCTCCTAACCCTAACCCAATCTCCTAACCCTAACCCAATCTCCTAACCCTAACCCAATCTCCTAACCCTAACCCAATCTCCTAACTCTAACCCAATCTCCTATCCCTAACTCTAACCCAATCTCCTAACCCTAACCCAATCTCCTAACTCTAACCCAATCTCCTTTCCCTAACCCAATCTCCTAACTCTAACCCAATCTCCTAACTCTAACCCAATCTCCTAACCCTAACCCAATCTCCTAACCCTAACCCAATCTCCTAACTCTAACCCAATCTCCTAACTCTAACCCAATCTCCTAACACTAACCCAATCTCCTAACCCTAACCCAATCTCCTAACCCTAACCCAATCTCCTAACTCTAACCCAATCTCCTAACTCTAACCCAATCTCCCAACTCTAACCCTAACTCTAACCCTAACCCAATCTCCTAACTCTAACCCAATCTCCTAACTCTAACCCAATCTCCTAACCCTAACCCAATCTCCTAACCCTAACCCAATCTCCTAACACTAACCCAATCTCCTAACTCTAACCCAATCTCCTAACCCTAACCCAATCTCCTAACCCTAACCCAATCTCCTAACCCTAACCAATCTCCTAACCCTAACCCAATCTCCTAACCCTAACCCAATCTCCTAACTCTAACCCTAACCCAACACACTCTTAATACTAGCACAGACTGGATAAATATCCACGTATTATGGGGCTATGAGACAATGGCATCTGACCCTCACAGTGTGTAACACATACACACGCTAAGACACAGAGCCCACCTCCAGCAGCTACACCTTAACAGCCATATCTCCCGCAATGGACTCTGTCGCAGAACCGGTAAACGGTAACCTGTTTCCCGCATTACAGGGCTCTCTGGTGGAACAAGTGCACACTGGGAAACGCGAAGCGACGGGAACACAGGCGGAAGAAATCCAATCATCTCGGCATCAAAAGGTTTTCATCATATTTTCATCCATGACAAACTCAAAGTGCTCCGATCGTTTTTTACGGTTAATCTTTCGCCAAATAAATGATCTCTCAAGGACAAATGACTTGTTTGTTCTTTTCCTTTTTGTACTGTGTCTCCGGGTGTCTGGAGAACGTTTAGAGTAGGAAAATATAGGGCAGTGTCCTGGTGCCTGGAGTGATGTCTTCTTTCTAACCCCAAACCCCCCCACACACACACACAGACACAGACACAACCACACTAGGACACCCTAGTTTATTGAAGGGTATATTTTTAAACATGATAGAATATTATGGGCTAATTCACTGAAATGTCAAAGCAGCTGGCTTGTGAGATCACCAGCATTTAGCCAGCTAACGTTAAGCTGACTAACATTTAACCAGCTAACGTTAAACCAGCTGACATTTAGCCAGCTAACGTTAAGCCGACTAACATTAAACCAGCTGACATTTAGCCAGCTAACGTTAAGCCGACTAACATTTAACCAGCTTACATTAAACCAGCTGACATTTAGCCAGCTAAAACTTAGCTAAATCTTGACGTTTGGACAACAAAACACTTGTGAACAGTCTGTTTGAAGTTGATTGGTGTCACAACCTGATCTGTCTCACCTGGCGTGTCATTGTCTCCACCCCTTTCCACCAGGTGATCCCCATGTACTGATTGTCCCCTGGGCTTTATATGTCAGCTTTTCCTGTTACCTGTTGCCAGATCGTTTGTCCTGTACACTCGCTTCCAGCGTACCTCCCAGTGTTTTCCCAGTGACCTGCCTGTGCTTTATCGTCCTTGTGACCAGTTTGCGTCCTGACTACGAACCTGCCTACTCCCGGTAACCGAACCCAGCCTGTCCCCGACTACGGATCTGCCTAACCCCGTGTACGAACCTTTGCCTGTCCCCGACTACGGATCTGCCTAACCCCGTGTACGAACCTTTGCCTGTCCCCGACTACGGATCTGCCTAACCCCGTGTACGAACCTTTGCCTGTCCCCGACTACGGATCTGCCTATCCCCTTAAATAAATCATTTGATTGTTACCTGGTCTCCGCCTCCGTGTCTGCGCTTGGGTCCTTTACTCTGGTCGTGATAATTGGATGTGTGGTCCCCACAAGGTGTGTGGGCGTGTCCGTTTATGGGGGCGTGTCCTGGCGGGCGTGGTCATGTCTGGGTGCGTGTCCGTGTGTTACACTGTAGTGTGTAGTGATGTTGAGACTGCGAGCGTTATGATGGTGCTATTGATCCAGCTCGGCCCTGGTGCGTGATGGGAAAACCAAGCCTAATTGAGCATCTCAAAATATATTACACGATAAAACAATATCACGCGGAAAATAATATCTGGACTGAGCTAGGGTTCAAGTTATATGTACAATGTCTGTAGACAGCTAGGGAGGTCTGGGAAAGCAGGGAAGCCACTGCCTGCCCTGGGGCTATGAAAGAAATTCAACTGTATACTGTATTACAAATTATTAATTTTGTTCTCCAGAGATTATTGATTTGGCAACTGAAATGTCATGTTCATTACTCTTGAAATTTTCGTTTCGATTTTGAATGCGGTCGGCACGTGTGGAGCACGATTGGATCAGGGCAACGGCCTCAGGAATTCATCTGTGGTTGTCTGAAGCATCTACCAGCTTCCTCCTCAGGACTTACCATGCTACAGTCAACACGACTGATTAACTCTTATTGATAGTGGTAGTAGTAGTAATAGTAGTAGTATTAGTAGTAGTATTAGTAGTGATAGTAGTAGTAGTAGTAGCAGTATTAGTAGTAGTATTGGTAGTAGTAGTAGTAGTAGTAGTATTAGTAGTATTAGTATTAGTAGTAGTATTAGTAGTATTGGTAGTATAAGTAGTAGTAGTATTGGTAGTATTAGTAGTAGTAGTATTAGTAGTAGTAGTGGTATTAGTAGTATTAGTATTAGTCGTATTGGTAGTATTAGTAGTAGTATTAGTAGTGATAGTAGTGGTATTAGTAGTATTGGTAGTATTAGTAGAATTAGTAGTAGTAGTATTAGTAGTGATAGTAGTGGTATTAGTAGTATTGGTAGTATTAGTATTAGTAGTAGTATTAGTAGTAGTAGTATAGAAGTAGTGGTAGTAGTTCTTATGTAGTACTAATGCAACTTTTGTTGTTTCATAAAATTAATTCATAAGACCTCAAGATTAACATAAAAATGAGAGAAGTGATCAGGAAGTTACTTAAAACATTCTACTGCTAGGGACTGTATCCAAACAGTCTGAGATGAATAATTGCATGAATAGATCTGAGATATTACAATTGTGTCTTAATAGTGTGTTGTTTTATCTATCTCTCTCCTATCGTGTGGCAATCGCACTTGACAGAACAGATAACCAAGTAATTACAGTTCACCGCTTAATTGTCCTTCACGGGAGCTGCTTCTGAATTTAGAAATATTGTAATTCCAATTCCTTAATCTTCCATCAATGTTCATGCTCCTGTCAACGTGTTTAGTTTGTGGTAACAGTGTAACGAGGACTTGTGGAATTAATCATCAATTCAAGGAAACTTGGTTGTCATTAAGCTGTGTTATTACATACAACACATTAATTTGTGTTTGATCAGTGATCCATTCATTAAGTTCAATACACAATGTTTTGTTTGAGAATTATAACGAAAATGGACTGACGGAAAGGCTATAAATAGTCTCTAATCACTCTTTACTACAGTGGTTAACGAATGTCCTGTCTGAACGCATAGAAACCCAGAAGCGGATGGAAGGCAAAGTTGGTCTAAACTGATACAGATTGGTGTACCTAATAAATTGGCCTGTAATTGTGCCCATACAACTGCACCTTGCATTTCTTGTTGGTAGTCTGGTAACCTCCTCATTTTCCCATCCAGCCAATGTTGACACAGCATTTAGATTTATGCAGATGAGCCATATCAGAGCATACGCACGTCCTTCCTTGCCATCTCAGACCGACATTATTAGAACGTATAAACAGTAGCAAGCACATAAACACATATATACATAGTTGATGCATATATGTACCGACGGGGCTAGAGTTGTTCTGAAAACAGCGCCCTCTGTTGGTGACGTATGGATGGTGCTGGTGCGGAGGACAGCCGCTGAGAGTATACAACCGGATGAAGCGGGGAGTCACACACACACACACACACACACACACACACACACGCTGTATGTGTTATTTTTATTCGATATATTTGCATATCTTTGCATGTATACTTTTTTGCGGGTTTTAGGGAACAATGATCTATTACTGTATAATTTATCTATTGCAATAAGCCGACTAAGTGTAGTGAAAACCTGACATGGTTAATATGAACAGTGTTTACACAACGTTTAATAGGTACAGTCGGTAAAACAAAAGAGTTGCATGCTGTTTCCTGCCACAGAGAACATCTCATTCCCAGCTCTGAAAACGAGTCTTCCAGATATATTTCTTTACCAAAAACAATTATGTCAAATGTTTAAAAAAAATCTTTAAGAAAAATATATTGTCTCTCACCGACCAATAATAAAAAATGTAATCCTCCAAAATTGTGCAAATTAAAAAAGACATGTCATCTTTACAGAACCATGAAGAGAAAGTTGTCAAGGTCATCAGGCACAGGTGACACGAGACCCCAAAGCGTCCTCTCCTATCAGAACCACTGAACACTGACACACCGGACCGCAGAAAAACAGTACCAACCCAAAACAGCTGTCCACTACCGAGCATATAGAAACTAATTTCTGGGTCTCTTGAGGTTAATCCCCCTATAGGCCTCGACATAATCCATAAATCGGGGCAATGATTCGTTAATCGCAACACCTCACATACCTTCACAATACCCCTTCACAATACATTAGTCATGTCGACTGGTTGAATGACTTAAGATGTTAAATTAACTGGTGTCTCGTTTTCAGCGAATGAGACTGTGGATTTAATTGGATTATCGACTACCTGTCCGTTTTATTGCTGTTCGTTTTTTATCAATTAAAGTCAAATCAAAATTCAGGTTTGGTCAAACACAATTGCCTCGCCCACGTACGTGTACGCCCAAGTGGTAGGCCTACTAGTATTTATATGTTAAACATATATGCAAATTCATATTAATTAATTTTACAAGCGTGTGTGTGTGTGTGTGTATGTGTGTGTGTGTGTGTGTGTGCGCGCGCGTGCGTGTCTGTGCGAGGTTATATCAGCAATGTGCGTGCGTAAAAAAACGAACATACAACAAAGAACGACAGAAAATGATTGTTTTACCTTTTCAGACATCAAAGAGTGTCCCGTCACCCGTCGTTGGGGTTGAAAAATAGGGAGATTCTTCGGAACAACACTATTTCTAATTAGACCAATATTTCTTGTTTTCTCTAATTCTTTTCCATGTATACCGGTATGTATCCAAAACAGTGGCCAGATTCTATAGAACATAGAGAGTCGAGCAGAGCTCAGGGAACCCGTCCAAACATTCCGGATGAGATGAGGGTTTCACACAGGTGCATTAGATGCAGCATTAAAGTGATGCACCACCTGTGAACATCAAAAACACACCAGAATCAGACCCGGCTCCGGTACTGCTCGTATATGGGCACTCCCCGGTGACCAGTGCCGGCGCGCCCCCGGCTTGGGTACGATACGGTCCTGCAGGTATTTAGGCGACTTCGGGAACGACCGTCAGCCAAATGGTGCGCTTATTAATTTGTAGGATTTTAAACTAGTTGTATGGTTCATAAAGAGAGTGCGCGTGTCCGTGACGAGCTCCGGTTTGCTGTCCCCGGTGCATCACGCGCACCGACTCCCACCTGTACGGTCTGTTACGCTCCCCACCAGAACCGTGTTGTGCCGCATCTGTTCACCTGGGATCAATTGACTGCCGCCGATCGATGGGTTGCATCTGTGGGGTGCATCTGAAGTCCCTCACACCTGATTGTGTTATTCTGTCTCACCTGTCCACCTCCGTTATAACGCTCTCCCCTCAAACACCAAATGGTTAAAGTTATCCAAAAGTGAAGGAAGACGCGTTGGACCCATGCGTTTTATGAATAAATCATAGTCACTATACGTTCCCTCGGTCCATGTAACTCCTCGTCTCAAACAGTGTCTCTTAATTAGTTATGAACCCATACAATATATTAAAAACTCATTCCATTTCAGGACACCTCTGAATCCACAGACGTATTATTTTTGTACATGTATAGTCTATGGGAATCAGCAGTCCTCCACCGCTATATTGGGTTATATGTCGACCGGCACCAGATAATTCCTATCACCCCAGACAGGCGGACCGCGCATGCAGGAGCCGAGGCATAACCAAGCGGTTAAAGCCAGCGTGCGGAGGCGCTCTCCATATGCCTGTGGACGCCCCTGACAGCCCCCAACGCGCTCCTCAGTACCGGAGGAGTTAACTGAACATAATCCGGGTCCAGGAATAAAATGTAATTTCACATAAAAAGGCTAAACCGATATTCTTCTGGCTGTTTCCAACTACCGCGCATTCCTCCTTCCCTTCGACCCGAAAGCGCCATCCAGACACGCAACTGCAATCCGGCGACGGTGGAACAGATTTGCGTTGAAATTCCAGCGAGAACAACCAGCTGCGCAATTATCACCTGGCGCTTGTCTGTGCGCCTGGTTCCAAAAAGAGCGTCGGAGAAGGAAAACACACGGAAAAGAGGGGAGCAGACACACCGAGAGGAGGGCGAGCGCAATGCAACAGCCCTCGATCTCTACAGATCTCAGAGAGACAGACACCATTCACTCCACTTCAAGCATGAGGAAAACATGCATCTCCACGTCTGTCATGGAGAACGCAGAGAGAGAGCCAGAACACTCACTCTTCGACTCTCGGGAAGACACAGACCACACAGTCACTTCTCAAACAGAGGCAACATACTCTCATCACTTCAATAGTTGACCGACCAAAAGACTTGTCAAGATCAATTTGTTTAACTCACTTCCCCAATGTGATCATGAAGAGATGACTGTACAGGTAGACTGACTGTAGAGGTAGACTGATTGTATAGATAGGATGAATAGATGTATACAGACTGTAGGGGTAGACAGACTAGAGGTAGACAGACTATAGGGGTAGACAGACTAGAGGTAGACAGACTATAGGGGTAGACTGACTGTAGGGGTAGACTGACTGTAGGGGTAGACAGACTGTAGGGGTAGACAGACTGTAGGGGTAGACAGACTGTAGGGGTAGACAGACTATAGAGGTAGACAGACTGTAGGGGTAGACAGACTGTAGGGGTAGACAAGCAATAGACTGACTAAATTGCTTACTGCTGAGACTGGTGAGAGGTAGAATCACACACACACACACACACACACACACACAAACACACACACACACACACACACACACAAACACACACACACACAGATGTTAGATTACCTGTCTGTCTCCATTGGGTTAATGTCAGCTGCTGTGTCCATCCACACTATAGAGATTAATACGCTCCAGTTTGTAATTCAAAAATCTATGACCACATATCGATGTACGGATCACAGAGTACACCTTTAACCTCCAGCCAATCAATGTAGACCACTTTGTTGTGTCATCACTGAGCTAATTCTATTACGCCAACTGGAGCTAACTGCCGGTCGGGCCCCGGGAGGACCAGGGTGGACCGGGGTTAAACCGAGGTGGATCATGTGCAGATGCTCCGTGCCGACCCGAACAGAACAACGGGTTGAGTCATGGCCGGTGGTGAGACATCAGAGGGGTGGACCTGGTCATCTGATATGGACTAACACATAAGTATACTGTATGACAGAGAGGGAAATGGGAGAGAGGGAGGGAGGGAGAGGGAGAGAGGGAGGAAGAGATGGAGAGAGAGGGAAGAAGGGAGGGAGAGAGGGACGAGGGAGAGAGGTGTAGAGATCGTACACACAAACAATAAGCGGTTCTATATAGAACCTTTAAGGGTTCTATAGCTTGGTACATATTTGGCACCCTCAAAAGGTTCTATATAGAACCATTTCAGAGGGTTCATTTAAAGGAACCCTTTTTGCTAAACAAAATGGTTCTCTATAGAACCTTTAAGGGTTCTATAGCTTGGTAGGTATTTGGCACCCTCAAAAGGTTCTATATAG
>CM055741.1:5112659-5235159 GCA_029465975.1 Dallia pectoralis
TTAACTGGTGAAGTGCTTAACTGGTGAAGTGCTTAACTGGTGAAGTGCTTAACTGGTGAAGTGCTTAACTGGTGAAGTGCTTAACAGGGAAAGTGCTTAACAGGGAAAGTGCTTAACCGGTGAAGTGCCTAACAGGTGAAGTGCTTAACTGGTGAAGTGCTTAACTGGTGAAGTGCTTAACTGGTGAAGTGCTTAACTGGTGAAGTGCTTAACTGGTGAAGTGCTTAACTGGTGAAGTGCTTAACAGGGAAAGTGCTTAACAGGGAAAGTGCTTAACTGGTGAAGTGCTTAACTGGTGAAGTGCTTAACAGGTGAAATGCTTAGGAGAGGAGGGTGAGACAGGGAGAGAGTGAGACAGAGTGGGTGTGAGACAGAAAGAGGAGAGACATAGTGTAGGTAGGACCGAGAGCGAAAACTGAGAGAGGAGAAAGTGAATCAGACCTTCATCACAGTCTGAGGGACACACACACACAGACGCACACACACACACACACACACACACACACACCGCTGCACACCATGTGGCTGGTGACATTTAACACACAACAATGACTGCTGTCTGAATTCCAGGACATTTTTCTCCATCATCTCATCCTCATCTGGAAAGCCAATAACCTTCAGTGCCGAGGCATACTGTTGTGATGGCCGATGTGTTGGTATTTGGGGATGTTGTGAGGTGTGTGTGTGTGTGTGTGTGTGTAGGGGGGCAGGGGAGAACCAGCTGGTGTCAATGTCACAGAAGGATAAACACTTTTCCACTATTGCTGGTTGCAGTGGTGTGCCAGTTTGTAACTCACTGATGACACTTCAGAACGACTCGATGAGGAGTAATTAGGAAGAAATACAGTATGATGATTATAATTGTGTGTGACGAAGGCAATGATTAGGAAGACGATGAAGATGATGATGAGAAAATTGAATGTGATATAATTATCCCAGGGGTGTGTGTGTGTGTGTGTGTGTGTGAAAGAAAGACACACAGAGACTATGGCTACATTTGTTTGGCAATAAATCCATATTGCATTGTGGGTAAAATGCAGACTGATGTGATACTAACAATATGAGTTGTAATCAGCATTCAGAAGGAGCCTATGTGTTTTCAAACTGTCACTCAGTTGTAAAAGTGTGTGTGTGTGTGTGTGTGTGTGGCAGTAACGAGCGGACATCTTCCTCTTCGACTCTCTAGCTCTGATGAACTTACACAAGCTGCTTACCGTTAAATAATTCAGTTGCATAAAAACAGCACCCTGTTTGAGAACGACAATGTCTATCACACTGTGGTTCACACACACGCGCACACACACGCACAAACACACACCCTTAAACATCCACCGATTACATCAGAGAGCAGCAATTTCTCAGGATTATGAATATAATCAAATCTTTTCATAAATGGATTTGTAGATGACCTCCAGATGACCTCCAGATGACCCCATGGAAATCATGCCCAAACGGCGTTCTCAACCCCCTCCCCCTCTCTCTCTCTCTCTCTCTCCGTCGTTCACTTTCTCCCCCCCCACGAGACACTGACGAGTCACAAACAGCAACAAATAAAACCCGGTCGTCAGCAGAAGTCGCTTCGGAAAAAAGCCCAGAAAACAGGACAGCGAGACACTTTGGGAGTGCGATGCTCATGTATTCTCCTTAAATTATACAACACTTGTTTTAGGGACTAGAATGTATCCCGCCGGTGTCCCCAATGGGCCCCTAGGCACTTCACAGTGCACTCATTTATAGAAGGGCGCATGATGAGGCCGATGTGCACTGGATATGAAACATACATGTTCCCAAGTACGAAGGGGGCAAAAGATTTTCCGATTGGTAAGGGTTTATGAGGATGAGATCTACAATAAAATACACACACACACACACACACACACAGCACCTCGCTCAGTTATGTAGCCATGGCAGTTTTAGTAAATTCCCTTGCATTCCTAAAAAACACGAAATCATTAAAAAACAATTAAATGAACATCTCCGAACTCCTTGCAATTTAAATTCTGAAGGATCCCTTTGGGATATTCCCTCTGCTACCCTATGCATTTCACATTACCTCCGTGGTGGTCCGATCAGTTTGCTGGTTATTAATCTTTTACATTTGTTTTACCTTCACCAAACAGGGAGCCTGTGAGCCATCACATTATAAGATGTAATAAATTACGGAAACGCCAGCGACAAAAACCAAGCCTATATTAAACCATAAAGCAAAATGACCTTGATAAATGCCACAGGCCAAAATGGTCCCACTTACACGTGTGAATAAGCTAGATGTTTGGAGACAATGCTGGACACCATGCATTAAAGGAAAACCGAGCAGTATGCTGGGAAAACCGAGCAGTATGCAGGGAAAACCGAGAAGTATGCTGGGAAAACCGAGCAGTATGCTGGGAAAACCAAAGCAGTATGCAGGGAAAACCGAGCAGTATGCAGGGAAAACCGAGCAGTATGCAGGGAAAACCGAGCAGTATGCTGGGAAAACCGAGCAGTATGCTGGGAAAACCGAGCAGTATGCTGAAAAAACCGAGCAGTATGCTGGGAAAACCGAGCAGTATGCTGGGAAAACCGAGCCGTATGCTGGGAAAACCGAGCAGTATGCTGGGAAAACCGAGCAGTATGCTGAAAAAACCGAGCAGTATGCTGGGAAAACCGAGCAGTATGCTGGGAAAACCGAGCAGTATGCTGGGAAAACAGAGCAGTATGCTGGGAAAACAGAGCAGTATGCTGGAAAAACCAAGCAGTATGCTGGGAAAACCGAGCAGTATGCTGGGAAAACCGAGCAGTATGCTGGGAAAACCGAGCAGTATGCAGGGAAAACCAAAGCAGTATGCGTGCAGTATGCAGGGAAAAAAATGCCATATGCAGGAAAAACCAAGCAGTCTGAGGCCGTACGGCACAGAAACTGGACACCATTCCATCGCGTACTCCTTAAACCGGCAAACCTCTGAGGGCCCCAACTGAAATGTAGCGCCCGCTACCTCAGAAGGTGGAGTCTGGAGCAATCGCTATTGGCATGTTAGCACAAAACAACCCAGCGCCCGATACCTCAGAAGGTGGAGTCTGGAGCAATCGCTATTGGCATGTTAGCACAAAACAACCCAGCGCCCGATACCTCAGAAGGTGGAGTCTGGAGCAATCGCTATTGGCATGTTAGCACGAAACAACCTAGCGCCCGATACCTCAGAAGGTGGAGTCTGGAGCAATCGCTATTGGCATGTTAGCACGAAACAACCTAGCGCCCGCTACCTCAGAAGGTGGAGTCTGGAGCAATCGCTATCAGCATGTTAGCATGAAACAACCTAGCGCCCGCTACCTCAGAAGGTGGAGTCTGAAGCAATTGCTATCAGCATGTTAGCATGAAACAACCTAGCGCCTTATACCTCAGAAGGTGGAGTCTGGAGCAATCGCTATCAGCATGTTAGCACGAAACAACCTAGCCATATGCCTCAGGAAACGCATCGTCATGTAAATAAGCCATTGTACTACTGCAAAAAAAATAAAATCATCTGCAGCTGAGGAAAAAATAACATTTGTTGTCCTACGACTACATTTTCAGACCGCGAATACCTCCGGTTGATTGGTGTCATAACGATGTGGCTACAGAATTCCCAAAACACCTGTTACATTGCAATGACACATGTTCTATTAAACTGCAACAGGGACGTCGGAAAAGTATGCATTTTAAAAAAGGGGTGACTCACCTTCGGCAGAATGAAGGGTTCTTCAGAAGGCCCGTCACAGTAGTGGCACAGATGATGTGGCAAATCATGATTGGCTGAATGCCCGTCATTGGAGTAAGTCATGTTCTGGCCAAATAGTTTCTTAATCCAGATGAACCACATTGCAACACTTCTATGGAAATAAAGCAGATAGGTCGATCAGGAAATGGTTAATGGTCCGTGGTCAACGAGAGAAACAGCCACACAATGTTACCTAAAGCTACACTCTAGATTTAAGCCGTCGGGTTTGAAAGCAGAACGTGTCATTAGAACCACCTTGAAAGGTGACGGACACAGTTACATTTCCGTCAAAAGCATCTTATCGTTCACAGTGTTTCTTGGATCCAATATGTGATTGTGCATTTCAGCACAAATAGCAAAGCATGACATTACACACAGGTGCAATCAATGATTTGTTAATTATTTATTTTTATATTTTTTTCCATTTCATGACTTCTCAAATGCAGAGCAGGTTTCAAGTTTTCACTCCAGCTGCTCATATCACTTACATACGTTTAACCTAGGAACATACACCAAGGTCATTCTCAGGGCAAGCTAAGATGTTGTCCACAGATAAACCAGCATCTCTTGACACATATTGCTTACTCATTGACCCAGGTAAAAGCATTCTACACGATACCACATTTAAACAGGTGGTTCTCATGGTGGCTGTCTCGAGACTTGCAAGTAATGTGTATGAAACAGAAACGCTCGTTATTGTTTTAGATGTGTCCGTTATCTTACGTGATTATGCCTGCTTATGTTTGTCTGAACCATCTTTGTCTTAACCATCTTGGACAGAACCATCTTTGGCAGAACCATCTTTGACAGAACCATCTTCGTCTCAACTGTCAGATAAATTGTCGCCCATCTGTGTTCCAATCTATGTCGGGAAATAGACGCAAATTGAATAGTTCTGAAATCAGTATCCATTAGGAACCCAAATTGCCGACAGGAAATATCAAAGTGTGAGGGCTGATCAAAAGAACCTCAAAAGCTTTGCCCAGTTCAATCCTGGGGATGTGACAAGTACAAAGGCTGTCCTGGGATCAGATTGTCCTGTCCATACAACCCTAATCCCTGGTATTTTGAATGGCACGTATAATCTTCTGTAGATCCAGTTGGTTACGGGTGACGATGTCTATCCTCTGCTGACACCTAGTGGCCAAGAAGAGTATGTGAGAATGTGAGGGGCAGAATGGAGGAGAGCACGCAGTTTGCCATTTGAGGCCTTTTCTATTGATAATTAGTCAGAAGAACTCAAGGGAAAATGTAATTCAACATGTATCCGAAGAAAGTACTTTAATACTTTAAGTATTTTAAACCCAGGTCTGAGACCTGGCCAATATTGCCTAAAGACCTAGAACTTGGTAAAAGCAGGAACATCTAAAGTGGAAAGACTTTTTCCTGGGCAACATATAGAGTGTGCCCCGTTCATCACGATGGTATAACGGGTCAACGTAGACAGTATTGTTCATGTAGCCACCGAAACCAGCCCGAGGCCCCGAAAGAGGAACTCTAGACATCCTCTTTTGCAACTTTGCATGTTGAACACGTGGTCTGGTCTGCTAAGTAGTTTCACACCTTCTGTGTGCGTGTGTGTGTGTGTGTGTGTATGTGTGCGTGTGTGTCTGTGTGTCCGATTGTGTTTCTGTGTGTGTGTTTTTTATTTGACAACAGCTTCTTTGCCTCCATTGTGCGTGTCGTTCGTGTGTTTGAATGCGTTTGCATAAGGTGCAGGCAACTACAAAAACCTCCCGAACACAAGGCCCTATTTGCACATGGGCAGTAGCTGCCGAGAGAGCAGCATCACATCCTGTTGTCTGACACCGAGTCAGTAAGAGTTTGGAGCCCCGATCTGTGCTGGCTGTGAGGTGAGTGAAACGGGTACAAGATACAATGCAGTTTTATTTACTGATTTTAATGTAGTTGCCGCTATTGTTGTCCGTGGGTCATGTGTGTGTTGGTATTGTGTCTAGGTTCAGTGTGCGGTTTCTGTCAACGAACTACGCCTTCGTGTAACCTCTCAATCCTATCGTGTGTGTGTGTGGGGTCCGTCCTCTCTTCCTTCAACTCGTTCATCTGTCCTTCTACCTCTCTCTCTCCACATGTGTCTTTCGCTCTCTGTCACCTGTCTTTCCCCCCTGTTTCCTCCTCTCCACAACCCCCTCGCTAACTTCCTCTCTCTCTCTCCCACTCTCTCCCACTCTCTCCCACTCTCTCCCACTCTCTCTCTCCCACTCTCTCCCACTCTCTCTCTCCCACTCTCTCTCTCTCTCTCCCACTCACTCTCTCTCTCTCCCTCCCACTCACTCTCTCTCTCTCCCTCCCACTCACTCTCTCTCTCTCCCTCCCACTCACTCTCTCTCTCTCCCTCCCACTCTCTCTCCCTCCCTCTCTCTCTCCCACTCTCTCTCTCTCTCTCCCACTCTCTCTCTCTCCCTCCCACTCTCTCTCTCTCCCTCCCACTCTCTCTCCCACTCTCTCTCTCTCCTCCCACCCTCTCTCTCTCCCACTCTCTCTCTCTCTCCCCACTCTCTCTCCCACTCTCTCTCTCTCTCTCCCACTCTCTCTCCCACTCTCTCTCTCTCCCCACTCTCCCTCCCTCCCACTCACTCTCCCTCCCTCCCTCCCACTCACTCTCCCTCCCTCCCTCCCACTCACTCTCCCTCCCTCCCACTCACTCTCCCTCCCTCCCACTCACTCTCCCTCCCTCCCACTCACTCTCCCTCCCTCCCACTCACTCTCCCTCCCTCCCACTCACTCTCACTCCCTCCCTCCCTCCCACTCACTCTCCCTCACTCACTCTCACTCCCTCCCTCCCACTCACTCTCCCTCACTCACTCCCACTCACTCTCCCTCACTCCCACTCACTCTCCCCCACTCCCACTCACTCTCCCTCACTCCCACTCACTCTCCCCCACTCCCACTCACTCTCCCCCACTCACTCTCCCTCCCTCCCCCTCCCCCTCACTCTCCCTCCCTCCCTCTCCCTCTCCCTCCCTCCCACTCACTCTCCCTCCCTCCCACTCCCTCTCCCTCCCTCCCACTCACTCTCCCTCCCTCCCACTCACTCTCCCTCCCTCCCACTCACTCTCCCTCCCTCCCACTCACTCTCCCTCACTCCCACTCACTCTCCCCCACTCACTCTCCCTCCCTCCCACTCACTCTCCCTCACTCCCACTCACTCTCCCCACTCACTCTCCCTCACTCCCCCTCCCCCTCACTCTCCCTCCCTCCCACTCACTCTCCCTCCCACTCACTCTCCCTCCCTCCCTCCCACTCACTCTCTCACTCTCCCTCCCTCCCTCCCTCCCACTCACTCTCCCTCACTCCCACTCCTCCCCCTCCCTCTCCCACTCACTCCCCCCCTCCCTCTCCCTCCTCTCTCTCTCCTCTCTCTCTCTCTCTCTCTCTCTCTCTCTCTCTCTCTCTCTCTCTCTCTCTCTCTCTCTCTCTCTCTCTCTCTCTCTCTCTCTCTCTCTCTCTCTCTCTCTCTCTCTCTCTCTCTCTCTCTCTCTCTCTCTCTCTCTCTCTCTCTAGTCTCTAAGCTATGGAGGCCATTGCTAAGTATGACTTCACAGTCTCGGCAGATGATGAGCTGAGCTTCAGGAAGGGGGACACTCTGAAGGTGAGAACCAAGACCTTCTCTTCCCGCACCCCTAGTGTGCAGTACAGAGGGTACCCACACCCCTAGTGTGCAGTACAGAGATTAGCCACACCCCTAGTGTGCAGTACAGAGGGTACCCACACCCCTAGTGTGCAGTACAGAGATTAGCCACACCCCTAGTGTGCAGTACAGAGGGTACCCACACCACTAGTGTGCAGTACAGAGGGTACCCACACCCCTAGTGTGCAGTACAGAGGGTACCCACACCCCTAGTGTGCAGTACAGAGGGTACCCACACTCCTAGTGTGCAGTACAGAGGGTACCCACACCCCTAGTGTGCAGTACAGAGGGTACCCACACCCCTAGTGTGCAGTACAGAGGGTACCCACACTCCTAGTGTGCAGTACAGAGGGTACCCACACCCCTAGTGTGCAGTACAGAGGGTACCCACACCCCTAGTGTGCAGTACAGAGGGTACCCACACTCCTAGTGTGCAGTACAGAGGGTACCCACACCCCTAGTGTCCAGTACAGAGGGTACCCACACACCTAGTGTCCAGTACAGAGGGTACCCACACCCCTAGTGTGCAGTACAGAGGGTACCCACACCCCTAGTGTGCAGTACAGAGGGTACCCACACCCCTAGTGTGCAGTACAGAGGGTACCCACACCCCTAGTGTGCAGTACAGAGGGTACCCACACCCCTAGTGTGCAGTACAGAGGGTACCCACACTCCTAGTGTGCAGTACAGAGGGTACCCACACCCCTAGTGTGCAATACAGAGGGTTAAAGTGGTAGACAAGTCATCTGATGCAACACATACTCATTGCAACATTTCCGAACCGTTGTTATTTTTAAAACTTTTTTCGCAATAGACATGACCAGGCGTTTTCTCGTTTTACTGTCATCTGGGGTTCGACTGTCACCAGAGGGTGTGAATGTCACCGGGGGTGTGACTGTCACCGGGGGTGTGACTGTCACCGGGGGTGTGACTGTCACCGGGGGTGTGACTGTCACCGGGGGTGTGATTGTTACCGGGGGTGTGACTGTTACCAGGGGGTGTGACTGTTACCAGGGGGTGTGACTCTTGGCTGGTTATAACAGGGGCTGGTTATAACAGGGGCTGGTTATAACAGGGGCTGGTTATAACAGGGGCTGGTTATAACAGAGGCTGGTTATAACAGGGGCTGGTTATAACAGGGGTTGGTTATAACAGGGGCTGGTTATAACAGGGGTTGGTTATAACAGGGGCTGGTTATAACAGAGGCTGGTTATAACAGGGGCTGGTTATAACAGGGGCTGGTTATAACAGGGGCTGGTTATAACAGGGGCTGGTTATAACAGGGGCTGGTTATAACAGGGGCTGGTTATAACAGGGGCTGGTTATAACAGGGGCTGGTTATAACAGGGGCTGGTTATAACAGGGGCTGGTTATAACAGGGGCTGGTTATAACAGGGGCTGGTTATAACAGGGGCTGGTTATAACAGGGGCTGGTTATAACAGGGGCTGGTTATAACAGGGGCTGGTTATAACAGGGGCTGGTTATAACAGGGGCTGGTTATAACAGGGGCTGGTTATAACAGGGACTGGTTATAACAGGGGCTGGTTATAACAGGGGCTGGTTATAACAGGGGCTGGTTATAACAGGGGTTGGTTATAACAGGGGTTGGTTATAACAGGGGTTGGTTATAACAGGGGTTGGTTATAACAGGGGCTGGTTATAACAGGGGCTTGGTTATAACAGGGGCTGGTTATAACAGGGCTGGTTATAACAGGGGCTGGGGCTTATAACAGGGGCTGGTTATAACAGGGGCTGGTTATAACAGGGGCTGGTTATAACAGGGGCTGGTTATAACAGGGGTTGGTTATAACAGGGGCTGGTTATAACAGGGGCTGGTTATAACAGGGGCTGGTTATAACAGGGGCTGGTTATAACAGGGGTTGGTTATAACAGGGGCTGGTTATAACAGGGGTTGGTTATAACAGGGACGGGTTATAACAGGGGCTGGTTATAACAGGGGCTGGTTATAACAGGGGCTGGTTATAACAGGGGCTGGTTATAACAGGGGTTGGTTATAACAGGGGTTGGTTATAACAGGGGTTGGTTATAACAGGGGCTGGTTATAACAGGGGCTGGTTATAACAGGGGCTGGTTATAACAGGGGCTGGTTATAACAGGGGTTGGTTATAACAGGGGTTGGTTATAACAGGGGTTGGTTATAACAGGGGTTGGTTATAACAGGGGCTGGTTATAACAGGGGTTGGTTATAACAGGGGCTGGTTATAACAGAGGCTGGTTATAACAGGGGTTGGTTATAACAGGGGCTGGTTATAACAGGGGCTGGTTATAACAGGGGCTGGTTATAACAGGGGTTGGTTATAACAGGGGCTGGTTATAACAGGGGCTGGTTATAACAGGGGCTGGTTATAACAGGGGCTGGTTATAACAGGGGTTGGTTATAACAGGGGCTGGTTATAACAGGGGCTGGTTATAACAGGGGCTGGTTATAACAGGGGCTGGTTATAACAGGGGCTGGTTATAACAGGGGTTGGTTATAACAGGGGCTGGTTATAACAGGGGCTGGTTATAACAGGGGCTGGTTATAACAGGGGTTGGTTATAACAGGGGCTGGTTATAACAGGGGCTGGTTATAAGAGGGGCTGGTTATAACAGGGGTTGGTTATAACAGGGGCTGGTTATAACAGGGGCTGGTTATAACAGGGGCTGGTTATAACAGGGGTTGGTTATAACAGGGGCTGGTTATAACAGGGGCTGGTTATAACAGGGGCTGGTTATAACAGGGGCTGGTTATAACAGGGGCTGGTTATAACAGGGGCTGGTTATAACAGGGGCTGGTTATAACAGGGGCTTGTTATAACAGGGGCTGGTTATAACAGGGGCTGGTTATAACAGGGGCTGGTTATAACAGGGGCTGGTTATAACAGGGGCTGGTTATAACAGGGGCTGGTTATAACAGGGGCTGGTTATAACAGGGGCTGGTTATAACAGGGGCTGGTTATAACAGGGGCTGGTTATAACAGGGGCTGGTTATAACAGGGGCTGGTTATAACAGGGGCTGGTTATAACAGGGGCTGGTTATAACAGGGGCTGGTTATAACAGGGGCTGGTTATAACAGGGGTTGGTTATAACAGGGGCTGGTTATAACAGGGGCTGGTTATAACAGGGGCTGGTTATAACAGGGGCTGGTTATAACAGGGGCTGGTTATAACAGGGGCTGGTTATAACAGGGGCTGGTTATAACAGGGGCTGGTTATAACAGGGGCTGGTTATAACAGGGGTTGGTTATAACAGGGGCTGGTTATAACAGGGGCTGGTTATAACAGGGGCTGGTTATAACAGGGGCTGGTTATAACAGGGGTTGGTTATAACAGGGGTTGGTTATAACAGGGGTGGTTATAACAGGGGCTGGTTATAACAGGGGCTGGTTATAACAGGGGCTGGTTATAACAGGGGCTGGTTATAACAGGGGCTGGTTATAACAGGGGCTGGTTATAACAGGGGCTGGTTATAACAGGGGCTGGTTATAACAGGGGCTGGTTATAACAGGGGCTGGTTATAACAGGGGCTGGTTATAACAGGGGCTGGTTATAACAGGGGTTGGTTATAACAGGGGTTGGTTATAACAGGGGCTGGTTATAACAGGGGCTGGTTATAACAGGGGCTGGTTATAACAGGGGCTGGTTATAACGGGGGCTGGTTATAACGGGGGCTGGTTATAACGGGGGCTGGTTATAACGGGGCTGGTTATAACGGGGCTGGTTATAACGGGGCTGGTATAACGGGGCTGGTTATAACGGGGGCTGGTTATAACGGGGGCTGGTTATAACGGGGGCTGGTTATAACGGGGCTGGTTATAACGGGGGCTGGTTATAACGGGGCTGGTTATAACGGGGTTGGTTATAACAGGGGTTGGTTATAACAGGGGCTGGTTATAACAGGGGCTGGTTAAAACAGGGGCTGGTTATAACAGGGGCTGGTTATAACAGGGGCTGGTTATAACAGGGGCTGGTTATAACAGGGGCTGGTTATAACAGGGGTTGGTTATAACAGGGGCTGGTTATAACAGGGGCTGGTTATAACAGGGGCTGGTTATAACAGGGGCTGGTTATAACAGGGGCTGGTTATAACAGGGGCTGGTTATAACAGGGGCTGGTTATAACAGGGGCTGGTTATAACAGGGGCTGGTTATAACAGGGGCTGGTTATAACAGGGGCTGGTTATAACAGGGGCTGGTTATAACAGGGGTTGGTTATAACAGGGGCTGGTTATAACAGGGGCTGGTTATAACAGGGGCTGGTTATAACAGGGGCTGGTTATAACAGGGGCTGGTTATAACAGGGGCTGGTTATAACAGGGGTTGGTTATAACAGGGGCTGGTTATAACAGGGGCTGGTTATAACAGGGGCTGGTTATAACAGGGGTTGGTTATAACAGGGGCTGGTTATAACAGGGGCTGGTTATAACAGGGGTTGGTTATAACAGGGGTTGGTTATAACAGGGGTTGGTTATAACAGGGGCTGGTTATAACAGGGGCTGGTTATAACAGGGGCTGGTTATAACAGGGGCTGGTTATAACAGGGGCTGGTTATAACGGGGCTGGTTATAACGGGGCTGGTTATAACGGGGCTGGTTATAACGGGGACTGGTTATAACGGGGCTGGTTATAACGGGGCTGGTTATAACGGGGGCTGGTTATAACGGGGTTGGTTATAACGGGGTTGGTTATAACGGGGTTGGTTATAACGGGGTTGGTTATAACGGGGTTGGTTATAACGGGGGCTGGTTATAACGGGGGCTGGTTATAACAGGGGCTGGTTATAACAGGGGCTGGTTATAACAGGGGCTGGTTATAACAGGGGTTGGTTATAACAGGGGTTGGTTATAACGGGGTTGGTTATAACGGGGCTGGTTATAACGGGGCTGGTTATAACGGGGGCTGGTTATAACGGGGGCTGGTTATAACGGGGGCTGGTTATAACGGGGGCTGGTTATAACGGGGGCTGGTTATAACAGGGGTTGGTTATAACAGGGGTTGGTTATAACAGGGGTTGGTTATAACAGGGGTTGGTTATAACAGGGGTTGGTTATAACAGGGGTTGGTTATAACAGGGGCTGGTTATAACAGGGGCTGGTTATAACAGGGGCTGGTTATAACAGGGGTTGGTTATAACAGGGGCTGGTTATAACAGGGGCTGGTTATAACAGGGGCTGGTTATAACAGGGGCTGGTTATAACAGGGGTTGGTTATAACAGGGGCTGGTTATAACAGGGGTTGGATATAACTTTTTTGTCAAAACTTTATTCCATAATAGGGGTCTAGATTATGTGAATATTCTAGAACATGTGTAGCGGGTTTCTTCCGGCACCACAAAAGAACCACCGACACCGGTCTCTTGTGGGGGTCACGTCTGCAGTTTATTAAACACAGGACAGGGATTAATACACTCAATACACTCTCAATTCTGTTGTCTCTGTCTCGCTCAAGCCCAAAGTTGTTCTGAGCATTTCAATGAAACATCAACAAAACACTCTTCTTGTTTGTTCTTTCACAACATACATCACAACTTACATATCACACATCTCCAACACATATTCATTCAATCAAGTCAATATATACATATAATAAACACATATAATGATGTATATATTTAAACATTACAATGACAAATGATCGTATAGTGGTATTTTCTGAACATTACAATGACAAATGATCGTATAGTGGTATTTTCTGAACATTACAATGACAAATGATCGTATAGTGGTATTTTCTGAACATTACGTACCTGCAGTTTATTAAACACAGGACAGGGATTAATACACTCAACACTCTCAATTCTGTTGTCTCTGTGAGGAGTGTAAAAAGAATAGAAAAGTGAAACCCTGCCCCCATTAATACTGTAACTGCATCTGCTCTAAATTACAAGTACAAATACACAATATTAGACAGATAAAGACAATATACTTAGACAAAAGTAATTGCATGATGATATTTAAGCGTAATCCACCCTGGATTAATGATATTTAATGAACTGTGCCACCTTATAAACCCGCCATTCAAAACGGCACGCGGCAATTTGAACCAACATACTAAAGGCTAATTAACATAAAACTCGGAATCCACATAAAAATAATAATATTCCAATACACTAAGTGACTCAATCCATCATTAAAACATGCCATCCACCGGTATTGATCGTCATTTTTACTTATTATATTACATTTAAACACTCTATTTCTGAGCTCACTTACAACATACCTGTCTCGCTCAAGCCCAAAGTTGTTCTGAGCATTGAGCGCATTGAGCGAGACACGATTGGAGGACCCGGCAGTGGAAATGACGTCACTAAACTAATAAACTTAATAAAGCATTTTAAAACAAAAACTTATATTTTTCTGATTCCGTAAAGTATACAAACAGTAAAATGTGCCCAGAAACACCAAAAAATTAAACAGAAATATTTTCGATACACTTCTAAAAGAAAGGAAAAAGTTTGCTGGAACAGTCAAACTCTAAAACACTACACATGGGTGTACCTTAGAATAGTGGTTTTCAAAGTGGGGCCGCGGCCCGCTTGGGGGGCCTCGGTCAATTGGAAGGAAACAGAGAAAACTGTATATTCAAAAGATTGTTTTAATTCTGTATTATTTTAAAAGAGATTCTAATAATATATTCACTTCGAAATCTTCTATGTCGCCTGCCAGTGTAATCAGATGTAATTATTATTGCATTATGAATAAAAAATATACAGAAATATATTTAGATGTTTGTTGCTTCTGTATTGTGAATGGGTTTTTAAATAGTTCTCGCAAAAGGGGGCCCAAAGAAAAATGCTATTTGGGGGGGCCTTGGCATTAAAAGGTTTGAAACCCCCGGCCCAGGAACATGGGTGTAGTCCGGAATACCGACGTACTCTAGAACACTTGTGTATTCTGGAGCCATGTTCCCTTTCTATACCCAACTCTCCTCTGTTCTCTGTAGATCCTGGTAACCAACGACGACTGGTTCAAGGCTGAGCTAAACGGAGAGACTGGATACATCCCCAGGAACTACATCGACATCCACCTTCCCAGGTAAAGCTGTGTCTCAAACATCGTCCAATCAGGCAAGAGGACACGGCGCTTATGCTTGAATTGCCCCATGCAATATTTCGCTGCTTGTCTGAATCTCCTGTTGATGTTATTTACGTCTAGATTGGTGAGACGCAATTATCTCTCTTTAGCCTTTGGGATGGTGGGTAACCAAACCTGCCCCAACACCATGTCTACTGCAGAACGATGAGAAACCTCTAGATGTTTTGGTTAGCAGGTGCTGAACTATTTAGTTGGGTTTCAGTCAAGTCTAAAGTATGGATGTTTCCTCCCTCCTCTGCCCCTCCCCTCATATTCCTCCCTCATCTGCCCCTCCCCTCATATTCCTCCCTCCTCTGCCCCTCCCTCCCCTCATATTCCTCCCTCCTCTGCCCCTCCCTCCCCTCATATTCCTCCCTCCTCTGGCCCTCCCCTCATATTCCTCCCTCCTCTGCCCCTCCCCTCATATTCCTCCCTCCTCTGCCCCTCCCCTCATATTCCTCCCTCCTCTGCCCCTCCCTCCCCTCATATTCCTCCCTCCTCTGCCCCTCCCCTCATATTCCTCCCTCCTCTGCCCCTCCCTCCCCTCATATTCCTCCCTCCTCTGCCCCTCCCCTCATATTCCTCCCCCTCTGCCCTTCCCTCCCCTCATATTCCTCCCTCCTCTGCCCCTCCCTCCCCTTATATTCCTCCCTCCTCTGCCCCTTCCCTCCCCTCATATTCCTCCCTCCTCTACCCCTCCCTCCCCTCATATTCGTCCCTCCTCTGCCCCTCCCTCCCCTTATATTCCTCCCTCCTCTGCCCCTCCCTCCCCTCATATTCCTCCCTCCTCTGCCCCTCCCTCCCCTCATATTCCTCCCTCCTCTGCCCCTCCCTCCCCTCATAATCCTCCTCTGCCCATCCCCTCCCATTCCTCCCTCCCCTTCTATCCTCCCCCTAACCTTAGCTGGTACCAGGAGAGCATCACCCGGGGTGAGGCCCAGCAGGTTCTCATGGTTAAGCCCGCGGGTTCGTTCGTGATTAGAGGCAGCCAGAGTTCCCCTGGAGACTTTTCCATATCCGTCAGGTCAGTATGGCGCCGAAGCACTGCAGGACGGACACAAGCTTATGCTCGACCCAGACAATAGATAATCTGGAGACCGGTTCTGATTCTGTGCTCGACCCAGACAATAGTTAATCTGGAGACCGGTTCTGATTCTGTGCTCGAACCCAGACAATAGTTAATCTGGAGACCGGTTCTGATTCTGTGCTCGAACCCAGACAATAGTTAATCTGGAGACTGGTTCTGATTCTGTGCTCGACCCAGACAATAGTTAATCTGGAGACCGGTTCTGATTCTGTGCTCGAACCCAGACAATAGTTAATCTGGAGACCGGTTCTGATTCTGTGCTCGAACCCAGACAATAGTTAATCTGGAGACTGGTTCTGATTCTGTGCTCGACCCAGACAATAGTTAATCTGGAGACCGGTTCTGATTCTGTGCTCGAACCCAGACAATAGTTAATCTGGAGACCGGTTCTGATTCTGTACTCGACCAAGACAATAGTTAATCTGGAGACCGGTTCTGATTCTGTGCTCGACCCAGACAATAGTTAATCTGGAGACCGGTTCTGATTCTGTGCTCAACCCAGACAATAGTTAATCTGGAGACCCGTTCTGATTCTGTGCTCGACCCAGACAATAGTTAATCTGGAGACCGGTTCTGATTCTGTGCTCGACCCAGACAATAGTTAATCTGGAGACCGGTTCTGATTCTGTGCTCGACCCAGACAATAGTTAATCTGGAGACCCGTTCTGATTCTGTGCTCGACCCAGACAATAGTTAATCTGGAGACCGGTTCTGATTCTGTGCTCGACCCAGACAATAGTTAATCTGGAGACCGGTTCTGATTCTGTGCTCGACCCAGACAATAGTTAATCTGGAGACCGGTTCTGATTCTGTGCTCGACCCAGACAATAGTTAATCTGGAGACCCGTTCTGATTCTGTGCTCGACCCAGACAATAGTTAATCTGGAGACCGGTTCTGATTCTGTGCTCGACCCAGACAATAGTTAATCTGGAGACCGGTTCTGATTCTGTGCTCGAACCCAGACAATAGTTAATCTGGAGACCGGTTCTGATTCTGTGCTCGACCCAGACAATAGTTAATCTGGAGACCGGTTCTGATTCTGTGCTCGACCCAGACAATAGTTAATCTGGAGACCCGTTCTGATTCTGTGCTCGACCCAGACAATAGTTAATCTGGAGACCGGGTCTGATTCTGTGCTCGACCCAGACAATAGTTAATCTGGAGACCGGTTCTGATTCTGTGCTCAACCCAGACAATAGTTAATCTGGAGACCCGTTCAGTGTCCTCTATTTGATCTCATTCTGATCAGTGATCAGTCAGACCTGCAGATTTAAGGTGATGAAACATGTAATAACAAATAAGGAAGATCTGGATAAAACCCTATTCCTCCCTGTCCCTCCCTCCCTCTTCCTTCCTCCCTCCCTCCCCCTCCCTCCTACTCTCCTCCCTTTCTCTCCCTCTTCCTCTCCCTCCTTCACCCCCCTCTCCCTCCAAACTACCCCTCTCCCTCCATCTCCCTCTCTCCTACTCTCCTCCCCTTCTCACCTTCTCTCCCTCTTCCTCTCCCTCCAAACTACCCCTCTCCCTCCATCTCCCTCTCTCCTACTCTCCTCCCCTTCTCACCTTCTCTCCCTCTTCCTCTCCCTCCAAACTACCCCTCTCCCTCTATCTCCCTCCCACCTCCCTCTGTGTATCTCTCTGTCTCCTCTATAGACATGAGTCAGACGTGCAGCATTTTAAAGTGATGACCAACAGTGGAGGGCAGTACTATCTCTGGTCTGAGAAGTTCAGCTCCATCAACAAACTGGTGGAGTTCTACAAGACCACGTCCATCTCCAAACACAGTTGCATCTTTCTGCTGGACTCAGGAACAGAGGTGCTGATTGTTTGTGGGGACAACTGGTCGTAAGGTTCTCATTATTAACCAAAACACACTGTAAGAAGAATTCGGGCTCAAAACACTGCAGCCTTTGCATGGCTGGACCAAGGAACACAAAGTCACTATTAATTGATTAAAAAACCCAACAGATTACTGCGTTTACTTGTTAGCAGGGGGGCAATAAATCAGCCAGGTGTAAAACCGAAGAGCGTGAATTCAAACTATTTTGATGAACTTTGTCGTTCTCTGTCATTCTATCATTTTTGTCCTGACAGAGAGGATCAAACCGGGCCAGAGCCCCCATAGTGTCCCAGCCCCTCCCAGAACCCCCCTCTGCCCAACAGCCCAGACCCCGCCCGGCCAATCCCGTCATCCGGCCGCAGTTAGCCCAACCCCCCTTCACTCAACCGCCCGGACCGCGCCCAGCCAATCCCGTCGCCCCACCACAGGTAGGCTGACGCCCACCTTTGACCCCGTGTGTGTGTGTGCATTTGTTTGTGTGTGTGTGTTCATCAACCGCGGCGTGTGTGTGTGTGTACCTGTGTTACAGCGGGCGGCCGGGGTGGCAAGCGGAGGTGCCCTGATGCGTGTCAAAGCCCGCTACGACTTCGTCGCAGAGGAGGTAGACGAGCTAAGCTTCAGGGCTGGTGACATCATCGACGTGCTGGAGTCTTCTGACGGGTCGTGGTGGAAAGGAAGACTCATGGGACAAATGGGACTCTTTCCTACCAACTACACTCATCCTGTATGAGAGGGGGAGAAAGAAGAGGGGGAGGAGAGGGGGAGGAAGGAGAGAGTAGAGGGGGAGGGAGGGAGAGAGGAGAGAGGGGGAGGGAGAGAGGGGAGGGAGAGAGTAGAGGGGGGAGAGGAGAAGGGGAGAGAGGAGAGGGGGAGGGAGGAGAAGGGGAGAGAGGAGAGGGGGAGGAGAAGGGAGAGAGGAGGGGGAGGGGGATGGAGAGAGGAGAGGGGGAGAGGAGAAGGGGAGAGAGGAGAGGGGGAGGGAGAGAGGAGAGGGAGGAAGACTCATGGGACAAATGGGACTCTTTCCTACCAACTACACCCATCCTGTATGAGAGAGGGAGAGAGGAGAGAGTAGAGAGGGGGAGAGAAGGGGAGAGAGGAGAGGGGGAGAGGAGAGGGGGAAGGGAGAGAGGAGAGGGGGAGAAGGGGAGAGAGGAGAGGGGGGGGAGGGCGTAGAGGAGAGGGGGAAAGAAGGAGAGAAAAATTCAGGTGTTTCAGATCAATATGTCTCTGTTCACTTTGCCATTCAATGTAGCATTCCTGAATGGCAGAGAGCATAACATATTCAGATTTGGGAGTTTAGTTAAGACACACAATAGACGAACCAAAAGAGAAATGTAGTCAATCAAAGACCAGTACAATTGTAACACTTTGCAGGCTATTTGGAGTATACATATTTATTAGATGTGCTTGCCAAACGCAAAGCATTACTTTAGGCTTCTTTTTATTGTCTTATTATTCGATTTATTTTACTCGCTCAAGCAACTAAAATTACAAAATAAATAAAAAAGAACATATACTTCTTTGAAATACACTAATTACCAGACTTTGCATAATTGCATCAATCTCCTGAACCATTCCAGCTACACAGACCAAACGAACCAGCTTTTAGGTGTTTTTAAATCCCAAATAAATATTGAGAAACTTATATCGTAAAATGATTACCCTACTTTGTATATTTAATTATCCGGAAAAACGTTCAATCACCGTGTGCTATATAGGCCAAAACCAAGTTCGTTCCGCATGCTTAAGATATGCTGCCATACAGTTTTTATGTGTTTATTGAGAATGACTGCCTTAATAAATGTAATCCACTAACTGGCATTAATTGACCCCTTCACAGTTATTTAAGATGCCTACCTGCCAAGACAGACAGACCAAACCAACAGTGTCTGTCGGTCCAAAGTCAGTGCCCATTACTCAGAATGTACACATAGGGTGGATTTGGTATCACTGTATTATTAATATTTTTGTCCGTGTACTTGGCCATAACTTTACCGATGAGCACTGAAGGCTTGTCTGAGAAACTGTAGCCAATTACGTCATTAATACTATTGAATAGAGGTTATGCATGGCCAAATAGCGTGCCCTAATTGCTTTATATTTTTTCACACAAACTCATTTCCGTACATATAAATGACACAGGATGGAAATGTAAACGCAGCACTCGACTATTGCCGTGGTTGTACTGAGTCATCAAATGGCGTGGCAAAGGGGAAGACACGACATCTGGGACTGCAGAAATAAGCGTTTTTGAGCTTGTGTGCATTTCCGGGATTTCTTGTTTCATCCATGACAAATGTTGCGTTTGTATTTGTTCATATGATCCCATATAAAATCAGTAGCTTTGCGCTGGTACTAACCGCTGGTCTCATGAAAATTAAGTTAATTGTTACCTCTTTGTGGGGAAAACAGTCAGTAGATTCACTTTCAATTGTCAACAGGTGGGTACTTGTGTCCCCCATCACAGTCCAGCAGGGGGCAGTGATTTGCCTACAATCCTGTAATTCATTCATGTCACAAGATCATGTCATATATGTTGGCAAAAAAGTTACATACTGTTATAAATGTTTGAACTAATAAAGGATATCTTGTCTCTTTTCCCATATTAGAGTTTTGTTAAATGTTAGTTTCCAATTTCGCTAAAGGGTATCCAAGCAGGTCTACTACTCTATAGTAATGTAATATAATATCCCAACTAACGAGATGTAAGAAAAAAAGTTAAACTGCATGATTCTGTATGATTTACTAGAGTACATGTCCGGTACAAAGTGCATTCAGCTGTCCGGAAACAACATTACAACATAGCTATATTGGTGCTTGGACACATAGAGGAAGATTTTTTTTATTGAACATTTTTTATTGAACATCATAACAAACATCTCTTGTAATATATCTAAATTCACATAGGAAAATCTTGAAATAAGGGGATTTTTAAGGTGGTAAAGAAAACATTGTGTTAAAGACCACAAATAAAAACATTCAGGCATAGACAATATAGGCAATAAGTAGAGGAAGATGTTGTGGGTTCTGATTGGTTGATACTAGCCTTATACCCATGTCTGAACACCCAGGAATATCCCAGGAAGAACTTATTATCTAATAAAAGCTGTTTTGACCAGGACTCCGATTTTGGGTGCAAAGGTCTGAGAACTAAATACCATTATATAGACTATATTAGACATTTTACAAAAGAATAATCACAGATAATCATATCACCTAATGCATTAAGGCAATCTCCATGCATTGATGGACCAACACCAATTACTGGAAATGCCGGTGAAAGCGTTGAATGCAGTAACCTAAGAGCAGTGGATGGATGTGCATGTTACAGACAGCTTTAGTGCTTGCATGGGGGCACTTATTGCTCAATAGAAACCCATGTGTAGGCTTGGATTCTCGCCCCGCCCACTCTCAGGTGAGAAAATCCCATTAGTCAGCAGGCGAACAAGGGGGCGGGGTCAAAAACCATCGTCCGCATCCCAGCCACAAACACCGTTTGGTTTCTGCGTTGGCACAGCTCCGGTCCAGAGTGGGATCTGATGTCCAACCATGGCGCAGTCGCAACCGGGGTGCATGGATGACGGCCACGTCAACGAGAAGGTACCGGAGTCCGAACCGGAGTTTTACTACAGCGAGGAACAACGGGCCGCCGTGGAACAACTGCTTAGAAACGGGGACGGTGCCTTTAAGATGCGCCTGAAAGAGGACAACCTGGTGGACTTTCTGTCCGCACGGGAAGTGAAAGAGATACGCAGGACCTTTAAGCAGTATGACGCGCGGGATGACGAGCAGTGGGGTGAGGGGCGGTGGGGTGACCCGAAACCCAAAACCGACCACCCGAAAGCGGACTCCGGAGTTCATTCGACCTACTGGCCGCAGATGTCCGACACCGAGGTGCCCCCGCTGGACCTCGGCTGGCCCCACGGGGGGCACTTCAGGGGTGTCACGCGCGTGTCCGTTCACACGCACCCTGCGAAGGAAAGGGAGCCTCACATTAAGGAAGTTGTGCGCAGGCTGATCCAAGAGGCGAAGAAGGTGAGGCATAGTGTTTACACACATGATTGTGTCATGGTGTGATGGAGCGTTTCTGAATCATCAGGTTCGTGTGCACTTGTGTTGGTTTATTATTAGGATGTTATAGACTAGACCTAAAATACAAGGAAACTAGAGAACCCACTAATGCATCAGTGAGAAAACACATGGATAGTTAGTCTGGTTTAGGAGTGGAGGCAGTGAACTGATGGTTTGCAACTCTGCTGGTCTGGGTTAATACTTATTGAGTCTGTGTTAGTGTATCAACAGGGGCCTAAATAAGTAGCATAATTATTATTGAAGATTTACAAACGCCATATACAAAAATCTGGCTTTGATCTGGATGTCTAATATGGTGTGTACATATGTGCCTAAATAAGAAGAATTAAGTTTCTAAGTTTGAGTTGATGACATTGTGGTATTTAGACACACGTGACCCATTTTGGCTTCACAACTGTGTCCAAAAATCCCCAGAATGCACCTTTTAAATTCCTCCACGGTGAGAGTTGATTTCTTTAAAGGCTCCTCTGACTGGTTGAACCAGTAACTTGTCTTGGGGAAAAAACATAGTTCACTCTACCACCTGTAAGAATGGCATTTGGCTAACTTTCATGCTATATTCTGTCTAAACACACACACACACACACACACACCCCTTCAAACAACAGAATGTCTTGAGTGAGTCACAGTTAAAGCACATATAGGTGTGACGTGAACATTTCCTCTTTAACTATTTATTATAGGTGTCTTTGTGTCACATGACTCTCCATCCGTGGAGTGTGTCACATGACCCTCCATTGGGACTGGCCCGGCGCATAGGTGCTTTAGGTAAATGCTAGGGGCGCCGTACATCCATAGGGGTGCCAGTCAAGTGCAACAATACAATACAAATTAGCTGCGTTGCTAACTGGGGGGGGGCACCAGATAGACTCTTGCCTAGGGCACCATATTGGTCAGGGCCGGCCCTGCCATGGTGCCAACCAATCACTGGTTCCGAAGAGAAAAGTGCTTCCTGATTCTAGCCAGTTAAATAGTAGAGGGCAGTGTTTTCCCCTCCCCTATTGACCAATCACACACCTGAAAGTCATTCTGATCTGTGGACAGTGTTGAGTCATCCAAGTCTGGGCGAGAATACTTTACTCAACAAGGATTTACTATAAAAGAGAAACCGTGTTCGGAGAAGCAGGACAATGTCAGTGAGTTGGTCATGTAGCTTTAACCATGTAAACACTTCAATGTCAGTGAGTTGGTCATGTAGCTTTAACCATGTAAACACTTCAATGTCAGTGAGTTGGTCATGTAGCTTTAACCATGTAAACACTTCCATGTCAGTGAGTTGGTCATGTAGCTTTAACCATGTAAACACTTCCATGTCAGTGAGTTGGTCATGTAGCTTTAACCATGTAAACACTTCACACTGACTCATGTGGGCCCCACCCATCTAGAGCCACACAGCCAGCCATACAGCCAGCCACACAGCCAGCCACACAGCCAAACACAGCCAAACACAGCCAGACACACACACAGCCACACACAGCCAGCCACACAGTGTTTGTATTGTTACAAATGTAGGACCAGGAGCTCCGCTACTAATATGTAGGACCAAGAGCTCCGCTACTAATATGTAGGACCAAGAGCTCCGCTACTAATATGTAGGACCAGGAGCTCCGCTACTCCTATGTAGGGTCAAAAGCTCCCCTACTCCTATGTAGGACCAGGAGCTCCACTACTCCTATGTAGGACCAGGAGCTCCGCTACTCCTATGTAGTGTCAAAAGCTCCCCTACTCCTATGTAGGACCAGGAGCTTCGCTACTCCTATGTAGGACCAGGAGCTCCGCTACTCCTATGTAGGGTCAAAAGCTCCCCTACTCCTATGTAGGACCAGGAGCCCCGCTACTTCTATGTTGGACCAGGAGCTCCACTACTCCTATGTAGGACCAGGAGCTCCGCTACTCCTATGTAGGACCAGGATAACATTTAATATGAATGTTTTTGTTGAGTAACCCCCCCCCCGCATGGTGTTTAAAACGTTGACTTCTTGGTTCCCCGTCCGCGAGGTGTTTTAATTTCAAGTTTGATGGTGTTTGTCTCCAGGTAGTCGCCATAGTGATGGACCTGTTGACAGACCTCCAGATACTGCAGGACCTGCTGGATGCAGCTTCCAGGCGCTCTGTGGCCGTCTACATCCTATTGGACGCCGGTGGAGTGCCACACTTCCTGGATATGTGCTGCCGGCTACAGATTGGTGCTCATCACCTCCGGGTAAGAGGCGTTCCCTCCTACAGAAGCAGGGCCACTAAACACCTCGTGGTTTCTTTTGGGGGACCGCCCAAACCCCGTAAACCACCCAAAGTTGTTATAAAGCCCTAAAGCAGTCTTTCTTGTTATTGATTTTATAAACATCACTTTGTCTAATAGAACGTTGTTTGATTATGTTTTTGGATATATCTTTTAACTAACTGTCTATATGTGTAATATCTTTTAACTAATCGATTAGTAAATAGTATTTTAATACATTTTAAATACATGAAACAGAAAGGTACTACGTAACAGACAGTAACAGTGGAGGAATGTGACGAGCTCTAATTTATTTGGGACTGAGACAGTCTATTATTTTTTGTTTGTGGAACAAATGCCATCATTGTGTAGGAGAGCATGAATTGGTCTGTTTCAGGTTTAAATGGCAAGCGGCCGTCCCACTCTGGGTCAAAGGTCAACCAACAATACCTCCTCTAATACGTCAGCACTGTGTCTGGGTTCAGCGTGGGCCGACTTGCAATTGGCCGAATTTCTTTTCTCTTTTGGCCTCTCACCGAATCTGAGGTCTCATTCAACGTTGTTTGTCTTGTCTATCGGAATGACACGCGGTCCCTCTTGTGACCGGTGGCAACTGTGATTTGTGGTTCAGTTCGGTTTCCATCTCCCGACCAATGGCTAAGATCAGTATCACATGTTGCCCGGGCGATTGTCTCCGAGGGTGATACTGCTCATCTGGTCTGTAGGTGTTAACGTCTCTCTCTATCTCTCTATCTATCTCTCTATCTCTCTATCTCTCTATCTCTCTCTATCTCTCTATCTATCTCTCTATCTCTCTATCTATCTCTCTCTCTATCTATCTCTCTATCTATCTCTCTATCTCTCTATCTATCTCTCTATCTCTCTCTCTCTATCTCTCTCTCTCTATCTCTCTATCTCTCTCTATCTCTCTCTCTCTCTCTATCTCTCTCTCTATCTCTCTCTCTGTGGGTGAGGGGAAGGAGAAGGGGGTTTATACGGTTGACATTTGTCTACGTGTTACTGATGTGTCTGTAAATATGCTCTGAGGTTAGTTTCTGTATGGTTGGTGTGACAACTGTTGACCTAATGGATTTCCGTTTGCATGTTAAATATCTGTCCACCAGCTTTAGCGCGTTTCTGTTGCAACTCAGTTATCCCGAGCAAATATGGCGACTGTGCTGACTAGCGATACGGTAATAAATGAAGACTATACAACACAGCTTTTCCACTTATTGTTGTGTGTGTGTGTCTTTCAGAACATCAGGACCCGTACGGTACAGGGAACTGGGTTTGGTCTGTCTTTCGGTAGGCTACCGGGTTCTCTGTGCAGTAAATACATGCTGGTGGATGGGGAGAAGGTAGCGTTTGGCTCATACAGGTGAGAACCTGTGTGTGTGTGTGTGTGTGTGTGTGTGTGTGTGTGTGTGTGTGTGTGTGTGTGTGTGTGTGTGTGTGTGTGTGTGTGTGTGTGTGTGTGTGTGTGTGTGTGTGTGTGTGTGTGTGTGTGTGTGTGTGTGTGTGTGTGTGTGTGTGTGTGTGTGTGTGTGTGTGTGTGTGTGTGTGTGTGTGTGTGTCAACTGCAGTCATATTTCCCACCAACATATGTATTTGTCTTTCCTTCCCAGCTTCTCGTGGACATCCTTCAGGATGGACCGCAATATGATTACGGTCATGACCGGTCAAGTGGTTGACGTCTTTGACCACGACTTCCGCGAGCTCTACGCCGTCTCTGAGAAACTGGACCTGTACAAGGAGTTCCACATCAGCCAGCCTCCCGACGCCGTCCACCCCGTGCTCCTGAAAACAGAGGCCCCCAAACCCCCCTTACCGGCCGCCACATCCAGGTTCCAGGTCAGTCTGGGTGACTCTCGTAGAGGTGGCCTCCAGGTGCCTGCACATAAATACCACAACCCCAAATACTCCCTGGCGTTTGGGAACAGCGGCTCCGGACTGACCGGGTCCTTACAGGACCTACCAGGAAGAGAAACCACAGCCGTTACATCGGGTCTCGTGTTACAAGATCCCGCCAGGACTCTAAAACAGGCAGGCGGCGAACGGTCGGATAAACTCTCCCCGCTACCGTTTGAAAGCGGCAAAGATGTCTCAAAAAACAACAACAACATCAAGAAGTCCTTCTCCTTGAAGAAGTTGCTCAGAGGAAACTCGACGGCCAATCAGAACGCAGTTGCCCGGGGCGATAGCACAAACGCCAGTCCGGTTTCTTCCCCCGTGTCGGCGTCGGGACCCGACAGCACCGAGGAGAACTTGGACGTGACAATCAAACAACCAAAGAGCAAGAAGTCTAAAATGGGTCAGAAGAGCGTTTCCCTACAGATGTTCAACACACTGGACACCAACAGTAAGTATTTGTGTCTTATAAAACCGCAGGCTCATTCCACCGAGGGCAGAGTGTCAGCAGGTGTTGGCCCCTCCCTCGTACTTGATTGACAAGCTGATTGACAAGCTGGTGGGGATGCCTCTTATCTGGATGTCCGGGTCTTACCTGATCTATACCTGCAGGCACCAGGCCTCCGTGGAATGAGCTGGATATTAGTGCTATGGTTCAGGATTGTTTAGTTTGGCTGGACATTACTTCAATTTTAGGACTTCACGATTATTATAGATAGCAAGCAAATGTGCGTTTACATAGCTGTTGCTTGCTTATTGGGGTATTAGGCTGAGTACACAAAACCAGTCCGTGACTCATGTCAATATAAAAAGGACTCTTAAAAATGAATCTGATTTGATAGCAGTTCCCTGTATATTGTTTTTTAGAGTAACCGTGGCAACGCTTTCACCGTTTTGAGAGTTAGCGTGGACGTTAGCTTCTTGTTTCATGATATTACCTCAGTGTTTTAACGCCTCTCCAGTCGTTTGACCTTTGTCCTGTTTCTTCCCCACTCCCTCTGTTTCAGGCATGAGCGGACGAAGGCTGTCAACAAAGAACAAGTGTGTCCCTTCCTGACTGGAACTTCTCACAAAGCCATGAAAACTATAACTTGTCTTACAAGCCCTCCATTGATTTGCCTAATAACTTTTGAATTTGCTTCACAAAATACTGTCTGTTGCCAATTCTACCTGTTTTGCACATAGATGTATTGATGATAACTGTTGTTCTCCGAAGCCTTTTAAAACACCCACAAACGTACTTTACCGTGTAAAGAATTGTGTACTGTTGAACGCTGTCATAAATGTTTTAAGTTTGTGTGGGTTTTGTGTGGTTTCTCCCTGTAGTCACCCGGATAGAGCGATTGTGACTCGGCGCTGCCACCTAGTGGCTGTTGGTCAGATTCTGCCAAATCCATTCTGCAGTTGGACTTCTGTGAATCGTGACAACTGACTGTGAGGTGTTGGCTGAATATTTAGCACTGCGGTGCCGATGTGTGTTAGCAACCAGGCTTAAGCCTAGTCAGTTCCCATCTCGATTTTCTCACTCCTACTCTCCCCGTTATCTCTTTTTATTTTGTAACTCTTTCTCTTCCTGTTTCTCCGTCTGTTTCGTCCTCACTATCTCCTCTATCGTTCTCCCTGTCCTTCGGGGGGGGGTATGTTTTCGGCAGCTCTCACCGCAGAGAGGAACCGAAGGCGTGCCGGGAACTGGTGCAAGGGGGGCCGACTGTGTGTGGCGCAATTCTGAAACAGGAAGTGCTGAGGCACACAGGAAATGAGGCGATGCGTCGGGGTGATACACAATTTAAAAAGACCAATATCGTATGCAACACTGGGTGCTGATATGAGGTCAGTTTGATGGACCTTTATCAGTAGGTTTGCATTGGGTGACGCTCATGAAATCTGAACCAGAACTTTAGAATTTGAGTCCAAATGAGTAACCTGGGAAACATTCCTGAAGGAAGGTGTTGTTTCGACACATGGGGGGGGGGGGTTACCCCGAAACAGCCGAGCGTTAGAAACACAGAGGCAGAACTGAAGCCTTGTTTGTCACGATGTAGTCATCTCCAAACAAACGGACACTTTCAGAATATTCACTGTATCACCTATTTTAGGCAAATTACGGCGATATGGTCACGCTAAGGTGACGTTGCTACTGACTCGTACGTTTTAAGAGTTTCATCAATATAAAACAACAACATTAACCGTATGAAACATCTCTATTAGAGACTGACGGAGAGATTTGGGTTTGAATTGCTATAACGACTTCAGAGGCATCACAAAAATGACTATATTCTCAGAAAAACTGTAAGAATGACAAATGTTTATGACGTGCAGATTGCTATTACAGATTGATATACAGGCGCTTGTGTTGTTGGTTCCGTCCTTTGAAACACCACGAGAGGTCTCTCGAAATGAATGTTGGCCACATTCAAAACACGCCCGGTCACACACATCACACACACATCACACACACACACAGGCTTGTGTTATTGTACTTGCCAAACTTTTCGGGGACATTTATTCCAATTCAAAATACGCTTTTTTATTGGTAGTCAACATTTTAACTCTCGAAAAACGGGGCATTATATATTTAAACGTCCGTCCTATTTCAAAAGATCCAAGTGTCTCTGTGATGCACTTTTCACCGTAATAACAGTAGACACAAACAAAAGAGGAAGTGAGAAATGTGATAGAGGAAGGTGTGTGTGAGTGTGTGTGTGTGCGCTCGTTCAACTGAAAACACAGGTGTCCCTTGTTAAAAACAGGATCTGCCGAACTCAGCATGGTGAAGCTTCCTCCCTGACCACGGTGAGTTAAACTGATCCTGTGTCAGTGTTACACCAAAACAAACGTACGTCTTCACAAAGGCCTTTATATATGTCATATTTATTAAATAACCAATTATAAAAAATTAAAAAAAGGTTAGATTTAATAATAATTAACAAATTATTAATTAAACAATAAACAATAATATTTATCTGCGGTGAGATATATCTTTCGACCCAAGAAAAGTCCAAAACTGTGTGTCATCCCTGCGACCTGTGTGGTCTTCCTGTCAATATGAGATGTGGACTTCCGTCTTCCTTCAAAGCGACGCCGATGATTAGGGCAGAGGGGGCGGGGCATATTGTAACATATGACCCCCTGGTGTGCCTTGTGGTTATATACAGGTTCCATAATTAAAACACCGGTCAATTCTGTGGTATATCTATGAGGTAATGTGTTGTACACAGTTTGGCCAAAATACCACAGCCCCCCCCCCCCCGTTACTCTAATAAGCCAGCTGACATGGGAATTTGACGAGACAAAAACATTTGCCGTTGTTCACCACAGCTTTCAACCAATCGGCAGCCGGGGCCCAGAATCCCTGTTGACGATAATAACTCATTGCAGTTTAACCTGACATGTGGTTAGTGATCTGCTTATGGCCACGGCCGACTCACAGCCCTCTGAGTCTCAAGCATAGAGTCAAGACGAAGACGAAAGGAAATTACTTTGAGGATGTATCTATCTTACAGAATACACAGAAGAAACTGCTTATCTTCTGTCACTGTGTGTCAGCCCACAGTGTCTCCACTACTGACAGTTTGTATCTACAGTGTCATCAGATAAGAAGAGAAATGTGGACTCAAGTTTTTTAGACGGTAAACACTTGAATTGTATCAGTCCAGATCGAAGTCCATGTAATTTTTCCCTCCTTGAGCGAGAACCCTCTTCAATTGGTTCAAAAAGTCCCTGGATTTTCTTTATTACAAAGAGGGTCTTTCGCTTCGCTGTTCTGTTGTTTAGTTCAGCCAATCACAGGTGATGTGTTGATGTTTTGGCCCCATGCCCCTGAAACTGCGCAGTACAGTGGCATGTCCACCAGGGGCGCTGTGTCCCTCAGTCTTGAGGAACCTGGTTGATCACTTTCTTCTTCCGGACCGAAACTAGATCATAGAACGGATCCTTGGTGATGCTGGCTCTGTAGAACGGGACGGGAGACAGATTTGTGGTTATGTGTGGTCATGTGCATGTGTGGTCATGTGTGGTCATGTGCATGTGTGGTCATGTATGACAGTGCATGTGTGGTCATGTATGACTGTGCATGTGTGGTCATGTATGACCGTGCATGTGTGGTCATGTATGACAGTGCATGTGTGGTCATGTATGACAGTGCATGTGTGGTCATGTGTGGTCATGTGCATGTGTGGTCATGTGTGGTCATGTATGACAGTGCATGTGTGGTCATGTGTGACAGTGCATGTGTGGTCATGTGTGACAGTGCATGTGTGGTCAAGTGTGACAGTGCATGTGTGGTCATGTGTGACAGTGCATGTGTGGTCATGTGTGACAGTGCATGTGTGGTCATGTGTGGTCATGTATGACAGTGCATGTGTGGTCATGTATGACAGTGCATGTGTGGTCATGTATGACAGTGCATGTGCGGTCATGTATGACAGTGCATGTGTGGTCATGTATGACAGTGCATGTGTGGTCCTGTATATCAGTGCATGTGTGGTCATGTGTGGTCATGTATGACAGTGCATGTGTGGTCATGTGTGACAGTGCATGTGTGGTCATGTGTGGTCATGTATGACAGTGCATGTGTGGTCATGTATGACAGTGCATGTGTGGTCATGTATGACAGTGCATGTGTGGTCATGTATATCAGTGCATGTGTGGTCATGTATGACAGTGCATGTGTGGTCATGTGTGTTTTATCTTAACCAATGTCAAATATATCAAAGTGAGGGATCAAGGGGTTAAGAAAAATATCATTTGTAATCTAACAAACCCATCAGATGTACTGCTCCACTAGCGCCAGTAACCTGCCAGTAATTTGGTTTAGCAGTAGGGCCATGTGAGAGTACGCAAAACGCAAGAATGAATAACCTGCCAGTAATTTGGTTTAGCAGTAGGGCCATGTGAGAGTACGCAAAACGCAAGAATGAATAACCTGCCAGTAATTTGGTTTAGCAGTAGGGCCATGTGAGAGTACGCAAAACGCAAGAATGAATAACCTGCCAGTAATTTGGTTTAGCAGTAGGGCCATGTGAGAGTACGCAAAACGCAAGAATGAATAACCTGCCAGTAATTTGGTTTAGCAGTAGGGCCATGTGAGAGTACGCAAAACGCAAGAATGAATAACCTGCCAGTAATTTGGTTTAGCAGTAGGGCCATGTGAGAGTACGCAAAACGCAAGAATGAATGAAGGAAATGAAAAGATCACCTGGCAGAGCAAATAGCTTATCGACATATTGAGATTCAGTCAAATTCCGCATTCTTCTTCCTCAACTCGAACCCACACACTCTGTTGGCGTAGTGTGTGTGTGTGTGTGTGCGCACAGAGTGTGTGTGCTATATACCTGATGCTCTCTATCCAGGAATCCCTCTCGTCCGCGGTAGAAGCACATAACATGTATGACTGGTGTTTACCCTCCACTACGCGACCGTCCGTCTCCGTCTTACACGCCTTGATCTTCTGACCTTGGCTTTTCGGGTTGTAGAGTTCCAGGCAGTACTGAGGGAAAGGGGGGTAGATTATCAGTCAGTCATCAATGAGTTAATACGTCGTTCACACAGGAGGCGATACGGTTAGAGTGGTGTATTTTCCATGGTTCTCCTCCCCCTTCTCTGTCTGTCTCTGCCATTACCCCGATTGGTAGTTTTATTTTTACAAAATTATTTGTGAGCTCCACGGGTTAAACAGACAGCGTCGCCTTTGATAACTGTTCAATTTCCTCCCATAATTGATGTGATGTATTTAATGCTTTTGTTTTCATGTCATTTCATTTATTTTACATTTATTTCACCAGGAATAACAGACCTGGAGGCCTGGATCTCTTTTATGGCTGTGAAACTTTCGTTTATTTTATTTATTTCTCACTCTATTGCAGTCATTCGTACAAATAAAAGGGTAATTTCTTACCGGTTTCCGTGAGTAAGCTGTCTGTTTTACGCAGAGGTTTTCTAAGGGAATAATTCCTTTGGGCTCCTTGTCCTGGGAAAAGACAAAGCTACATTAAGTTGTGTAGATAGATAGATAGATAGATAGGTAGAGGCGTGTGGAAGCAGTGTAGAGGTGTGTGGTAGAAGTGTAGAGGTGTGTGGAGATATAAGAAGAAGTTCAGGGAAATGACAGGCTAGAAGAGGATTGGAAAGCCTTACGATGGTGTATTCAAAGTAGTAGAGGCAGTTGTCAGTTAAAATGAACCATCTTCGCTTCCATGTCTTCACTCTGCCTCCTAAAGAGCCAATCAGACATTAATATATAACTATAAATATTAAAGCACTAAAACACAGTATTTATGCAACACTGACTGAAATATTAAAGCACAAAAAAACGAACATTACGTATAACTTTAGTCAGATATTGCTTAGATTAGATTTAATAGCAAAGATGAACACATACGTTTTAACAGTCCTTATTTTCGACAGTACAAAGCCCGATGTCAGGCTTGATGCTGATCGGCTAACCTCCTCACCTAGTTTGAAGAGCCAGCCTTCCCTGTTCGGGTTGAAGAAGGTGTGAGTGAGGTCGTTCCCGTCATCTTCTGGGATTTTAAACGGCTCGTTCCTGATGCTGTCGAACAGTTGCTGTGGTGACAAAGAAGCCCGGCGATGAGTTAGGGGCAACGTCTCATTTACATATTCATTACCGCTGGAACCCGTCCGCGAAGTGAAACCAACACCCCATCAGCCAGACAGATGACAGCGGCCTGCTGACGGCAACACTGGGCGACTCGGGCGACACTATGTGATGCACCTGACCATACTCAACACACATTGGCTCACAAACTACCAAAAGGAGCGATGCTATTGGCTGTGGAGTCTCACCGTTAACATGGCGACACTATATGATGCACCTGACCATACTCAACACACATTGGCTGGACCCAAAAGGAGCGATGCTATTGGCTGTTGAGTCTCACCGTTAACATGGCGACACTATATGATGCACCTGACCATACTCAACACACATTGGCTCACAAACTAACCACTGAGTGACGGTGGACCCAAAAGGAGCGATGCTATTGGCTGTTGAGTCTCACCGTTAACAGGGCGACGGGCAGGTCTTCGCCATTGTTGATGCCTCTGTTCATGCAGACAAATCTGTCCAGCGGAGTCTTGTCCTTCACGTTGGGGTTGTGGAGGCTGGTGTTCAACATGATGATGGCGAACGACAGGATGTAGCAGGTGTCTGAGCGAGGAACACAGCGATGAAGGAGTACACGCTTACGGGGCAACCCGGACGCACACACAGAGGAGTGCGCACTGACAAATGCACGTACACACACACACACACACACACCTAGAAATGATGGGTTACAGTGTTTCCTCACACACAGACAGCACGCATAAAGGGAGGTGAGCACGCACACACACACACACACACACACACACCTAGAAATGATGAGTTACAGTGTTTCCTTACACACAGACAGCACGCAACCACACCTGTTGATTGAAAGACATCTGTGTTGCAGTCACAGTAACGTCTTGCGAAGGCTTCCATCATGCGGTCAATCTTCTGAGCCTCACCAGGGAGGCGGAAACTCCACAGAAACTGCCTAAGATCATAAAGACCCAGTTAATCAAACATACGGAGGTATTTTATAATCCAATGTTCTGCCTACATTAACAATATAAGTCCTCAACCCCAGTCGTCTACAGTTAAACCAAGTCGTCTACAGTTGAACCAAGTCGGTTAAAATGAAACCAAGTGATCAACAGGAAGCCAATAGTTATATTACAAAATGTTGCATATAAATATCGTTATCTCAGCGTAGTAATCGCACCACAGCGTGAACTGTAACAACAGGCCCCCGGACAGCCGTATCCTTAATCAGTGTAAAGACCAATTACCCTACCTGAGTGCCTGCACAAGGTTGAGGTCTGAGAACTCATGCAGGTCAACAAAGGCTTTCAGAGTCTGGAGGTGGAGCTCCTCCCTGCAGAGACAAGGAGAGATGCTGAGACAGGAGGATCAAAACGCACTCCGGCCTCATTTAGTTTCTCCTCACGATCGGCACCATCCATACATCCAGATCTCTGGCCTTATGGGGGCCCCATGAAACGTGGGAACTCGGGGCCCCCTCTCCCCCTAGTGGCCCTGGGATATAACTGTAAACTTCAACATCACCGCCCTTACCCCGTCTTCGTCATTACCATCCGGTCGTCTCCAACATCATCATCAACGACATACCTTTCTCCCAGGAAGTCTCCGATTGCGGTCTTGTTGAGCCCGTCCTCCTTGTAGAGGAACTCGGCGATTGGCTGCGGGCTACGATCCAGGAGGCCGTTGTCCACCAGATAGTTCATACCCTACAACGTGGTACGACACACCAATTAAATGATACGATCCAGGAGGCCGTTCTCCACCAGATAGTTCACACCCTACAACGTGGTACGACACACCAATTAAATGATACGATCCAGGAGGCCGTTCTCCACCAGATAGTTCACACCCTACAACGTGGTACGACACACCAATTAATCATACGATCCAGGAGGCCGTTCTCCACCAGATCAGAGCAAGATAAAACCAAATCAGCTAAAGAAACTATGAAGTTAAGCACATATTTGGCAATAATCAATTGCTGCTTTAATAAAAGTATGAAACAGTCAGATATATTTCTAAAACACCATAATTTTTTGCAGTGGAGAGACTCATGATTCATTAGTCAGTCAAACACAAGGGAAATGCCAACACACAAATAGACATGCAACTACACCCACACACACACACTTACACAGCCAAGCACGCACACAACAGACAGACACACACACACACACACAAACAGACACACACACACACACACACACACACAAACAGACAAGCACACACACAAACAGACACACACACACACACAAACAGACAAGCACACACACAAACAGACAAACTCACAAACAGACTCACACACACACAAACAGACAAACTCACACACACACAAACACACACACAAACAGACAAACTCTCACACACACACACACACACCTAAATAATTTCTAAATGATATCATAGATCACTGCTTTCAGCAGACTTCCTTAAACAACGAGACAGAATTAGTGCAGAGAGCCGTAGCACTATTCCCTAAAAGCAAATCTCCCTTCCTCTTTCTCATTAGCACTGTGGCAGAGAGGAATAGGGACCCGCTGTGAGTCAGGCAGCCCAAATGGCTCCAGCCACCAGATCACCGGTCCACAACTCTGGGCTTGCAGTGGACTTGCAGCTGCAGATAAAGCACGGTTTTGCAGCAGCCCAGCGTCGACACATCAGTCAGTTCAGGAAGTCTCATCATATTGTGGTTATAACCTGACCTCGTGCCTTTCCGCCCGTATGGTCTAAAGCTCTTCGCAGATGTTGACTCAGGCAATTGCCATCATAAAGGAAACGGCAATCGTGAAAAAACGTTCACTGTTAGACATTCTGCAATTATCTGGCACAATGTGACGGCTACACTGTTGCCTGTTCGACGCGTTTCTGGAACCTGATTTGTGACCCGTGTCTTTCCCAACGACTTTTCGTTGATGGAGCTCTCTGGAGCGACTTGGGAAATATTCTTAAAGTGTCGAACTGTGTTCGGATCTGAGGACTGACACGGTCAAGGAATAAGTGGTAAACTGGTTGAGAAGTCCCTTCCCTGAAGCTTCCGCCATGGTGTCAACACCCCCTATTTAGTCGCCGAGATCTTTGCATCATAAGTGACTGGCCAATAAATATATACCGGAAGACCACGAATGACCGTATTTTAATCAAGGTATACTTTCCGTCAATCATTTGCTCATCTGATCCGGGGAATTTGAAAAGGTGTGACGCAAAATTGTTTTATTTATGTTTTATTAAAAAGAAAACATTTGGCATGTTTGAAAGCGCAGAATCAAACGCAGGAAGAGTATTTCAAAGCTGATCTAACCTATTAGAATTATTTAAATGGTGTAAATAACGATTTAGCTGTGATAGAAGCAACAGCTTGTGGCTGAACTCCAGCCTAGACAACAATTGAGGTTTGCATTGCTTAGAAACCCATTTGGCTACGAGACAATAGTTGTTTTCAGAAAGGAAGTCCATTCTAAAGTCCCTGCATCTCTTGAATAAGAAGGTGCCACACATATATATATATATCCTCCACAGTTACACTGCTTTTCTTGCATTCTCAGGTCAAGACACTGAGATGTGAGCGGATTCAAAGAAGTGGTCAACAAACCCTGTCTTGTTCATGACAGGCTGTATGCAGATCTGTACCTTATGCTTTAAATAGTCACCGTGGTTACAGTTAGTGTGGGCGTGTACATGACAACCCCCCGCCCCGCCCCAAAATGTCCACAACACCCCAAGGGAAAGCATCTGGTTGGTTTCTCTCTGGATATTTCCTCTCTCCCTCCTCTCACATATCTCCCTCTTCCTCTCCCATTTGTCACTGTTTATTTCTCTCTCATCGTAACGGACCATTTTGCTAGCTCACCTTTTTGGGGTCCATGTTGAATTTCTTCTTGCCGGTGGAGAACTGCTTTCCTCTCTCAGCAACTTTGCTGTGTGGCGGGAAAACAACAAATGCCAGAACAGGAGAGGATATAAGGATGAAGGGATTTGTAGTTTTTCAAAAGGTTAAATGAAAAAGTAGGACATAAGTGTTTCCTGGTAGCGTTCCACTCACGTATCCTCTGTGGACTGGAATTTGCTAATATCCACCATGATTGCGTCAATGTCCATATTCAGCTTCTGGAAAAGCATAGGACACGAGCGATTGAAAGAACAAGAGTGTAATGTGCGTAAGTGTGTGTGTGTGTGTGTGTGTGTGTGTGTGTGTGTGTGTGTGTGTGTGTGTGTGTGTGTGTGTGTGTGTGTGTGTGTGTGTGTGTGTGTGTGTGTGTGTGTGTGTGTGTGTGTGTGTGTGCGTGTGTGTGTGTGTGTTCACCTTGATTTCTTCCAGTAGATCCTGCCGATGCATCTTCATTCTCTTGATCTCCAGCCACTCGTCCGCCGTGAAATCTGAATCTGAATCAGAGAATCAGAGAATCAGAGAATCAGAGAATCAGAGAATCAGAGAATCAGAGAATCAGAGAATCAGAGAATCAGAGAATCAGAGAATCAGAGAATCAGAGAATCAAAGAATCAGAAATCTACAGATAACGTGACAGAGACAACAGGGTTGACTACCAGACAGAGTAGGAGTGTGAAAAGGAAGAAGGGGGTAAACAAGACAGGACGGTTAAGCAGGTTATAGGGAAACACGTGGGAAGATCAATACAAGGTGGAAAAAGTGCACAAGTACAGAGAACGGGGGGATGACGATGAGCTTTTAATAGATCCCACAATCACGGAACGGACAACAGACAGGACACCGGATATCGGTCAATGCTTTACTCTGTAACGGCCCTCCTGTTGAATCAGACTATGTTCCTGTGAGGCCACGGCTGGGTGGTTTGTGTCGTCAGCTCGGCACTGGTTGGCGTTGGTAATGCGGTTGCTTCCAGGTTTTGAATGTGGCATGCAAATGGTTTCAGCCGCAATATGTAAATATGTAAATGTTTGTGTGTGGGTGTGTGTGTGTGTGTGTGTGTGTGTGTGTGTGTGTGTGTGTGTGTGTGTGTGTGTGTGTGTGTGTGTGTGCCTGTCTGTCAACATGCGTGTGTAGGTGCATGAGTCTATGTGTTTGTGAACATGTTGTTCAATGGGGGAAATGTGAACATTAGTTACAGTTTTTCATTTTTCAATTTTGTCTTACAGGTTTGAAGTTTAAGGCAACTGGGGTTAGTGTCAGAGTTGCAGTTAGGGTTAGGTTCAGATTAGAGTTAGGGTCAGATTACAGTTAGGGTTAGGGTTAGGTTCAGATTAGAGTTAGGGTCAGATTACAGTTAGGGTTAGGTTCAGATTAGAGTTAGGGTCAGATTACAGTTAAGGTTAGGTTCAGATTAGAGTTAGGGTCAGATTACAGTTAGGGTTAGGTTCAGATTAGAGTTAGGGTCAGATTACAGTTAAGGTTAGGTTCAGATTGCAGTTAGGGTCAGATTACAGTTAGGGTTAGGTTCAGATTACAGTTAGGGTCAGATTATAGTTAAGGTTAGGTTCAGATTAGAGTTAGGGTCAGATTACAGTTAGGGTTAGGTTCAGATTACAGTTAGGGTCAGATTACAGTTAGGGTTAGGTTCAGATTACAGTTAGGGTCAGATTATAGTTAAGGTTAGGTTCAGATTAGAGTAAGGGTCAGATTACAGTTAAGGTTAGGTTCAGATTAGAGTTAGGGTCAGATTACAGTTAGGGTTAGGTTCAGATTAGAGTTAGGGTCAGATTACAGTTAAGGTTAGGTTCAGATTAGAGTTAGGGTCAGATTACAGTTAAGGTTAGGTTCAGATTAGAGTTAGGGTCAGATTACAGTTAGGGTTAGGTTCAGATTACAGTTAGGGTCAGATTACAGTTAGGGTTAGGTTCAGATTACAGTTAGGGTCAGATTATAGTTAAGGTTAGGTTCAGATTAGAGTTAGGGTCAGATTCAGATTAGAGTTAGGGTCAGATTCAGATTACAGTTAGGGTCAGATTACAGTTAGGGTTAGGTTCAGATTACAGTTAGGGTCAGATTACAGTTAAGGTTAGGTTCAGATTAGAGTTAGGGTCAGATTACAGTTAAGGTTTGGTTCAGATTAGATTTAGGTTCAGATTAGTCTCCGGTTTATGTTCAGATTAGTGTTCGGTTTAGGTTCATGTTCATTCAATGTGTTTATGAGTTCCACCTTTCTTGTATGATCAATCTACGCACAATGTTTCAAAACAGGAACAATTTCAAAAGATCTTACAAGAAAGCAAAAAGTCATTTTCATGTCAAAGGTTACAGAAGGTTTACACAACCACTTCACCATCACCAGTGGTAACATTTGTAAAAGTGTTTCTATATAGATTATAATATACATAATAAGAATAATTGAATCATTTGTAAATCCACAATATTATACGGATAAGCAGCAATAGTCAAATCATGGTGACCGGAGAATCAAATAATGGTGAGTCAAATCATGGTGACCGGAGAATCAAATAATGGTGAGTCAAATCATGGTGACCGGAGAATCAAATCATGGTGACCGGAGAATCAAATCATGGTGACCGGAGAATCAAATCATGGTGACCAGAGAGTCAAATAATGGTACATAGCGGTCAACTGGAGCCTTTCAAATGAACTGATGGGCACTCTGGCATTTTGTATTTGCCCTGCCAATATGCCAGGCAGGACTCTGTTTAGCGGTCAATCCGAAAATAGAGTCTGAATGTCAACTGACCATTGACAAATAAGTCACAAACCATCGTACCTGCCAAACGTACCTTTCTCGTTCTCCCAGATGGAAAACGTTTGTGCCTATGTGCTGTATGTTCCCTACTGCACCAGCTGGGTCCAGTGATCTAAACTAGTGGCGGTATAACAGTGTGATTGCAGACAGGTAAAACAGATATTCAGGATACATGTATCTAGACAGCGTGTGGCCGAAGCTTTCTGGTGGAGAGAGCAGTGGTGGAGATAGCAGTGGCGAAGAGTATAGTGTAAAAACAAACATCATTCTAAGAGAGACGCACCTCAGAGGAAACGCCTCCTCCCACTTGGCTGCAACAGTTATATGAATAACAGGACCAGACACGCGCACTCACACATTACAGCCTAAATGTTAATATCTAATACATGAATCTTCCTAAATGTACCGTATTAAAAATGTGTTCTTGCACCATGTGAATATAATTAACAGGAAGAACAGAGAACCGGCAGGATCCGGGAGTTATGAAAGAGTTAAATGCCCCCCGCTGCAGATGATTTGGGAGTTGACATACAGTGAAAGATTAATTAAAGTAAATAAAGTAATTAAAGTAATTATTCAGCCGGTTCTGATCAGGTCCGTCAGTGAGGCCTGCTGTTCTCCAGGTGTCCGGACAATTATAGTGTTATACGGGTTACATTATAACGGATATAATATAACAGGCTCCCTTATTTATTGGCAGGTGTCTGTTAGATAATACATGAATCATGAATTGCTTGGTGTCTAGTCGTTTGGCAAATATATCAGGGGTAAGCGCTTAGGTCATATTTGCAAATTGGTTATATTTTAAGGTTATAAAGGATTTACCATCATCTATAGCCTTACTAAAACAAAAATATATACTAAAACAAATTCCTAAAAAATGTACAATCATTCAGCGTTTGATGTCGTTTTTTTAATTATTTATCATCACTTAAAAATGCACATAATTATTCTGAACGTTTTTTTTCACTTTTGGGTGTGGTGCGTTTCTGCTCTTCCACAAGAACCGAAAACGTGGGTTTTCATGGTGCACTTTTCCACACAAAAAATTGTTGATAAAACTCGAACATTCACCGATACACAAAAATGCAATATTCAGAAACACAAAGATGTAATGCAAAAACAAACTTACCAATCTGGGAATCCGTCATTGGTAGTCAGGAGAAAACGTGATGTATTTTATCATTAATAAATAGGGTCGTCTATCAATGGTATACGCTGTCTACCTAAACTGCTTGTGTGGGGGTCGTCTATCTAAGTGACACTTCTCAGACACGCTTCAGTGGTTGCTACAGCTTCGTGTCTCTCTCTCTACAGCCCCCTCTCTCTCTCCCTCTCTCTCTCACTCTCTCTCTCTCTCCCTCTCTCTCTCTCTCTCTCTCTCTCTCTCTCTCTCTCTCTATAGCTGTGTCTCTCTCTGTATACACCTGTGTCTCTCTCTACAGATCTGTCTCTCTCTACAACCCTGTCTCACTATATAGCCCTCTCTCTCTCTCTCTCTCTCTCTATAGCTGTGTCTCTCTCTGTATACACCGGTGTCTCTCTCTCTACAGATCTGTCTCTCTCTACAACCCTGTCTCACTCTATAGCCCTCTCTCTCTCTCTCTCTACAGCCCTGTCTCTCTCTATGTGTCTCTCTCCCTCAATAGCCCTGTCTCTCTTTATGTGTCTCTCTCCCTCTATAGTCCTGTCTCTCTCTACAGCCCCGTCTCTCCGATCACTTTGCAGCTAAACCGATTTAACTTATGAAGATACGTGTCGTCAGACCAGAAGTGGCCGTTTCCGCATGGCAGCATCAGTGTGTCAACCACATTCAGCTGGGGACCTGGGGTACAGCTTCAATAAACAACAAACAGTTAGGCCTACTTTCAAATAAATAAATTAAATGGTATTTGGTGGTCTATGGTCATTTAGGTCATTCATTAATGCCTAAACACTTCAAATGCGGTTATTGACAGGCAAAGCGCATATACAGTATGCTGTGAATGACGAGAAACCGGTCGATCACCGAAGAGCAGCACGGCAGCGCCCTCCAGTGGTCTCAATTAAACGGTACAGCTTAGTAAAAGACGCTGCTGCCTGCAGGTGATGATGATTCGGAATGATGATGGAAATAACCAGGCGTGTTACAATGCAACATTACATTCTGTGTGTGTGTGGTCGCGCGCGCGTGCTCGTGTGTGTGTGTGTGTGTGTGGTCGCACGCGCGTGCTCGTGTGTGTGCGCGCTCATGTGACACCAGCAGAACAGCTCAAGCGAGTGCATGAGAGCGAGCGGGGAAGAGAGATAGAGTGAGGAAGTGATCGGTGATCTGGAGAGGAGAGAGATGCGTATTGCAGTTTCCTGCTGTTGAGGCGGTGTGGTTCTGTTACTTTCTGCTTAACACCCGGACAGGCCACAGCTCACCCGAGAGAAACACACACAATGCAAGCCATCAAATGTGTGGTCGTGGGAGATGGGTAAGACCAGTCTATTTATTAATGTTATTCATTTATTTGTTCACATTTGTGTTGTACACTTCGTGGTTCTTTTTTTTAATTCCTAGGGACCCTTTTTTATGACGCGGGTCAGGGATGCGGTAAATGTCTTATAACTGCTTCAATTTCTCTGTTTATATGTGCGCGTAATAACCAGATTCACGTCTTCTGATCACGACTCATGCACTTCAATTACTGTCAGATATCTGCTGATGAAAGCCTATACATGTGTGTTAATACTGCAGGGGAAATAAACGGTGCCCCCGGATGGTTAGAAAGGTTATTGAACTTGGCACCAATACCTTCCACTCTTAATTACCAGATGATAAACATCCAGACTCAGAGCTATTCACTCCATCAACTTAAAGGCAACTTCTACATACTTTGTTGGCTGAACGGGGGCAAATGTAGTATGAAGAAATAGTCTACTGCAGGGACATAGCAGGGAGGTACAGGCCACGACATGCATTCAAATTCGTTAGTCCCAAATGACCACCTATCCCCTACGTAGTGCCCTAGAACTCGATGTCCCTGGTCTAAAGTAGTGTGCTGTGTTATAGTGATTAGGACGCAATAGCGGAAACAGGGTGCGCTGTTCAGACTAGCTGATACAGGGTTGATATATGCGTCGTGCCTGTCTTATGATAGGATAATATACAGTTATGGTTACATCTATTACTAATGCCATGGTAAAATGTTATTATTGTTTAATATGTATTAGTGATGTCATACTAGAGTACTGTTATTGGTAAAGCCATCTCAGTTCGTGATGTCATAATAGAGTATTATTATTGGTAAAGCCATCTCAGTTTGTGCTGTCATACTGGAGTATTATTATTGGTAAAGCCATCTCAGTTTGTGATGTCATAATAGAGTATTATTATTGGTAAAGCCATCTCAGTTTGTGATGTCATAATAGAGTATTATTATTGGTAAAGCCATATCAGTTTGTGGTGTCATACTAGAGTATTATTATTGGTAAAGCCATCTCAGTTTGTGCTGTCATACTGGAGTATTATTATTGGTAAATCCATCTCAGTTTGTGATGTCATAATAGAGTATTATTATTGGTAAAGCCATCTCAGTTTGTGATGTCATAATAGAGTATTATTATTGGTAAAGCCATATCAGTTTGTGGTGTCATACTAGAGTATTATTATTGGTAAAGCCATCTCAGTTTGTGAAGTCATACTAGAGTATTATTATTGGTAAAGCCATCTCAGTTTGTGATGTCATACTAGAGTATTATTATTGGTAAAGCCATCTCAGTTTGTGATGTCATACTAGAGTATTATTATTGGTAAAGCCATCTCAGTTTGTGATGTCATACTGGAGTACTAATATTGGTAAAGCCATCTCAGTTTGTGATGTCATACTGGAGTACTAATATTGGTAAAGCCATCTCAGTTTGTGATGTCATACTAGAGTACTATTATTGGTAAAGCCATCTCAGTTTGTGATGTCATACTAGAGTATTGTTATTGGTAAAGCCATATCAGTTTGTGATGTCATACTAGAGTATTGTTATTGGTAAAGCCATCTCAGTTTGTGATGTCATACTAGAGTATTATTATTGGTAAAGCCATCTCAGTTTGTGCTGTCATACTAGAGTATTATTATTGGTAAAGCCATCTCAGTTTGTGATGTCATACTAGAGTATTATTATTGGTAAAGCCATCTCAGTTTGTGTTGTCATACTAGAGTACTATTATTGGTAAAGCCATCTCAGTTTGTGATGTCATACTAGAGTATTATTATTGGTAAAGCCATTTAATGTCATCAGGATGTTCCGAATATATACATTGTTTTCTGATTGATTTGAAGTTTACATAAAACATTTTCAGTTTCCGATGTTTAGAATTGTGTTGTCAGCTAAACAGTGTCATGGGATGCCACACGTGTTTCTTGGGTTTCTCGGGTGGTACCGTTTTCATGTACGCCCTGGTATTCACATTGGAATTCACACTCTGTGAATTTACGCGTGTTAAAGCATTGGACCAAAGGTGCGTTGGACCGGGTTTTCTGTCTTACTGAGAGCAGAAGTGCTGAGTTGAAGGTCTCATTGTCAGGAGAGGAACCTGGCCTTGCAGAAAGGGAACTAATGCTGAAGTGCCGTAACAGACGAGATCAAGTTATCTTATCTATGTTCTAAATGGCACACTCCCTGAGAAGAGCTCAAGTAGATCACTACGGCCGGGCTAGGCCTACTGCATTGTGGGTTATCATGACTTATAGCAGCTAGCCCGTTAGCCGCTGATCCAGTGTTTTACATCATGGGTTATTCATTACATTTAAGGTAACAGACAAATGGCTTTAAACGGGCCACAGGAGGAAAGTAAACAGTGAAACAGCAGAACCGGCGCTTTCTGTCAAGGGTGTCCAACGAGAGTGACGAGAGGGAGGGAGAGACAAACTGATGAAATGTGAAGGCTGACAGAGCGAGAGAGAGAGAGAATGGGAGAGAACCAACAGAAGATTGAAACGGCAAGAAATCACAATTACCAGATGTCTAGTGGGGTAGCCGGACAAAAAGTGAGAAAAATACCACACCACAAAAGATCAGAGAGAGAGAGAGAGAGAGAGAGAGAGAATGAGAGAGAGAGAGATATGAGAGAAATATGTCAGCCTGTCTTTCACGATCAGCCATTTTGACTATTTCCTGTTTTTCAGTGCTAACTGTCTGATTGACGGTTTGATGATCGAGAGCTGTATTTACTGGGACTCGTGTGGGCGTCCAGATCTAGACAGACTCACAGTGGGGGGTTCAATCAGCCCTCCTCCTCCTTCCCACTGTGTTGTTTTTAAATCAGCATCTTATTCTGGTGAGATTAGCATTTCCGGACACAGTTAGCCAGTTTCGGTGTCACAGGAGGGGCTGCTAGAATTACTTCAGATGAGTGTTTTCGGTAAAACAGGAAGTAGCTTCTAGTGAAACAAAGACGTATCATTCTGCAAAACCAGAAGCTCAGACAGCAAGACTCCTGCTTCCTGTTTGCTATCCAGGTTCGGCGAAACACAATGGTCGACACGGTTACGCACTGCCTTGATAGTTCTCCGAGATGAACGTGAGAAGAAAATAGCCAAATGACAAATACAGCGTCATTGTTCACGTCTGATTGTCTTTAGCCAAATTTATATCGCGATAAGAGGAAGTTTTGCTTTCTCTGAGGAGAATGAAATCCACAGGTCAGTCAGACACAGGCCTGCCAGACACAGGCCAGCCGGACACATGCCAGCCAGATACAGGCCAGCCGGACACAGGCCAGCGGGACACAGGCCAGCCAGACATATGCCAGCCAGATACAGGCCAGCCAGACACAGGCCAGCCAGACACAGGCCAGCGGGACACATGCCAGCCAGCCAGATACAGGCCAGCCAGACACAGGCCAGCCAGACACAGGCCAGCCAGATACAGGCCAGCCAGATACAGGCCAGCCAGACACAGGCCAGCCAGACACAGGCCAGCGGGACACATGCCAGCCGGCCAGATACAGGCCAGCCAGACGCAGGCCAGCCAGACACAGGCCAGCCAGATACAGGCCAGCCAGATACAGGCCAGCCAGACACAGGCCAGCCAGATACAGGCCAGCCAGACACAGGCCAGCCAGACACAGGCCAGCCAGATACAGGCCAGCCAGACACAGGCCAGCCGGACACAGGCCAGCCAGATACAGGCCAGCCAGACACAGGCCAGCCAGACACAGGCCAGCCAGATACAGGCCAGCCAGACACAGGCCAGCCAGACACAGGCCAGCCAGATACAGGCCAGCCAGACACAGGCCAGCCGGACACAGGCCAGCCAGATACAGGCCAGCCGGACACAGGCCAGCCACAGGTAGTATCGTAGTATTGCTGATCCTCCATCTTCTGGAGCAACAGTTCAGTGGAACACAGATGTTAGCTGAAGATAAACACAATAGACCGGGCGTCATTACAAAGGCACTGTGTTACTCAACGCCTCGAACTATGTATTGCCCAAGCTGGGAAACTAAGGTGAGGAACACGCGCGCGCTGTTCTGGGGAGAGGAACCTGATTGGTTGATTACATTCGAATATGCATGCTTGTTTTGTTTGTAGTGAAGCCGTGCGATTGGTCGATTCGATTTTCCTGTTTTCTTTTTAATTCCTATCGACTCACGTGTGATTGTCCATTACGTGTTTCAGAGCTGTGGGGAAAACATGTCTTCTCATCAGTTACACAACCAACGCCTTCCCTGGAGAATACATCCCCACTGTGTGAGTACACACTGACACACTGACACACACACACACACACACACACTATACTGACCCTAACCTTAAACCTAACCCATTACTAAACCAAAACTAATTGTTCAGTGGAGGCTGACACTCTTCCATATTTCCTGTCACTTATTCATTGTTCAATGCAGAAATACTTAACAGATTAATTCACACCAATGTTATTTGACTAAATTACCATTTGTTGTCACAATGGATGCATTGTGTTTGAGCATCTGTGTGTGTGTGTGTCCTCAGATTTGACAACTACTCTGCCAATGTGATGGTGGACAGTAAACCAGTAAACTTGGGGCTTTGGGATACAGCTGGACAAGAGGATTATGACAGACTCAGACCTCTGTCTTATCCTCAGACGGTAACACACACACACAAACACACACACACAAACACACACACACACAAGCATGTCATATAACTCCATATATTCTCAGTATTGGTGTTCTGAGATCTGTGTTAATGCTGACAGTCTCTCTCTCCAGGACGTGTTCCTCATCTGTTTCTCTCTGGTGAGCCCGGCCTCGTATGAGAATGTCAGAGCTAAGGTGAGTCTCTATATTATCCCCGTGTCCGTCACCATGTACAGGTGGCCTCTAGTCTTTTAAAAAACAAGAATTTATCAGCAGTTCTTTTCCATCTCAAGATTTGAACTCCGTAATAATCCAAAATAAAATGGAGTTTAGTCGCAGGCCAACAAACAAAGCTCAGGAAGGTGTAAGAAATTTAACCATCCCAGGAAGTGATTGAAGTAAATTCGTTCATTAATTAAAAAGAAAGTTTTTTTATTCGCTTTGGTACTATTTTCACAAGTAAGGTGTACATTTTCAAAACTTTTAGTACAAAGATCTAAACTGATCACACTTGTAACGCAGCTAGTCATTCTTTCAAAACCTGATTGAATGCTTTCAGTCCACATAATCATTGTTTCAAACACCAGATTATTGTAATATGTAACGGGAACATTTGGTTTAATCACCGAAACACAACAGTAGGATCTTCTTTCAGTTTAGTACTTTTAACAATCAGTTCATCCAACAGCAAACAATGCAAGATACATGTTTCAACCAAGTGGCAACCTTCCGGTCTCTCTCCTGAAACCAATAAGGAAGTGAGTTAAACTGCAATTCATTGACTGGCCGCTTGAGGCTGGCTGCAGAAATGAGTCAAATCTGTATCTCCCCCATTTTAAAATGATCAACTTTACAGCAGAAAAAAACATGTTTACAGCCTGGTTCTCTATTTGGCTTTGGTCTATACAGCTAATTTTGCCCTTCATAACAACTGTGAGGGGGGTGATTTTTTTTATAACTCATCCGTTTAGTTGATTAATATTTAAAGTTCTGCATAATTATGGGTGTGTCCAGCGGATTCCCGCATTACCGGATGCCTGAATTTTCATAAATAGCGTAACATTTATTAACACTGACTATATTTGGAAGTATTTTTTGACATGTCGTAAAAAGATATGTGTAAGAAATTAGCCTATAATTACTCAGTAAACAGCATCCAGGCTCCTCAGCTCCAACCACGTACCGCCTATTTGACCATTTTCGTTTATCCGGGAGTGACGCGCTGCCAAGATGGCGACGGTCGGCTACGCCCACTTTAGGCTTCAAAAACGGTCTTCAGGAACCTACGGGTGACGGCACGGATACTTCATCCATATCTTTATACAGTCTATGGTTTCAAATGGGCCTTAGAAGTGCTGAAATTAATATGCTACAGTACTATACTGTAAAAGACAGATTACACAGTGTCACATTAGGCGATACACACTACACATTACACTACTTACATTTACATAATCTATAATTTCCAAAATATCCATCCCATGTGTAATCAAGTGAAGGATCAATGAAGACATCCTCAACAATAATCAAATTAGTCAAATTAGTTTTTACGTATTTTTCTGATATAATTGTAACATAGGTATAATTTCTATTACGTATGTAACTAAATGAGAACAAAACATAACATTTAGTGCACACATTACATTGCATGTAATTTGGATCAAGTCTGTCTTGAGCATTTGGCCATAGATTCTCATCCACATCTCATTTCCTTGAAATCGATTAGCAATAACGATATTCATCATGTGTGGTTAATTTATACGTTTGTACAAAAACTCTTTTTATTTCTGTAGTTCTCAAAATCGATACTGTTTATTGCTGAAACTAAAATATATAGGTTTACCAAACGGTTCAGTGATTAACCATTAAGATCAGTTGGATTAAGTGTTGGTCAAATGTATTTACGCAAATGAGATGAGAAGCATATCAAAAGTATTGTGAGCATTGCATTGTGAAAGACAATTACTTCAAATGAAAGATATTTCTTTGATGACACACTGATTAGGTGTTGAAAAAGTGATTGTGTCATTTGTGCATTGTACTTAGTCAATTGAACATGTGATTACATGTTTGAAAAAAGTGACTTTTCGATGATCTGCTTTGAGTTTTGTACTAACAGTTGTGAGGTTTTACCACATACTTGTGAAAATAGTACCAAAGCGAATAAAAAAAACTGTAACGGAAATGACATTTAGACAGTAATTATGCTGCGTGCTACTCACACCAGTGGACACTAGATGGCGCTGTCGCCACATACAGTCCAGCACTGGTAGTGGTAAAATACAATACCAGTGTATGACACTATCCCATCATCCCATCACTATACATACATACCCCCCCCCCTCCACTCCATCATCCAGTCACTAAACATGTCTATCTCTCCCTCCTCTCCCCCGCCCCCTAGTGGTACCCTGAGGTACGTCACCACTGCCCCTCCACCCCCATCATCCTGGTGGGCACCAAGCTGGATCTGCGAGATGAGAAGGAGGCCATCGAGAAGCTCAAGGAGAAGAAACTGGCCCCGATTACCTACCCACAAGGCCTAGCGCTCGCCAAGGAGATAGGTAGTCCGCTGCGGAATGTCGTTATTTCATTATGTGTTCTCAGTTGCTTGTTTTGAAGCTGTGTCTGATGGTTTGCTAATATTATATAATATATATATTATATATAAGGTGCTTCATTAGATACGGCACATTGGATCAGATGATATTGATATGAATGGAGTTGTAGCGTTCAGATGTTACCTCCTGCTGTGATCTCCTCAGTGGAATGTGAACATACGATGTGCTCTGCTTCCATCTGTCTGCGATTGTTTTGTGCCAATTTAGGCATGTCTTCACTTCTTGTGTGTGTGTCTCTCTCTCTCTCTTCCTCCCTCTCTCTCCCCCTGTCTCCTCCCCCTCTACAGACTCGGTGAAGTACCTGGAGTGCTCGGCCCTGACCCAGCGCGGGCTGAAGACGGTGTTTGACGAGGCCATCAGGGCTGTTCTCTGCCCTCAGCCCACCAAGGTCAAAAAGAAGGGATGCCTTCTGATCTAACTGCTGAGGGAAGGAGCGATGGGGGAGAGAGGGAGGGACAGAGAGAGAGAGAGATGAGAGAGAGAGAGAGCGAGAGAGAGAGAGGAGAGAGAGAGGGAAATAGAGGGAGAGGGAGATCTGTGTTAAACCGGCGTGTGTAGATGGTTAAAAAAATGTATCCACATCTTTTTTACAGTCTTATGTTGTTTCTCTATATACTGTAATAGATAAAAATGATATTTTAAAGATAAAGTCTGCGATCTTGTCCCCTGGTTTGTAAAAGGGGCACAGTGAGGCCAAACGAGGTCCCCCGTGTCATCAAGAGCACATGCTTTAAAACATGAATGTTCGTGGCTAATTAAGGCATGACTGTGATTTCACATTCAGACGATGCACACATATATGCACAACGTATCACACATCCAGCCAATATATGTTTAAAACTGATTCTTAAAATTCCTGAAGATCCAGGCCGCATTTTCAAAGATGTTCTTTATTTTGACTATACATAAATAAAAGCCAATATTGTCATATATTATAATGTCAATGAAATATACTTTTTTCAATGAGTAACCAGAGTTTCCAGTGTTTTCTTTTTGGCAGTGAACGATATTGGTGTTTTTGTTAAAGAACGGTAAAAAGTGTTTCTTTGATTAAAAAAAGTTCACCAAATATCCAGGCTTTACAGACACGCTTGTTGTAATTGCGGGCCAAATGGTGCCATCTTTATAGACGGTCCCTAATGGAGCCCCGGTCTGCTAGATAGGAAATGGTGTGCCATCTTTATAGACGGTCCCTAACGAAGCCCCGGTCTGCTAGATAAGAAATGGTGTGCCATCTTTATAGACGGTCCCTAACGGAGCCCCGGTCTGCTAGATAGGAAATGGTGTGCCATCTTTATAGACGGTCCCTAACGGAGCCCCGGTCTGCTAGATAGGAAATGATGTGCCATCTTTATAGACGGTCCCTAACGGAGCCCGGGTCTGCTAGATAGGAAATGATGAGCCATCTTTATAGACGGTCCCTAACGGAGCCCTGGTCTGCTAGATAGGAAATGATGTGCCATCTTTATAGACGGTCCCTAACGGAGCCCTGGTCTGCTAGATAGGAAATGATGTGCCATCTTTATAGACGGTCCCTAACGGAGCCCTGGTCTGCTAGATAGGAAATGATGTGCCATCTTTATAGACGGTCCCTAACGGAGCCCTGGTCTGCTAGATAGGAAATGATGTGCCATCTTTATAGACGGTCATTATGTGTCATTATGGACACACATGACACATTAAACATTTACACTCAATACTCCAACTCTGTCATGCTCATTATTATGGGTTTTGGTTTGACCATAACCTAACCGCTTCATCGGGTACACCTCTTCAACCGCAAACATCTAATCAGCCAATCACGTGGCAGCAACACAATGCATGTAGGCAGGTAGACACGGTCAAGATGATCTGCGGATGTTCAGGCATCAGAATGGGGAAGAAATGTGATTTTAGTTACTATGAACGTGACATGGTTGTTGGCGTCAGGTGGACTGGTTTGAGTATTTCTGAAAGTGCAGATCAACTGTGAGTTTCCAGCACAACCATCTCTAGGGTTTACAGAGAATGATCCAGAAAAGAGAAGAACATGTGAGTGGCGGTTCTCTGGGCGAAATGCCTTGTTGATGTCTGAGGTCAGAGGTTAATGTGGGACCCACCTTGTACAGGATTTGAAGGATCTGCTACTAACTTTTGGTGCCAGATACCACAGGACACCTTCAGGGCTCTTGTAGAGTCCATGACTTGACGGGCTGTCACTGTTTTTAAGCAGAGATTGACAGAAAGACCGTGACCCGCTTGTTCTGTAAAATTATGATTTAGTCAACATTTTTTTAAGATTCAGAGATGATTTTTAAGATACAACATGATCAATTATCCTTTCAACAGTGGGATGAAAGCAACACTAATAGTTTAAGGTAGTTGTGTCCGATTTGGGACAATGTCTTTCATCTGTGTAAACTGCTTTACTGAGCTTCCACAGCACATGTGTTGAACATTGCTTGAACATAATTCCGTTTATAAAATGTTACTAGATATTTTACAACAAAAAAATCTTTTGCATCTTATAGTGATTTTTGGAGTGTCAGTTTTTTAATATTTCACAAAACCAAAATTCTACGTACTATTTGTAATTTGTTATATGAGAGAATTGCTCAGGGTTTTAAAAACCCAGGCAAGGTAATTTATATGATAGTTGATGATATTGATCGCTGTTTTACAGATGTGATTCTCATTTGGATGAATCAGAAGAGATAGCGAGCAGGCTTATACACATCTGAAAACAAATATTTTTCCTACACCTAAAATAATTCCACTGCCAGCGCATCTGATGTGTGTAATCTTGTGTTGATGTTGCTATTTTGTTTATTGTTTTTAGTCATTTCTGCACTCACTTTTGCAGATAACAAACACATGTTTAGGTTGTGCTGTTTAAATCAAAACGAAGACACTTAAAATCTATCCATTTACTCTTAAAAGTCTCTTCAGTGTCAGCTTTAAGATGGAGCCAAAGCTAAACATTTGACAAATGACACGTTCTTTTCACAAATCTCCCACTGGACTGTTCAGTTTGGATGAGACGCTGTGTGCTCTCAGTACAGCGCCAGTTGCCCTGGAACTATTTATTCACAAATGACTTCTATTGCCTTAAGGATTCTGTCCTGTATGATTAGTGTGAATGCAACTACATTGGTGCTGTACTGTATGACTGCACCCATTATGTGATATGGGGAGATACACTGTATGACTGCACCATTATGTGATATGGGGAGATACACTGTATGACTGCACCCATTATGTGATATGGGGAGATACACTGTATGACTGCACCCATTATGTGATATGGGGAGATACACTGTATGACTGCACCCATTATGTCCTATGGGGAGATACACTGTATGACTGCACCCATTATGTGATATGGGGAGATACACTGTATGACTGCACCCATTATGTGATATGGGGAGATACACTGTATGACTGCACCCATTATGTGATATGGGGAGATACACTGTATGACTGCACCCATTATGTGATATGGGGAGATACACTGTATGACTGCACCCATTATGTCCTATGGGGAGATACACTGTATGACTGCACCCATTATGTCCTATGGGGAGATACACTGTATGACTGCACCCATTATGTCCTATGGGGAGATACACTGTATGACTGCACCCATTATGTGATATGGGGAGATACACTGTATGACTGCACCCATTATGTGATATGGGGAGATACACTGTATGACTGCACCCATTATGTGATATGGAGAGATACACTGTATGACTGCACCCATTATGTGATATGGGGAGATACACTGTATGACTGCACCCATTATGTCCTATGGGGAGATACACTGTGTGACTGCACCCATTATGTGATATGGGGAGATACACTGTATGACTGCACCCATTATGTGATATGGGGAGATACACTGTATGACTGCACCCATTATGTGATATGGAGAGATACACTGTATGACTGCACCCATTATGTGATATGGGGAGATACACTGTATGACTGCACCCATTATGTTCTATGGGGAGATACACTGTATGACTGCACCCATTATGTCCTATGGGGAGATACACTGTATGACTGCACCCATTATGTGATATGGAGAGATACACTGTATGACTGCACCCATTATGTGATATGGGGAGATACACTGTATGACTGCACCCATTATGTTCTATGGGGAGATACACTGTATGACTGCACCCATTATGTGATATGGGGAGATACACTGTATGACTGCACCCATTATGTTCTATGGGGAGATACACTGTATGACTGCACCCATTATGTCCTATGGGGAGATACACTGTATGACTGCACCCATTATGTTCTATGGGGAGATACACTGTATGACTGCACCCATTATGTCCTATGGGGAGATACACTGTATGACTGAACCCATTATGTTCTATGGAGAGATACACTGTATGACTGCACCCATTATGTCCTATGGAGAGATACACTGTATGACTGCACCATTATGTCCTATGGGGAGATACACTGGTGAATTTCACACTACACAGTATTAACAACAACAGGTACATGTAGGGAGATCTGAAATCTCAAATTCTTTATTATGATACAATTATCAGCTGTTACGGTTTAAAGGAAATGCCCGTTATTCTAGTAATCCATTCTTTGTAACTGCAGAGATCCATGACATTTGTATTAGCAGAACATGCCCTCATATCGTCGGTGGAGACAGCCACTCCATACAGCTTTTTGTGATGCAGTACGCCTCCGCCAGAGTCACCCTAAGAGTAACACACAGGAACACATCAGACTTTATGAAACAAACAGTTATAATGCTTTATAATGTGGTTGTCTTGTCAGATGTATAAACCCTTTCTGAAGTTGTATCAAGGCAAGAGCAAGTTTGGCATATAGTCAATGTACAACAGCTAAGCTCTTCTGCACTATGTATCACTGAGTCCCTGAATTCAGCAGAGGCACTGGTGTGTTGGACATATATCACAAACCACAGAGACGCCTTATTACCACAGTTAGGACATGTCACTGCAGATTAAAAGAGCAATTAAGCATTTTGTGGGTGTGTGGTATGTAGGCAACACACCATGATAAGGGCTTCACCCAGGCTCTCTGTGATTGGATATGAATGTCTTGTTTCTAAAATGTTCTCTACCACCATCATACATGGAGACAAACATGCTATAATATATTACTACTGGCAGGAACAGAAGTATACTCACTGGGCAGGCATCCACTCCAGCACGTTGAACCCTGAATAATTTTTCTACATTGTTAAACATATACAAAGGCTGTATAAAATATTCCACAACATCAACCAGTGCACACTGCAGGGCGGGGGCTGTATCACCAACTGTAAAGACAATAAGAGAACGTCAGACAGGAACTAGAATTGGACTCTTCAGCTGCATTCATGCCAAGTTTGTTTGTCTCACCTTTCATGTTCTTTTTGTCCGGTTTGATGGTACCAAAGCCTGCAATCTGAACTTCTGTCCCCTTCAGTTTTTGTGGATTAGGTTTAAAAAAATCAATGCCACTATACACAAATGGAAAATATTTTAGTCGAACAAGTGTAAACCCAACTTGTCATATGCAAATCCCCTTGGTGTCAAAATAAACTCAGACGCAGGTAAGTAGAAGCAAGAGCAGAGTTTCACGAAATGCAGAATATTTTACTCAAAGTCAGGCAAACAGGAACTATAACAGAATACTTAGAATAACGAACAAAACAAAATATCAAACCGATAGCACCATATACCTTGAACCAAACCATCTTCATACATAAAGCACAAAACACACAATGAACTAACACTGGCCGACACGAAAGGACCAAACTAAATACAAGAACTAATGAGGGTGAACTGAAAACAGGTGCATGACAAACTAATGACAGAGATTCCCATAAGGAAACAAAATAACCCAAAGGGGTAGAACAGGACAAGAATCACTTGGCCTCCAAAACAAAAGAGAAAGACAGAATAACCTGGGGTCCGTTTCAAAAAGGGGGTTTAACTAACTCTAAATCTAACCCTGACCTCGGAGTTGATTTACCCTAAGATGGAAAACTCTGAGTTTTCGGTTTCAGAACAGCTGAATTGAGTTGGTTCAATTAACCCAGTGTAGGTTCACTCAGAGTTACGCGCGTGCACCACCGCTATAAAAAGGCAGCATGAATGGAGCCGCGATTCTACGATTCACCATGGCAACCAGCATTACTACTTCATACGTCACCCCAAGCTTGAAATACTGATGCAGGCTTACAGGGACTATGAACACGTATTTAGAAAAAAATTGCTGCTCGGGTCAACGCGTAAGTGTTTTCATTTGATTTTTAATTTACACAATTTTAATTTATACTTTTTATTAATTCCCAGTTGGGAAGTTATTTTTTTGACACTCTGTTAGAACAAACTCCACACATGCCTGAAATACACACCCATGCTCATATTTAATCACAACTATTATTACTGGTCAAAACTAGTAGAATTGTATTGACGCTATAATCTATTTCATTTAGGTGCAATCCTGCGGGTGAAAAACACATTTGTGTGCCATAAATGCAGCCAATCGCATTAGGAAATCCTAAAATAAATTCAAATAATTTATACCAGTCTGATCTTGCAGCACCATGTCATTAACCGAATTATAATTAATAACTATTCATTGTAAAGGGTTTTGCATTATTCACCTGCAATGGACCTCTTCTTTTATGTCTCTCACTGAGCTCTGTGTCAGAGGGAGGAGACTGAGAGAAACTCCAGGTTTATGAAGAAAAACTGCTCCCGACCGACCAGGTTAGGTTCACAGACTCAGTTACCATAGTAACTGACTCTGAGGTTAAGATACCTCCCTTTCTGAAACAGAAAACCAAGAGTTTCCCTCATCGCAGGGTAAACAAACTCAGAGTTTTCACTTATCCTCCTTTCTGAAACGGGCCCCTGGATTGATGCTGTGATGTTTGATGTTAACATATGCAGGGCTTTGGCACAACAGGGGGAGAGTGATCCGGTGATCCAGGGATCTAGTGATCCGGTGATCTGGGGCCTCATTTATAAAACTTTGCGTACGATTTGCGTCAGAAGTGGCGTACGGATGAAACGTTTGGGATTTATTAAACCGTGCGCACACACGTCCTACGCCGTTTTCGCTTAATAAATCACATTGAACTCTAAATGTGCCGCAGCTTTTGCGGCTTCATATCACGCCCATATTTGGGTGATTCTCACGAAATCCAGATTTAGAAGGTGTCCAGCATCAGAATTTTTAAAATGCCCTTGAAGCCCAATTTTCTTTTTGCACATATAAGATTAAGGTCGGAACTTACTATAACCATTATTTTTAGGAGATTAAAAAAATATTTCCTATATAATTATTTACATTTTTTAGATGAAGTCCATAAAAAATTATCATTACCGCAACATGACATTACATTAAATATATGGTTAGAAATTTGTATTTTTGGCTAATGTTAAAGTAGACTTTTATTTCTCATGCTCAAATCTATGTAAAACTCTGGAGAGATTACTTTTTCATATTTATTATTTTTTGTAATTTCCTTATTTTCTCTCATTACCGAAACATACGTGAAGATTTACAATTTCTTTTATTTAATTGCTTTACTAATAGATAACATACACTTTTGTTATGTAGCAGACCTTAAATAAGTAGTGTTGTATAAAACATATATACATTTTAAAACAAAATATGATTATCTTATTATCACTTAATTGGTAAAAAAGATAAATGTTGCGGTAATGAAAATGCCATTTCGGTAGTGAGGATCATTGTTTCGGAAATGAGATTTAGCTCACACATTCACTGTTGACAAAGGGGTTTGATGCCTACAAAACGCATACAATTTTTTAAAGAACATTTATTTCCCTCGTCATTATTCACAACCCAATAAAAACAAACCAAGCCACCCCCCAATGCTATCTGCTATCCCAACTTGGGTGAAGCGTTGTCAATGAGTCTGTGTGTGTCTGTGTGTGTGTGTGTGTGTGTGTGTGTGTGTCTGTCTGTCTGTCTGTCTGTCTGTGTGTGTGTGTCTGTCTGTCTGTCTGTCTGTGTGTGTGTGTGTGTCTGTGTGTGTGTCTGTGTGTGTGTGTCTGTGTGTGTGTCTGTGTGTACAAGTGTTGGTCAAAACAATGAATCCAAGTTATATTTCTCCCTATTATCACCCTGACCTCCCTCTCCTTTCCCTATTATCACCCTGACCTCTCTCTCCCTTCCCTATTATCACCCTGACCCCTGACCTCTCTCTCTTTTTTCCTATTATCACCCTGACCCCTGACCTCTCTCTCTCTTTTCCTATTATCACCCTGACCCCTGACCTCTCTCTCTCTTTTCCTATTATCACCCTGACCTCTCTCTCCTTTCCCTATTATCACCCTGACCTCTCTCTGCCTTCCCTATTATCACCCTGACCTCTCTCTCTTTTTTCCTATTATCACCCTGACCCCTGACCTCTCTCTCCTTTCCCTATTATCACCCTGACCCCTGACCTCTCTCTCTCTTTTCCTATTATCACCCTTACCTCTCTCTCTCTCCTTTCCCTATTATCACCCTGACCCCTGACCTCTCTCTCTCATTTCCCTATTATCATCATGTCCCCTGACATCTCTCTCTCATTTCTTCTGTAATCCTCAAGTAACACTGGATTACTGTGTATTTTCTCCCTATGCGTTGCCAGACTGTTTTTCGCTGATGCCCTTTTCTTTTCAACTGTCTGTAACAAAATACACAATTGCCATCTTGAATGTAACATTTTGTAAAAAAGAAAAGAAATACATTGTTTCACAGTAAAACTATGAAATAGTAAATAATATTGCATTTATAGTAGGTGGCCTATACTGCATTCATACTGCTTTTTGTGGAAGCATTTAAAAAAAAAAAAAAATTGTGACCCCTGCTGGGGGGGTTGTAATACCTATTTTGTTTACGCAATCTGTTCAAGAAACGTTTAAGGCAAATATCAAGTTTAATTAAAATGAGCAACAGTTATAGTGCACGTGCCTCCTTCATAAGTCTGTTTCTCACTACCGAAACATTGAGTATCTCCACCGCAACAGGCCTTCAATTGTTGCGGTGAATGATAATGGTGTTGCGGAGGATGAGCGACCTTAAACATTCTTGCTAACTGTGGAAGCTAAATGAGAGTTAGCTAAACATTCCCTCTCTTTTTATATTTAGACCATAATGGGGTATATAGTAATCAAAAAAATTTAACTGCAACATTTTTTATAACTTCACAAACACATGTTTCAGTAATGAGAACTAAAAAGTCGTCTAGGTACTATGCCACGCCAAATTTGTACTTTTATCTGGAGAGAAAAAATGATAACTGGTTACTTGATAGCCATCTTGAGTGTCACAGTCATTTTTGTCCCTTACAACAAATTCCTTAAAAAATGATAGTTCCTAGAGCACTTAAACAATGATTGAAAATTGTTGCGGAGGATGAAAAAATTGGTCTTGGACACATTTTTATTCCTTATTATTGTCACTACATTTACCAATGATCACCAAATACCACATGTTTCTTTACTGTAAATGTTTATATTATAACATGCACTGAAGCTTTTTATTTTTTATATTTTTTAATTATGAATAATTCCATCTCAAAGGACCAAAATCCAGTCATGGACACGTTGCGGTAATGCGAAATTTCCCTTTAAATGTTGAAAAAATTAATAAATTCGTATTCATGATTTCATTTGAAATCATGTGCAAAATCGTACATGAAGAGATGTTTATAACGGTATCCTTCTTGTTTTGATAGCATTTACTTTTATCATCAAAATGTTTTATGACACCTCATAAGTCTAATTTCGCGAGAATCACCCATTTGCGCATAAATAGTCAGAGAAACGCCTTAAATTAATATTCATTGATTGAGACTTCATGACAAACTCGGAGGAAAACCGGAAAAGTAACGTTGGGTTAATCCATGCCAACGAGCCACTAGTGAACACATGTCTGCATCACTAATTATTTGGGCATTGATCGAATGAAAATAATTTCGAAATATGAAAGCATTTTTATTCTCACTCGGTGCCCTGATTACATTTGGGAACACGGACAGCACTGCAAATTGGCTTTTTGGTTTGCCTGTTCACCCGAAGTGTACGGAAACTTTATGTAACTATGATAAAAACATTATACCTATACGAACACGTGAGATATGTGTTGCACCTTTCAAAATGGTTAGGACATGCGTCAGGATGAAACACATAAAAAAAATAGAACCAACCAATGATTATGTAGCTGCATCTATACTATGACATACACTTTCCCCAGTGGAAATAAAATAAATATTATTTATCTATATATAGCCTATATAAATAGATAGATATACTATTTATATATAGACAGTTAGTCTTTATTATATATATATATATATATATATATATATATATAGATTGATATATATAGATGGATATATATATATATATAGATGGTGAGGAAAATAAGTATTTGAACACCCTGCTATTTTGCAAGTTCTCCCACTTAGAAATCATGGAGGGGTCTGAAATTGTCATCTTAGGTGCATGTCTACTGTGAGAGACAATCTGGAGAAAAAAAATCCAGAAATCACAATGTATGATTTTTTTAACTATTTATTTGTATGGTACAGCTGCAAATAAGTATTTGAACACCTGTCTATCAGCTAGAATTCTGACCCTCAAAGACCTGTTAGTCTGCCTTTAAAATGTCCACCTCCACTCTGTTTATTACTCTAAATTAGATGCACCTGTTTGAGGTCGTTAGCTGCATAAAGACCCCTGTCCACCCCATGCAATCAGTAAGAATCCAACTACTAACATGACCAAGACCAAAGAGCTGTCCAAAGACACTAGAGACAAAATTGTACATCTCCACAAGGCTGGAAAGGGCTACGGGGAAATGGCCAAGCAGCTTGGTGAAAAAAGGCCCACTGTTGGAGCAATCATTAGAAAATGGAAGAAGCTAAACATGACTGTCAATCTCCCTCGGACTGGGGCTCCATGCAAGATCTCACCTCGTGGGGTCTCAATGATCCTAAGAAATGTGAGAAATCAGCCCAGAACTACACGGGAGGAGCTGGTCAATGACCTGAAAAGAGCTGGGACCACCATTTCCAAGGTTACTGTTGGTAATAAGACGTCATGCTTTGAAATCATGCATGGCACGGAAGGTTCCCCTGCTTAAACCAGCACATGTCAAGGCCCGTCTTAAGTTTGCTAATGACCATTTGGATGATCCAGAGGAGTCATGGGAGAAAGTGATGTGGTCAGATGAGACCAAAATAGAACTTTTTGGTCATAATTCCACTAACCGTGTTTGGAGGAAGAAGAATGATGAGTACCATCCCAGGAACACCATCCCTACTGTGAAGCATGGGGGTGGTAGCATCATGCTTTGGGGGTGTTTTTCTGCACATGGGACAGGGCGACTGCACTGTATTAAGGAGAGGATGACCGGGCCATGTATTGTGAGATTTTGGGGAACAACCTCCTTCCCTCAGTTAGAGCATTAAAAATGGGTTGAGGCTGGGTCTTCCAATATGACAATGACCCGAAGCACACAGCCAGGATAACCAAGGAGTGGCTCTGTAAGAAGCATATCAAGGTTCTGGCGTGGCCTAGCCAGTCTCCAGACCTAAACCTAATAGAGAATCTTTGGAGGGAGCTCAAACTCCGTTTTCTCAGCGACAGCCCAGAAACCTGACTGATCTAGAGAAGATCTGTGTGGAGGAGTGGGCCAAAATCCCTCCTGCAGTGTGTGCAACCCTGGTGAAAAACTACAGGAAACGTTTGACATCTGTAATTGCAAACAAAGGCTACTGTACCAAATATTAACATTGATTTTCTCAGGTGTTCAAATACTTATTTGCAGCTGTATCATACAAATAAATAGTTAAAAAATCATACATTGTGATTTCTGGATTTTTTTTTCTCCAGATTATGTCTCTCACAGTAGACATGCACCTAAGATGACAATTTCAGACCCCTCCATGATTTCTAAGTGGGAGAACTGGGTGTTCAAATACTTATTTTCCTCACTGTATATCCATCTATATCTATCCATCTATATCTATCCATCTATATATATCCATCTATATCTATCCATCTATATCTATCCATCTATATATATCCATCTATATCTATCCATCTATATCTATCCATCTATATCTATCCATCTATATATATCCATCTATATCTATCCATCTATATATATCCATCTATATCTATCCATCTATATATATCCATCTATATATATCCATCTATATCTATCCATCTATATCTATCCATCTATATATATCCATCTATATCTATCCATCTATATATATCCATCTATATCTATCCATCTATATATATCCATCTATATATATCCATCTATATATATCCATCTATATCTATCCATCTATATCTATCCATCTATATATATCCATCTATATATATCCATCTATATCTATCCATCTATATATATCCATCTATATCTATCCATCTATATATATCCATCTATATCTATCCATCTATATATATCCATCTATATCTATCCATCTATATCTATCCATCTATATATATCCATCTATATATATCCATCTATATCTATCCATCTATATATATCCATCTATATCTATCCATCTATATATATCCATCTATATCTATCCATCTATATATATCCATCTATATCTATCCATCTATATATATCCATCTATATCTATCCATCTCCTCATCTATCCGCTCCGTCAGACGTACGCCTTATATATGCGTAGGCCTACGCAGCGTTTATGAATGAGGCCCCTGGTGAGCATAGAACTGACCATGCGTGTGGAAACCCATTTACCGTGCAGTTGGTTCTCCTCCCAAACTGCCTGCTGCACAACTTAACCTGATTATGACTGGTATTTTGACAAGTATTTTGACCGGTATTTTGACCGGTATGGAGGTGACAGAGTCATTTTTCCACATGGTGAAATCCAGTTTGGAGAGCAGGGTGATATTTACGTATTCCTGATGTTGCTTGCAAACTTTTTATAACAAACTAATAAAATCATATCCCAACCTTTAGTATATCCTATTGAAATATTTGCACTATTTAAAAATATATGTCATAATAATGTGGTTTTGGATGTGTTAACTTTTTGACTTACCAGATTGTGAACAAGCTCTCAGTTGCACATTTTGGTAAACTGACTGGAGGGATCTTAGTCTCCTGGTTTGTTAACTTCAGTAACATGAGGTCATGGCAATTTTCTGCTAGATGTATATTCTTCTCTTCAATCTCAATTAGCTCTGACCCTAGGCTTGGGTGTCCTGCATGTTCACCTAGTCTTATCCAAAGGGTACTGACAGAGAATAGGACAGGAAAAACAAATTGTAAATTAGTGGTGGTCACCATCATAAATATCTCCATGATAATTTTTCCTGTCAACATAAACATTATGTAAAAATGTAATCAGGAATTCTGTTTACAAGTTTACTACATGATTCGCCCGCTGTACAATTAAAAGTGTTGGTGGCATTTAAACAAGATGAGTAGTTTAGGGTGCAAGTGTAACCAGGTGACATAAGTGTAACCATGTAACCAGATGACATATGTGTAACCAGGTGACATGTGTGTGTAACCAGGTGACATATATGTAACCAGGTGACATATGTGTAAACAGGTGACATATGTGTAACCAGTTGACATATGAGTAAACAGGTGACATATGTGTAACCAGGTGACATATGAGTAAACAGGTGACATATGTGTAACCAGGTGACATATGTGTAACCAGGTGACATATGAGTAAACAGGTGACATATGTGTAACCGGGTGACATATGTGTAACCGGGTGACATATGTGTAACCGGGTGACATATGTGTAACCGGGTGACATATGTGTAACCAGGTGACATATGTGTAACCAGGTGACATATGTGTAACCAGGTGACATATGTGTAAACAGGTGACATATGTGTAACCAGGTGACATATGTGTAACCAGGTGACATATGAGTAAACAGGTGACATATGAGTAAACAGGTGACATATCTGTAACCGGGTGACATATGTGTAACCGGGTGACATATGTGTAACCAGGTGACATATGTGTAACCAGGTGACATATGTGTAACCAGGTGACATATGTGTAACCAGGTGACATATGTGTAAACAGGTGACATATGTGTAACCAGGTGACATATGTGTAACCAGGTGACATATGAGTAAACAGGTGACATATGAGTAAACAGGTGACATATCTGTAACCGGGTGACATATGTGTAACCGGGTGACATATGTGTAACCAGGTGACATATGTGTAACCAGGTGACATAAGTGTAACCAGGTGACATATGAGTAAACAGGTGACATATGAGTAAACAGGTGACATATGTGTAACCGGGTGACATATGTGTAACCGGGTGACATATGTGTAACCAGGTGACATATGTGTAACCAGGTGACATATGTGTAACCAGGTGACATATGTGTAACCATGTGATATATGAGTAAACAGGTGACATATGTGTAACCAGGTGACATATGTATAACCAGGTGTCATATGAGTAAATAGGTGACATATGAGTAAACAGGTGACATATGTGTAACCAGGTGACATATGTTTAACCGGGTGACATATGTGTAACCAGGTGACATATGTGTAACCCGGTGACATATGTGTAACCAGGTGACATATGTGTAACCATGTGACATATGAGTAAACAGATGACATATGAGTAAACAGGTAACATATGAGTAAACAGGTGACATATGTGTAACCAGGTGACATATGTGTAACCATGTGACATATGTGTCACCAGGTGACATATGTATAACCAGGTGTCATATGAGTAAACAGGTGACATATGAGTAAACAGGTGACATATGAGTAAACAGGTGAACACAGGTTACATACGTGCTGCCTCACAACAAATAATAAAATATGCAGCATTAATGTAAATATACATATTATATGTTGAAACCAGCTATATGTGATCAGTTCAGATGTCACCCATAATGTAAATATACATATTATATGTTGAAACCAGCTATATATGATCAGTTCAGATGTCACCCATAATGTAAATATACATATTATATGTTGAAACCAGCTATATATGATCAGTTCAGATGTCACCCATAATGTAAATATACACATTATATGTTGAAACCAGCTATATATGATCAGTTCAGATGTCACCCATAATGTAAATATACATATTATATGTTGTAACCAGCTATATATGATCAGTTCAGATGTCACCCATAATGTAAATATACATACTATATTTTGAAACCAGCTATATATGATCAGTTCAGATGTCACCCATAATGTAAATATACATACTATATTTTGAAACCAGCTATATATGATCAGTTCAGATGTCACCCATAATGTAAATATACATATTATATGTTGTAACCAGCTATATATGATCAGTTCAGATGTCACCCATAATGTAAATATATGCCTATTGGTATTCTGTATAGTATTTTGCATATACCCCGTACCCTCTTAGTATAATTTAATTAATTGCTCTATTCTTATGTTGTATGTAAGCATTTTCCTGCCAAAGTAAATTCCTTGTCTGTTCACACATTCATGGTGAATAAACACTTTTCTGATTCTCTGGTTCTGATTTAAATATACATAATGTTCATGTAGCGTCTTTAACATTCACAATTTGTTTTATCAAACATATTTGTGAGAATCAGCAGAAATGTTTACTTTTGTGCAGCTGCATTAAAGCGAGGTGACGATTATTGACTCAGGACCAATCACACAGACCACCAAAAAGGCAAGTTTAAATCACTGATGAAAGTTTTAGTGAAATCAGCTCACCTGTCTATACGACTGTTGCAGTGAGCTGCAGTTATTATCCACTCACTGCTGATCAGAGATCCACCACACACCCAATCTTCCATTTTGTTCACATCTGTAAACATGTTTATATTACAACACGTATTTTAATAAACTGACTATATTATTGTCAAATTACCCAGGCCATTGCATTATAAGCAAGAGTTCTCCTTATAAAATGTACCATATTCCATTACCTTGGACATGGTATATCACCACGTGAAAATGCCTTTCGTCTTTTTTACATGGTTTGCCCCCAATGATCCTCTTTTGAATGTCTCTCAAAGTGGCATCTAACAGAAGGAGAGAGAAATAGAGCCTTACACTTCTGACTTCCATAACGTATCTGACAGGAAGCTGGAATATTCGACGTGCAGAGCAATAGTGGGGGGAAAAAATTGGCAATGAAATGGAAAATGTAACAAAACTATGTAGAATGGAAGATGCTGAAAAGAATTAGAAGCAAGTTGCAAAGACAAGTAAACGTACCTTGAAACATCAAGCAGAGCAAAAGGACAGCGCTCAGAATCTTCATGGTCTTCATGATGACTGTCCTTTCTACGTGGGATCTGAGTTTTTAAACATATTCTGGCCCTGTATCTTAAAATGAATCCACCAACCACAGTTCAACACTGTTATCAACAAAAAAATCCATTGGAGGGCTGTTGGTCATAGCCATTTTACATAGACAAATTGGTTTATAGATTAAAAAAGGAGGTCAAAAGTTTAGAGAGCTGTGTCTTCTTGTTCTTCATGACGTTCTTCATATTCTGGCTATTATTGTTCAATCTGAAACATGTCTAAGCAATACTGAAGCAACTAGACATACCCGTGATATATCTGTCACAGTTGAGTTAGGCAAAACGCAGATGCAGCGGTAAAATTAAACATAAAAGGGTAATTTAATGAAAGAAAACACCAAGAAGTAGCATCTTTGTATATTACTTATCCATATACCCACTCAGCCCCATCATTTATATTGTTCTATTCTTATGTTGTATGTACGCACCTCCCTGCCAAAGTAAATTCCTTGTCTGTTCACACATTCATGGCGAATAAACACTTTTCTGATTCTGAAATCGGGACTCGTTCGGGTTAAATGAGAAACAGGTGTGGTGATTTGTCTTTGTATTTAGTGATTCGTTGTGTATTTGTACATTTTTGTTTTATTCTTGCTAAACAAAAGGCGGACAGTTTCTAATTGTTAATTCATAACAGTCTTTTACTTCGATGCTCAAATACGACCGCGAAATGCAAACCCGTTGTGTGAATTGCGATATGCATCAGTACCTAATCTCTAAATTACCATACAAGGCGTTGACCTGAGCCCATATTAGACTAATGAATGGCTTTATATGGCACATACATCTATGGAAATATTTTACAGTTGCTATAGGGCTGTAAAGACACTACTTTTGGTTTGTTTCATATTAAGGAAATAATAATCTCCTGTATTTACACAAACTTTGAATGGTTGCGGTTAAGATATCTGTGCAACTTTTCATTTGCATTTTACACACCGGGGAAGTATCTGAAATTAAACACAGATACGGTAAGCGACGGTTTAGACTCCATTGTCCTTGATTAAAAATATGGAAGCATGCCATATATGGGCCGATCTTTAGGATCAGACTTTCCTGAGGTCTGAGTACCTAATGAGAATGTGACACGGATACAGAGTCATGCAAATGAGTGCAAACGCCTCCACTAAAGCAGTCAATGAACTGGTTAACAACGAATGCATGTATTTCAAATTATGACCGAGGATAAATGCTATAAGTTGAAAAAATGAAAGCACTAACAAAGTATATCTTTATGAACCACCAGAATCACATTTAATGATAACGTGGTGTGAACAATAAATTATTAATAAGTGAAAAATGTTTTAACATTGGCTCAACCCTTCTTACCTTATCTAGATACAATGTCAACACTTCTCTAACTCAGTATCTACCGGTCTCCTCTTTGTGCTGTCGACAAAAATGTAAAACAGAACGAAACAAAGTATAATCTAATACGAGGTATGAATTGATCCATTTCAATGTACCTATTGTGACACAATATTGGGTTACTGTAGACGATGCAGTCAGTTAACATTATTTGACTTTACTCAACTCACCTGAACCTGGATCCTTTCTTGAAAAAAATTGCATATTCATGTAGATATTGAGAAACAGATACAAATGAATGAGGGTTTGTTTCTGTGCTTCACCTGACTGTCCATAAATGTACTATGAATGTTTCATATGGACCCATTCTATCAGGAAAATCAACGTTAAATTAAACTAAAATAATATACTGCATTAGTTAGCTGGCAACGGAAAAAGGAGACCATCTCAGACAGGAAGTAGTGAACAACGTCAAAGACGTTCTGATACATTCTTCAATTTAGTTGATAAATATTTCAATTTGGCTCTTAAACCTGTTTCAATATGGAAGCATAAATATGCTGGACTAAATTCAAATGCAATCCCAAATATAACTTTTTAATTGTCTAAGAATGCCCCGCATTTTAGTGGGCGATGCCAGAGGGCATTTTCTTGTCTCTCATCAAAGTCGCTCAGATGCGCTTGCCCATTTTTACCTGCTTCTAACACGTGCACTTTGAGGACAACAGGTTCACTTGCTTCCTAATATATCCGAGCCACTGACAGGCGCCATGACAACAAAATGATCAGTGTTATTCACTTCACTTGGCGCAGGTCATAATGTTATTGCTGTTCTGTGTACGTGTTGATGAAATGACATTCTTCACAGAAAGCCAAAGCGCCAGTAGCCACCGCATTTCACCGTAGTAGAGGGTTATGTCTGGCTTTACATGGCCGACTAGCTAGATTATCACAGTACTGGCGTTAGCGTTATCTACAGATACTTGGTGCTGATGGTCACAAAATATTTTGCATGTCAACTTCTATTAGGCAAATGACGAGAGTAGCAGTAAAGACGAGGAAGAGGAAGATTGAGTCACGGAGTCCGGGGTGAAGTATTGTATGTTTTTTCAACAGTAAACCTTGTTATTTGACGCCTTTAGCAACTAACGGCATTTAGCAGATTGAACAATTGTCCGTATGTGAGTATATATGCATGAGTTGATACACAGCAGTTCATGTGTGATGTTTTCCTTGTGTTTGTAAGATATTGGCCCACATGCTCTGAAGCACGTAGCCAGTGTGAGTGGCAGCGGCAGTTAAATGGAAGATGAGTTTAACACCACAGACGCCAGAGACATTGGGGAGGTGCCAAACCGACTTAATCCTAGGAATAGGAATTATACCAATATTATGTCAGTTGGTCAACTGAATGCCTTCAACTGAAATGTGTCCTATGCATTTTACCCAACCCTGAGGTGCAGGGGGCAGCCCTAATCAGTTACCTGAGGTACAGGGGGCAGCCCTAATCAGTTATCTGAGGTGCAGGGGGCAGCCCTAATCAGTTACCTGAGGTACAGGGGGCAGCCCTAATCAGTTACCTGAGGTGCAGGGGGCAGCCCTAATCAGTTACCTGAGGTACAGGGAGCAGCCCTAATCAGTTACCTGAGGTGCAGGGGGCAGCCCTAATCAGTTACCTAAGATACAAGGGGGCAGCCCTAATCAGTTACCTGAGGTACAGGGGGCAGCCCTAATCAGTTACCTGAGGTACAGGGGGCAGCCCTAATCAGTTACCTGAGGTACAGGGGACAGCCCTAATCAGTTACCTGAGGTACAGGGGGCAGCCCTAATCAGTTACCTGAGGTACAGGGAGCAGCCCTGATCAGTTACCTGAGGTACAGGGGGCAGCCCTAATCAGTTACCTGAGGTACAGGGAGCAGCCCTGATCAGTTACCTGAGGTACAGGGGGCAGCCCTAATCAGTTACCTGAGGTACAGGGGGCAGCCCTAATCAGTTACCTGAGGTACAGGGGACAGCCCTAATCAGTTACCTGAGGTACATGGGGCAGCCCTAATCAGTTACCTGAGGTACAGGGGGCAGCCCTAATCAGTTACCTGAGGTACAGGGGGCAGCCCTAAACAGTTACCTGAGGTACAGGGAGCAGCCCTAATCAGTTATCTGAGGTACAGGGGGCAGCCCTAATCAGTTACCTGAGGTACAGGGGGCAGCCCTAATCAGTTACCTGAGGTGCAGGGGGCAGCCCTAATCAGTTACCTGAGGTACAGGGGGGAGCCCTAATTAGTTACCTGAGGTACAGGGGGCAGCCCTAATTAGTTACCTGCGGTACACTGGGCAGCCCTAATCAGTTACCTGAGGTACAGGGGGCAGCCCTAATCAGTTACCTGAGGTGCAGGGGGCGGCCCTAATCAGTTACCTGAGGTGCAGGGGGCAGCCCTAATCAGTTACCTGAGGTACATGGGGCAGCCCTAATCAGTTACCTGAGGTGCAGGGGGCGGCCCTAATCAGTTACCTGAGGTACAGGGGGCGGCCCTAATCAGTTACCTGAGGTGCAGGGGGCAGCCCTAATCAGTTACCTGAGGTACAGGGGGCGGCCCTAATCAGTTACCTGAGGTACAGGGGGCGGCCCTAATCAGTTACCTGAGGTACAGGGGGCAGCCCTAATCAGTTACCTGAGGTACAGGGGGAGCCCTAATCAGTTACCTGAGGTGCAGGGGGCAGCCCTAATCAGTTACCTGAGGTACAGGGGGGAGCCCTAATTAGTTACCTGAGGTACAGGGGGCAGCCCTAATCAGTTACCTGTGGTACAGGGGGCAGCCCTAATCAGTTACCTGAGGTGCAGGGGGCAGCCCTAATCAGTTACCTGAGGTACAGGGGGGAGCCCTAATTAGTTACCTGAGGTACAGGGGGCAGCCCTAATCAGTTACCTGAGGTACATGGGGCAGCCCTAATCAGTTACCTGAGGTACAGGGGGGAGCCCTAATTAGTTACCTGAGGTACATGGGGCAGCCCTAATCACTTACCTGAGGTGCAGGGGGCAGCCCTGATCAGTTACCTGAGGTACAGGGGGCAGCCCTAATCAGTTACCTGAGGTACAGGGGGCAGCCCTAATCAGTTACCTGAGGTACAGGGGGCAGCCCTAATCAGTTACCTGAGGTACAGGGGGCAGCCCTAATCAGTTACCTGAGGTGCAGGGGGCAGCCCTAATCAGTTACCTGAGGTACAGGGGGCAGCCCTAATCAGTTACCTGAGGTACAGGGGGCAGCCCTAATCAGTTACCTGAGGTACAGGGGGCAGCCCTAATCAGTTACCTGAGGTACAGGGGGCAGCCCTAATCAGTTACCTGAGGTACAGGGGGCAGCCCTAATCAGTTACCTGAGGTACAGGGGGCAGCCCTAATCAGTTACCTGAGGTACAGGGGGCAGCCCTAATCAGTTATCTGAGGTGCAGGGGGCAGCCCTGATCAGTTACCTGAGGTACAGGGGGCAGCCCTAATCAGTTACCTCAGGTGCAGGGGGCGGCCCTAATCAGTTACTTCCACGTCAACGGCGCCCGGGGTGTATGGACGTACATACCCTGCCCTACCGCTCCTCTCTCCCCCTCCCTTCCTCCCCCTTCTCTCTCTATCCTCCTCTCCAGACTCAGTGAAGTACCTGGAGTGCTGGGCTGAAGACGTTTTTTTAACGAGGACATCAGGGCTGTTCTCTCCCCCACCAAGGTAAAAAAGGAGGGTTGCCTTCTGATCTAACTGCTGAGGGAAGCGGTAGGAAGCACAGAGAGAAGGAGGGACAGAGAGAGAAACATGGAGAGATAGAGAGGAAATGTGGGCAGTAATGGAGGGAGGGCCAGAGGGAGTTTAGAAGGGAGAGAGAGAGAGGAAAACAAGAAAAGAGGGAGAGATTAAGGCAATGCTTTTGCCGTCAGCTCAAGGATAAAAACAAAGGTAATATCTGGCAGTTGTTTTTTATATCAATAACCAACTAATTACTGGTTATGATAAGAATACAATCTACTTTTCCTTTGTGGCGGTAATGCTTCAATAAGCTGGAAGCCAGCCCCGGCAAAACACAAAGAAGCAGAAGACGAGGTACCTTCTCTTAGGATAGATCACTTGTTTTTCATCATAAAAATGTTTTATATATTTTTTAATTTGTGCAACATATTTTGACAACATTTTTTGCAGCTTTTATTTTGATCTGAAGCGTGTCTCTGGAGACCCAGAGCTAAAACAATAATCTAACTTAATGTTTTTAATAGGGCCAGCCTTTTCATGGCAGAGAAATAGAGAGTACTAACTTGAATAAACACATTAATAGCAAACTGTGTCATCTCGGTCACCCCACATGTCTCGTCTTATACGGTCAGTATTTTCTTTGTCAGAAAACCGAAGCCTGTACGATATCAAAGACGGATGGTGTCCTAGAGCGGGTGTTAAAAACAATAAATCAAGACCACAGAACTTAGACGTGTCACTTGGTATTTATGAAATGTTATCCTCTTTTCAGTTCACAATAGGCTACTAAACCATGCATAGGGAGAGTTATGTATTGGGAGAGCCAAAATACTAATTTGCTGTAAAAGAAAGACATGGATACACAGTTAGTAGGTGAATAAGAGGCAAAAGTACAGAATGTCACCACTTATTTCTGTCCGTTTCAACACGTATGTTGTTACGTGGGCACAAGTATTCGGACATCAGTCTAACAGGTGTTTTTATTCATTGAGTGTTTTTTGCTTATTCACACACGGCCAGTAGGAATAATTACCACAGTGCCACATAGTGTCCACTAAAGGAAACGCAACACAAAGCGTAACAGGAATATGAATGGATCACATCAAGTTAAGTGATGACAAATATAAATATTAAAAAAGATCACAACCTCTCTTCCAAGAATATGGGAACATATTCTGCAGATAATAGATACATTGGGATTTGTTTAAATATCTAGCTATTCTTTTAAAACGCACCTTGAGGTGGTTAAATGCTTAAGATCAAAATGTGTTGCATTATAGGGGTCTGAGGAGGAAACTAAACCGAGTGGAAACCGGATGATTAAAAGTTGACAAATGAAAGGCAAACGTTTCTCGTTGTTAGGAAATCGGTCTGGATAGGCGATAGTTTTGGTTGTTTGTGCTTTTATAATGATACGTATCATGGACCCGTAACTTAACCGTTTACACACAAATGTCAGCTACAGCGATGCCCAATATTAACCACAAACCCTAAATGAAATTAAAACCTATTAACAAACATTCCTGTCACTGTTAAAATTATATATATAAATAGCGCCATCGGTTTCACCCCCCCACACACACACACACACACACACACTCACACCCATACACACACGCACGCGCTGAAACACAATCTGTGGTTTATGCGTCCTGGTGCAAATCCTTACTGAGCGGTGACTGCGTTTCAAAATCTCACTATAGGGTTATGATGGGAACATATCGCTATGTGTGTGTATAGATATGCTATGTAATGACAGAGGGCCGATTGGTTGCACTTTATAGTTTTTAATTGATGTCATCTGTGTTATTTTGCGCTTTTTTATGGTAGAAAAACCCGTAGCATGAATTCGGAGATGGGTAAGTATATATTCCACCTGACAGCAATTCAATGTACATATATATATGTAGATGTCTATACATATTTATATATTAGGATGTCGGGATGTTCTATCGGAGTAAATGTATGTATATAGATGCGGCAGGATTCTTTTTGTTATGTCTTTCTATAAGAACTCGTCTCAAGTGTTCAAGTGTTTAAGGACTAATGCTGTGGTCGGTTTACTTTCCAGGCTATTATGCTGCTGTTCTTGCTGAGCGTTTCTGTTTAGTGAGTTTTTATAACAAACTAAAAACATATTTTAGAATTAATCGATAGGCTACAAAAAACGTAGACAATGCATCCTCTCACTAAACTGTAAGTGAGCAAAATTAATCTTAAATGACAATAATGTCTCATCTTGTTCTCTTTACACTTCTAATTACGTTCATTTCTGAAACACACAATATTGTGCGTTCCGATATGTCATGGTAAATGTATAATGATCAGTCAATCAGCTCTAGCAGACCAGCCAGCTGTTCAGACAGACAGACAGGCAGACAGACAGACAGACAGACAGACAGACAGACAGACAGACAGATAGACAGACAGACAGACAGACATACATACATACATACATACATACATACATACATACATACATACATACATACATACATACATACATACATACATACATACATACATACATACATACATACATACATACATACAGACAGACAGACAGACAGACAGACAGACAGTTGATTGGCTGCTGCCAGTACAGTACTGACCCGAGTTCAGCCGGTGGTTTAAGAACTCCCACTCAGAGAACATATTGGGTGCAATTTGGGCTGTATCATACAAGCATTTTTCTCAGTTTTATTTCTTTGCTGTGAGTTTAACAGCGGGCAGCTGTTTACCCAGAGTCCCGTGCGCGTGTTGTATATTCATCCTTCAAACGACCACATCAAGTACCAGTCTCATTTTTACCCAGCGTGCCCTGGGTCATTCCACATGCACCTGTTAGATCGCCATTAATCAGTTAATCAATCAATCGTTTAGCGAGTGCTTAGATAGAAAGAGCAAACCCTCTCATGACACACACACACACACACACACACAGTTTCCACCTTCCTTTACTGTTTTCTTTGTTCTCTCTAAGCCATTTCATTCACTTCTTCTATCTTCCCCGTTCATTTCCTCTTTTTTATCTGTCCTCTCAGTCAAGTAGTTCATGTTGTCACTGCCTCTTCCAGCTCTCTCCTCTCTGATACATATTTTCTTTTCATTGTTACATTGACACCCCCCCGTCTCTTTGTCTCTCATTTTATCGCCCCAACCGTCTGTAGAGCGGGTTCATTTAGCTGGGCTCTGTCACACATGTTTGACCAATTCTAGGGGCCTCACACATGTTTCTGTGATCTGTGTTGCCTAGGAACATGTCGTTTAAAGTGTATTGTGTTGACACCCAGGAATTCACAACCTTCATGTCACAGCTCGCTTTCTACGTTGACTTAAAATTCTTAAACGTCTGAAAATTCATGCATGTTTTGTGGTTCGTTAAATCGGGAAAACCAGCAGAATTTGAACGGCTTATTTTAGCTCTGAGATACATTCACAAACATACAGGTACGTAACCACAGAGCATCTGGTCATCCTAATTACCCACAATGCCTATGGCCAAGAAGTGGACTGTTCTTTTATATCAATAGCCAAGTAGTTGACTGAATACCGATGGCCGAATAACTGTCCTCTGGCACCTGAGAGCAGAGCGTTGATGATGTGTTGAACCGTGACATTCAAACAGCAAACATCCATCAGTCCAAAGAGAAACTTTTACAGAGAACGTATTGGCTTGCTGCCATCTCATCATGTCGGTTGTATTTTGTTAACTTTCTAGGTTTTAGGTTTATTATTCGTGTTACTAACTCATTAAGAAGAATGCAGTTTCTACTAAACTGTGGGGTTGTAAGTTGTCTCTCTTTAAATCCATGCATTTATTATTTGTGTGGTCTTTATTTACAGATTACTAATTCATTAAGAAGAATGCACTCTCTACTAAACTGTGTGGTTGTAAGTTGTCTCGTTTTAAATTAATGCATTTGTGCCTGTGAGAGTTAGACATTGACATATTTTTGAATATGCCGACCTGATTTTTTATTTATCATTTTCGACATCAATATCTGTTTGAATATGCCTTCCTGATCTCTTATTTATCTGCATAAATAGGAACTAATGGGACTATGACTCACCTCGGTCCCAACACACACACACACACACACACACATGCACACGCACACACACACATGCACCCTTCCCCACACACACACCCTTACACACTCACACACACACCCCTCCACACACACACACACCCTTCCACACTCACACACACCCCTCCACTCACACACACACACACCCCTCCACTCACACACACACCCCTCCACACTCACACACACACACCCCTCCACACACACACACATCCCTCCATTCACTCACTCACACACACACCCCTCCACACTCACACACACACACACCCTTCCACACACACCCCTCCACACACACACACACATCCTCCATTCACTCACTCATGTAATAGTGATGCCTTTAGTCCAGGTTCACATTAGTAGCTGTATGCATCCTTATGGTGATTATATACCCAAACAGACCTCTGATTACCCAGAACCCACCAGGGGAGGGTAATGGGTCTCTGAAACCGCGGTAACCTCTGGCGGGGAACAACACGGGTTCACTGTGGCACGCGAAACAGTCAACACCATGCTGACTCGTCTTTCATTGTCCACGATGAGGGGCAATTCCCTGGAAGTGTTTCGCTATTCCGAGTGTTCAATTAAGTCTAGTGCCCTGGGCACGAGTCTGCAGATGTCTGATGACGACGGAGACTTGCCCGTTATCGAGGAAGGCTTTAGAGTGTGTGACAAAACGAGGTTTTGAAGTGCGTGAGGCAGTACGGGAATTTAGTACCCGCTCGAAGAGATAGATGGGAAGCTTGGAGACGAAATCGACCAAATGTGTCTTTTTATTCTACCCATAAGACCTTGCTGAACACAGCGGAGGCAGTTGAGCGTCTGGCGTGACGCACTTGTGTCTGACAACAGCCGACAATAAGCTGTTCTGAAAACAGTAAACGGCAGCAATCAATGCACTGCCTCATTAACCGTATGACGGGCCAAGTGTTCAGGGATCTGTGGCTCAGGGATCCTCCCCCCTCCCTACATCATCCTCCCATCTGTCTATCCTGTCATCCTCCCATCTGTCTATCCTGTCATCCTCCCATCTGTCTATCCTGTCATCCTCCCATCTGTCTATCCTGTCATCCTCCCATCTGTCTATCCTGTCATCCTCCCATCTGTCTATCCTGTCATCCTCCCATCTGTCTATCCTGTCATCCTCCCATCTGTCTATCCTGTCATCCTCCCATCTGTCTATCCTGTCATCCTCCCATCTGTCTATCCTGTCATCCTCCCATCTGTCTATCCTGTCATCCTCCCATCTGTCTATCCTGTCATCCTCCCATCTGTCTATCCTGTCATCCTCCCATCTGTCTATCTGTCTATCCTGTCATCCTCCCATCTGTCTATCCTGTCATCCTCCCATCTGTCATCTGTCTATCCTGTCATCCTCCCATCTGTCTATCCTGTCATCCTCCCATCTGTCTATCCTGTCATCCTCCCATCTGTCATCCTCCCATCTGTCTATCCTGTCATGTCATCCTCCCATCTGTCTATCTTGTCTGTCATCCTCCCTCCCATCTGTCTATCCTGTCATCCTCCCATCTGTCTATCCTGTCATCCTCCCATCTGTCTATCCTGTCATCCTCCCATCTGTCTATCCTGTCATCCTCCCATCTGTCTATCCTGTCATCCTCCCATCTGTCTATCCTGTCATCCTCCCATCTGTCTATCCTGTCATCCCCATCCCATCTGTCTATCCTGTCATCCTCCCATCTGTCTATCCTGTCATCCTCCCATCTGTCATCCTCCCATCTGTCTATCTTGTCATCCTGTCATCCTCCCATCTGTCTATCCTGTCATCCTCCCATCTGTCTATCCTGTCATCCTCCCATCTGTCTATCCTCCCATCTGTCATCCTCCCATCTGTCTATCCTGTCATCCTCCCATCTGTCTATCCTGTCATCCTCCCATCTCCCATCTGTCTATCCTGTCATCCTCCCATCTGTCTCCTGTCATCTGTCTATCCTGTCATCCTCCCATCTGTCTATCCTGTCATCCTCCCATCTGTCTATCCTGTCATCCTCCCTGTCATCTGTCTATCCTCCCATCTGTCATCCTCCCCCATCTGTCTATCCTGTCATCCTCCCATCTGTCTATCCTGTCATCCTCCCATCTGTCTATCCTGTCATCCTCCCATCTGTCTATCCTGTCATCCTCCCATCTGTCTATCCTGTCATCCTCCCATCTGTCTATCCTGTCATCCTCCCATCTGTCTATCCTGTCATCCTCCCATCTGTCTATCCTGTCATCCTCCCATCTGTCTATCCTGTCATCCTCCCATCTGTCTATCCTGTCATCCTCCCATCTGTCTATCCTGTCATCCTCCCATCTGTCTATCCTGTCATCCTCCCATCTGTCTATCCTGTCATCCTCCCATCTGTCTATCCTGTCATCCTCCCATCTGTCTATCCTGTCATCCTCCCATCTGTCTATCCTGTCATCCTCCCATCTGTCTATCCTGTTATCCTCCCATCTGTCTATCCTGTCATCCTCCCATCTGTCTATCCTGTCATCCTCCCATCTGTCTATCCTGTCATCCTCCCATCTGTCTATCCTGTCATCCTCCCATCTGTCTATCCTGTCATCCTCCCATCTGTCTATCCTGTCATCCTCCCATCTGTCTATCCTGTCATCCTCCCATCTGTCTATCCTGTCATCCTCCCATCTGTCTATCCTGTCATCCTCCCATCTGTCTATCCTGTCATCCTCCCATCTGTCTATCCTGTCATCCTCCCATCTGTCTATCCTGTCATCCTCCCATCTGTCTATCCTGTTATCCTCCCATCTGTCTATCCTGTCATCCTCCCATCTGTCTATCCTGTCATCCTCCCATCTGTCTATCCTGTCATCCTCCCATCTGTCTATCCTGTCATCCTCCCATCTGTCTAACCTGTCATCCTCCCATCTGTCTATCCTGTCATCCTCCCATCTGTCTATCCTGTCATCCTCCCATCTGTCTATCCTGTCATCCTCCCATCTGTCTATCCTGTTATCCTCCCATCTGTCTATCCTGTCATCCTCCCATCTGTCTATCCTGTCTTTCTCCCATCTGTCTATCCTGTCATCCTCCCATCTGTCTATCCTGTCATCCTCCCATCTGTCTATCCTGTCATCCTCCCATCTGTCTATCCTGTCATCCTCCCATCTGTCTATCCTGTTATCCTCCCATCTGTCTATCCTGTCATCCTCCCATCTGTCTATCCTGTCATCCTCCCGTCTGTCTATCCTGTCATCCTCCCATCTGTCTATCCTGTCATCCTCCCATCTGTCTATCCTGTTATCCTCCCATCTGTCTATCCTGTCATCCTCCCATCTGTCTATCCTGTCATCCTCCCGTCTGTCTATCCTGTCATCCTCCCATCTGTCTATCCACTCATCCTCCTCCCAATCTTCTCATATTAGTATAGCCGTGTGCTCGTCTAACGTAATAACAGCTGTCTGGATACACCCTAGGTTGCCATCTGGATCAGTCTAGTATTTCCAACTACCCACAATGCCACATTGCGACAACAGTCCATCTAACGACGGCCCGAGTCACGCCCTCTGCCCCGCCCCCTTTCCATTAGACCAGAACGGATAATGTGGCACCTTGTCGTGACCCACGTCGCCTTGGTTACGTAGGGTCCAGGAAGTCAGGTCTGTGCTAACAATTGCATTCTGGGAGACAAAGGGAGAGACATCTGTGTGTGTAGCGAGCGCTTGGCTTCTGTCGTCTTTGTTACTGGTGGAGATTAGGGCGAACACATTGAGACGCGGTTTGAAATGGGATGGTGGGTTAGTGTGTCTGTATATGCCTCAGCAGAAACCCTGTGGAGATAGTAAAACTCAACGTTTACCCCAGAGGGACTTCTGGGAAAGCTTTTGAATAAAAGTTAAACTTGGTTGGCGAGCAGTGAAGTAGTAGAGTAGTAAAGAGTGTTTCACCTTGTAGACAAGGTGGGTAAGATCTACACGCTGGCTTGTGACCCCAGGGTCATACATGGTTGACTCTCCCAGGGTGTCTCTGGGGAGACATGTAATGTGTGATGTGTGTGTGTGATGTGATGTGTGTGTGATGGGTGTATGTGTGTATGTGTGTATGTGTGTATGTGATGTCTCTGGTGTCTGGCGTATGTGTGATGTGTGTGTGATGTGTGATGTGTGTATGTGTGTATGTGATGTGTCTGGTGTGTGTGTGTGTGTGATGTGATGTGTGTGTGTGTGATGTGTCTGGTGATGTGTGTGGTGTGTGTGTGATGTGTCTGGTGTGTGTGTGATGTGTCTGGTGTGTGTGTGATGTGTCTGGTGTGTGTGTGTGGTGTGTGTAATGTGCCTGGTGTGTGTGTGATGTGTCTGGTGTGTGTGTGATGTGTCTGGTGTGTGTGTGGCGTGTGTGTGTGTGTCTGGTAGTTACGGTTAGGTGCTCTACATTACCCTGAGGAACATTAAGTCTCCCTCAGATACAATTGCAGCCATAAAACCAGCATCTGGGAGGTCAAAACATCAAACTGAATTATATCACATTATCTCTCTCACCTACATTATTTCCTACCCCTTTATGTCCCACTATCTCTCAATCCATCGCCCCAGACCCTCTCTCTCTCTCTCTCTCCACACTCTCCTCTCTCTCTCTCTCTCATTCCCTGATCTCTCTCCTCTTTCTCTCCACCATTCTCATTCTCTCCATCACCTCTCCCTCCACCCTCTCTCTCCATCACCTCTCCCTCCACCCTCTCTCTCCATCACCTCTCCCTCCACCCTCTCTCTCCATCACCTCTCCCTCCACCCTCTCTCTCCATCACCTCTCCCTCCACCCTCTCTCTCCATCACCTCTCCCTCCACCCTCTCTCTCCATCACCTCTCCCTCCACCCTCTCTCTCCATCACCTCTCCCTCCACCCTCTCTCTCCATCACCTCTCCCTCCACCCTCTCTCTCCATCACCTCCTCCCCCTCCACCCTCTCTCTCCATCACCTCTCCCTCCACCCTCTTTCTCCATCACCTCTCCCTCCACCCTCTCTCTCCATCACCTCTCCCTCCACCCTCTCTCTCCATCACCTCTCCCTCCACCCTCTCTCTCCATCACCTCTCCCTCCACCCTCTCTCTCCATCACCTCTCCCTCCACCCTCTCTCTCCATCACCTCTCCCTCCACCCTCTCTCTCCATCACCTCTCCCTCCACCCTCTCTCTCCATCACCTCTCCCTCCACCCTCTCTCTCCATCACCTCTCCCTCCACCCTCTCTCTCCATCACCTCTCCCTCCACCCTCTCTCTCCATCACCTCTCCCTCCACCCTCTCTCTCCATCACCTCTCCCTCCACCCTCTCTCCATCACCTCTCCCTCCACCCTCTCTCTCCATCACCTCTCCCTCCACCCTCTCTCTCCATCACCTCTCCCTCCACCCTCTCTCTCCATCACCTCTCCCTCCACCCTCTCTCTCCATCATCCTCACTCTCCAACCACTCCTCCATCACCCTCACCCACCACTCATTCTCTCTCCATCACCTTCACCCTCTCTCTCCATCACCTCTCCCTCCACCCTCTCTCTCCATCACCTCTCCCTCCACCCTCTCTCTCCATCACCTCTCCCTCCACCCTCTCTCTCCATCACCTCTCCCTCCACCCTCTCTCTCCATCACCTCTCCCTCCACCCTCTCTCTCCATCATCCTCACTCTCCAACCACTCCTCCATCACCCTCACCCACCACTCATTCTCTCTCCATCACCTTCACCCTCTCTCTCCATCACCTCTCCCTCCACCCTCTCTCTCCATCACCTCTCCCTCCACCCTCTCTCTCCATCACCTCTCCCTCCACCCTCTCTCTCCATCACCTCTCCCTCCACCCTCTCTCTCCATCACCCTCTCCCTCCACCCATTCTCTCCATCACCCACCACTCTATCTCTCCATCACCTTCATCCTCTCTCTCCATCTCCTCTTCCACCACTTCCATCCCTCGCTCCGTCGTTTGTCAATTAACCACCAATTAACCTCCTGGACGTCAGCGCCAACCGTTTAGACAATTACCACCATTAAGTCCGCAACGAAGTGTGTGTGTGTGTGTGTGTGTGTGTGTGTGTGTCTGTGTACGTGCTAGAGTCCAGCGGCCCATTTATTACTTCACAAGGGGAGTGAGTGAGTGTGTGTGTGTGTGTTTGTGTATATGTTTGGATCTGTACAGCACTTACTTTGTTGCTGTATGCTCTGTGTGTGTGTGTGTGTGTGTGTGCATACATTCCACTTTATTAGGGAGTGTTGATGACAACACAAACAACATGTCTGGAATAAATCCACCCCGGTTTCCTGGCTCAGCGTCTGATGGTCTGTTATTCCTCCACTAACCTCGTTGATGAAGATGATGGGGGAATTGGTACATGTAGCACATTAACGATGTTTTTGCAGAAACATCTTGTTTGCCCGTGGACTCCGTTGAGCACTGTTTGAACGTGAACCGTGTTCCCTGACTACTAAATTGTTTATTGAATACGGGCGGTCGTTTAACGAAATGGGAGGCAGGACACAAGCGCACGGCGAACGAAGGACATTTATTAAACAGAAATAGAACTATAGCGAAAAAACACGAAACAAGACGAGACGAACGCAGACGCGACGTTGGCATGAACCGAACGAAGACCGACAACGCACACCGGGAGAGGAGAAACTTAAATAGGTGATTAGGAAAACAGGTGAGGGCATTAAAACATAAAAAGGTGTCTGTGCGCCGAACGAGGGAGACAGGGCGTTGGATTTCACGGCCACGGACATCCTGCCGTGCCAAGACGTGCCACTTTGGGCGTTTTCTATAGACCTTCATGTCATCTAGGAGACTTGAACTGTCCCATTCTTGTGTCTCTCCGAATGCCTGAAACACATTCATTTGTATTTTCTAACTCCCTCTAAATCTCCCTCATTGTTTCTAGACAGAGCGGTCCGTGGTCTTCGCGAAAGCCTTTCTACCGAGGAAGAGGATATCACAGTGCAGCTGTATTTTGAGAATCTCTGCTCCGCCACTCTGCTTCCTGTCTCTTGCTTCTCCCTACTACAGGTCCAACGCCAATAGAGTCGACCTCATAAGCACCCATTAACCAGCCAACACAACCGACCTCCATGGAGTTCATAAAAGCACCCGCTCCCAACCCACAAGCCTACCCCTCCACGCCGGGGCCGGACACCTCCACCCTGACGCCGTCACTCCTCCTCCTCCTCCTGGTCTCCCCGTCCGACGACCCCCTTCTCAACACCACCCGGGGGAACCGGACGGACCCCGGCGGGGGGAGCGACGCGTGGGGTTTCCAGGCCACCGTGGCGGGGGTCCTCATCCCTCTGATCTACGTGGCGGTGTGTGTGGTCGGCCTGGTGGGAAACACGCTGCTCATCTACATCGTGCTGTACTACCTGAGGGCGGAGTCTGTCACCAACATCTACATACTCAACTTGGCCATCGCCGATGAACTCTTCATGCTTGGTCAGTGGGGCTTCTCTGGTGTTTTTATCTCTTCATATTGGTCAGTGGGGCTTCTCTGGTGTTTTTATCTCTTCATATTGGTCAGTGGGGCTTCTCTGGTGTTTTTATCTCTTCATATTGGTCAGTGGGGCTTCTCTGGTGTTTTTATTCCACTCGACAGGTCTGCCCTTCCTGGCGGTCCAGAACGCTCTCCTGTCCTGGCCGTTCGGGTCTCTGATGTGTCGGGTCGTCATGACGGTGGACGCCATCAACCAGTTCACCTCCATCTTCTGCCTGACGGTCATGTCCATGGACCGCTACCTCGCCGTTGTCCAGCCCGTCCGGTCGTCGTGGTGGCGGCGTCCGCGTGTCGCCAAGGCGGTGAACGCCACGGTCTGGGTGGTGTCGTTCGTGGTGGTGCTGCCCGTGGTCGTGTTCGCCGACGTCATGGAGGACGACGGGAACTGCAGCATCGTGTGGCCGGAGCCGTCCGAGGTGTGGAAGGCGGCGTTTATCGTTTACACGTGCGCCGTCGGGTTCTTCGGACCGCTGCTCGTGATATGCCTGTGTTACCTGCTCATCGTGATCAAGGTAGGAACGTTGGTTCTCTCTCAGCGTACCGTTCCGATGGGAAGAGCCTTTGAACTGTACTTCCTTTCGATACGATAGAGTTTGATGCAAGATAGGATGGGTTTCCAGGGATGTAGAGAAGTTCACTCCATATTGGCCTTCGATTTATTTCCTTTAAATAGAAAACAATCTGTGTGGAGATTTTTCCGAATAAAAGTAAGCTAACGGAGTTGTTTTGATTCTCAGGTGCGCAGCGCGGGCAAACGGGCCCGGGCGACTTCCTCCAGACGCAGGAAGTCCGAGCGCAAGATCACGCGCATGGTGGTCGTCGTGGTAGCGGTGTTCGTGCTGTGCTGGTTACCGTTTTACCTCCTGAACATCGTCAACCTCCTGGTCCTGTTGCCGGGCGAGTTCCAAGGCTTGTACTACTTCGTGGTGGTGTTGTCCTACGCCAACAGCTGCGCCAATCCCATACTGTACGGCTTCCTGTCCAATAACTTCAAGAGAGGGTTCCGGAAGGCTCTTTGCCGGGCCTCGAGAAGGGTGGAGAACCACGAGAGAGCGCTGGCCAGCGAGCTACAGCGCCCCACAGAGGTCTGGGGTGGAATTGAGCTAGAGCCACGAGACAGGCACGGGGACCCCGATCCTCAGGGAGAAGGGGAGGAACACGAGGGAGGGGAGGGGTTAGAGAAGGAGAAAGTAGAGGTGAAGGAGATATCAAAGATCGGACCGAACTGTAAGGTAGGAGGACAAGTCGAGAACTCCAGGATCTTGACCCCACCAGGAGAGGAGGTGGAGCCGGTAACCCAGGGACAAAGGTCAGGGAAAGGCTCGGCCTCCGGGAATACCGCGTTCCTCTCAGCCGTAGCAAACGGATCAAAAAGCAACCGCACATCAGCACCGGAGGAGACGGCGGATACGAGAAACAAACTGGAGATCAGCTGCCTGTAATTCCATACTTACATACAACATACATGAAGGAGTCCAGATAGTGGTTCTGATGATAGTGACGATGTCCTCATGCGGACACTGAACACAGAGCTGCGTACTGTAACGGGAAGGAGGTTACCCGTGTGTTGCTGAGACTCACGCCGCCCTAATACGGACGCTGTGTAAAGACACGCCCTACCGTCCTGGTGTGCGGTGAAGTTGAGAGGTCGTCGTGGGAACCCGGACCGGTCCGCGCGGCTACACTGACCCAAACGCAGCGGGGTGTGATGTTCTGACACAGTCAACGCGTAACCATCATTAAAGTGTTCCGTGACTAATGTCTCAGCTCATCAGTGGATAACTGCATGCGTTATGATTTGTTGTATTTGTGTTTTTATTGTAATTAGGATGTAGTCTGCCGGTCAGTTATATCATATTCATTCAAGTTATATTGTGATTGTAATGTTTCAATTTTTGTATTGTTGTATTGTATTCTAATGTACCACTTCTCGTAGCTCCGTGAAAAGTCTTTTTTTATTCTATACAACGTTTTCAATGATTTATGCGTGTCCAAACTGCAAATTGTCTGAGAAGACGGACAAATGTACGGTTGTATTAACCTTTACTGAAGTCCTAACGGTTTAAGAGTTTCTTGACGTTGCGACTAAGGGCTTGGCAAGTTGCTGGATTTAAGTTGGAGTCTTATTTGAGGCTACCCTGAGGTTAAATTGACCTCAGTTTCATTTCACAGAACAGTCGTAGGACACGTTTTCGATACCATATGAACAGTGAGTCATTGGACTGATGAATATAAACGGTCTTTCCTTACGTTCTAAGCTGTGAGAAAAAAATCTGTTTTTGGTGGGAATATGCAAAACGTTTGTATGAACACAGGCAGTGGTATGCTTATTGTGGATTATTGTAATATATAGACATGGACAAGAATAGAATTACTTAGAGAACGATATTCTAGATTCTAGAACAAACACTGATCTAATGTTTTCCAATACAGTATTGGGCAAAACAGCAGTTCCATTTCATCAAAGACAATCCTCATGTTATTGTTAAATAAATACTTCAAGTCATTTTTAGCCACGGCTTTACAATAAACGTGCATTGTCCTTGGGTCCAATACAGAAGGAACAGACGCCAGTCATTCTGTCTGTCTCCGCTCCCTGCAGAGCGTTTCTGAAATCCCAATAAATGTATGTGATCTCCCCGTGAATAGCAACCCATCACACACCTGCGATTCTACATCGATACATTAGTGTAATGATAGAGGAGTCGTGTTCGTTCAACGCCGTACACACTCTAATACTGACCTTTGGCTAACTCGGACGTGGGTGCCGTTTACGTGACTGAAGCTGAATTTAAATAGAACCCAGGTGGGCTTTGGACCCAAATAACAATTACCCGCATGGGTGGATCGTAGAGGCCAGTTGTTCCTTTCTTTATTATGATTGGGGTCATTTGTCTTGAGGGTTTTGGCAGTGATGCTAAGCGTTTCTGCTCCAGGGCAGAGAGATATGCTGCAGTATTGCTTTGTATTGATGCCAGCTATAGTGGCTGTCTTATTGTACAAGAAAATTGATCAAAAGTGTCCTTCAAGCCTATTCCAGATCTAAACATAGTGTTTAATGGCTGAAGAGGTAGATTTTTTTGTCGTATATTTTTCTCTCTCTCCTAGTACAGTTATTTGAATGCTATTGTGTTTGTGTGTGTGTATGCCAATCAATCGGAATTGCGTTGAGTCCACAGGCAGTTTGCTGTTGACAAAGAAAAAAAATGAATTTTAGAAAATGTCTGTTTTTTGATCATACTTGTCACAAACTTGAAATGAATGATCAATTCTTTATTATCGACCAAATGTTCCCTATGTTCCTCTATGTTCCCACGTGCAATGTTTCGCTCCAACTGTTTGGAATAAAACATTCCAAATTCAAGAATTCAAGGCTTAAAAATGAATTCTAACAAAACAGATATATTATTTGTTTTTATATACTTACAACTGGAAAAAAAACAAGATTGAATAACACAATTTTTATTAAACACATTAAATACATTATGTTCATGTAAATTGTTTGTTAAAATAGATTTTTCTGCTGGCAGCACTGCATGGACAAAAACACAGCTCTTGGTTTAGTGAAGAACTTCACTCTCCTTTGTTTTTCACAGTATAAATGTTACTTCTGCGTTTCAATTGGGTTTGCTGTACATTACTGATGTTCAAAACATTAAATTAAATGTTGGGTTTGAAGAAAATACTATTTGCATAATGTTATTAAATGTGTATTCCAGTGATATCCCGTTGGTCTCATGATCGATCTACATTTACATTCAAGTCCCTTGAGAATAATGCAATTTGATTATTCATCTTGAGGATGAGGCCATCACTGTATCCACATTTACTTGGTTGGGTTGTGTCTGTGCTTCAATATTAAAATGAATACAGATTGTGGAGACTATAATATCAAATAAGATATTAGATTTGTTCATTTCAATTGACAGTTATGATTCTAATATGGTATGAAGTACAAGTTGGACAATTGATTAAAGCACCTCGACTGACCTTTCTCTGAACTATGTCTCCACCTAGTGGCCAACACTAGTAATAACGAGAAATAAAACCCCACTCCCATTCACAATAGGTGCTCCCCAGAATGCGTCTGGTTTGAGGGCATGCATTGGATGTATCTAATCAAACATCACAGTAGACAAGCCGTGTAACAGACTGAACGTCTGTGCCCATCTCAACTCATTCACAGTCACTGGCAACACAAATGTTGTCAGGCAGAACGACGACATGCTGGCACGACAACAGAGAGACTGACAACAGAGCCACTAACTAAACAGAGACTGACACTCAAAATCATCCCAAACGACAGCACCCATCGAGGATTTCATCACACGACTCGAGTCTGAGGTTCCATTTCTTTATTTACGAACAATTTCACGCTTTAATGCGAGCAGACAAACAGAAAAACAGGGCAGCGTCTCCAACTCTGACAGAAGACAAACCGTGTCAACTAAGGACGGTTCCGGTGAAGTAAGAATGATCCTCCAACTGTCTCTCCCAAATATCCCCTCCATGGCATTCTGGGTATCACCTGAACCACACAAGGAATAGAGCCTTCCTTCATCCATCCGTCCATCATCCGTCCTTCATCCGTCTATCCTTCATCCATCCATCCATCCATCATCTATCCATCCATCTGTCCGTCATCCATCCGTCCTTCATCCGTCTATCCGTCATCCATCCATCATCTATCCATCCATCCATCATTCATCCATCCATAGTCATCCATCCATCATCTATCCATCCATCATTCATCCATCTGTCATCCATCATTCATCCATCCATCCATCCGTCATCCATCCATTCATCTGTCATCCATCCGTCCGTCATCCATCCATTCATATGTCCGTCATCCATCCATCCGTCCGTCATCCATCCATCCGTCCGTCATCCATCCATCATTCATCTATCCATCCATCATTCATCCATTCATCATCTATCCATCCATCCGTCATCCATCCATTCATCTGTCATCCATCCATCCATCCGTCCGTCATCCATCCATCATCCATCCATTCATCTGTCATCCATCCATCCGTCCGTCATCCATCCATCATCCATCCTTCATCCATCCATCCTTCCATCTGTCCGTCATCCACACATTCGTCCGTCCATCATCCATCCGCCGTCTTTGGTCAGGCGGCAGTCTTCCGCGGACGCCGTCTGACGCGAGGCCGGCGTGTCGTCACTCTGGAACAGTGTTGCTGAGCCACTTGAGGTAGGGCGGGTTGCCCTGATCGATCGGGAGGCTGATGACCTCCGCCACTTCATACGGGTGCTTGGACCTGTTTCCCAGTGGACGCATCACGAGTCACACACACACACACACACACACACACACACACACACACACACACACACACACACACACACACACACACACACACACACACACACACACACACACACACACACACACACACACACACACACACACACACACACACACACACACACACACACACACACACAGTGAGATCGTGCTAGGAGTCGCCATGATAACAGGACTTAGTTGAACTGAAACCCTCCACATAACGAACAGAAGACGTAAGTGATCATTCAGGATAAAGCCTTACCTGACATATTCTGCCAGAGCTGACACCTTAGAGCTCCTGGTCTTTATCATCTGAAGGCAGAACAAAGGATGTTTTGTCACAGCACACAGATGAGACGAGTCAAGGCTCCACACGCTTGTCTGTCGGCGCCTTGTTAGCTGTCTATTCCAGTCAGCTCACTTCAGTTTACAGGCCTGCATGTATTTCATACATATGTTCAATGGAACTCATCAATCTCGTGGGTGCAACGTTATTCGATGATATCGTTTGGTAATTTAAATGGTAAATGTTTGCATTACCTTAAAGCGTGTGGTTTTGTATCTTTCCCCTCTCTTTCTTACAGTCTTTAAGAATCCCATTTAGATTTTGGTTCTATAAATAAATATGCCACACTAGCTATTGATAATAGAAGAAAGTCTGCAACTCTGGTGACACTCCAACAAAGATTTTCTTGGTCACGAGTTGCAGAATTGCGTCAATTATCACCAGTATTCACTTGAACCACCAGATGCGCATGTGTTCATCTCTCTACGTCCATACTAGCGAGTACACGTTGCTATGTCCATGTCATGGAACAACCAAACCTGGATGAGTGAAATAGCTTACCAGCAAAACCTCACTGTCCTCCTCAATCTTCCCCTGCCACTCGTAACTAAGGTGAAACACAAAAGTAAAACACATTTAGGCTGGATTTTGTTAATGCAGGAGTGAGCGAAAATGCAAGTCGGGAACTGCAAGGTTGTCGTGGAATCTGTTCCAGGTAACTGTTGACAAGCGGAATAAAGTCTCTGATCCAGCGTGGATCACACTTACACAGATGTGATTTGTGGCACAATGTTGACACACGCCGCCAGTTTCTTCTCCACAATTCCCCTGAAGGAACGAGGGAAAGAGGGTAGTCAATTGAATGCGGCATATCTCAATGGTTCACCCCGGAACCATTTAATGCCCTGCGTTTATATTTCCTGCCTAGTATACCAGCAGTAACATTTCGGTTACCGGGCGAGCTCTTTTGCCACCTGCTCGTTGGGGCAGGTAACGAAAGCAGCGGAGTGGGTGCCCGACGTGTAGGTTTCGGAGGCCATGGAGAACGCTCTTAGTCCCACAGTCCTCAGACACGAGAGCATCAACACGCCCAGCAAGGTAATCTAGAGGTCGCCATGGAAACAAAAGTTAGGGAAAATTACTGACGGAAAACAATCAAAGGCAATTAATATGACGTTCTGCTAACCCAAAATCATATAAACGCAAATGTTATATTAGAGCATATAGCACATAATATCCCAATAACGTTGAGTTAAATTTGACAAGGCGACAGCAGATCTGAACTGTACTGCAACAAAATCAGACTGAATTCCTTCTTATGTTTGGAAACATGGAGGTTTCACAGAGTTGCAGCTGTATGGACCATGGTTTAACAGCCACAGGTTTGAGTAAGATCTCACCACAAAGAACGCCCTCAGAGGTCCAACAGCCACCAATTGTTCTGCAGCCAGCTGTCCAATATGCATTGCCTGACCACTGGTGGGGGGTTAAAGTGTAATTTATAAAAGGACCTAGAATTAAAATCGTGTGTTGATCCTCCCCTTTATGTGTCGTGCTTTATATAAGTGCGTGTGAGTGTTCAGTCATATATCACTCAAATGTTCCCTAATCTTCGGATCTAATGTTAAGGGATGATCAACGTAAACTGGGTTTCCTAGAAACATGCCACCCCAACAGATAATACGTAGGAAGGTGATCATCTGGAGCTTTTTCAGTAGTCGTTTCCTTTAACTCAAATATTTTGGATTTGAATACAAACACCAACTTCTTCAACACGCGCCCGACTAACTGGTGTCACTTAATTAACATCACAACGTTTCCAGAATATAAAAGGAGGTCGCTTTGAATAACATTAAAACATATATTGTTCAACGTATAAATTCCAATCGTGCAAAAAGTAGGCATTCATGTAAGCATTTTCAGAATTTACAAATCGAAGCTTCTGGTGACTAATTGTGCTTGCTTGAAAATCCAATTGACATTGATTATGAATCTCCTCGAAATTCAAATTAAACGAGTTGACCCCCTGTATTTAGGTCGTTACTGTTCTGGGTTCAGTGAAAAAGATTAAAAAACGCTGTAGACGGTGGGCTAAGTTATTATTATGTCGCATATGACTGGACGGATACAAAATTTACAAATCAAAAGGATCCTCCTGCACAATAATGTCAAGCAAAAGTTCTCCAGGTTTAGAAAAGCACATACATTAATATTACTAACTACATCAACGATACATGTCCCCAAATACCTTCACTCACTTGTGAGAATAGTGCGGCTCTTAACGTGCAACTAAAACTCTGCCGTAAAGCAAAACATTGTTTACCGTTTGGCCGTAAACCGACAAGCAGAGATTGAAGTTCGGGTCATTATATTGGCATCTAACATGTTAAATTAAGGGAAATATTTTATTTTATTCTAAAGTAACGTGTATCGCATTCGGTTCGCTTATAACGCTGAAAATAGCTAAAATCCTCTAGTGAGACTCAGCTGTGGCCTGTAGATGGCGACCTCTATCGTTTTGCGACACTTTTTTAGGGATGTATCGAAATGCAAAAATGAAGGACGATAATTATTTTAATATTATAATATTTTAAACGGTTGTATGGAATATGATATTGTTTAAACTGGGAGTAATATAATACAGACAATCGTAATGGGTGTTTTGACATCTGTTCGCTTATACTGTACGCTTAACTGGCCATTGGTAACATTTTCAGCTTTGATCAGCAGATGGCAACCTCGATTCATAGCCTACAAGTTCAATCGATGGTCTGCCTTATGTTCTCTCTATTTAATTTCTTAAATAATATAGCTTTGCAAAGTTTTAAATCCACGTTGCAATGTGAGTCTCTATTGACATTTGCACTGGTTCTCTTTTCTAAAAATACATTCGGTTTACCGCTGTTCTCATTATGGTTGTTAGAGCTCTCTTGAATTTATTATAGATTAATTGCAAAATTAGTGCAACTGTGTTTTCACGTGTTGACAGAAAACACGTCAATCAGGTGGCTGTAAACAGTTCTGATTGGCTCAGGTTGACGTCAAGACAATTACGTTGGCTCAAGCTGGCCAATCACAGAGACAGAACGTTCGTTGGACCAATGGGTGCGTCTCATCTCAGGTTGCTAGGAAACGCGTCGAGTCCATGTTGCTGTGGCGTAAAGAAGGTTGCGGAGTGGATACAACGGAACAGCTATTGGAGTTGGAGTTTCTTTTTGGACTTTTGCCCAATACATTTCTTATTTTTTTTTAGTATACTATGGTGAAATTAAGAGCCAGATGCCTTCTTGTTGGTGAGATGCAGTTGATTTGGGACAGCAAACTGATAACTAATGAGCTAGATAACGTTAGATCTTTGCAGCAGCTAGCAGCATGTCACATCATTGTTGGACATAATAACGTTAATAACATATAACAAGCTAGCTAGTTGACCGATTTACAACCTACACCTACACCTGTTGAGCTGGGTAAGCATTGGAAATACGTAGTATATTTCTCTCTGCTTGACGTCTGCGCCCTGCTCCTCTCTCCGCTCCTTTCTCTCCTCTTTCTCTCCAGGGGACGCGTCGGTTGGGAAAAGTGCGCTGTGTCAGATGTTCCGGAGTGACGGCGGACACTTCCAGAAGAACTACAGTATGGTGAGAGAACAACGGAGATACTCACACACCTCAGATGTGTTGGTGTTTCTTCAGTATGGTGAGAGAACTACGGAGATACTCACACACCTCAGATGTGTTGGTGTTTCTTCAGTATGGTGAGAGAACTACGGAGATACTCACACACCTCAGGTGTGTTGGTGTTTCTTCAGTATGGTGAGAGAACAACGGAGATACTCACACACCTCAGATGTGTTGGTGTTTCTTCAGTATGGTGAGAGAACTACGGAGATACTCACACACCTCAGGTGTGTTGGTGTTTCTTCAGTATGGTGAGAGAACTACGGAGATACTCACACACCTCAGATGTGTTGGTGTTTCTTCCCTCTCCCTGGCTGACATTCATAAGACCCTCATTGGCAGTCTAACAAAAGATAGATAACCACGTATTACAATGTGCCCGGGCAGACTGCAGTACCAACTTAACATGACAAAAACATCATACATTTATTTTGTAATGCGGGCTATTCTGTTTGTCCTCCAATCTGTAGTAGGACACAAGGTTCAGCAGGGGGGTTGATGTAGAGTGTGTGTGTGTGTGTGTGTATGTGTGTTGATGTAGAGGGAGTGTGTGTGTGTGTGTGTGTGTGTGGCTATGTCAGCAGGATGGTGGGTTGATAGAGGTGACATAAATGTCGATAACACAGCTATAGGCTCAGGGAAGCCGTTGGTGCTTGACAAGCAGGCCACACACTCTACACCGTGTGTGTGTGTGTGTGTGTGTGTGAGTGTGTGTGTGTGTGTGAGAGAGATGTGTGTTAAAACAGGTCAGAGTAAACGGCATGATATCATGCCGGACAGCATTATTATGACATAATACACACACAGGTGTGGATGTACCCCGCCCCCCCCTTCCCACCTGACACACACACTAACTAACTAACAGTTTCCGGTGACTGACTGAAGGTTACAGACAGAGAGGCAGACAGGAAGTGGTGTCTGGTCCATCTGCCATTCCCCTCACGTTTTCTCTCTTCCAAATGTCAGCTGGCCAGTTAGTCCACCTACCCTCTCATCTCCCATGCTATTTATGTTGGACAGGCTCTTTCCCTCACACACACACACACACACTGACACACACACACTGACACACACACACACACACACAAAACTATTATGTATTCTGTACACACTCTCATTGACATTCCACTGACAGAGAGCCTTCCCACGATGCATTGCACCAGCTCATTAGCCCTTGTCCGTATCAGAAGGGTTGGAATAGCGCCAAAAAGGAGTGTTTGTTTGTGTCCGTGTGTGTGTGTGTGACTGTGTGTGTGTGTTTGTGCTGCAGTCGTACCTGTGTAACTCCGTCATGCTATGTGTCTCGTAGAGTTGAGGGCTGGGATCGGTCCAAATGGTGCTATATCCATGTGCAGCTACATCTCATGTCTTTAGTCAAACGTAGTGTACGATCTAGGGAATAGGGTGGTATTTGGGTCGAACGCTCACAGATTTGTTCAGATGATGAAAATAAACCGTGTCCCTTTTCTTCCTTATAACGCTCTTCGTCTGGTCACTCCCGCTGCAGAGCGTCACCTTGATCACTCTGTTGCACCAGATCTTCATGTGATCACATTCACAGGAAAGTCAACTGAAATAAATTGTCAATTCACAAAATAATTCAACTAGTTTTCCTGCCCTGAACTTCTGGGTAAAATTGAGATTATTCACCTGTAGTGCTCTCATAATAGAGAGCCACAACGGGGAGTTCAGAGTGTTGGATGGGGGGACTCATTTCAGTGCAATGTGGCAGCGACGTTCAGATTGTAATGTAACGGTGGGTGGCATGTTGTTTTTGTGACTGATGGATTGTGGTCTGAGCAGTCAGTCAGATCAGTCAGCCAGAACAGTCGGTCGGTATTTCAGACAGTCCATTTCTGGTGTTTTCCTCCAGACAGCTGGTGTGGAGCTGCTGGTGAAGTCAATGAGCATCCCGGAGACCAATGACAGCGTGGTGAGTAAACAGGCCCTTGTTATGATGATGAAGCCCTCATATTGTCAGTGTTCACCTCTAACTGTGTGTGTGTGTGTGTGTGTGTGTGTCTGTGTGTGTCTGTGTGTGTGTGTGTGTGTCTGTGTCTGTGTGTGTGTGTGTGTGTGTGTGTGTGTGTGTGTGTGTGTGTGTGTGTGTGTGTGTCTCTGCAGGAGTTGTACATCTTTGACTCTGCTGGGAGAGAAGCCTTTGTTGAAGCGTGTGAAAAGTTGGTGAGCCTCCGTCTCTCTGTTTAAGTTACAGTCTTAGCGAAAAGATCCAGAATCAATAAAACGGAACGGAAGCAGAGTGGGTCAGGTGAAGTTGATCCACTTTATAGCAGCAATAAAATATCCTATTTCAATCAGCTGGATTCGATCCCGTATTTGGCAATGAGAATGGAATATTTGAGCTCAGCTAGAATAGATCCAGCCTAAGTCAGCCGAACCAAAATCAGTATAACGCAGCTAGAAAAGATTCATTTCAAGCCGGCCATAGTTGATTTTGCGAAAAAAGCAGCTAGAATACAACCCGTTTTTGACAACAAAATTTAGCGAACCAATTTAGCGGCACTTACTTGCTGATTTGCTGAGCCTCGCTACAAAGGAATCACTGATTGAATCACTCCTTTTGTCTTTTTGGGCAGTGGGGCCAACCATCAGTGGTGTGCCTGGTGTTTGATGTGAGCAACGGGCCTTCCTTCAGTAGCTGTGGTCGCTGGCTGGAGAGAGTTAGGGCCCACTGCCTGGACCGTCACATCCCAGGTACCACACACCCTACTGGGCACACGTCTCGGCTATGAGCCTGTCTCTGAATCATATGTCTCTTAAATTCTGTGTGTGTGAATGCACAGGTGTGTTGGTGGGTAACAAATCGGACCTGTCCTCACGGAGGGAAGTCGAGACGTCTGTGGCCCAGGAGTGGGCCCAAAGCCAGGGGCTGGAGTACCGGGAGACGTCCGCTGTGAGTGTGTGACAGACAGGCTCATTGGATCCTGGAGCAAGCACATTAGTCCAAAAAACGGCCTACCCTTTTATTCTGTTGAAGTCCAAAAACAGCCTGCCCTTTTATTCTGTTGAAGTCCAAAACAGCCTACCCTTTTATTCTGTTGAAGTCCAAAACAGCCTAGCCTTTTATTCTGTTGATGTCCAAAACAGCCTAGCCTTTTATTCTGTTGATGTCCAAAACAGCCTACCCTTTTATTCCGTTGAAGTCCAAAACAGCCTACCCTTTTATTCTGTTTATGTCCAAAACAGCCTACCCTTTTATTCCTTTACAGCCAAATAGCAGGCTCGCTTTTGATCATATCTGTGGATGTGTTTGTTGCAGAAGGAGATGGAGAACTGTGAATCACCGCTCCTGGTTCTAGCCCAAGCATTTCATGCCATCTACCAAGAAAGACTTCAGACGATACAGAACCTGGCCTAACGTTCTACAACCTGACTTAGTGTTCTAAACTCTGGCTCAACGTTCTAAATTCTGTCTCAATGTTCTACAACCCGGCTCAATGTTCTACATTCTGGCTCAACGTTCTTGAGGTTGTCAAATCAATATGGAAAAACACTACAGTACAAGATCTGACCATTTTACATTTAGCTTCCTTTGGCGTATGAGTCTTATGGATTATCTATTTACTAAAATCATTTATTTGTACATTTTTTATGTTGTCTGTCTGATGCTGGAGAAGAAAAAATATACACAATTTTAATATGACCTTGAATAAATAGTTGTTTTTGTACAGTATTTTCGTTTGCTTGAGTCTTTCATCATTTGAGGGACCTCCCTGTCCTGTCTCAGTTCATTAAACCAGCCTTTACTCTCCTTTCCTCAATCTACTGCTGGAGATCCTCACACCGTTGAGATCGTTTCCTGTTAACAACCGTCCTCTCATTGTTTCGGGGTCTGCATGATTTTAAACACACATACACGCACACACACCGCCAACAGACACACGGGATACTCAAGCACATTTCAACTAGCACCGGTGCACCTCAGAGTTCAAAACATTTTGATTTTTCATCTTGCCCCTCACATTTAAGTCCTCACCTGCGGATACTTTCTTCCTAGTCTACTGCAACGGGCAAACGACATGTATTTTAGGGACACATAAAACAGCTTTGTCTCAAATGTCTTGTCGTATGAAGGGTTCATGGTTTGGTCGTTACTTTAATAAATGTGGCCAATCTATAGTAGGCGTTGCCATCATAAAATATAATGTAGATGTTAATTTCCTAATAGTTCAGTTTTGAATTTCACCCTATGACCTCTGGAGGATCCCTAACGACACCACAGTACGGGTGAAGTAGTGTGCCAGGTCAAGGGGGAACAGTGTGTATGTGTGTATGCAGACAGAACCACACACACACACACACACACACACAAGCAGTTGTTGAAGTTATGGCAGGATCAATGTCTCTGCTTCATAAACATTTGTGTGGATGTGCCTGTGTTGGATATTGATCCTGGGATGGAAGAGATTGACTGCATTGTGCTAAGGCTAGTCTGGGTGTGTGTGTAAGTGTGGTGTGTGTGTGTGATGAGTGTGTGTGTGGTGAGTGTGTGTGTGGTGTGTATGTGTGCGTGGTGTGTGTGTGATGAATGTGTGTGTGGTGAGTGTGTGTGTGGTGTGTATGTGTGCGTGGTGTGTGTGTGATGAGTGTGTGTGTGATCAGTGTGTATGTGTGCGTGGTGTGTGTGTGATGAGTGTGTGTGTGGTGTGTGTGTGTGTGTGTGTATGTGTATACAATGGTTTCAAGTAGATCCCTTTCCACAGAGCCCTGGCATGATAAGACGAGTGAGAGGCTCACACACTCCGTCTCCAGCCCATCTGTGATTGGCAGGACCCAGCCAGTTGGTGTGTGACACTGAGATGATGACACCGTCTGGGATGATGATGATGATGACACCGTTTGGGATGATGACACCGTCTGGGATGATGACACCGTCTGGGATGATGATGATGACACCGTCTGGGATGATGATGATGATGACACCGTCTGGGATGATGATGATGACACCGTCTGGGATGATGACACCGTCTGGGATGATGACACCGTCTGGGATGATGATGATGATGACACCGTCTGGGATGATGATGATGACACCGTCTGGGATGATGACACCGTCTGGGATGATGATGACACCGTCTGGGATGATGATGATGACACCGTCTGGGATGATGACACCGTCTGGGATGATGATGATGACACCGTCTGGGATGATGATGATGACACCGTTTGGGATGATGACACCGTCTGGGACGATGACACCGTCTGGGATGATGAACTCTGGATAATGTGTGGATGAGTCTATAACACTCCTATTATAATCAGGGTTATCCATTGATAAACAGGAAACACAAACAGAGGGCAGCAGCAGCAGTAGGGAATAAAGAGACATGTAAATCATGAATGAATCAATGATTTACATGAATGTGAGTGTGTGTATGTGTGTCTGTGTGTTTGTGTGAGTGTGTGCGCGTGTGCGAGTGTGTGTGTGTGTGCGCGCGTGTGCGAGTGTGTGTGAGTGTGTGTGTGTGTGTGTGTGTGAGTGTGTGTGTGTGTGTGTGTGTGTGTGTGTGCGTGCATGCGAGTGTGTGAGTGTGTGTGTGTGTGTGTGTGTGTGTGAGTGTGTGTGTGTGTGTGTGTCTGTGTGTGTGTGAGTGTGTGAGTGTGTGTGTGTGTGTGTGTGTGTGTGCGTGCATGCGAGTGTGTGAGTGTGCACCTATGTTTGTGTTTGTGTAGTCTATTGGACTGCAGCACCTAGCTACTGCACAGACTGTCATTAGTATTCTGGACCTATCCTTCTCAGCCCAGCCGCAAACCGCAAGCCGTGTGTGTATGTGTGTGTGTATGTATGTGTGTGCGTGTGTGTGTATGTGCGTGTGTGTGTGTCTGTGTGTGTGTGTGTATGTTGTGTGCTCAGCTACAGCAATACTACATCTGACCACAGGAGGGGGTAAGAGATACAGCTTCTTTCCTACAGTCTTCTGGGACGTTTTTCCAACGTGTGGATTTCACCCAGCAGACAGGATGAAATGCGCTGAACTAGACCGCACGTTTAAATCCAGATGATTCATCTGTCTGTTCCATTCATTTCTGTCTGATTAATCCTCTCCGATAGGCATATCTAGGGCCATCTCATAATGTTAATTTGTTATGATCCAACAGACAAAACTGTTCCTAAATCAGCGCTCTTATACAGAAACACGCTCTGTTAAGAACCGCTACAATAGGATGTTTTCCATAAATCTGTTGGCTTATCTTGACGTTACCTTTACGTGGTCCCAGCAAATGGAAATGTTATTTTGGGAAAGATGGTATGTGAAATGCTAAGGAAAAGCAGCTTGCTTGGTCACGGTTGGAAGGCTTTAGAGTGAACCAGCCTAACATGACATGGAACCAATATAAAGCATTAGGGTGCTGTTTGCCTGAAGAGCAGTCTGTCTGTCTGATGAGCAGTCTGTCTGTCTGAAGAGCAGTCTGTCTGTCTGATGAGCAGTCTGTCTGTCTGAAGAGCAGTCTGTCTGTCTGAAGAGCAGTCTGTCTGTCTGATGAGCAGTCTGTTTGCCTGAAGAGCAGTCTGTCTGTCTGATGAGCAGTCTGTCTGTCTGAACAGCAGTCTGTCTGTCTGATGAGCAGTCTGTTTGCCTGAAGAGCAGTCTGTCTGTCTGATACGCAGTCTGTCTGTCTGATGAGCAGTCTGTCTGTCTGAAGAGCAGTCTGTCTGTCTGATGAGCAGTCTGTCTGTCTAATGAGCAGTCTGTCTGTCTGATGAGCAGTCTGTCTGTCTGATGAGCAGTCTGTCTGTCTGAAGAGCAGTCTGTCTGTCTGATGAGCAGTCTGTCTGTCTGATGAGCAGTCTGTCTGTCTGATGAGCAGTCTGTCTGTCTGAAGAGCAGTCTGTCTGTCTGATGAGCAGTCTGTCTGTCTGATGAGCAGTCTGTCTGTCTGAAGAGCAGTCTGTCTGTCTGATGAGCAGTCTGTCTGTCTGATGAGCAGTCTGCCTGTCTGATGAGCAGTCTGTCTGTCTGAAGAGCAGTCTGTCTGTCTGATGAGCAGTCTGTCTGTCTGATGAGCAGTCTGTCTGTCTGATGAGCAGTCTGTCTGTCTGATGAGCAGTCTGTCTGTCTGAAGAGCAGTCTGTCTGTCTGATGAGCAGTCTGTCTGTCTGAAGAGCAGTCTGTCTGTCTGATGAGCAGTCTGTCTGTCTGATGAGCAGTCTGTCTGTCTGAAGAGCAGTCTGTCTGTCTGATGAGCAGTCTGTCTGTCTGATGAGCAGTCTGCCTGTCTCATGAGCAGTCTGTCTGTCTGAAGAGCAGTCTGTCTGTCTGATGAGCAGTCTGTCTGTCTGATGAGCAGTCTGTCTGTCTGATGAGCAGTCTGTCTGTCTGAAGAGCAGTCTGTCTGTCTGATGAGCAGTCTGTCTGTCTGAAGAGCAGTCTGTCTGTCTGATGAGCAGTCTGTCTGTCTGATGAGCAGTCTGTCTGTCTGAAGAGCAGTCTGTCTGTCTGATGAGCAGTCTGTCTGTCTGATGAGCAGTCTGCCTGTCTGATGAGCAGTCTGTCTGCCTGATGAGCAGTCTGTTTGTCTGATGAGCAGTCTGTCTGCCTGGAGAGCAGTCTGTCTGTCTGAAGAGCAGTCTGTTTGTCTGATGAGCAGTCTGTCTGTCTGGAGAGCAGTTTGTCTGTCTGGAGAGCAGTCTGTCTGTCTGATGAGCAGTCTGTCTGTCTGATGAGCAGTTTGTCTGTCTGGAGAGCAGTCTGTCTGTCTGATGAGCAGTCTGTCTGAATAAGATTAGTCTGTCTCTCTGAAGAGCAGTCTGTTTGTTTGAAGAGCAGTCTGTCTGTCTGGAGAGCAGTTTGTCTGTCTGGAGAGCAGTCTGTCTGTCTGATGAGCAGTCTGTCTGTCTGAGGAGCAGTCTGTCTGTCTGATGAGCAGTCTGTCTGAATAAGATTAGTCTGTCTCTCTGAAGAGCAGTCTGTTTGTTTGAAGAGCAGTCTGTCTGTCTGGAGAGCAGTTTGTCTGTCTGGAGAGCAGTCTGTCTGTCTGATGAGCAGTCTGTCTGTCTGAGGAGCAGTCTGTCTGTCTGATGAGCAGTCTGTCTGAATAAGATTAGTCTGTCTGTCTGAAGAGCAGTCTGTTTGTTTGAAGAGCAGTCTGTTTGTTTGAAGAGCAGTCTGTCTGTCTGGAGAGCAGTCTGTCTGTCTGGAGAGGGAGGCACGGAGTGTTCTATCGCCCCAAACAGAGCTCATTATGAGAAGCAGTTGATAGAGCATCTGTTCTACCAGGCAATAACACACACTCTAACAGCACAACACACACTCTACCAAACGGGCATATCCTGTACTCTCAAACACACACATCTGGCTGAAAACTCTCAAACACACCAGATCGCATCATAAACACACACACACCCATATCAACATTCGCATGTGTTACAGACAGGCAGCAACATGTGTCTATGACATGAAGGATTCATCCAAACCTGGCTCCTCTGCCCATGGCTGCTGCTGTGGGTTCAGTTAACTGGAGCCTGGAGGTCACAGAGAAAAACATGGGAGAATGAACTGCACCTGATTTAGATGAGTCTGTTAGATGAGTCTGTAAGATGAATCTGTTAGATGAGTCTGTAAGATGAGTCTGTAAGATGAGTCTGTAAGATGAGTCAGTAAGATGAGTCGGAAAGATGTGTCTGTAAGATGAGTCTGTAAGATGAGTCTGTATGATGAGTCCGTAAGATGAGTCGGAAAGATGAGTCTGTTAGATGAGTCGGTAAGATGAGTCTGTAAGATGAGTCGGAAAGATTAGTCTGTAAGATGAGTCTGCAAGATGAGTCGGTAAGATGAGTCGGAAAGATGAGTCTGTAAGATGAGTCTGTTAGATGAGTCGGAAAGATGAGTCTGTAAGATGAGTCTGTAAGATGAGTCGGAAAGATGAGTCTGTAAGATAAATAGGAAAGTTGAGTCTGTATGATGAGTCTGTAAGATAAGTCGGAAAGATGAGTCTGTAAGATGAGTCTGTAAGATGAGTCGGAAAGATGTGTCTGTAAGATGAGTCTGTAAGATGAGTCTGTATGATGAGTCTGTAAGATGAGTCTGTAAGATGAGTCTGTATGATGAGTCTGTAAGATGAGTCTGTAAGATGAGTCTGTAGATGTGTCTGTAAGATGAGTCTGTAAGATGAGTCGGAAAGATTAGTCTGTAAGATGAGTCTGTAAGATGAGTCTTTAAGATGAGTCGGAAAGATTAGTCTGTAAGATGAGTCTGTAAGATGAGTCGGAAAGATTAGTCTGTAAGATGAGTCTGTAAGATGAGTCTGTAGATGTGTCTGTAAGATTAGTCTGTAAGATGAGTCTGTAAGATTAGTCTGTAAGATGAGTCGGAAAGATTAGTCTGTAAGATGAGTCTGTAAGATTTGTCTGTAGATGGAATAGTCAGTGGCCAGCGTTCTAAATTATACTAGAATACTGACCTCATTATTAACACAGAAAGCATAACAGAGAGACAGGATAGAGACATGATAGATCAATACAGGAGAGAAACAGGAGAGATTGAGACAGGAGAGAGAGTGAGAGAGTGAGAGAGAGAGAGAGAGAGAGTGAGAGACATGAGAGATCGATACAGGAGAGAAACAGGAGAGATTGAGACAGGAGAGAGAGTGAGAGAGAGAGGGAGAGAGAGTGAGAGAGAGAGACATGAGAGATCGATACAGGAGAGAAACAGGAGAGATTGAGACAGGAGAGAGAGTGAGAGAGAGAGAGAGAGGAGAGAAAAAGGAGAGATTGAGACAGGAGAGAGTGAGAGAGAGTGAGAGAGGAGAGAAACAGGACAGATTGAGACAGGAGAGAGCAGAGAATGAGACTGGAGAGAAAGACAGAGAGAGATCGAAACAGGAGAGAGAGTGAGAGAGAGAGTGAGAGAGAGAGAGAGAGAGGAGAACAAAACATGCGAGAGTGAGACAGAGCCAGGGGAGAAAGCACAGAGACAGGAAAAATATGTGATATGATCATGGCAGTGCTCTGAAAGCAAACATACAAGCCAACATCCATTTTATTGCATCAATAGATTACTCTTGATTAATATTAAATAAAAACAATGAACAAGCAGTGAGTTAGTTCCCTAAGGGGTTCCAGTTTTATTCATCGTTGGGACTTGATGCATCCAAGATCAGTACCGTTCGCTTTATTTTGGCACCATGAAAAGACGTTAAGCATTTTTTAATTCTCATTGAAATGACACAACGCAATCTGGAGGGAAGAAAACGAAAAAGGAAATAGATAGACATTAAGGCCGTGTGAGATTTCAAAATGACATACGTGTACACCGCCCGAGAAATAAAAATGACATACGTGTACACCGCCCGAGAAATGAAAATTACATACGTGTACACCGCCCGAGAAATGAAAATGACATACGTGTACACCGCCCAATAAATGAAAATGACATACGTGTACATCGCCCGAGAAATGAAAATGACATACGTGTACACCGCCCGAGAAATAAAAATGACATACGTGTACACCGCCCGAGAAATGAAAATGACAAACGTGTACACCGCCCGAGAAATGAAAATGACATACGTGTACACCACCCAAGAAATGAAAATGACATACGTGTACACCGCCCGAGAAATGAAAATGACATACGTGTACACCGCCCAATAAATGAAAATGACATACGTGTACACCGCCCGAGAAATGAAAATGACATACGTGTACACCGCCCGAGAAATGAAAATGACATACGTGTACACCGCCCGAGAAATGAAAATAACATACGTGTACACCGCCCAAGAAATGAAAATGACATACGGGAACACCTCCCAAGAAATGAAAAGTCAGAGGTTATTTTCTTTTAAAAAATGGCTTTACGTTCATCAAAGTGTTTTCTTCTTTGACTCGTACGCCCCCCTGAAAGCATATTTAAAATGTAGCCCTGTCCCCCTTCCCTGTCGTGGAAAAAAGAGAAACGCGTACATCACAGTAATGTTGTCACTTCCTGCCTCCCACCACCACGGGCCCGGCTTGGATTATCGTGGTTTAAAACTTAGGTTGGTTTCTCAAAAGCAGAATTTGGATGATTTGATTAGCATGCATGAAGAGTCCTTAACTTCTGAGTCACTTAGTCTTAGTTTTGTCTAGTTAATCATCACCTCTCACTGTCATTTCATAATAGCACATTGTCCATCTCAAAGTGTCCTCTCATCTTTGAGGAGGTGGTCCAATGTCTGTACCTCCCACAACTCCTCACTGTGCCGGTGTCCATAACTAATGTGGTTGTTCTTCTGACTCCGCCCCCGGACTCCGCCCCTGTGATGTCAACAATTGACCTCTCAGCCGTCAACAACAGTTGACTTTTGGCCCCAAAACAAAAATGGCCACTGACCTAGGGCCAGAGTCACCGGAAAGCGTACAGAAGGAGTCTTCTAAAAACAACAGAATGCGTGTAAATATTATTAACTAAACTGTCTTGTGTCTGTGTGTTGGCTCGTCGCCACAGTTCTCTAAAAGCTCTGTTTATGTCACTTCCTGTTGCTGTTGTTGTCTTCCAGTGCCAGCGAATCAACTCGCTCTCCCTCCTCCGCTGTGGTTTTCATGACGACTTGATTTCGTTTCACCTTGGCTCGTCGTTTTGTTCTACATCTTTTCGCACCAGCGACGTCTCCACGATTTCATATATTCATATATAATTAATACGTACCGTAAATTAACTTGGACCTTTTTTGTGGCCTGGTTTCCTTCTCTGCTTGTCCGCAAAAGTTCACAGTAGTAGTGTTCAAAATAATTAAATTAAATACATCACTTAAAGAATGAAGCTCTTGGAGGGAAAGGGGCGTGGAAGGGGAAGGGGGGTAGGAGGGGGTATTTGCGGTAGGGGGTGTGGCATAAAGGAGCTGGGGAGGGGCAATTAACAGCAAGCCACCTCCCACTCTTCTCTTCAGACCAAGAAAGACTCACATTCTAGTTATAAACCTGCACTCCTGGTCCAGAGGACTCCTCCTTGGTTCCCGACCCCACTGCAGAAGCCCTTTCTCTGGGTACAGAGAGAAAGCAACACCCCCTCTCCCATCCTTCCTCCGTTTTTTCACACTCCCCCTCTTTCCCCTGAACGTTACAAACATGTTCCAAACGCCGTAAACAACGGTAAATGGGAATACCATGCATCTTCATTGTTTTTCTTCTTTTGCAATACTGTTTTTTCACGCTTTTTCCTACATGGAAACTCATAATCATCATCGCTGTGGATAGAAGAACTATCGAGCATGTGGATGTACGCAGAGTTCCTCTGTTATGTTTTGTTACTTCTTCCCAATCCCTCCATCAATCTCCTCATCTCTCTCTCCCCCTCCTCTTCCTCTTCGCCTTCTCCTCCTCCTCCCCCTCTCCTATCCCTCTCCCCCTTCTCTCCCTCTTTTCCCCTCCTCTCCCTCTACCCCTCCTCTTCCCCTCTCTCCCCCTCCTCTCTCTCCCTCTCTTCCCCTCTCTCCCCCTGTCTCTCCCTCTCTCTCATACAGGCGTGGTACGGCGGTTGGCTGCGTTGCCCGTATCCTTCAGGTCTTTCTGAATACAGTTGTGGACCTGCAGGAAGTTGTGGTCCCGTTCCAGCGTTGTGGAGTTATAGGTGGCCGTCGGCGTGCCCGTCTGGTTTTTCAGGGTGTCCCGCGGCAACGTGTACATGGACAGCTCTGTGGACGGCAGCGCCCCGAAAGCCTTCAGGCCCACGGGGGAGGTGTCCCGGGACGCGTCACCCGTGGAACGGGAGCTGGAGCGCGAGCGGCGCCGGTAGCGGTAGCGGTAGGACGGGATGCGCGTTATAGCGCCGCCCTGGAGGTAGTCGGAGGCGCCGACCGCCGCCCCGACGCGGAGCTGCCGGTGGCGGTCGATGAAGAGGTGCACGGCGAGCACGCCCACCATCTCGGCCATGATGAAGGAGAGGGCGCCGAAGTAGAAGGACCAGCCGTAGGAGTAGCTGTTCTTCTTGGAGTCGGACTTGGACGGGTCGCCGGCATTCGCTGATATGTAGACGATGATGCCAATGATGTTGCTGAGGCCTGGAGGAGATGAGAGAGGGGGGAGTAAGGAGACAGGGGGAGAGAGGAGAGGTAGGAGATGGAGAGGGGGAGGAGAGAGAGGAGAGAGGGAGGAGAGTGTGGAGCGAGGGAGGAGAGGGAGAGGGAGGAGAGAGAGGAGAGAGAGGAAATGAAGAGGTGAGAGGGAGGAGAGGGAGATGAGAGAGAGGAGAGGGGGAGGAGAGAGTAGACGGCCACCATCAATACGACCATCATCATCATTTCGACACTCTGCCTCTTCCCCATTTTCCTCTGTGTGTGTTTCTACTGGAAGTCCTCACAAGGACGGTAAACCAAGTGAAAGTATTTCCTCCATATGGGGCTGTGTGGGGCTGTAAATATGGGGCTGTATATATGGGGCTGTATATATGGGGCTGTATATATGGGGCTGTATATGGGGCTGTGTATATGGGGCTGTATATGGGGCTGTATATATGGGGCTGTATATGGGGCTGTATATATGGGGCTGTATATATGGGGCTGTATATATGGGGCTGTATATGGGGCTGTATATGGGGCTGTATATGGGGGTGTATATGGGGCTGTATATATGGGGCTGTATATATGGGGCTGTATATATGGGGCTGTATATATGGGGCTGTATATGGGGCTGTATATATGGGGCTGTATATATGGGGCTGTATATATGGGGCTGTATATATGGGGCTGTATATATGGGGCTGTATATATGGGGCTGTATATATGGGGCTGTATATGGGGCTGTATATGGGGCTGTATATATGGGGCTGTATATGGGGCTGTATATATGGGGCTGTATATGGGGCTGTATATATGGGGCTGTATATATGGGGCTGTATATATGGGGCTGTATATATGGGGCTGTATATATGGGGCTGTATATGGGGCTGTATATGGGGCTGTATATATGGGGCTGTATATGGGGCTGTATATATGGGGCTGTATATATGGGGCTGTATATATGGGGCTGTATATATGGGGCTGTATATATGGGGCTGTATATATGGGGCTGTATATATGGGGCTGTATATATGGGGCTGTATATGGGGCTCTATATGGGGCTGTATATGGGGGTGTATATGGGGCTGTATATATGGGGCTGTATATATGGGGCTGTATATATGGGGCTGTATATATGGGGCTGTATATGGGGCTGTATATATGGGGCTGTATATATGGGGCTGTATATATGGGGCTGTATATATGGGGCTGTATATATGGGGCTGTATATATGGGGCTGTATATGGGGCTGTATATATGGGGCTGTATATATGGGGCTGTATATGGGGCTGTATATATGGGGCTGTATATATGGGGCTGTATATATGGGGCTGTATATGGGGCTGTATATGGGGCTGTATATATGGGGCTGTATATATGGGGCTGTATATATGGGGCTGTATATATGGGGCTGTATATATGGGGCTGTATATGGGGCTGTATATGGGGCTGTATATATGGGGCTGTATATGGGGCTGTATATATGGGGCTGTATATGGGGCTGTATATATGGGGCTGTATATATGGGGATGTATATATGGGGCTGTATATATGGGGCTGTATATATGGGGCTGTATATGGGGCTGTATATATGGGGCTGTATATATGGGGCTGTATATATGGGGCTGTATATGGGGCTGTATATATGGGGCTGTATATATGGGGCTGTATATATGGGGCTGTATATGGGGCTGTATATGGGGCTGTATATATGGGGCTGTATATATGGGGCTGTATATATGGGGCTGTATGTGGGGCTGTATATATGGGGCTGTATATGGGGCTGTATATATGGGGCTGTATATATGGGGCTGTATATATGGGGCTGTATATGGGGCTGTATATATGGGGCTGTATATATGGGGGTGTATATGTATATATGGGGCTGTATATATGGGGCTGTATATATGGGGCTGTATATATGGGGCTGTATATATGGGGCTGTATATATGGGGCTGTATGTGGGGCTGTATATGGGGCTGTATATGGGGGTGTATATGGGGCTGTATATATGGGGCTGTATATATGGGGCTGTATATATGGGGCTGTATATATGGGGCTGTATATATGGGGCTGTATATATGGGGCTGTATATATGGGGCTGTATATATGGGGGTGTATATGGGGTGTATATATGGGGCTGTATATATGGGGCTGTATATATGGGGCTGTATATATGGGGCTGTATATATGGGGCTGTATATATGGGGCTGTATGTGGGGCTGTATATATGGGGCTGTATATATGGGGCTGTATATATGGGGCTGTATATATGGGGCTGTATGTGGGGCTGTATATATGGGGCTGTATATATGGGGCTGTATATATGGGGCTGTATATGTATATGGGCTGTATATGGGGCTGTATATATGGGGCTGTATATATGGGGCTGTATATATGGGGCTGTATATATGGGGCTGTATATATGGGGCTGTATATATGGGGCTGTATGTGGGGCTGTATATATGGGGCTGTATATGGGGCTGTGTATATGGGGCTGTATATATGGGGCTGTATATATGGGGCTGTATGTGGGGCTGTATTTATGGGGCTGTATATGGGGCTGTATATATGGGGCTGTATATATGGGGCTGTATATATGGGGCTGTATGTGGGGCTGTATATATGGGGCTGTATATGGGGCTGTATATGGGGCTGTATATATGGGGCTGTATATATGGGGCTGTATATATGGGGCTGTATATATGGGGCTGTATATGGGGCTGTGTATATGGGGCTGTGTATATGGGGCTGTGTATATGGGGCTGTGTATATGGGGCTGTATATATGGGGCTGTATATATGGGGCTGTATATATGGGGCTGTATATATGGGGCTGTATATATGGGGCTGTATATATGGGGCTGTATATATGGGGCTGTATATGGGGCTGTATATATGGGGGTCAGCATAGGGCATGGCCTCCTCTCTCAATCCGTCGCTCACCTCCTCTTTCCTGTCCCTCCACCATAACCTCCCTGCAGAAAGGAAGAGGACCCAGGCTCCTCCCTTTCCTGTTTTACACATACTTTTTTGAAATAAATAAAAAACTAGATTTTTTCCTACCACTCCCGTTCCCTGACCCTCCCATTTCCCTGCCCCTCCCATTCCCGCCCCTCCTGTTCCCCTGGCCCTCCTCCCGATCCACATACCTGCGGAGACGAACAGGATCCCGGCACTGAGGATGATGTTGTGACGCGACTTGTAGAACTCACTGGCGGCTATACACAGACCCCCCATGAAGAGCAGGATCACACTCATGATGGGGAAAATACTGGAGGCTCGTACCGCACCTGACACACACACACACACACAGGTAAAGACACAAACACACACACACACACATTCATTAATCTAGAGTTAGAACGATACAGGCAAGGGAAGAAACATTTCGATACACAAGGGTACGTTATAAAGTAAAACACTTCTCCCCTCTATTCTTTCTCTCTGTACTTGCCCCTTCACTCCTCTCTTCACTACTCTAACCCTCCCTCTCTCTCTCCCTCTCGCTCCCTCTCTCCTCCTCTCCCTCTCCCTCTCTTTTAGGTTATATGGTGGAAGAGATGAAGAGAACTAGCATTTGTATCCAAGTGAAGGTTCCAGTTAGCCAGGCTGATTAAAGGTGACCTCAGTGCTGTCCCTGTGCCAACCACCCCCTACACCTCCCCCTGCACCTCCCCCACTCCTCCCCCTGGCCCCCCACTCCTCCCCCATGGTACAACGAACCACTGACCCAAACTGTACACCACTTGCACCACATTGCAGACTAAAGAGACAGAGGCAATCCAGAGCTAATAAACACAGTGTAGGAGATATTATTAACAGGTCTTTGACCAGTCGGAATTACAATGTCAATTTGAAGCACAAATCCAATCAATCAATGTGTCCCTGTGTGTCTGTCGAAATGAGGGGTGTGGGTTTATATCTACGCCCTCCTGAGGTATGGTTTCATTAGCTCTAGAAGAGCTTCGTCTAAGTGCCCCTGAGTTACAGAGGAGTGAGAGAAGTTCCCCGGAGACAAACGCACACAGTCAGAAGCATATTCAGTTACATGTAGAGATACACACATAAAGGTACACACACGCACATGCACGCACACGCACGCACGCGCACGCACATACACACACACACACACAGACACAGACACACACACAGACGCACGCACACACACACACACGCACACACACACACACACTGCTGTGGCTGTTGACCGGAGAAAACGGTGTGTGGACTGAAATACCTGCGTCTGTGAGATGCAAAAGTGTGTGTGTGTGTGCGCGCGTGCGTGCGTGTAGCTGTATTGTGGCTGTAGCTCAACTAACAAATTGCCTGTCATTGGCTTAGAGTATCCATGACATCAGCGGGTGACATCATTGGCTAGGGAATGCAGTTGGTCTCTAGTCTAAACTGTAGTGTCATTGATCCTATGCAACGTGAGTGAGCGTGTGTGTGTGTGTGTTTTTAAGTCCCATTCAGTTCTTTTTTAATTAGCCGTCTTGAAAGCGTTTTAAATTCAAACAACATCCAATAAAGTAATTTGTCTGTTCCGTACAATAGAGTGCACCTGTGCGTGGGTGCGCATGCGTGTGTGTGTTTGTGTCTGCACCACATATGTCTTGATCCAGCAGATTTAGGGGCGAGATCTTGACCAGAACTTATCCCATAGCAAACAGGATAACCACCTGGTAACCAGAAGACATAGATGACTATAAACATCTTACATCCATCTACCACAGCCCACGTTCTCGTTCTCATCCACACCGCTCTATATACTCTCTTCCTCCCCCGTCTCTCTCCCTCCTCCCCCCTCTCTCTCTCTCTCTCTCTCTCTCTCTCTCTCTGTCATTCTCTCCCGTTTCTCTCTTTCCTCTCTCTAACACTCCCGCTTCTTTCTTTTCTCCACCCCGCTCTTTGTCAAACCTCCCCCACTGTCTCTCCTCTCTTTGTCAGCCCGCCCCCTTATTTCTCTTGCTCACTACACCCCCCCCAGCTGGTCTGTAGAGCTGGTGGGGCTGCAGTTAAACGACTGACTCTGGTGATGTAATAACTATGCATCTGAGGATGTGTGAACTTATCTGGAGGAGATAAAGGAGAGAGAGAAGAGAGAGAAATGGGAGAAAGAAAGAGAAAGGAGAGCGAGGAAAGAGAGAAACAGGAGAAAGAGAAAGGAGAGAAACAAGAGAGAGAGGAGAGAAAAAAACTGAGAGACAGAAGAGATTGAATGTGTGTGAGAGAGCAAACACGCATTAGCCTTCAGGGGAAACCTTACAAAATCTCTGACTGAATGCTGCTACGCCTCAAACAGCTAGACTACTGACCGCTGTGACTGGCAGAAACATAGGAAGACACCGACGAAGATGTGACCACAGGATGAGGAGGAAACGCAGTAAACAGTAAGACCCGGTGTACAAACACATTTTTTGCTCTTACAAGGAGCCCAAAATAATCGGACAAAGGACGAAACGTCCACATATTCCTCTTGTCTCACTAATGTGGGTGATCCCGACTACACCTTTGACGGAGGTGATGGGACCAAGGACCCGGGTGGAGCACGCCGAATTGCAATAGACCCACAAGCGTACTCATTTGTTTATTGTCCCAGATGTGCCTGAGCTGTTTACACTGTTTTCGTACGTGCAGAATATCATTTTTCTGGACTTTTTCATGATCTTCTTCTGTGTGTGTGATTATTCTCTAACCTACTTTGCGCACCGGTTCAGCTCCGGGCCGAGACCAAACGGTGCTCGTTTAATAACATCAGATCAAAGTCAAATCGATGTCTGCAAGATCCCGTAATCACCTCAGGATTCTACATAGCAGACCTAAATAAATTAGAAAAGTTTACTGAGAGTAAACCCCCGGCCGAAAAAGAGAAATGACAGCATTCATTCTTAATGCTCATTTGTATTAATTTAGAGCTCCTCTGGTTATACAGAAGGATGTGAAGGTAGGTCATCAGCCCCGAGTGGAACCGCCTCCCAAAATCCTTCCAAATCTGATTCAAAACAAAAGCGCCTCAGCAATATCAGTCGCCGGCTTCTGGACATCGCGGACGACTAATACACACTTACTGCACGGTCTTCCTTTCTTCGGATAATATTAGAAATCAATCCGAAACAATTTCTGACAGTCGACTGTCGTGGTGGCTCCAATTAGAAAAGTAAATTATTCTTGTGCAGAATGCATCCATTTATTTTGTACACGACGGGGTCGCGAAACGCGTTTCATATTATAACGCGATCACAGGCAAAAATAGTTCCCGGGAAAAATCGTACAATGATTCCGTTTATGATATTGTAACTATTGTCTTTCGACAGTCAAAAAATGTGTTCACTTGTTTTAGGAAACGGAAAGAGGAACACGTTTTGTGAGCTCACAAGCTCCAACTGAGATGAACCCGAGCCATCTGAATTCCAGAGATGATGGAGCTGCCACAGTGAGCATCCAGGGATTTATCAAGGTTCACTGCCTCGCTTAGGGACACTAGATCAGGGTTACAACTTGTCGGCTCAGGGACTGAATTAAGAAAGACAGAAAAGAGAGAACAGACTAAAGTAGGAGAGACAAAGAGAGAGAGAGGGGGGGGAACAGACTAGAGTAGGAGAGAGAGAGAAGAGGAAACAGATTAGAGTTGAAGAGAGAGAGAGGCGGAAACAGACTAGAGTAGGAGAGAGAGAGAAGAGGAAACAGACTAGAGTAGAAGAGAGAGAGAGGAGGAAAAAGACTAGAGTAGGAGAGAGAGGAGGAAACAGACTAGAGTAGGAGAGTGAGAGGAAACAGACCAGAGTAGGAGAGAGAGAGAAGTGGAAACAGACTAGAGTAGGAGAGAGAGAGAAGAGGAAACAGACTAGAGTAGGAGAGAGAGAGGAGGAAACAGACTAGAGTAGGAGAGAGAGAGGAAACAGACTAGAGTAGGAGAGAGAGAGGAGGAAACAGACTAGAGTATGAGAGAGAGAGGAGGAAACAGACTAGAGTAGGAGAGAGAGAGGAAACAGACTAGAGTAGGAGAGAGAGAGAAGAGGAAACAGACTAGAGTAGGAGAGAGAGAGAGAGGAAACAGACCAGAGTAGGAGAGAGATAGAGAGGAAGAAACAGACCAGAGTAGGAGAGAGAGAGAGAGGAAACAGACCAGAGTAGGAGAGAGGGGAGGAAACAGACCAGAGTAGGAGAGAGAGAGAGAGGAAACAGACCAGAGTAGGAGAGAGAGAGAGGAAGAAACAGACCAGAGTAGGAGAGAGGAAACAGACCAGAGTAGGAGAGAGAGGAGGAAACAGACTAGAGTAGGAGAGAGAGAGAGGAAACAGACCAGAGTAGGAGAGAGAGAGAGAGGAAACAGACCAGAGTAGGAGAGAGAGAGAGGAGGAAACAGACTAGAGTAGGAGAGAGAGGAAACAGACTAGAGTAGGAGAGAGAGAGAGGAAACAGACTAGAGTAGGAGAGAGAGAGAGGAAACAGATTAGAGTAGGAGAGAGAGAGGAAACAGACCAGAGTAGGAGAAAGAGAGAGGAAACAGACCAGAGTAGGAGAGAGAGAGAGAGGAAACAGACCAGAGTAGGAGAGAGAGAGAGAGGAAACAGACCAGAGTAGGAGAGAGAGAGAGGAAGAAACAGACCAGAGTAGGAGAGAGAGAGAGGAAACAGACTAGAGTGGGAGAGAGAGAGAGAGGAAACAGACTAGATTAAGAGAGAGAGTAGGAAACAGACTAGAGTAGGAGAGAGAGAGAGGAGAAAACAGACTAGAGTAGGAGAGAGAGAGGAAACAGACCAGAGTAGGAGAGAGAGAGGAGGAAACAGACTAGAGTAGGAGAGAGAGAGAGGAAACAGACTAGAGTAGGAGAGAGATAGAGGAAACAGACTAGAGTAGGAGAGAGAGAGAGGAAACAGACTAGAGTAGGAGAGAGAGGAAACAGACCAGAGTAGGAGAGAGAGAGAGAGGAAACAGACCAGAGTAGGAGAGAGAGAGGAAACAGACCAGAGTAGGAGAGAGAGAGAGAGGAAACAGACCAGAGTAGGAGAGAGAGGAAACAGACTAGAGTAGGAGAGAGAGAGAGAGAGAGAGAGCTGAATGTTGAGACTGTCCCAGTTTCTTTTAGTTAAACATTAAATCATTCCTATTATCGTTGTAGTTGTGATATTTTTCCATATTTGGGATCAACAATGCATTTTTGATAGGGCAAGTCAGATCTGAAAATGTAAACAGGAAACACGAGAACCTATTTTTGAAAAGTCTAATACACAACACCAAGTTATTAATTCCTGCTAGAATAAACCTGACAACCACGATGGTTCTGAAATTAAGATATAACAACCCAGAGAATCTTGACGACGACTCCCAGAGACAGTTTGATAACAACTAAAATTACATTCAGAAACTAACTATTTTGACAGCTCCATTGGGTTCCCCAGTCTCTCTCTCTGTCTGTGTGTCTGTCTGTCTGACAGACAGTCTCTTTAGCTCTCTGACTATGTCTGATTCTCTCTCTGTGTCTGTCTGTCTGTCTGTCAGTCTCTCTATCTGTCTGACTATCTCTGATTCTCTCTCTCTGCCTGTCTCTCCCGACTCTCTTGTTCCCTCACTCTCTCTGTCTCTCTTACTCATCTAGTTGTAACAAGCTAGCCTCTGAAACGCTCACGCTTTCAAACTGGTCGGCATGGAAACACACAGAGGATGGAGTTAGCATGTGACTGCTGTTGTTTCAGATTAGTTTTCAGTTTTGGGTCAGAGAGAACAATGGACAAAAATGATAGAGAGAAGGAGGAATAAATGGATGGAGAGAGTGAGAAGTGAGAGACAGACGAAGGTAAGTAGAGAGGAGATACCAGCTGTACATCTTAGGAACATTAACCCATTCAGTAGACAAACGCTGTCTATAGTATATATTTAATAGACAAACGCTGTCTATATTATATATGCAATAGACAAACGCTGTCTATATTATATATTTAATAGAAAAACGCTGTCTATATTATATATGCAATAGACAAACGCTGTCTATATTATATATTCAATAGACAAACGCTTTCTATATTATATATTCAATAGACAAACGCTTTCTATATTATATGTTTAATAGACAAACGCTGTCTATATTATATATGCAATAGACAAACGCTGTCTATATTATATATTCAATAGACAAACGCTTTCTATATTATATATTCAATAGACAAACGCTTTCTATATTATATGTTTAATAGACAAACGCTGTCTATATTATATATGCAATAGACAAACGCTGTCTATATTATATATTCAATAGACAAACGCTGTCTATATTATATATTCAATAGACAAATGCTGCCTATATTATATATTCAATAGACAAATGCTGCCTATATTATATATTCAATAAACAAACGCTGTCTATATTATATATTCAATAAACAAACGCTGTCTATATTATATATTCAACAGACAAACGCAGTCCATACAGTCATTTTTTCTGCTACCTGGGGCATCTCATTGACATATTAGTCATGTGGCAGACACTTTTATCCTGAGCAACAGGTGTTTGGCATCACCCCCACACCACAACCACCGACCCTTCCCTACCAGAGAGGCACACTTCACCTATCTCAATGTAGAGGTAGAGAGCAGGATGAAGAGATGGAGGTACTGATGATGAGGACAGAGAGAGAGAGAGGCGTGACCCATATAAGTGCGGCTGAAATATTTATAGACGAATGTGTCCTAATTGGAAAAGCATTGGGAGAGCCAGAGTCCCGGTACCCTCTTCATCAGACTCCACACCATAAACACCATCCTCTTCATCATTTCTTACCTCCTTTACCGGCCTAATCCGGATGAGTGCAGCAGTCGCTACAATTGACACCGTGACTGAGGTGACCCGGGAGTTTGACCCGGCTACGTCCAGCGTTCACCCGCTAGCCGGGCTAATCGTCACGTTTTGTGGACGCAAATGAAATCTGAGGCATTTGGTGCGTTGGGATCGCAGTATTTATTCAGGTTGGGGGTTTAGGCGCGACCTAGAACTTTTGACAGACCTAGAACCGACGACCAATTGCTGCTGAGCAATCGGATACCAAGAACCTTACTGGAAAGAAAAAAGTTTCAATATTTGTTCCAAAGTTGCGATTGGAGTACAGCTGAAAGGGTAATCCAATCAGAATACGATATTAGTTTCCCCTCAAGCGTATTAGCGAATGTTCCAAATTGCACATGAAATGAGGAACAGGAGGTGAAATTAAGAAATAATTGACAAAACATCAGAATAGAAATAGGGGCGGTCACGTCCTAAATAATATGTGCACAAATGAGGTTTCACTCTGTTGAATACTACAGATGGTAAAAAAACCTTTAAGGCCCTGGAGTTCTCTGTCTCACTCTATGGTTTCACACCAGTGCTCTGTGTGAACTCAGATATGTACATGTATATTGGACCAAAGACCATGAGATAGACCATGACCTTATGGTTGGGTAACGTCCAGGTTGGGTAATCTCCTCGTCACTGAGTGCAAAAAAATGGACAAACGTGTTGGAGCTGGGAAATGGGTGCAAAGATTGGGAGAATTCGGCAAACGGCAGAGATTAGGAAAAGATGGACTCACGTAAAAAGAATTCGGCGCCATCAGCTTGGAAGTCTGTGTCTTCTGGAAAATGGTCTATCTGTTTACACATCCCTTTGTAGGAACCTGTGAACGAGGGAAGGAGAGAGAATCACAGGGAAGATCAATATTTGTCATTTGGAAAAAGGTCCAACCAAGCTTTGGCTTCCCCTCCAAATTGGCAGAGAGCGGGAAAGTTGGAGACATAAGACTCTCTACAGACAGCTGACATAAGACTCCCTACAGACAGCCGACATAAGACTCCCTACATACAGCTGACATAAGACTCCCTACAGACAGCCGACATAAGACTCACAGACAGCCGACATAAGACTCTATACAGACAGCTGACATAAGACTCCCTACAGACAGCTGACATAAGACTCCCTACAGACAGCTGACATAAGACTTCCTACAGACAGCCGACATGACTCCCTACAGACAGCTGACATAAGACTCCCTACAGACAGCTGACATAAGACTCCCTACAGACAGCTGACATAAGACTCCCTACAGACAGCTGACATAAGACTCCCTACAGACAGCCGACATAAGACTCCCTACATACAGCTGACATAAGACTCCCTACAGACAGCCGACATAAGACTCACAGACAGCCGACATAAGACTCTATACAGACAGCTGACATAAGACTCCCTACAGACAGCTGACATAAGACTCCCTACAGACAGCTGACATAAGACTCCCTACAGACAGCTGACATAAGACTCCCTACAGACAGCTGACATAAGACTCCCTACAGACAGCTGACATAAGACTCCCTACAGACAGCTGACATAAGACTCCCTACAGACAGCCGACATGACTCCCTACAGACAGCTGACATAAGGGGACCTAAAGCTACATACGGGTTTGACAGTTTGTCGTGAATAAGAGGAGTCTCTCCCAGTTTGTTCAAATGGCTACACCCGGTTCAACTCCACTGTAAATTGCATTCCCTCCCAAACCACAGCCACTGAATAGCTCCTTGTGTATTAACGACAGAAAGGTGAAAGGACAAAAGATTTTATACAAATTTCCCCGGACTGCACGCAGTTCTCGCCATCACACATGTTCCATTCCCGTTCACTTATTTCCCTCCCAACATTATACTTAATCCTTCCCTACACATTCTAAAACACATAGACGCAAACAGTATTACATCATACGTTGTGTAATCAACAGTTGTTTGTTTTTATGCATCCAGGAATTCACTAATCACACACATAATATTGAAAATGGCCCTTCGTATCCCTGGCCACCAAGCAGCATCTGTCCTAAAGCCCTCACTTCGACTACTGCCGCAGTCTGGGGCAGACATAAGGTGAAACGTTATCTACATTTAGTGAATATTTCCAATTCATAACACACAACACTGGTGCTACAGCAACATAGATTAACACAACATTGGGTGGATATCAGTGAAAAGTAATTTTTTTCTACTTCGCTTTTGGCCAGATCAAATCCAACTCCTCAGAGCACGAAAGGTGTTTCATCAGCCAATCTCACTGTGGCACCGTTTTTTGACCGTTAAAACAGCTTACTGTAGCCAAAACACTTTAAACTGTCCCGGGAGTGTTGGTGATTTATCAGACAGATCGATGCAGATGACCAGCGCCTTGGAGAAGGACAAGAGACCATGGACACACTTGAAAATGAAACGATGCGTCTCAGGACATGTCATCCTGAGACATTTTAAATTAATGTCAATTCAGATGTCTATAAACCCGTTCAACCTCCACCGTCTCTCTCCTTTTCTCTTTCTCGCCTCTCATCAAATGACCACCCACGCCCTGGTAAAATCATATAGGCCTACATATGCAATCGAGAATCACATTCATTTGCGCCATCCTCCTCCTCCTCTTATTTACTCACTCCCATCTCTCCTCCGTGCGCGAGTCTGCGAGTGCGAGATGGCGTGCACGTGCGGGTAACATCGCCGGGGATCACTGAATTATTCATGAGGGAGTTTGCGAAAAGTTTCAACGTTTCAAAGTAGTGTTAGTCACTCTTAGAGACTGTGTATGTCCACCGTGTGCATAAGTGCACTTTATAGGCAAACCTCGTTGGATCGCGCACGGGCACAACGTCACTCCGGGTAGCAGGAGGAAGGATGCTCATTCCGTTGCCTAGGAACGGAAAAGCGGCATTTCCTGGTTCTTACCGGCGCCGACCAATCAGCGTCCAGCCGGCTCTCAGCAGCAAACTGTGGGCCAGACGACCTCGACCAGAGACGACGTTACATCTCCACACGCACGATAACACTTGCAGCAATATCACGCACACGTCTGAAACCTATAATAACACGCACGTGGGTGTCGGTACCAACCTCGCAGTGTATGTAAATACACTGTAAATAAGTAAATACACACATTTTCGCGTTTTATATAGGCTAGTATGATCATCTTAATTGCCATCTCAAAATCACTCAAGCAAAACGCACATTCTGCTTTAAAATGCACATTTGCATGTAAGTAATTCAGCAGACGCTTTTATCCAGAGTGACAGAAGCGGTATAAGAGCACGGCGTTTTAAACACCCGGAACCATGACATTCCGAGTGCCATGTAGGCCTATGCTTTCACCATGCTTGAGTCGAACACAAATAAAACAGTACCTCACAGATGTAGAGGTTACTAAGATGCATATAGTGTTGATTTAAAGTCACCCGGCACCGCAAATCTCGTTGAGAGAGAGTTCACCTTATTTCAACAGAACTGAGTTGGGACTTTCGCGCATGCGTGGTTTGGCACAGAGTTTGTAAAGTGAATGGCAAAAAAGTAAACGTTAATCATATAGTCTTGCTGAGACTCGGGTTTATCAGACTAATTTATGTGGGCACGCTGGTGACGTACGACTAAAGGACCAAGGACACAGTAGGGTAGGGGAAAAACAAACGGACGATTACCGAGGAGGAGTGCTGAGAGATGAGGATTTCAGGGCCATTTTGAATGAAACGAAGAGCATACTATATAACATTGGCTGCATTGTAACATAACATGCACGTGTATCCCGCCTTGTCTTCCCAGTGTGCTGAGTATCAATCACTTGAGAGGAGCCTTGGGTGAGAACATATAGCAACAAAACATTACAGAATTACGACAGTCTACGATGACTAATTCAAACCAAACAACAAATCTGAACAAGGTTAATATATTTGTGTTTGGAGACTTAAAACAATTCTAGACTAAACTTCTGTCCTAATTTGCAACACTGTGTTGTTGTTTTTTTCAGAACCGTCTTGATAGAAGCAACATTTTCTCATTAGATTGGCAGGATCGTTTTGCATTTGAGTAACTCACATATTTCTACCGTACTGGTTTACATCCTGTTGTATTAGAAGTTAGTGACAACTGCAGATGTGAGAAGGGCTTTATGAAATACATGTGATGGATGGAGTTCGTGATTCACTGCCGTTTTTGGTCTAACGTCAGTTATGAAAATCTCCTCATCCCCATTCGAGTCCTAAATTGCTTTCAAGCGCAATGTGTTAAACTGTCAACATGAAAAATAATCTGTTACCCATGAAGGAGGAATTATACTATTTTAAGAAAGAGACAGAGGGAATGGACATATCAAAATTGTTCAAGGTTCTGAGGAACATTTTATTATGATTAAGGGCAGAGAAAGTAAAGGAGATAAAACGTTATATATATAAATATACATGTTAACAAGGATATATAATTAACATATAATAATTACAAAAGTTACATTCGTTGTTATTGCTTCCTGTGTGGCAATGCACTAGGCCCAAACAATTCTCTAACAACATATTGTGCTGTCCCGGTGGTCTGAGGCAGTGGTTAAATGACAAGCATTTATAACTTCGGTAGCCCAACAATGTGGTAGGGAAACACTCCAGACATGTACTGAAGACTCTGGCATTGAACTAAGCCCTCATATGATGCTGGGGAAACTGGCTTTTAGTCAGACCTGTGATGTTCCCTGGCGTTCCATCCTAAGAAACAAAATCCCCATGTTTGTTGAAAATCTACCAGTCCGATGCTTTCTTTTACTCTTTCTCTCAGGAAACAACCTCCTCTAATCGATTCTCTCCCCCCCCGCCCGCTCAGCCAACACTGGAACCTGAGCCCAGTATTCTCTGTTTCTGTATCTTAGTCTCTTTGTTTGTGTGTGTGTGTGTGTGTGTACACATATGCACCTATTTGTTCATTGTAGTGCTGACTCACTAAACCTCGGAACTGGAATGAGATTATCCAGCGTAATGAAAAACCCATCAAGCCTTGTTATCAAGTAAACACGAGATATGCAGTCACACACACACATAAACACACACAAATATTCTGTCAGGAGAATATTCTGTGGCTGGCGCCAAAGATCTTTTTAAGAATATATTTTAAATTGACCCTTCCTCCTCCTTTCGAACCCCGATTAGCTCATGTTACAGATGGATACGACACCTGAACACACACATTCACAAACATTAGCCTTCTCTGACACTCGTAAAGTGTGTGCCTGTGTGTGTGCGTACGTGTGTGTGTGCGTATGTGCGCTGTCAAACAGTCGAGTAACCGTGGCGAGAACCATAGAGATTTTTCACTTTTGGTTTTTCTTTCGCTCTCCCACATCGTTCTGCTACATTATACATCCTCTTTAATCTCTAAGTATATACAATTATTCTTACACACACACACACACACTGTGACCCACTTACCCCCACAGCAGAAGAGCAAATGGTAGTGTGATTTAAACCAACCAGAGTGACCCAAAAGACTTCATCGTTTGTACAGAGGTGTGGTCTCTCTGGACCTGACCTGTGGACCTGACCTCTGGACCTGACTCGTTGTGGAATGTACAGATGAATTATACTGATTAATAATATTCTGAATCACCATGGAGACAGAGAAAAAGGGAGGGAAAGTGAGAGGGCTTCGAAGCTATGAACATTAAGACGTGTGAGTGTGACGAGCTACTACATACTGCTTTTCTTCTAATGCTAATGTCAGTTTAGCTGCTAGGCAATCAAATGTAAATTAAAGAACATCAGAGGACTGGCTAGCAAGAGGCTTACACGACACAAGGCTAACCCAACACAAGGCTAACCCAACGCAAGGCTAACCCAACAAGAGGCTAACCCGACGCAAGGCTAATTCAATGCAAGGCTAACCCAACGCGAGGCTAACCCAACAAGAGGCTAACCCGACGCAAGGCTAATCCAATGCAAGGCTAACCCAACAAGAGGCTAACCGACGCAAGGCTAACCCAACGCAAGGCTAACCCAAAGCAAGGCTAACCCAAAGCAAGGCTAACCCAACACAAGGCTAACCCAACACAAGGCAATCCAACAAGAGTCAACCCAAAAAGAGGCTAACCCAACAAGAGGCTAACCTGACGCAAGGCTAACCCAACGCAAGGCTAACCCAAAGCAAGGCTAACCCAACACGAGGCTAACCCAACACGAGGCAATCCAACAAGAGTCAACCCAACAAGAAGCTAGCCCAACACGAGGATAACCCAACACGAGGCTAACCCAAAAAGAGGCTAGCCCAACACAAGGCTAACTCAACATGAGGCTAGCCCAACAAGAGGCTAACCCAACAAGAGGCTAACCCAACAAGAGGCTAGCCCAACACGGGGCTAACCCAACACAGGGCTAACCCAACACGAGGCTAGCCCAACAAAAGGCTAACCAAACACAAGGCTAACCCAACAAAATAAAGCAAACCACATACAATGTGTTTTTATGGTGTTGGACCAGCACAGAGTACTTTGTTGTCCTCATTTACTTCTTATTTACTCATTTTGTTTATATTGACTGTTACATGTTGGCGCTGTACATGTACTTTGGGCACCGTCTCTGTGGCATGCGGAGAACCAACAGCACATTACAATGCTTAGACACCTTAGTAATAAAATGTTTAATATCTGTCTCAGCAAATTTTGGAAAAACATTTTGATTTCACACCAACTCACTTGTACAACAGTTCTGGGTGCGCGTGTGTGAGTGTGTATGTGTGTGTGTGTGTATGTGTGGACGATGACGAATGTAAAACTCCCTGTATTTGTAATGGTTATGGGTACTAAAGTGTTCGTGCGTAATTGAATTATAGTTTCCTCAACACTGACAAACTCGGACAGCATCATCAGGAAGCACTCTTTTGATTTTATACTCAGAAGTTCACTACCATAAACACACACACACAGGCAAAGCAACGCGTTAAACTTAACACCGTCAGTGTTGATTCACCACTGGGGAACTTCCAGCGTAGAGAGACTCACATTTAGTCAGACTCATGTAAAATGAAGCGGGCGAATATGTCGGTAAATATTTCCACCCAGGACACTGAGGTGCGGAGTTCCGTGTGTTGTTTTACGTGTAATCATACATGTATGTATCACGGAGCAGCGGGCAGTGATACGCCCTCTGCAACAAGGGTGTTAAAACTCGGGAGTGCATTTCAGCGTGACCTCTTACCACCCAAACACGGGACTATAATACAAGCACTCTGTCTACGAGGAGACTTCAGCTAACTGTGTGACTACCCAGAATGCCTGTGTTCAACTCCAGATCATGAAAGTCTCAGTAGTAACTGTGTACATTTAACATCTGGGTCCATGACGTCTTTAGAACCTTTTCAGGTCTTCAGAACCTGGCAAGGTAGTCTTAAGAACTTTATTCAGAATAACTGTGAGAACTCCCTCAGAAGCCAGTGTGCCACCCCCTGCTGGCGGCCTTCGGCGGTCGTCCTCCCCGGTCTTCTGAGCCACCATCGTTATCTCCTCCCCCTGCACACCTTGTTCAGTCTCGTCATCACTACACCTGGTGTCCATTATCTCATTAGTGTACTATTTAAGTTCCCTGTGTTTGGTCTGGTCTTTGTGTGGAATTGTTTCATGTTACGTGTGTTATGTACAGCCCGAGTCTCGTTGTGAGCTCAGGGCTTCTTGTTTATTATACCTCCGTGCGAGGAGTGGTTACAGTTTGTGCGCTGCGTCGCATCCTCTACTTTGCCTGTGGGCGTTGAGTAATACTACGGGTTTTTCCGTAAGGTATTAAAGAGACTCGAGAGTATTTCCGTGGGTTGTCTGGCTCCATCCTTCCGCCACCTACACAGCCGTGACAATAACACTGCACTGTAAAACCTGATCGGTTGAGCTGGAAACCCAGATGGGTTGACCTGGACTATTTTAAAAGACTCTTTGCATTAAAAAATGCATTTAATAGTTCTTGAACTATTATAAGTTCACCGAGTAGAACCAGATAAGGACTGGCCACCCCTCAGAGCCTGGTTCCTCTCTAGGTTTCTTCCTACATTTGACCCATTTGGGAGTTTTTCCTAGCCACTGTGTATCAACGTGTTGATGTGTGCTCTGTTGAGTTCAGGCTGGGTGTTTGTAAAAGCACTTTGTGACAATGTTGTTAAAAGGGCTTAATAAAATACATTTGATTGATTGATTGTCATTACTGAAACGGCCTGAGGTAATACTTTAGTGCAGGTCTGACTTTAAATTGTTTTGTGGCCATTACTACAATCGTTTAAGTCTAACAGAGTCCAGATTTGAGTTGTGTCATATACTGAGACCAATATAATGTCCCTGGGAAATGATAATGAAACTATTCCAAAATATAAACCTGCAGTAGAGCATGCTGGGGAAATAAATAATTTGACTTAAAAGAACGAGTCAGTCGGCATCACATAGAAAGTAGAGTGGGAAAGATAGATGGAGAAAAAGAGAGGGATGGAGAGAGAGGGAGAAGGGGAAAGAAAATGTTTGCATTCATGCAAATATCTCAAAGGGAAGAAGCAGCTGTGTGTGTATGAGAACGGTTGCATTATGGGTAGTTGTTGAATGACAGAGAAATTGCAATTGATAGATTGAAAGAGACGGAGAGATTGAGAGGTGGTGAGGGATGGGAAGATATAGCTAAAAAGAAAATCAGAGAGAGAGGGGGGGAGGTTGAGAGAGGGGAAGAGAGAGAGGGGGAGAGGTAGAGAGAGCGGAAGAGAGAGAGGGAGAGATTGAGAGGTGGTGAGGGATGGGCAGATAGAGCTAAAAAGAAAATCTGAGCGAGAGAGAGGGGGAGAGGTAGAGAGAAAAGAGAGAGGGGGAGGTTGAGGGAGATAGAGGGGGAGAGGGAGAGATATAGAGGGTCTGTGAGT
>CM055741.1:5237659-5317659 GCA_029465975.1 Dallia pectoralis
ATCTCTATCTTTACATCTTTATCTCTGTCTTTATCACTGTATTTATCTCCCTTTCTCTCTCCATATATGCATTTTGTTTGAACTTTTGAGGTTTGTTACAATGATGTAACACATGATGTAATTAATGAGCCGACATTAATAAAGAAAAAAGCACTCTTCCAGTTTCCCAGCCTTTCTTTTCTCTATTCTCTATAGTTTATCTTCACATTCCTCCCTCCCTCTCTCTCTCTCTCCCTCCCTCCTCCTCCCCCCCTCTCTACACCACCCTCCCTCCCTCTCTCTCTCCCTCTCTACACCACCCTCCCTCCTCCTGTCTCCCTCCCTTCTCCTGTCTCCCTCCCTCTCTCCCCCTCTCTACACCACCCTCCCTCCTCCTGTCTCCCCCTCTCTACACCACTCTCCCTCCTCCTGTCTCCCTCCCCCTCTCTCCCTCTCTACACCCCCCCCACCTCCTCCTGTCTCCCTCCTTCTCTCCCCCTCTCTACACCACCCCACCTCCTCCTGTCTCCCCCCCTCCTTTCTACAGATGCTATGTGGACATGGAGGTACATCCCAGTGAAGTCCTGGTCCCAGTTTAGAGCCGTTCCAATGATGTCCAGTCAGAGAGAAAAACACACGCTGTTATGCAAACTCCCTCTGTGTGTGTGTGTGTGTGTGTGTGTGTGTTTGCACAGTGATTCGGTCTGTAGGTCTGTGCGTTACATCGTCCACCGCACAATATTCAGATTACCTGCAGTGCAATAAGTAGCGTTTAGCATGGCGCATTAAACGTGTGGGAAATGTAATCGTAAAAAAACCTGCACACACACTTTATGTTGGGTTAACCTCACCTTGTGGAACTGGTAACCACACACAATTTATGTTGGGGTAACCTCACCTTGTGGAACTGGTAACCGGGCACACTTTATGTTGGGTTACCCTCACCTTGTGGAACTGGTAACCACACACAATTTATGTTGGGGTAACCTCACCTTGTGGAACTGGTAACCACACACACTTTATGTTGGGTTAACCTCACCTTGTGGAACTGGTAACCACACACACTTTATGTTGGGTTAACCTCACCTTGTGGAACTGGTAACCGGGCACACTTTATGTTGGGTTAACCTCACCTTGTGCAACTGGTAACCACACACACTTTATGTTGGGTTAACCTCACCTTGTGGAACTGGTAACCGGGCACACTTTATGTTGGGTTAACCTCACCTTGTGCAACTGGTAACCACACACACTTTATGTTGGGTTAACCTCACCTTGTGGAACTGGTAACCACACACACTTTATGTTGGGTTAACCTCACCTTGTGGAACTGGTAACCGGGCACACTTTATGTTGGGTTAACCTCACCTTGTGCAACTGGTAACCACACACACTTTATGTTGGGTTAACCTCACCTTGTGGAACTGGTAACCACACACACTTTATGTTGGGTTAACCTCACCTTGTGGAACTGGTAACCGGGCACACTTTATGTTGGGTTAACCTCACCTTGTGGAACTGGTAACCACACACACTTTATGTTGGGTTAACCTCACCTTGTGGAACTGGTAACCGGGCACACTTTATGTTGGGTTAACCTCACCTTGTGGAACTGGTAACCGGGCACACTTTATGTTGGGTTAACCTCACCTTGTGGAACTGGTAACCGGGCACACTTTATGTTGGGTTAACCTCACCTTGTGGAACTGGTAACCGGGCACACTTTATGTTGGGTTAACCTCACCTTGTGGAACTGGTAACCGGGCACACTTTATGTTGGGTTAACCTCACCTTGTGGAACTGGTAACCACACACACTTTATGTTGGGTTAACCTCACCTTGTGCAACTGGTAACCGGGCACACTTTATGTTGGGTTAACCTCACCTTGTGGAACTGGTAACCACACACTTTATGTTGGGTTAACCTCACCTTGTGGAACTGGTAACCGGGCACACTTTATGTTGGGTTAACCTCACCTTGTGGAACTGGTAACCGGGCACACTTTATGTTGGGTTAACCTCACCTTGTGCAACTGGTAACCACACACACTTTATGTTGGGTTAACCTCACCTTGTGGAACTGGTAACCGGGCACACTTTATGTTGGGTTAACCTCACCTTGTGGAACTGGTAACCGGGCACACTTTATGTTGGGTTAACCTCACCTTGTGGAACTGGTAACCGGGCACACTTTATGTTGGGTTAACCTCACCTTGTGGAACTGGTAACCACACACACTTTATGTTGGGTTAACCTCACCTTGTGCAACTGGTAACCGGGCACACTTTATGTTGGGTTAACCTCACCTTGTGGAACTGGTAACCACACACACTTTATGTTGGGTTAACCTCACCTTGTGGAACTGGTAACCGGGCACACTTTATGTTGGGTTAACCTCACCTTGTGGAACTGGTAACCGGGCACACTTTATGTTGGGTTAACCTCACCTTGTGCAACTGGTAACCACACACACTTTATGTTGGGTTAACCTCACCTTGTGGAACTGGTAACCGGGCACACTTTATGTTGGGTTAACCTCACCTTGTGGAACTGGTAACCGGGCACACTTTATGTTGGGTTAACCTCACCTTGTGGAACTGGTAACCGGGCACACTTTATGTTGGGTTAACCTCACCTTGTGGAACTGGTAACCGGGCACACTTTATGTTGGGTTAACCTCACCTTGTGGAACTGGTAACCGGGCACACTTTATGTTGGGTTAACCTCACCTTGTGGAACTGGTAACCGGGCACACTTTATGTTGGGTTAACCTCACCTTGTGGAACTGGTAACCGGGCACACTTTATGTTGGGTTAACCTCACCTTGTGGAACTGGTAACCGGGCACACTTTATGTTGGGTTAACCTCACCTTGTGCAACTGGTAACCACACACACTTTATGTTGGGTTAACCTCACCTTGTGGAACTGGTAACCACACACACTTTATGTTGGGTTAACCTCACCTTGTGCAACTGGTAACCGGGCACACTTTATGTTGGGTTAACCTCACCTTGTGGAACTGGTAACCACACACACTTTATGTTGGGTTAACCTCACCTTGTGGAACTGGTAACCGGGCACACTTTATGTTGGGTTAACCTCACCTTGTGGAACTGGTAACCGGGCACACTTTATGTTGGGTTAACCTCACCTTGTGCAACTGGTAACCACACACACTTTATGTTGGGTTAACCTCACCTTGTGGAACTGGTAACCGGGCACACTTTATGTTGGGTTAACCTCACCTTGTGGAACTGGTAACCGGGCACACTTTATGTTGGGTTAACCTCACCTTGTGGAACTGGTAACCGGGCACACTTTATGTTGGGTTAACCTCACCTTGTGGAACTGGTAACCGGGCACACTTTATGTTGGGTTAACCTCACCTTGTGGAACTGGTAACCGGGCACACTTTATGTTGGGTTAACCTCACCTTGTGGAACTGGTAACCGGGCACACTTTATGTTGGGTTAACCTCACCTTGTGGAACTGGTAACCGGGCACACTTTATGTTGGGTTAACCTCACCTTGTGCAACTGGTAACCACACACACTTTATGTTGGGTTAACCTCACCTTGTGGAACTGGTAACCGGGCACACTTTATGTTGGGTTAACCTCACCTTGTGGAACTGGTAACCGGGCACACTTTATGTTGGGTTAACCTCACCTTGTGGAACTGGTAACCGGGCACACTTTATGTTGGGTTAACCTCACCTTGTGGAACTGGTAACCACACACACTTTATGTTGGGTTAACCTCACCTTGTGCAACTGGTAACCCTAAACAATCTAATCCAAACCATATACAAAATATTTTTTGCATGACGGATTCTGTCTTTTATCTTCCATCTCTCTCTCTCCCCCTCTCCCAATCTCTCTGTCCCCCTCTCTTTTATCTTCCATCTATCTCTCTCCCCCTCTCCCAATCTCTCTGTCCCCCTGTCTTTTTCTCTCCCTCTTCCCTTCTTCATCTCGCGAACTGCTTTAGGCAGAATGATTCATTTGTGGCTATTGATTACTCTTGTGTTAAAAAAGAGGGATGAAGAGACAGAAAATGGATGATAGAGAGAGAGACAGAGAGAAGGGGGGAGAGAGGGTGGGTCAGAGAGACAGAGGGAGAGAGAGAGAGAGAGAGAGGGAGTAGTTCATTATGTATGCAGTATAGTAGTCTGTAGGTCTCCAGTGATACATGAGTATTCAGTATAGTAGTCTGTAGGTCTCCAGTGATACATGGGTATTCAGTATAGTAGTCTGTAGGTCTCCAGTGATACATGGGTATTCAGTATAGTAGTCTGTAGGTCTCCAGTGATACATGGGTATTCAGTATAGTAGTATCTGTAGGTCTCCAGTGATACATGAGTATTCAGTATAGTAGTCTGTAGGTCTCCAGTGATACATGGGTATTCAGTATAGTAGTCTGTTGGTCTCCAGTGATACATGAGTATTCAGTATAGTAGTCTGATAGGTCAGTATAGTAGTCTGTAGGTCTCCAGTGATACATGGGTATTCAGTATAGTAGTCTGTAGGTCTCCAGTGATACATGGGTATTCAGTATAGTAGTCTGTAGGTCTCCAGTGATACATGGGTATTCAGTATAGTAGTCTGTAGGTCTCCAGTGATACATGGGTATTCAGTATAGTAGTATCTGTAGGTCTCCAGTGATACATGAGTATTCAGTATAGTAGTCTGTAGGTCTCCAGTGATACATGGGTATTCAGTATAGTAGTCTGTAGGTCTCCAGTGATACATGGGTATTCAGTATAGTAGTCTGTAGGTCTCCAGTGATACATGGGTATTCAGTATAGTAGTCTGTAGGTCTCCAGTGATACATGGGTATTCAGTATAGTAGTCTGTAGGTCTCCAGTGATACATGGGTATTCAGTATAGTAGTCTGTAGGTCTCCAGTGATACATGGGTATTCAGTATAGTAGTCTGTAGGTCTCCAGTGATACATGGGTATTCAGTATAGTAGTCTGTAGGTCTCCAGTGATACATGGGTATTCAGTATAGTAGTCTGTAGGTCTCCAGTGATACATGGGTATTCAGTATAGTAGTCTGTAGGTCTCCAGTGATACATGGGTATTCAGTATAGTAGTCTGTAGGTCTCCAGTGATACATGGGTATTCAGTATAGTAGTCTGTAGGTCTCCAGTGATACATGGTATAGTAGTCTGTAGGTCTCCAGTGATACATGGGTATTCAGTATAGTAGTCTCCAGTGATACATGGTCAGTATAGTAGTCTGTAGGTCTCAGTGATACATGGGTATTCAGTATAGTAGTCTGTAGGTCTCCAGTGATACATGGGTATTCAGTATAGTAGTCTGTATCTCAGTGATACATGGGTATTCTATAGTAGTCTGTCTCCAGTGATACATGGGTATTCAGTATAGTAGTCTGTAGGTCTCCAGTGATACATGGGTATTCAGTATAGTAGTCTGTAGGTCTCCAGTGATACATGGGTATTCAGTATAGTAGTCTGTAGGTCTCCAGTGATACATGGGTATTCAGTATAGTAGTCTGTAGGTCTCCAGTGATACATGAGTATTCAGTATAGTAGTCTGTAGGTCTCCAGTGATACATTGGTATTCAGTATAGTAGTATCTGTAGTTCTCCAGTGATACATGGGTATTCAGTATAGTAGTATCTGTAGGTCTCCAGTGATACATGGGTATTCAGTATAGTAGTCTGTAGGTCTCCAGTGATACATGGGTATTCAGTATAGTAGTCTGTAGGTCTCCAGTGATACATGGGTATTCAGTATAGTAGTCTGTAGGTCTCCAGTGATACATGGGTATTCAGTATAGTAGTCTGTAGGTCTCCAGTGATACATGGGTATTCAGTATAGTAGTCTGTAGGTCTCCAGTGATACATGGGTATTCAGTATAGTAGTCTGTAGGTCTCCAGTGATACATGGGTATTCAGTATAGTAGTATCTGTAGGTCTCCAGTGATACATGGGTATTCAGTATAGTAGTCTGTAGGTCTCCAGTGATACATGGGCATTCAGTATAGTAGTCTGTAGGTCTCCAGTGATACATGAGTATTCAGTATAGTAGTCACTGCTCTCTCTCTCTCTCTTCCCGTCACTTAACCTCCCTTCCTTCACCTTACTTGACCTACCTTTTTATTTTCTTGTGCTTTTCTCTCTGTAACCCTTTTTCCCCAACGTCTGTCTTTCCCTGTCTCTTTCCTTGTCTTCATCCTTTCTTCATCTCTATTGTTGTCTTTCCAAAGTCCTACCTCTACTGCCTAGTCTCGCTCCACATAATGCCTGGATGTTCATTTATAGTGCTGCCATGTTTTCCTCAGTCAGTAAAGATATGAAAGAAAACCAGGAAGTGAGAAAACAAACGTGAGCAAATGACCTGTACTCTTTTTCTACTCGTTTTTAAGCTGCTGGGAATGTGGAGGTTGATAAATCCAGCAAAATAGCCAATAACGAAACTACTGATGTCGCCAAAAGCTGAGTTCTCTGTAGAGCTCCATCGATACAACTGCACAAAAATGGGAATTCCATTTGGCACGCTGTCTCCCAATCTCTCCGATGGCAGACAGCTAGCAAACACACACGCAGACACACACACTCACACGCACGTTGACACGCACACACACACACACACGCGCGCGCAGCGATGGCGCTGCATCTGGCGACCAACAAACAAAAGACCTGGGCTAATAATTAGCAAGGATGTAAATAAAGACACGCACAAACACACACATACACTCACACGTACACACAAATACACGCGTCTCAACACACACACGCACAAACACAGACATACACTCACACGTACACACAAATACACGCGTCTCAACACACACACACACACACACACACACGCACAAACACAGACATACACTCACACGTACACACAAATACACGCGTCTCAACACACACACACACACAGACACACACACATACAGACACCCCTTCCGCTTCCCCACAGGCATTTTGGCACAAGCGTCTGTCTGCCAACGATCAAGCCTGGCTTCCTTTAATCCTTGTTTCAGGACATCTCTTCCTGCTCCCCACTGGCACTTGGAAACTGCTCCGCCATTACGGCTCTGCCCACGCCGCCAGTGGGCGGGTAAAAGTCTATGTAGTTGTAGCAGGAGATATAATTAAAGGGTTTTCTAGAATGTTCAGAGCGCAGAACCACAATCAATGCCGTGAACTTTGACCTAAGTAGACCGAGCACATTCGTATACAGCTTTCTGGTTTGTGTGTGTGTGTGTGTGTGTGTGTGTGTGTGTGTGTGTGTGTGTGTGTGTGAGGGCAAGGAGGCAACCTCTAGAACGAGTAACGTTCAGCTGTCTCTGACACTGGTGTTGGTGAACTGGACAGTATGTGCTATCTCTATGTGACGTTCAGCTGTCTCAGACACTGGTGTTGGTGAACTGGTCAGAATGTGCTATCTCTATGTGACGTTCAGCTGTCTCAGACACTGGTGTTGGTGAACTGGTCAGAATGTGCTATCTCTATGTGACGTTCAGCTGTCTCTGTCTCTGACACTGGTGTTGGTGAACTGGTCAGAATATGCTATCTCTATGTGACGTTCAGCTGTCTCTGACTCTGGTGTTGGTGAACTGGTCAGAATGTGCTATCTCTATGTGACGTTCAGCTGTCTCTGACTCTGGTGTTGGTGAACTGGTCAGTATGTGCTATCTCTATGTAACGTTCAGCTGTCTCTGACACTGGTGTTGGTGAACTGGTCAGAGTGTGCTATCTCTATGTGACGTTCAGCTGTCTCTGACACTGGTGTTGGTGAACTGGTCAGAATGTGCTATCTCTATGTGACGTTCAGCTGTCTCTGACACTGGTGTTGGTGAACTGGTCAGAATGTGCTATCTCTATGTGACGTTCAGCTGTCTCTGACACTGGTGTTGGTGAACTGGTCAGAGTGTGCTATCTCTATGTGACGTTCAGCTGTCTCTGACACTGGTGTTGGTGAATTGGTCAGAATGTGCTATCTCTATGTGACGTTCAGCTGTCTCTGACACTGGTGTTGGTGAATTGGTCAGAATGTGCTATCTCTATGTGACGTTCAGCTGTCTCTGACACTGGTGTTGGTGAATTGGTCAGAATGTGCTATCTCTATGTGACGTTCAGCTGTCTCTGACACTGGTGTTGGTGAATTGGTCAGAATGTGCTATCTCTATGTGACGTTCAGCTGTCTCTGACACTGGTGTTGGTGAACTGGTCTCTGCGACAACCTTTAATATGACTGACATATCTCCTCTGTCTCTGGGTTGTGAAGCGATGAGTTGTGGCCCCAGATCAGATGGAACGCCTGTTTGCCGATGTGCATAAAACATAAAATACTTGATTGCATAAGTCACCCCTTGCTATGGCAAACCTGAATGAGCTGAGGAGCAACCGATGGTCTGTAAAAGATCTGTGTGAAATGATGATGTTTACAGGATTTCTGGCGAACAACAGCTGTCCCTGGGAGGTCCCAAAGATGGTTAGTACAATAACCAAAAAAACTCCATCATGAAGACAAAAGGACATTTACAGCCAATCTGAAATTAGGTTCTTCAGCAGTACCAATCGGGCGTTACGATACAAGATTATTTCTAAAGCACTGAATATCCCCCCCGGATCCCAGTAAAGTCCTTTATTAAAAAATATAGAGAGTATATGGCTTAACTGGGATCCTATCCAGTACAGATTGTCCACAAATACTGACTAACAGACGTGCAATAGTCATGGAAGCCATCAACAAACCTATTGGCAACAAGAGTTATGGTCCTCCAGGGCTGAACTGGGGGACACTGTGTGTACTAAAACAACAGCCTGGGTGCTTCGCAAAAGTGACAAAAAAGTGGCAGAAAGCAAATGTTACAATTTTCAATTGCAATTTCCATCCAATTTTGGACAGATTTTGCCAAGAAGGCCGAGTGAGAGACTGAGACCAAGTGGAAGAAGATTCTGTGGTTTGATGAGACCGACAAGAGAGCTTTAAAGCTAAGTGCAATATTTGGCGCAAGCCCGTCAGCCTGACAAAACCATCCGTACAGTAAAGCATGGTGGCGTCAGCATCATGCCATGGGGATGCTTCTCCGCACGATGGCCTGGAAAGTTTGTAAAGATAGAAGGCAAAGCAGAAATAGCAAAGTATAAAGAAATCCTGGAGGGAAAACTGCTTAAGTCAGCAAGAATCCTGGGACCTGGGAGAATATCCATCTTCTGGCAAGACAATGACCGGAAACACTGAGAGTAGAAACAGTTGGTTAAATGTCCAGGAGTGACCCAGGATCTCAATCCAAATGAGAATACAGAGTTAAAACGGCTATCAACTATGGTCACCAATACGACATGAGAGAGCTTAAACAATTTTTTGAAAATGGTCAGAAAAGTCTGTGCAGAATCCAGGCTAGCGTTTAAATTTAGATTGCTTAAAGATGTTCCCGTTACAGGTAAGGTTCACAGTTAGAAATTAGAGTGCTATGTTTAGGGATTAATGTTGCTGAGGTTAAGATTAGGGTTTGATTAAAGCAATGGTTGAAGTTAGGGAACACAGTTTGTCTGGTCCCCGCAAGTGTGTGTGTGTGTGTGTGTGTGTGTGTGTGTGTGTGTGTGTGTGTGTGTGTGTGTGTGTGTGTGTGTGTGTGTGTGTGTGTTGCATAACACATTACATAACACAAAGATCCACTGTCACCCACGTGTGGTTGAATACTGGTGTGTTTCTGAGTCACTCTGCACATAGATATTAACACCATACCGGTATAATAATCCAGTGATGGACTCCTCCCTGTATGACTCCGCCCTGCATGACACCTCCTTTACAATACATGATGGACTCCTCCCTGCATGACACCTCCTTTACAATACATGATGGACTCCTCCCTGCATGACACCTCCTTTACAATACATGATGGACTCCTCCCTGCATGACGCCTCCTTTACAATACATGATGGACTCCGCCCTGCATGACACCTCCTTTACAATACATGATGGACTCCTCCCTGCATGACACCTCCTTTACAATACATGATGGACTCCTCCCTGCATGACACCTCCTTTACAATACATAATGGACTCCTCCCTGCATGACGCCTCCTTTACAATACATGATGGACTCCTCCCTGCATGACGCCTCCTTTACAATACATGATGGACTCCTCCCTGCATGACGCCTCCTTTACAATACATGATGGACTCCTCCCTGCATGACGCCTCCTTTACAATACATGATGGACTCCTCCCTGCATGACACCTCCTTTACAATACATAATGGACTCCTCCCATTTTTCCTCTATTGAACCTGCAAGCCTGACTCCACTACATGCTCCAACCTGGTGAGCTACACGGCATCAAACCCCGTCCCCCCGCCCTCTGTCGTTCACCAAACCCCGCCCCCTGTCGTTCACCAAACCCTGCCCTCTGTCGTTCACCAAACCTCGCTTCTTCATTAACCATAGTTGATTCTGCAAGGTAGAAGCGCAATGCATTCTGCGTCTAACACAAATACACACTCACACACATCCTGCTGGTTGGCTCCAGATGCCAGGTGGATTGGGAATGTCTGTGTGTGTGTGTGCATGTGCGTGCGTGTGCATGTGCGTGCTTGTATGTGTGTGTGTGGAGGGAGGGAGCTGTTTGTCAGCACCTTTCAAACCAGGTGCTAAACGGGCATGTAGAGGTGGCAACAACCATGTCCTATAAAATAAAGACCCGTCTGCTAATATACTGATCTTGAACTTAAGGATCTATAATATACTGCTATACAAAATACTGATCTAGAATACATTGTTCTACAATATAACAAGCTATAATATACTGCTATACCAATTACTGATATAGAATACACTGATCTATAACACCCTGGCCTACAGTATACTGATCTACATCGTAGGATCTATGATACACTGCTATATCAATTACTGATCTAGAATACACTGATCTACAACCTACTGATGTAAAGTAAACTGATCTACAATGCACTGATGTATAACGCACAAATCCGCAATATTCTACAATTTACAAATCGAAAATGTACTTATCTACACGATACAGACATACAACACATCTAAAACATCTAATCCAGCCTTTTATTGTTCCTCATCGCATCACATACGTGTGTCACATACTTTTTGTGGACATCTCTGATGGCGACAGAGGAGATTTAAAGGGTTACAAAGGATCTTGAACCTTGAAAACAACTGGTCAGATCCAAGGCGTTTTAACTTTAATGTGGTATGTTTTCTTCCCTGCGTTCCTGCTAATTAGGTATCAACTACAAACACGGCTAATCGATCAATACACTGCATTAGCGGAAAAAAACAAGGAGCACGTGGTTCCAAAACTCTGGCGTGTACAATATCAGTGAAGAGAACATTTCACGCTTGACATTGAATCGAACGCGAACAGAATGGATCCCATTGACTTCCTGTCTCTCATTATGAAATGGTTAATGTGTCATAATGCAGTCGATACGCGAATGATTTTCGCCATTTTACGAGTCGAGTGTCTTGCCGTCACCTCCGTTCCGACCGGACGCTGGACGCTTGACACACGCTCTGGCAGCCGGTGATTCGTGTTTGTGTCCCACATCAACGAGGCCACTTGGGGGCACGAGCGCACACAGCGGTACTACGAACTTGTGTCTTATTCAGGTGATGTGGGCACGCTCAGTGAATGAGGAAGAGGTGCCATGGTAACGCACACACAAACAAAAACATATCCACTCACCAAACAGTTAATAAAACAATAGATTTTGCTGGTTGTTTAGAGATATACATCGTATATCAGGACCTTGTCACATGCGATTAATAAATAATGTCTGATTTAATATGTTTATGTGAAACCTGTATTATACAGTGAACTGTGATTACACATCTCATTATGGAAACTAACTAACATTATGTCTGATTTAATATGTTTATGTAAAACCTGTATTATACAATTAACTGTGATTACACATCTCATTATGGAAACTAACTAACATTATGTCTGATTTAATATGTTTATGTAAAACCTGTATTATACAGTGAACTGTGATTACACATCTCATTATGGTAACTAACTAACATTATGTCTGATTTAATATGTTTATGTAAAACCTGTATTATACAGTGAACTGTGATTACACATCTCATTATGGAAACTAACTAACATTATTTACAAGCTAATGTGATCGCCCATTTAGCCGGCCAGCCAGTCATTCATCCAGCCAGCCGGTCAATCAGCTAGCCAGTCGGCAAAACAGTCAGCCAGTTAATCCATCCACTTGCAAGTAAGACAAGGCAGGCGCTAAACGGCCGGTAAATGACCAGGTAGGAAGTGACGGAGAGCGAGCTATGACAGATTGGTTTAACTGCAGGCCTTGTGTCGCCATGCCGACGCCGCATCATGTCACAACGGTAACACAGCAGAGATGATGAAGGAGGGAAGACGGAGACGAGACTAGACTCGGGGGAGTGTGTGTGTGTGTTTAAGTCTCTGCGTGTATTCATGTCTGTGTGTATGTTCAGGTCGTTGCGTGTGTGCGCTCATGTCAGTGTGTGTGTTTGTGCATTCATGTCAGTGTGTGTTCATTCTGCCGTTTATAGAACGTCAGCTGCCGTACCCCTACAGGGGAGAAACTCTCTCTCAGGCCGGTCAAAGGTCCTCTCTGTTTCAGCACTACGGTGGTGGAACCAGCTTAACTTTTGGATCAGAATCGCCTTTTTATTTCCGAAAACGTCTAACAACGTTTTAAGGCTTTAAGATAACTCCACAGCCTCTTGTAAAACGTATGCTAACACCATTTCCTGTTTTGTACTTTCTAACGCCGACCCGGTTGGTGGTCCATTCGAGTGGGGCAAGATTACTGACCTGTCTCATGCACACCCACTATCGCTCTTCCTCTCTCTATTTCTCACACTGCAACCCCCCCCGACCCCCCACACACACACACACACGCTACTAACCAAAGACCAAAGAATTCAGGACGCAAGCCGAGCTGACCTTCATGATACAGATGCATCAGAGTAAGTTGATTAGAGACATCGTCAAAACAAAATCACATTTTTGGTACTTATAGAAGAACCAAAGCACTGGTGCGCCGGGCAACTGCAAACGATCTGCTAGTCCCGGAGTGACTTCCACGGCAGACGCCCGGGCTATATTGTCCAGCTGATCGGAAACACACACATCCCACGGAGGCAGGCGTGTATGTGGGGAAAAACGTCTAGATGCAGAAGAGAACCCGAGCAGAGCGTCAGATCGTACAGCACCAGATGCCCACCATTACGTAGACAAACAACGAAAAGACAGTTGGATGAAAAAAATGCCACAAAGAGTAGAACTCTGAAATAATGTCTTACGGGACAGATGAGACAAAGATTAACCTCCACCAGAGTGATTAAAAGAGGAAAGTGTGGAGAAAAAGAAGAACTGAGCTTGACCCGTGAATTATGGTGGAAGTGGTGTTACGGCCTGACCGTACAGGAACTGGCTCACTGTGTCGGTCATGTGACCGCTGACGGCGACCATGCAGAAGACGAACTCCGAGGTGTACAGAAACAACGTCGCTGCTTAGACGTAGCACAGCCGAATGCCTCCAAACTGATTGGACGGCGTACCGTCATGTAGCAGGACGGCGACCCCCAACCCCGCTGCCATAGCAGCCAAGGAGGTTTTCAGGGCCAAAGAGTTTGAGGTTTACTGGCCGAGCCAATCATCCGACGGGACGGCCGACGGAGCGCGCAGACAACGAGACCGAAAGGCAAAAGCACTTTAAATGACAATCTGGTGTTGTCTAAGGCAATCAGTGCTTACAGGGACTCATATCAGAACAGGAACTGAACATGACACACTGTATATGACAGGGACTTCTCCAAATTCTTTTAGTACCCTAGAATCGGAAGACTGGAGCGCAAAACGTGCTGTTCTGTCAAAACGTTCCGTCCAGCAGTGATTGGAAGAAACGCGAAAGCTTCCTATTTCACTTCGATTTCAAATGAAGACGTGCCGGAATAGAGACCAGCGTTGCAACCGGACGCAACCGTACGTCCAGAGAAGACGAGAGCAAGATTACAAGAAGAAGACAGATAAAGGAGAGGGAGGGGGGAGGGAGAGGAAAGGACCGTGGGTGTCAGGGTGGGGGGGCATTACATAAAGAATTGGAAGTCCAATATAACTTCCATCTCAGACCACGGTGCTGCTGGTACACTGACTGCAGCATACTAAATCTGACCCCAAAGTACATCCTATATCCCCTGGGTAGCACACTACTCTTCACCAGGGCCGCGACCGGCGTAGGGTTGCATTCGGGATGCGGGCCTGGAGAGTCCGGCCATTCCAGTCACTGTGTGTGACGTTTGAGAGAGAGAGAGAGAGAGAGAGAGGAGCACGGCCTTCTGGGATTGACACTGTCCCTGGGCAACTGGGTCAAAGTTAGACATGGGTCTCTCTCTCTCACTCTGTTTTCTGTTTCTCTCACTCGCAGAATCCCCCTCTCTCTCTCTCTCTCTCCTCTCTCTCTCTCTCTCTCTCTTTCTCTCTTTCGCTCTCCTTCTCCCACTCTCTCTCCCACTCAGCCTCGGAGACGCGCGGTTACATAACGACAGAGCAAGCCTCTACACACGTGCCCGCTGGCATTCTGGTTTGCATTAGCCGGGGATCAATAACCGGCAATATGGCCCAGAACACCTCGGTGCGTTTGTGTTGGACCAGAGACGGGTATTATGAAAATATGACATCAACCTCAACCATTGTGTTGGGACATGATGCCTATAGGCACAGACATTTGGAAGGTCTGTGTGTGTGTGTGTGTGTGTGTGTGTGTGTGTGTGTGTGTGTGTGTGTGTGTGTGTGTGTGTGTGTGTGTGTGTGCACGCGCGTGTTTGTGTGTGTGTGCGTGCATGAACGTCAGATTGAGTAATGTTCTCCTGTCTGATGTGGAACACTGCTAATCAAATGCCCCGTACATGAAAAGCACCACAGCTAAGCCGCATTTTACTGACATCACACACCACACACACACGGACACGGACACACACGCAAAGGCACAGTCCTCAACTGATATAATTAAAAGTCCAATTTATATGGAAACAGTGTAGCAACCAGATTAGACCCCTGCTGGGCTGCTGAGCCCTGAACGCGGTCAAAACGACACTCACCCCACAGGCAGGATGTGATGTCACATAATCTGTGACGTCACAGAACTTGTGATGTCACAGAGGACACGTGATGTATTGGATCCGTGGTGGTCTGAGTTACGTATCTGAACACTGAAAGCGTCTGCGTAGGCCGGAGCCTTCAGCACCGGTCCAGGACAGCTAATGACCACCTGGATGTATTCGTCTCCTTCTGATCAGGAACTGACTGAGTAAAATTGACTGGCAGTTAGAAAGAAAAACAAAAAACGACGTGACGCTACCATCCAGGACATCCAGGACAGGAGTTGAAAGGCTTAGCATTGGATGGACCCCGGGCCATACTCTTATTGTGAAATACTTCCCAGCAGACATTTGACCGAAGCCCAATAGGACCTGTTCACTAGTTCCGGTGACCCGGAATCGAGTATCAGCGTACTGCTCAAGAAACACTGCTTATCTGATCCCAGATCTGTAACGACAAACCGGCTCTACGGGAACCTGTACAGGAAGTGATCCTCTATCGACCCCGTAAACTAAATTGTTAAGAACGGATGGGATATTTCATGGGGGCTCGCCCTAAGAGACAGAACAGTGCACTCGTTAAAGTATTTCAATAAACGTAAATATTGCGTTTAGTCTCTGCTTAACTGAATGTGAACGGAAGTGGCTTCCAGAAACTTGCCTTGCCTAAACATCAGACCGTTGCCATGGTTACATCACAAAAGTCTGAAAAGTCGTCACCGAAGAGCCGACTCGACAAGACAAAATGTCTAATAAGATCCAGTTTAAATTTTAAATAAAAGTAATAAAAGTTCACAGAAGAAATGTAGCCACCACACAGGAGGCGGTCCGTGACCTGACTTCCTTCAGTTTGTCTCTCAGGGTTTTGCACGCTCACTCGTCTGACGCTTTTCACTCGCATGCGTTTAAGCGATAGCCTCATGTTCCCTCCCAAACAGCCGGAAGTGCTTCCGGGTCTGGTCGCTTATGAAACACGATGCTCAGTCACTCCGGACAAACTGGACACGCTAACGGCAGAACAACACACCAACCGTCGTACCTGAAGGTCGGGTTAACAACGTTCTACCTTCCTGGCTATCATTTCATGTCACCTCGCCTCCTGCGCGACGACAACGTCCGCAGAGAACAGGTAAAAAGAACGCATCGAGATCCCGACCTTACCTTCCAGGCAGCAGGTCCTCCACAGGCCGGAGTGCGTCATCACCTCCTCGTTCTTCTTGACGGTCTCGTTCTCGTTCATGCTCTTGGACTTGCAGGTCCCTCGGGAGTACAGCCAGTAATCCGTCCCCACGGCGATGGTCATGAGGCTGAAGGCGGCGAACGCGCCGACCGTGGTCAGCAGCATCTGAACTCCGCGGTCAAACACGCCCATGCTGCCGCATCCCATGAAAGGGGAGCCCCCTTTCCGCCGCACGAACAGGAAGTAAATGTTGGTCAGCTTTCGGGACCACGTGGCGGAGGAAGAGGAGGCGGGAGGCGGGCCCCGGGGGCGGGGGTTTCCGCGGGCCCGAGGTGGGGGGTGTCGGGGGGGGAGGCAGGGGAGCTCGGGGGAAATCGTATGGTTGGTTTTCGGGCAGGGGTACCGACACAGGTGAGAAATGGGGAGATGACCAAGGGGGAGGGGGGTGTTCGTTCGTCAGTTCGGGCTCCCTATGAACTATCTAAAGAGTGAACCTGATTGGCCACAGACTCTCGGCACAAATCAGGAAGTCTGGCCAACCAATAGGAAGTAGGCCGTCTGGTTATAACTAAGCCAAATTGACCTTAACCACAGACGGTAACAGCTAAAGACCTAGCAGCCTTAGCTAGTCTACAAGTAGCATGGACGACCTAAAGTACTTTCTACATAAACCTCACATGATCAGTTGAAGAACAGAGAGAAGTGATGGCTGATGCTTTTCCGGTATCTAGAACCTGCATTGAGTACATTCAATCAATCTGCAATCCGAAGAGGTTCGTAAGATACGGTCAAATTCATCAGGAAGGGCTGATCTCTGTCCTATCACTGAGAACCTGGATCTCTGTCCTGTCACTGAGAACCTGGATCTCTGCACTATCACTGGGAACCTGGATCTCTGCACTATCACTGGGAACCTGGATCTCTGTCCTATTACTGGGAACCTGGATCTCTGCACTATCACTGGGAACCTGGATCTCTGCACTATCACTGGGAACCTGGATCTCTGTCCTATCACTGAGAACTAGGATCTCTGTCCTATTACTGGGAACCTGGATCTCTGTCCTATCACTGGGAACCAGGATATCTGTCCTATCACTGGGAACCTGGATCTCTGTCCTATTACTGGGAACCTGGATCTCTGCACTATCACTGGGAACCTGGATCTCTGCACTATCACTGGGAACCTGGATCTCTGTCCTATCACTGGGAACCAGGATCTCTGTCCTGTCACTGAGAACTAGGATCTCTGTCCTATTACTGGGAACCTGGATCTCTGTCCTATCACTGGGAACCAGGATATCTGTCCTATCACTGGGAACCAGGATCTCTGTCCTGTCACTGGGAACCTGGATCTCTGTCCAATCACTGGGAACCTGGATCTCTGTCCTATCACTGGGAACCTGGATCTCTGTCCTGTCACTGAGAACCAGGATCTCTGTCCTATTACTGGGAACCTGGATCTCTGTCCTATCACTGGGAACCAGGATCTCTGTCCTATCACTGGGAACCTGGATCTCTGTCCTATCACTGGGAACCTGGATCTCTGTCCTATCACTGGGAACCTGGATCTCTGTCCTATCACTGGGAACCTGGATCTCTGGCCTATCACTGGGAACCTGGATCTCTGTCCTATCACTGGGAACCAGGATCTCTGTCCTATCACTGGGAACCAGGATCTCTGGGAATGTAAAACTTCTGGATTTGTGGTGGCACTCTTGTGGACTGTCGCAAACATACATTCACACACACACGCACACACACACACACACACACACACACAGACACACAAGCACTCTATCACACAGTGTGCTAAAATTTAGAAAGAAAAGATGGGGGTACCATCTATTGGTAGACACCAATGATTCCCTCAAAACCTTCTGATCCACAATCTGAAACGGGTTCCTACCAATTAGAACAGCGCAACCTATAATTAGCGCTCTGACAGTATTCTCATGCCGTTATATTAACCAGCCTGATCTAGTTAAGTCCTGTTATGCATCCTGCCCGCCTGTCTTGCCGTAATATTTGGCCGGTTCTATTCCGCAAACAGCGAACACAGGAATAACGAGAGAAAGAAAGAGAGAAAGAGTGTTATAGAGAGAAAGAGAGAGAGATAGAGAGAGAGAGAGAAAGAGAGAGAGAGAGAGAGACGAACACGGTTTGGGGGACGTGAGGGGAGAGAGAAACACAGAGGAAATCAAACAATGAAATCAAATGAACGACTTCAAATGGTGCCCAAAACCAACCAGGGATTCGTAACCAGACACTCGGCAAGAGTAGACATGGTTGCTTGCTTTCAACATAAATAAAAACACGGGTGGACGGGGACGTGGGAGACGAATCCAATCCAAACCCCGGATCCAAATGAAATAAAAAATCAAGTGAAACTCTAAATCCAGCCCCCAAAAAACCGTCGCCTCGTCGCGGCATAAAACGTTAAACAAAAACCAATATCAGCAACACTATATGGGTATCCTTTTTCTTAAAATTCCGGTCCCCAGTTTCCATATGTAGGATCTAGAATGCGGAAGGTTCCCACCGAGAACGTCGGGCTGTTAGGAGAGGACGAGACACCGACGCAGATCCGTTGAGAGGGGGGCGCATCCAGCCATCCGAGCCGACCATCAGTCGTCATAGAGCCGGGTGGAGGTGGAGGATGTGGCGGGGGCGCCGGCGGTGCTGATGCTGCTGCTGAAGCCTGTCTGGCAGATCAACGAGACTACTGCTGTTGCTCCCGAGTCCAAATGATCACCAGCCGCTATGTCACAGCCCGAACCGACGCAGAACCACGCACACAGCCCGTGCGCCATGTAAAATATAATCTAAGGGCAGGGACTGGACTACAATGCGGGCGAAAAAAGGGCACAAAATAAAGACCATCGTTCATTTATGGTCGTGTTCTCCCCCGTCAGTTTCTGCCTCCCGGTTCGGGTTTCTTTGCATCCTCAGAGGGAAGCGGAGAGGAGAGAAAGGAGGGGGTGGTGGATGCTGGTTAGAAGCGGAGGATGGGAAAAAAATCGACATAACCGGAGAGGAGGTCCGCGGCTCCTTCCGCACGGCACACTACGCAAAAGCAGGACCCTGAAACAGACGAGAGAGGGGGCTCCGTGCGGGCTGTACGGGAGACCCTGTCCTTCGAATCAAACGGCCATCACAATTCCCTTAGTGTGTCTGTAAGAAATGCAGATTGTCCAACTCTTCTCCAACTATTTGTGTGTCATTGTGCCACTGTGCGCATCTCATCTGTCTACCGCCGGGTGCGTTTCATCAACACTCGTTTCATCCACACTCCTTTCATCCACACTCGTTTCATCCACACTCGTTTCATCCACACTCGTTTCATCAACGCTCGTTTCATCAACACTCGTTTCATCCACAATCGTTTCATCCACACTCGTTTCATCAACACTCGTTTCATCCACACTCGTTTCATCCGCACTCGTTTCATCAACACTCGTTTCATCAACACTCCTTTCATCCACACTCGTTTCATCCACACTCGTTTCATCAACACTCGTTTCATCCACACTCGTTTCATCCACACTCGTTTCATCAACACTCGTTTCATCCACACTCGTTTCATCCACACTCGTTTCATCCACACTCGTTTCATCAACACTCGTTTCATCAACACTCGTTTCATCCACACTCGTTTCATCAACACTCGTTTCATCCACACTCGTTTCATCCACACTCGTTTCATCCACACTTGTTTCATCAACACTCGTTTCATCCACACTCGTTTCATCCACACTCGTTTCATCAACACTCATTTCATCCACACTCGTTTCATCCACACTCGTTGCATCCACACTCGTTTCCTCCACACTCGTTTCATCCCCACTCGTTTCATCCCCACTCGTTTCATCCACACTCGTTTCATCCACACTCGTTTCATCCACACTCATTTTCATCCACACTCATTTCATCCACACTCGTTTCATCCCCACTCGTTTCATCCACACTCATTTCATCCACACTCGTTTCATCCACACTTGTGTCATCCACACTCTTTTCCTCCACACTCATTTCATCCACACTCGTTTTCATCCACACTCATTTCATCCACACTCGTTTCATCCACACTCGTTTCATCCACACTCGTTTCATCCACACTCATTTCATCCACACTCGTTTCATCCCCACTCGTTTCATCCACACTCGTTTCATCCACACTCGTTTCATCCACACTTGTGTCATCCACACTCTTTTCCTCCACACTCATTTCATCCACACTCGTTTTCATCCACACTCATTTCATCCACACTCGTTTCATCCACACTCGTTTCATCCACACTCGTTTCATCCACACTCGTTTCATCCACACTCTTTTCCTCCACACTCGTTTCATCCCCACTCGTTTCATCCACACTCGTTTCATCCACACTCGTTTCATCCACACTCGTTTCATCCACACTCATTTCATCCACACTCGTTTCATCCACACTCGGCCGCTGACTCGCGCTTGTTGCTGGAAAGAGAGACTGTCACCCTGGTTGGATCGGGGGGAGAGTGGAAGTGGAGGGGGGTCGGCTAGGGTGCTCTGGCTTTCCGAGGATAGGGGAGAGAGGTAAACGGTGGTTGGGTGGTGGTATTTAGTGCTCGAGCTTTAGGCTACTTTTATATATATTTATTGGTCGTGAGTTCTGTGATTTGTCTGTTGTTGCTGTGATCGTGTGTGTGTGTGTGTGTGTGTGCGTGTGTGTGTGTGTGTGTGCGTGCGCGTGCATGCGTGTCGAAAGTAACAGTGGATACAACAGTTTTCTTCTCGAATTGTATTTTGTGATAGGGTACACGTTACATGTCCCATGTTGGCCTCACTCGTGGTCTTGGAGGCATTTCAGTGGGCCTCGTTTAGGGCCTATATTGGACATGGTTAAAATGTGCTGTTTCTCGGTGTTTAGTAACGCTATTGGTCCAGACCTGCTGTTAGCATTTGATATACAAATGGGGGTTATACACCTGCTCATTCATGACAAAACCCCGGCCATTTCCAATTGCGTCCCCGGTGCGCCGCGCATTCGCACCCTCTGTGGTGCTGAAACGGACAGTTCCAGCAGCCGTAATAATCTGTATTTTACGGCAATTGGCTCCCTCTTGCGATACATTGTAGCCATAGAGATTAATAGAGGTCTTCGGTGATCGGCTTACAGTATTTCAGTGAAGTCAACTAAGTGGGAACTAATCAGAGTCATTTTAACAGGATGAATTGCATGTTAACTAATTAGGCAACAAATACAATTATCGATGAGGTAATTGATAGCTAGATCAATTTATGCATGGTGCAATAAACCAGGTACTAAATGGTAATCAATTAGGTAATCAAAAGTTAACTGATAAAGTGTTTGATAAGTTACAATTATACATTCTAGGTAAAGTTGCAGGGCGGCAGACGATAACAGAAAAACACATGTTGAGAATGAGGGGATGATAGACAGATACAGAGTGAGAGAGAGTGTGGGAGAGAGGGAAGAAGAAAACGAGGGGAAGAGACAGATAGAGAATACAGAAAGAGAGAGGGAGTGGGAGTACAAGAGAGAGAAGATGAGGAGGGGAAGAGAGACAGATAGAGAATACAGAAAGAGAGAGTGAGAAAGGGAAGATGAGAAGGAGGGGAAGAGAGAAAGAATACAGGCTGGGTGTGTGTGTATCCAGGTATGTATTTTGGCATCTGCACTTGGACATTTTTGTTCACCCTTGTCTGTCTAAAACAAACACACGCACTACACACACACGCACACGCACACGCACACACACACGCACACACACACACACACGCACACACACACACACACACACACACACACACACACACACACACACACACACACACACACACACACACACACACACACACATACTTTTCATCCCTGCCTGTCCAACACAGTGACAACTGTTAGATGAAGGCAGTTTAACAGCTAAATGAGCAAACACACAGCTGGTTGACACCAACTACCATGTGTGTGTGTGTGTGTGTGTGTGTGTATACATGCATGAATCTGTTGGTGTTCTATTTGTCCATGTCTAATTTGTGTTAATGAACCCCTTTCGTTCTCTCAAAGTCTCTCTTTACCTCTCTCTCTCTCTACCTCTCTTTCTGTCACCCTTTTTTTACCTGTCTCTGTCTGTAATACCTCCATTGCTCCCTCTCTCTCTCCTCCCCCACCCCGTCTCCTCCCCCAACCCCCCACCCCCTCTCTCTCCATGCCTCAGGCTGATCTCCCTCTGTCTTACTGCAGGGCGTCGTTCCTTGTAATGTGAATGAGTTACCTGCCTGCCGAAACCTAAATTCCTTAACTCGTCCTTCCCTGCCTCTCCCATCACGTCCTCCCCTTCTCCCTGACCGCAACCGGCAGTGCCATATTTCACAGGAGAGGAGCGGAGGGACAGGAGTGAGAGAAAAATGAGGGAGAGAGAGAGATAGACAGAGCAAAAAAATAAAGGAAAAATAAAGGACAGGGTTACAGGTCAGAGAGATTTTTTTAGAACTGCTTCTGTTCAGCAAACTGACTATATGACACTCAGCCAACTGACAGAGGAGTAAAGCAGTGCACCGTTAATTGATTATTAATTCTACTCCCCCCGCTCCTGCTGTGGACACTAACGACCCCTATTTTCCTCCTTCTGGTTCTCTCACTCCGGCCTCCGGGGTCCTCCGTCTTCTCCACCCTCTGTTCTCCCCTCTCTCTATCCCCTCCTCTTTTCTTCACTTGTTTTTTCTTCTCCTTAAAGTATGTATGTTAATGGTTTGTTAACAGCTTAGGGAGGTCCAGGCGTTAGGGTCGAAAAAAAACACAACCCAAAAACTCCCTTCTTAGTACTTCTAGTAACTCTTAGTATAGCATGCGTGCATTTGAATTCAATAGAGGTATCTCTTCAGAGACATCTCTGAAGTTTATATTGTGAGTGAGGTTTCATTACAAGACCTGAGAGAATATAACTTAAAACCAGTTTCCAAACGCGTGCAGTGGTTAAAATGCCCAAAAACAACGAGACAAAGAAGAACCATATCAGAACTTTTTTCACCTTTAACGTGACCTAAAGCAAGAACAACTCAATTGAAAAACAAACTGAAATCTTTGAGGGGGAAAATACAAAAACCTTACAATAGTAAAGTGTTTCATACAATAAATATATTATTTAATAAAACGTATATTTTAAACAAAAGCAAACTGTTGCAGTGTAGACTATATCTGACATGATCGGACGTTCTTGCATGTTGAGACAGTATTATCTTGAATTCAAAATTAGTACAGAGGGTTTTGTTTAAATGAAAAAGTGGTTACTGCGATTCGAAGTGACTGAATTATAATTGATATACCCAGCAGGCAAACTTGCACTTTCTTTCTATCTTTCTCTCGCTGACCCTGTCACACTCTCTCTGTTTCTCTCTATCTCTCTGTCTTTTTCTCTGTGTCCTTCCCTCTCTTATTCTGTATATGGTTCCAAGGGCAGCTTTATAAATAAAGTTTCTCTGTCGTCTGTAGGGATGCCTGGTATTCGGGTCTTGGCCTGGCTTCTGCGCTGACACACTTCTTCAGGTGGCCCACATTCAGCTTTCCCTGAGACTTGTGTTATCTGAAGCGAATGCCAAGGCATGTAACTCTTATATCATTGCATATGTCACTTCTACCATGCAGAGTGGAGCACTCTTACAAGCGGCCATGGGCAGCTTCTGTCATGTTACGCCCATAACAAGTCACTTCGTTCTATGTCTCAAAGAACAGAACAGTCGACTGACCCCTGGTCAGTCTGGACGACAGGCTGTAATCATGATATGTCACTTCTATGTCATTATATACACTGTAAAAATTTTCCCTGTCAATTTACAGTAAATAAATGGATACATTTTGCATTACTTTCACAGTAAGGATTACAGCAATATACTGTGAAATATACTCACAGCAATTTACTGTAATTTTACATCTGTGACATTACAATGCATTGTTGTAAAATCACAACTGTATACTGTAACTTCACAGCTTCAATGACAAAGCAATTACTGTGATATTACAGTACATTACTGGGGAATTACAATCTTTTGCTGTACACAATTACAACAAGGCCCTGTACTTTTACAGTGTGTACTGTGAAAGTAATGTACAAGTTGACAATAATTTACTGTGAATTTACAATCATTATACAATTAGCCCCTCCCCCCAACAAACAACTCTGAGGTAAAGTCAATGTTAGCCAAATGGCATATTTATTATCAAATCAATCTTCTACAATGTACAGCAGATGCCAAGAACTTCATAAGTTCAAGAAATTCAACTTTCTAGTCATAAAAGCCATCTTAAAATGCAGAAGAATTGTACAGAAAACTTGCAATTCAACTACCTGTCTCACAATTCAACTATTCAACTAGCTGTCACAATAACAGTAATGGACAGGATGGGAATGAGGCCTTCATGGTAAGATAAGAGAGCAAGGGAGAGAGCGGTGAAACAATGTTGTAAAGGGGTCAGGCACTCCTCTCAGTCTCCAACATTATAATGAGTCCACACGCAACAACATTGTGTAAAAATCTTGGAGTGCAAAGTTGTCTTAAATAATTACAAAAAGAACAAGGCTACTCAAAACTGAGCCTGACAACAACAGCTGCAAAAATAACTATGATGCCCACTCCTGGTCAATAAGTTTCCTCAAAAGGGTGCTCACATGAGGGTTCATTGTTGTCTGCTTCTTGGTCTTTGAGCCTCTTTCACGATTGATGCCCTGGAAGCACCTGTTAATAAGCAAAGATAGTTTCAGTTTTAAATAGACTTACAGTATGTATTGCAGACAGCATTTATCAAGGTGCATTTACTTTTTGCTGTGCTTTTTCCCCACATCAAACCCTAATAGATGTATAATCCAAACTTGTTAGATCTTACTCTCACCCTAATTTTTTTAGCCATTTTTAGCCAAGGTGCCTCAGGTTAGGTTTGCCTGATAGACGTTTCAAAATCATCATCACATAGCCTGCCCCAAAACAAAATAAGTAGCTGTGATTGGACCGGCAGGTATTTGTCAGCATAACATGTGTAGAAACCCAGACTGATCTGCAGAGCGAAATTTAATGAGTTCGTGAGATCAGGAAGGTCTCACCAGGCTAGCCTCAGGTACCTCGTTTGTCAGCATTTTAGACCTCAAGACAATCATTGAGTTGGAAGCCTGTACTATAATGTGAATTTTAAGATTAAATGTGATCTTTATAAAATACCTTTGAATGAACTCCAGCGTCGACGATCCAGCAGCAGGATACTCAAGGCAAGCAGCTACTCCGTGTAATAAGAAAGGGTGTGGGCCCATCATGCCATGTCTCTTGATGGATATAAGCCATCTAGAGGGCTTCATCATGTCACCTGAAATGAACAGATACAATATTATGTGTTATGAGCACTTTGCTTAAGATACAAAGGGCAAATGTAATTCTTATTTTAATTATAATTATTTATTGTGATCAGGTAGATTTCTAGAATGAAAACAAAATAAGGAGTTAGAAATGTTGATACTAGATCAAAGTAGTTACCTTGAATGATCAATCAGGGGGGGGTGCTGGGGAGTTCTGCAGTACTGACGTCCACAGCAGTGGCACATGGCTGTAATATAGTTAACACACAATAGCATGGATTTAGGATAAATATTGTTCATTGGTCAGTGGTAATAAATCATGCAAGGTAAATGTTGATAATGTAATCACTCATTTTGCAATTTAAATATTTGAATAAAAAATCTTACATCAACTTCAAGCATCAAACTCTTTCAGAAAATAGACAAAGAGCCACATAAACAACTGTGCCATTTTTTTTAATGCCCTCTTTGAAGAGTCAAACATGTGCACTCAAGCTATAAGCTTGTTTCGCAGAGACAGGATTTTCGGGGACAGCTTAAGGACATCAAGCTCTAGAAGAAGCTTCTGAAAAGTGTACTTTTGGGGGGGTAACTGAAGTAGGTGGCATAAATGATGACCATGAGCAGGAGACAGGCCTTTGCAACACTTCCACAAATGTGAGGTACATCAGTCCCTTCAATAACTAGCGGCAAATTAGTTTTGGATGCACCTTTATCTTCTTTACTTGTGTGGAAGACACAGATCCTCAGGACTTGCTCAGCCTGGTCCTCTTGAGCTTCCTCTCTGCTGATATTCTGTAAAATATATGTGAATCCATGTTCAGATGCATAGCACAGTGTAATTGTTTATTCAAGTTATAGACTAGTGTAAAAAATATCAATATTTCAATACCCATCGATCCTAAACATTTAAAATCTATTAATGCATCATACTCAAAGTGACTTTGACGCCAGGGATAAGGGAGAAGCATTATCATTATCAAGTATTATCAGTGTCCTTTCAACTTTTGTATTCATTAAATTGTATGCGGTGGAACACATAACTTCACAATTCAAAATATATATTCTGCTTCATTTTTATTTGGAATAGTATGTATATTCTGTTATGATGGTAAACCTCTTACAACCTATGAAGTGCAAAGTAATACACATGTTTTTTACCTGAATAGCCAGATGGCTTTGCTTGTGACATAGCTTGCTGTAGTTGCTGCTTGAGGGCACTTTGTCAAATGCAATGTTGCTTTGGGCTTCAGGACAAAAACACAAAGACAAAATAATACATTAAAACTACAGAACCATGTAACCAAAATTAACTGTACCACTGTCGAACCAATGCATTTTTGATAATATGCTGTCAACAAGTGGTGGTTCTTTTAGTTAAAAAATGACAGATAAGTATTTTCATATATAGAATAAAACTATAAAGCTACAGTAAGAAACAGCAAAGGAAACTCATCATTTTGGCAAACCCGCCATGTATTCACGGCATCTAGTGAAGGGTTAATCATACAGTCAGCAAGTGAAAAATAAAAAGAGGTTAGCTAGCTGGTTTAGCTAGCTGACACATGTTGAACTGGCCACATTATATAAAGAAATAAAGAAAACCACCGTCAACTTTACTTTAAAAGAACGTGCTCGACCACTCTGAAGATATACGTTTCATGAACAAATAAATCCACTAGTTTTAACGTTTTTATTAAAACGATGGTGGAGCTCATAACTTGTGTTGGACACAGCAAAGTCTAACTGCTGTTTGCCCGGGGTGCACGAGCCAAGTCCACATATACGTTGCGTTTAGTGACCATAGCATAATAAGCTACAGTGATATGTGATAATGGCAAGTGGGATACTATTATATTTTAACTCCGTTACATATGCAAGAAAAACCTTTATTGACTTACCTTCAAGATGATTTAGCTGCTCCTGCCTCCATTAAACCTGATCACCGTCGTCTTCTCGTGTTTTGGCGGGAAAAAAAACTGTATGCGCGTCACATGGCGCATGCGCGTATTCCGAACACCCAACACTTGAAATTTACTTGTTGGTATTTCTAAGTTCATCTGCAATGACTATGAAACCTTTGAATATTATGTGAACATACGTAGTAAAGCTTACTCTTCCCACGCAGTTTATTTATAATATTTAGTTTTACTTGAATAATTCCAGTACTCACTGATACTTACTATTAGAAAGTAAAAATTGTATATAATACTACACCATAAAATATTTTTTTTAGTGTAGGAGTGGGCATCACAGGGTAACAATTACTATTGGGGACGTTGGAGCAAGTCGTCTCATGACTGAAGGGTCAGCAGTTTTATTCCCTGTTGTGACTGTCTAAATAGACCCATCCCACAGAAGTTATGTTAAAGTGTGATAGTGTTGTAAACACAGGTGTATTTTATCAAACTAATTAAAGGGATATTCTTATCATATTAAAATAACATGGGTGTAAGTGCTGCAAACATGCATGCTGCTCACCTTCTCCATTCAGCCCGGAATATAAGAGGGACACGACGGAGCCTTCAGTTCAAAACAGTTCGGTTATGTCATGTGACTTCCCAGGGCATATTTCAATACAATATTTCACTGTAATAATACTGTTAAATTAATTTTTTTCACTGTGTTGCTGTGATATTACAGACCTTATTGTGAAATAACAGCAGCTTTAGATTACAAGATTTTACTGTAAAATAGGAGTTAAATGCTGTAAAATCCAATGATACTGTAGTCTATACAGGTATTCATTGGGATATTACAGGGAAACTTAATTACAACAAGTTACTGTAAAATAATACTGTTAATTATTGTGAAATGCTGGTCATTTTTAACAGTGTATATATATTATCAGGCTTATACGTTATTAGAGAGAACAGCTACACCGCCAGGGTTCTACAGACTTATACGTTATTAAAGAGAACAGTCCTACGAACAGGGTTCTTCAGGGTTATACGTAATTAGAGAGATCAATTACACTGCCCGGGTTCTACAGACTTATACATGATTAAAGAGAACAGTTACACAGCCCGGGTTCTACAGACTTATACATGATTAAAGAGAACAGTTACACGGCACGGGTTCTACAGACTTATACGTTATTAGAGAGAACAGTTACACGGCCCAGGTTCTACAGACTTATACGTTATTAGAGAGAACAGTTACACGGTCCGGGTTCTTTAGGCATATACATGATTAGAGAGAACAGTTACACGGTCCGGGTTCTATAGACTTATACATGATTAGAGAGAACAGTTACACAGTCCAGGTTCTTTAGGCATATACATGATTAGAGAGAACAGTTACACGGTCCGGGTTCTTTAGGCATATACATGATTAGAGAGAACAGTTACGCGGTCCGGGTTCTACAGACTTATACATGATTAGAGAGAACAGTTACACAGCCCGGGTTCTTTAGGCATATACATGATTAGAGAGAACAGTTACACGGTCCAGGTTCTACAGACTTATACATGATTAGAGAGAACAGTTACACAGCCCAGGTTCTTCAGGCATATACATGATTAGAGAGAACAGCTACACGGCCCGGGTTCTTCAGGCGTAACACGTTAGTTCCATAGTGAAGTTAGGGAATGCCACTATGACTCAAGTTCTAGTTATCAGACATTCACATGGAGTCGTTATTTCTCACTCCCCTCTCTCAGCATATATACCCATATACCCTGATTTCATATATAGCATATATACCCATATACCCTGATTTCATATATAGCATATATACCCATATACCCTGATTTCCCACTCCTTCCCTCTCTCAGCATATATACCCATATACCCTGATTTCATATATATAGCATATATACCTATATACCCTGATTTCCCACTCCTTCCCTCTCTCAGCATATATACCCATATACCCTGATTTCCCACTCCTTCCCTCTCTCACCATATATACCCACATACCCAGATTTCCCACTCCTTCCCTCTCTCAGCATATATACCCATATACCCTGATTTCCCACTCCTTCTATCGCTCAGCATATATACCCATATACCCTGATTTCCTACTCCTTCCCTTTCTCAGCATATATACCCATATACCCTGATTTCATATATATAGCATATAAACCTATATACCCTGATTTCCCACTCCTTCCCTCTCTCAGCATATATACCCATATACCCTGATTTCCCACTCCTTCTATCGCTCAGCATATATACCCATATACCCTGATTTCCCACTCCTTCCCTCTCTCAGCATATATACCCATATACCCTGATTTCATATATATAGCATATAAACCTATATACCCTGATTTCCCACTCCTTCCCTCTCTCAGCATATACACCCATATACCCTGATTTCCCACTCCTTCTATCGCTCAGCATATATACCCATATACCCTGATTTCATATATAGCATATATACCCTGATTTCCCACTCCTTCCCTCTCTCAGCATATATACCCATATACCCTGATTTCATATATAGCATATATACCCTGATTTCCCACTCCTTCCCTCTCTCAGCATATATACCCATATACCCTGATTTCCCACTCCTTCCCTCTCTCAGCATATACACCCATATACCCTGATTTCCCACTCCTTCCCTCTCTCAGCATATATACCCATATACCATGATTTCCCACTCCTTCCCTCTCTCAGCATATATACCCATATACCATGATTTCCCACTCCTTCCCTCTCTCAGCATATATACCCATATACCCTGATTTCCCACTCCTTCCCTCTCTCAGCATATATACCCATATACCCTGATTTCCCACTCCTTCTATCGCTCAGCATATATACCCATATACCCTGATTTCATATATAGCATATATACCCTGATTTCCCACTCCTTCCCTCTCTCAGCATATATACCCATATACCCTGATTTCATATATAGCATATATACCCTGATTTCCCACTCCTTCCCTCTCTCAGCATATATACCCATATACCCTGATTTCCCACTCCTTCCCTCTCTCAGCATATATACCCATATACCATGATTTCCCACTCCTTCCCTCTCTCAGCATATATACCCATATACCATGATTTCCCACTCCTTCCCTCTCTCAGCATATATACCCATATACCCTGATTTCCCACTCCTTCCCTCTCTCAGCATATATACCCATATACCCTGATTTCCCACTCCTTCCCTCTCTCAGCATATATACCCATATACCCTGATTTCCCACTCCTTCCCTCTCTCAGCATATATACCCATATACCCTGATTTCCCACTCCTTCCCTCTCTCAGCATATATACCCATATACCCTGATTTCCCACTCCTTCCCTCTCTCAGCATATATACCCATATACCCTGATTTCCCACTCCTTCCCTCTCTCAGCATATATACCCATATACCCTGATTTCCCACTCCTTCCCTCTCTCAGCATATATACCCATATACCCTGATTGGAATGCAGGGCTGTGAGCCGCTGCTGCAGACTGAGAGCACATGACCCCAAAACAGAGTTTACAATGAGGATGGTGCAATGGACTGTCCAGACCCGGGTGGACTCATCACAGAGACTAACATCCAAGGGGTCAGGGCTTTGTGGTCACTATGGTAACGGGGTCAGGGCTTTGTGGTCACTATGGTAACGGGGTCAGGTCAGTGCCATGGTGTGTGTGTGTGTACTCGCGACTGCATTCGTGCATGTGTAAATTCGCACACGGGTGTAAGGCCATGTGTGTGTGTGTGTGTGTGTGTGTGTCTACCCTACCAGCTGTGGTAACCGGGGGGACAGGCGAGAGGCGATAGCAGGGAAAACATGCAGATGTGCTGACTGCTCAGTTTCCATGGGAACGGCCCCTCCCCCCTGCTTCTTCTTCGTCTTCTTCAAGTCTCTTCCTCCCGCCCTTCTCATTGCACTTGCAAATGCCTGACAAGCCCAGCTCATACGTCTTACCTAGTCTTCACGTGTGTGTGTGTGTGTGTGTCTGTGTGTGTGTGTGTGAGATATTGATCTTTTTTCACTTAATGAGGATTGTGTTTATGCATGCATCAGACTTTGCAGTTTGGAGTCTCTGTGTGCGGATGCGTCTTTGATTTGCCTCTAATAAAAGATAAAGGCAAGGTGGTGGGTGTAACCGTGTCTAACAGACACACACACACACACACATTCATGCATGCACAAACACACACACACATGCACAGACACACAAACGCACACTACCACACACCAGACATCTGTAAAATGGAAGCGGGCACATTCTGCATGTTCGTGTGTAGGTGTATCTGTGTACATGTGTGTGTAAGGATATCAGCGTGATTGTTTTTGTATATCGGATTCTGCACGCGCACGTGTGTGTGTGTGTGTGTGTGTGTGTGTGTGTGTGTGTGTGTGTGTGTGTGTGTGTGTGTGTGTGTGTGTGTGCGTGTGTGTGTGCGTGCGTGCGTGTGTGGGCACGCTATGGAAAGAACATGCTCAAATGTAACCTACCAATGTTTTCTGTGGGAGTTCGGGTCATTCAAATCCTCAATACTTATTGGCTGAAAGCCAATATACCACGGTTATGACATCAGTATGACATCACATCTGCATTCACTGACATTATTAGAATGGTAAAGGGTCACATGTCCTATTGTACATATACCAAACTTTCATCCACCTCCTCCCTTTCCCCTCTCCTCCCATCCACCCCCTCCATCTCCCCTCTCCTCCCATCCACCCCCTCCCTCCCCCTGTCCTCCCATCCACCCCCTCCCTATCCCCTGTCCTCCCATTCACCCCCTCCCTCTCCCCTGTCCTCCCATCCACCCCCTCCCTCTCCCCTGTCCTCCCATCCACCCCCTCCCTCCCCCTGTCCTCCCATCCACCCCCTCCCTCCCCCTGTCCTCCCATCCACCCCCTCCCTCTCCCTGTCCTCCCATCAACCCCCTCCCTCCCCCTGTCCTCCCATCCACCCCCTCCCTCCCCCTGTCCTCCCATCCACCCCCTCCCTCTCCCCTGTCCTCCAATCCACCCCCTCCCTCTCCCCTCTCCTCCCATCCACCCCCTCCCTCTCCTATGTCCTCCCATCCACCCCCTCCCTCTCCGCTGTCCTCCCATTCACCCCCTCCCTCTCCCCTCTCCTCCCATCAACCCCCTCCCTCTCCCCTGTCCTCCAATCCACCCCCTCCCTCTCCCCTCTCCTCCCATCCACCCCCTCCCTCCCCCTGTCCTCCCATCCACCCCCTCCCTCCCCCTGCCCTCCCATCCACCCCCTCCCTCTCCCCTGTCCTCCCATCCACCCCCTCCCTCTCCGCTGTCCTCCCATCCACCCCTCCCTCTCCTATGTCCTCCAATCCACCTCCTCCCTCTCCCCTGTCCTCCCATCCACCCCCTCCCTATCCGCTGTCCTCCCATCCACCCCCTCCCTCTCCCCTGTCCTCCCATCCACCCCCTCCCTCTCCCTGTCCTCCCATCCACCCCCTATCCCCTGTCCTCCCATCCACCCCCTCCCTCTCCTATGTCCTCCCATCCACCCCCTCCCTCTCCTATGTCCTCCCATCCACCCCCTCCCTCTCCTATGTCCTCCCATCCACCCCCTCCCTCTCCTATGTCCTCCCATCCACCCCCTCCCTCTCCCCTGTCCTCCCATCCACCCCTCCCTCTCCCTGTCCTCCAATCCACCCCCTCCCTCTCCCCTGCCCTCCCATCCACCCCCTCCCTCTCCCCTGTCCTCCCATCCACCCCCTCCCTATCCGCTGTCCTCCCATCCACCCCCTCCCTCCCCCTGCCCTCCCATCCACCCCCTCCCTCCCCCTGTCCTCCCATCCACCCCCTCCCTCCCCCTGCCCTCCCATCCACCCCCTCCCTCTCCCCTGTCCTCCCATCCACCCCCTCCCTCTCCCCTGTCCTCCCATTCACCCCCTCCCTCTCCCCTCTCCTCCCATCAACCCCCTCCCTCTCCCCTCTCCTCCCATCCACCCCTCCCTCCCCCTGTCCTCCCATCCACCCCCTCCCTCCCCCTGCCCTCCCATCCACCCCCTCCCTCTCCCTCTCCTCCCATCAACCCCCTCCCTCTCCCCTGTCCTCCTATCCACCCCCTCCCTCTCCCCTCTCCTCCCATCCACCCCCTCCCTCCCCCTGCCCTCCCATCCACCCCCTCCCTCTCCCTGTCCTCCCATCCACCCCCTCCCTATCCGCTGTCCTCCCATCCACCCCCTACCTCTCCCCTGTCCTCCCATCCACCCCCTCCCTCTCCTCTGTCCTCCCATCCACCCCCTCCCTCTCCCCTGTCCTCCCATCCACCCCCTCCCTCTCCCCTGTCCTCCCATCCACCCCCTCCCTCTCCCCTGTCCTCCAATCCACCCCCTCCCTCTCCCGGTCCTCCCATCCACCCCCTCCCTCTCCCCTGTCCTCCCATCCACCCCCTCCCTCTCCTATGTCCTCCCATCCACCCCCTCCCTCTCCTATGTCCTCCCATCCACCCCCTCCCTCTCCTATGTCCTCCCATCCACCCCCTCCCTCTCCCCTGTCCTCCCATCCACCCCCTCCCTCTCCCCTGTCCTCCCATCCACCCCCTCCCTCTCCCCTGTCCTCCCATCCACCCCCTCCCTCTCCCCTGTCCTCCCATCCACCCCCTCCCTCTCCCCTGTCCTCCCATCCACCCCCTCCCTCTCCTATGTCCTCCCATCCACCCCCTCCCTCTCCTATGTCCTCCCATCCACCCCCTCCCTCTCCCCTGTCCTCCCATCCACCCCCTCCCTATCCGCTGTCCTCCCATCCACCCCCTCCCTCTCCCCAGTCCTCCCATCCACCCCCTCCCTCTCCCCTGTCCTCCCATCCACCCCCTCCCTCTCCTATGTCCTCCCATCCACCCCCTCCCTCTCCTATGTCCTCCCATCCACCCCCTCCCTCTCCCCTGTCCTCCAATCCACCCCCTCCCTCTCCCCTGTCCTCCCATCCACCCCCTCCCTCTCCCCTGTCCTCCCATCCACCCCCTCCCTATCCGCTGTCCTCCCATCCACCCCCTCCCTCTCCTATGTCCTCCCATCCACCCCTCCCTCTCCCCTGTCCTCCCATCCACCCCCTCCCTCTCCCCTGTCCTCCAATCCACCCCCTACCTCTCCCTGTCCTCCCATCCACCCCTCCCTCTCCCCAGTCCTCCCATCCACCCCCTCCCTCTCCCTGTCCTCCCATCCACCCCCTCCCTCTCCCTGTCCTCCAATCCACCCCCTACCTCTCCCCTGTCCTCCCATCCACCCCCTCCCTCTCCCCAGTCCTCCCATCCACCCTCCCTGTTTTGTATGCTAAGAAAGCACTGTCTGTCTCTGCAGTTTATTGAACTGTCTTGAGCCAGGCCTGGTCATAACATTGACTGGCTAGAGGCACTACTGGCCTTTCTCTCTCTCTCTCTCTCTCTCTCTCTCTCTCTCTCTCTCACACACACACACACAAACACACACACGTGTGTATTTCTTTTTATGTATATTTATATTTAGTATTTTGCAATAACATTCTATGTTTGTATCCTAACATAAAACCAAGAGGCCATCCACGGAGGTAAGTGCTGGGTCATCTTGTCCCCACGTACAGTGAGCGAGAGGATTTGGGAGAATGGGGAATTATAGGGCCACATTTGGAGAGTTACATAACTTGATTGCATCTTGGGGTCATCGAGTCTCCAAATCTACATTTAGATGCCACCTCCGTGCCAGCATCCTAGTTGAAAGGCTGAAAATACTGTTACATTGAAAGCAACCAAGTGCCAGGAGTTTGTTAAATGGCATTGGTACTTACATTGGAGTTGTACATTACAGACGGATGGAATAAAGATGGACCTCTTTGGCCACGCATAACAGATCTGGGCTTGGTTTAGAAAAGTGTGGATGTTTTTACAGAAAATGATGTTCAATGTACAGTAAAATATAGTGGTGGATATTAATGCCTCTGGTTATGGGGCTTTTGTTATAGCTAATGACATCATGAACCCAACAAGTGTTAGGACACGACCACAAGCACATCTTCCAGCAAGACAATTGGCTCAAAGGATCTCAACGAACTAGGGAAATTGGTCCTTAGAATTTATTTATCCAATTTCTATATTATATGGGCAAAATGTCATGTGTAATAATGTGTAGGCCATTTTATCTCTTAATCTTGAGAGAAATAAATGTATAATTTGACAAATGTGTACATTAAATTTACTTTCCCTTGACTTTTGCTGAGAAAGTCTCCATGAGTATGTGCATGAAGGTGTCAAACACACCGTCTCAACATGATGATGCAGCTTGGAGTAGAGATCTGGCTTCGGCAATAAAATGTTGCATATCTGTTCTGATACACACGGAAGGTAAATCACATCACATCTGCATCTATGGCCAACAGTAACTTCAAGACTACTAATGTCAGCCAATAAACACGCATGTGGGTGTGGTGACTGTGGTCTGTCAAATTCATGAATCATTCGCGTTTAACTTACCACTGCGCACTGAACTACAAACTGTGCACCTGTTAATCGGTATTTGCCAGACGTTTACAGCGAACATGTCGTGGAAAGCAGTGCATGTCGGGATAATGCAAATTTCAAATGCATCTCTGACAAATGTATGTCCGTCAATGAATGAATGCATTTAATTCATAGAGATGATTAGAGGGCATTGCAGGGAAACATTTGGTATGAGTTGCCAGGGGTGGAGGATTTAAAAATGTAAACCACAAAATAAGGCTAATTCTCATCCTCTTAAAAGGTTGAAAACCAGTCAAAAGAGGGATCCGCTAATGAATAATACAAATATCTATTCCTTCGTTGTTCAGAATGGTTCTGCCCACGCTGGAACAGAAGCTGAACAGAAACTATCTGTGGCCTCTTTCCATCTCTATAAGATCTTTTCATCCTCTGCAATCCCCGTGGGCATCCTGCCCCCAAACGGAAATACAGTGAAACTGCAACACGTCATTTTACATTTGACTGCATTACTTTATCGGGCTCGGTCAATCTAGCAGATGGCTGTCCAATTTCACAGAGAAATGGGGTCAGATGATTCGCATTTTTGAGCATGGACCAAAGGTGACCAAGCGTGGCCATGAGTGTTAAAAACACCCATTGACTTCTTTCATATTCATAGAAGAAGAAGAATGAGTGTTGACATGGCAACAAGAATGAATGTGGTTTCTGTTGCTGAGGTGATGATGGAAACTGTTTGTTGTTGATTCATTTGAGTTATTGCCCCGGCTGCATGAGGTGGCACATACGTCAAACAGTGGCACCCTTTTTGACCAGTCAGCTCCACTTTATAGAGAACATCACTGAATGAGGCTTTAACTTGCGGTGAAAATAATAGCGCAAGGATGAAACAGAAACTAAACTCAATCAGTTGAGAAATTGCCATACGGTCATATGGTGTGGAAAGTATGCATGCACAGATGAGTAAATCACTTATTCATTATTATACAAAGATGAGATTACGTTTGCAAGTCAGTAAAAATCGGCCCTTAAATCAGCTGAACATGATCTACTTTCGCTTACTAATCAGCCATCCTAAATTTTGACACTTTAAATGGAACATTCAATCCGTTTTTTTTATTCTGACCCCATTTTGGTCTGTGTACTGAGCCGCTAGGCCTCAAATTAGAGTGTTAAGAGAACAAGGCTGCAGACAACTAAAAGCGACAAAAGTTACAAAAAACAACAAAAACATAGATTCTCACAGATAAGTAAAATCGCTCAAATCCTTTCAGGTTTAGTTCAGGCTTTAAGACAGAAATAACTCCAGTAACACAATGTAAGCCACCTGCCTACATTATATACGGAATATATACAGAATATAACAATATATTTCCAGTTATACAACTGAATGCCTTCAACTGAAATGTTTTCTCTGCATTTTACCCAACCCTGTGGAGCAGGGGGCAGCCCTAATCAGTTATCTGATTCGACTTCCATATCGTCGCCGCCCGGGGAGTAATTAGGGTTAACTGTCTTGCTCAAGGACAGTTAAAAAAACAATTATTTTTTCACGTTGGCAGTGGGGGGATTAGAACTAGGGACCTTCCAGACCCAAGTATTCCCTAACCTTTAGGCCACCTTGGCACCAATCATGTTTAGGCTGATATTTTCCCACATACCACAGTGACATTTTCACGTTTACAGCAACGTAGGAAACGACAAAGGCAATTGTATTTTAGCAAGCTGATTTGATAATAAAGAATGTCCTATAAAAACATTACGTTACATTATGTTTCTTGATATTTTCTTAAATGTCATACTACAAATATCCACATGATGGCGCTATGACAAAGTTAATGTGTTCAATTAAGGTAGGACACAATTATGTTATCTCAATTGTTTGTAAAGTCAACTGTCAGTTAAGCCGATAACTATTCATAATAACATTTCAGGAATACAGACTAAATCTGATTTACTTGTTTTGTAAGTTCATAAATCCCACGTTTGCAGCACGTTTTAAGTGAACATCACTTTAAACTAAGACAACTGCGCAAACCTCACGCAATGTTCAGGTTTTAACTGCGCAAACCTCACGCAATGTTCAGTTTCCAACTGCGCAAACATCACGCAATGTTCAGGTTCCAACTGCGCAAACCTCACGCAACGTTCAGGTTCTCTGCGCTTGGAAGTTCCACTAGTTCCGTCCAACATGGCGTCCCATCGTCGGCAACGGATGCAAAGCGTAAGATGCAATTATTTATCGTTATATTATACGTACATAATGATATTAAACTTCAGTTACGTATCATACTGGAATATATTATTATATCCATTCTGCAATTAAACCACTAGTTCATGTCCGTTTGGGGGTGACAGGCAGCATCCTAAACTGTACTGGCCTTCACAGGAAGCTGGTGACAACGACCAGGATAAACACATTATTACGGTATATAAATACACTTTATGTGCAAGTTATTCATTAATAGCTGCTGCATTTAGGGTTAAGGTGTTTATTGTTATCATGTGATGATGTAGACACAATCAAGAGTGTTAGTTATAGTGTCGTTGTTAGCAAGCGAACCTACTAACTAGCTAAAGTACGGTCACTAATTACAGTAGTACTACAGTACTGTCACTAATTACAGTAGAACTACAGTACTGTCACTAATTACAGTAGAACTACAGTACTGTCACTAATTACAGTAGAACTACAGTAAAACTACGTACTGTACATTCATTAGAGTTGCTATTTGTAGTACTTGTGCTAGCTACTAGTCCTAAGCTGGGTAAGCTAATTAGCTATCCAAGTTTCTTGCATACTTCTCTTTGCTGGCTAGTAGTGTTTGTGTTAAACGAGTACATATTTAATTTTGAAATGAAATAATAATCTTCCTTCGTCTTGCATCTCATTTGAATTGTGCAACTGACCCATAAAATGCCACTCTCAAATATGTAACGCCACTCACATGAACCTAAATGCTCATTATTGCACAAGTTAAACGTACTTTTTGCGAACCCACAAGAAGCAGTACTTATTGTTAGGCACTGATCGATGAAACACAGGTTTATAGTGTTCTGGGTGTTAATTAAATACAGCTGACGTTTCTTTGTGACACTTTTATTCCGTTCATCTTCCGAATTGTCTCACTAGCTAGTCGTACTCATACCAGTAGGTTGTGGTTGACCTTTTGACTCCCCCTAGTCATCCGCGTGTACTCGTCTGTTTGGAGAAGGTGCAAAGAGCGGTACAAATGCAGATGTCCGGGTAGTCTGGTTTCCACGTCATGGCTTTGGATGGAAACTGTACACAATCCTGACAGTTAGAAACGTAACTCTCTGGTACCATAAGCCTGCCAAGCAGTAGTATACAGAACCGGTTGTGGCTGCTTCGCTGCATGTGACACAGCCTGGTTTTTAGCGGGCAGAAGGCTGGGACCTGGTGATGAACTCACAGTTTGTAGTGGCATTCCCAGCCAATGAGCTGGCTCTGAGATGCAGCTCGGATGAAAACAAGCTGCTATTAGCCGACCTCAGTTTGTGAAAGGCTTCCAATCGAGGTCGAGAGCTCAGAGCATGAGAACGTCCCGCTAACTGAGAGTTGGCGTCTCCCGTCGCTGTGCTGTGGTCCAACCTCAAGCTGCGCGCTCGGTTTCCTGACTGCTCTGAAGTAGCTGAGCCAAATGTGGCCGAACTAAATGGTTGACAGGACAGTCTGACCACCAGAACCGTAGAATAAGGCTGCCCGGGTAGTAATGCGGAGAAATGGCAGGGACCGGATAATATGATATTACACTACTTCAGCGTGAGTACAGTATTGAGACTCATTTTATTGCTGTTTCACATTGAAAGCATTGCTCAGCATGCAGTTTGTCTGCCGCCCCGGGACCAGAGAGCCATAAGAAAGCCCATGCGCTGTAAACAGACTCCACCCCCCGGGTTAAAATCCACAATCTATAAGAAAATAATAGTATCTGTATGCTAGTGGTGAACAGACAATGTGGTATCGTCAAAACGACAAGAGATGCATTTACAAAATATATCGCAATGTGCGAGCGCATCACAGACGTCAGCTATTATTAGCACCGCAGCAACACACACACACACACACCGCCTGACTCCACTCTTGGATCTTTGTCTTGGTCAGAGAGAGCATCAGAGCTGGACCGACGACCTGCCGCTGTGTCAGATGTGTGGGGTGGGCACCGCCCCCAACTGTACCTATGGACCAGACGGGAAGGGAACCCAGAGCCACCCGAACGAGGACGGACACTTCCGTTTCAGGTAACCGGAGAACCGTGGCGCCCCCTCCTCCCCCGGTGGTTTCTCTGTGGATCCCGGATATGATGAAATGCGTAGGATAAGCGTAGAGTACATAGGACTGAATAATTTACCCTGAGTGGGCATTTAATTATATTCTTACTGAATGAACAGTGATGTTGTGCACGTCGCACTCTGGCCTTGCACTTACAGCTACGGGTTAAATTAACGTGCACTGTGCTGCTGGATTCTGATTTGATCTCACTTGCCCCTCCCACTTCTATGCAGATTAGCTACTGGTCACAATTCATGTAGAAAAATGAAATCCCCCTTGTTGAAATAGGTGACGGCAGTCAAGCCAATCAAAAGTGTGTTATCCTTGTTTGGACCAATCAGATTCTTCTTGTGTCCTTCCCATCAGCGGCGAGGACGGCTTATACCTGTACGGCGTGTTTAATGGTTTTGACGGAAGCAGAGTGTCCAGCTTCGTATCCCAGTGCCTGACGGCCGAACTGCTCCTGGGACAGCTCAACTCCACACACAGTGACGCAGATGTCCGCGGAATCCTGACAAATGTAACGTGTGTGTGTGTGTGTACTAGCTTTCAAAAGTTTGGGACCTATGGGAGGTGCCTCATGAAGCACAGGGTTAAATCTCTTTAGAGAGCCTCAACAAATGGGCGTCTAGAATTAACCAAAGATCTGCAAGGCTGCGAACGGAGAATTCTTTGATGTTCGCCAAGTTTGAAGGACATGATTATTACTTCAATACTTCAATTTGTATGTCTGAACTTGTCAATGACTGTATTTCCTGTTTATTTTGCCATGTTTCCCGTTCAGACTCTCGGATTTATTTCATGTTCTCGTGGGGAACGAGGACATTTCTATGAATGACAGTGAATGCGTCATTCGCTCTTGTGATTTCCAGTTGGCCTGTCCGTGCGTCTTGCCTTTCACACTCTGGCGTGACTTACCACATTCACGTTGTCAGAAACTGAGTTATTTCTTCTCCCGTTTCTCGTAGGCGTTTGACGTTGTGGAGAAAAGTTACTTTGAGACCATCATGGATGCGTTGGCTGAGAAGGCGAGTCTGCAGTCTCAAATACCTGAGGTAAGCATGTGACGTAGACACGCGCGCACACACACACACACACACATACACACACACACACACACACATGGTTGTGTTGCCATAAGCCTTCTACTGTTTGTGTTTGCTCTAATGTACGATAGAACTGAATTGAAGAATTCGATGGACGAATTCTATCAGTTCTGGTTTCCACGGCAACCGTAGTTGTATAGGCCGGGCATTATGTCCAGCCGGGCCTGTAATTGAATAACTGGACCCTGTAGCCAGCGTCTATTGTGACAGCAGTCGTGAAAAGAAAGCAAATGTAATTTATATACGTACGTGCGTGCGTGTGTGTGTGGGTTTAAAGTGTCTTTATTTAGTTCACGAAGGCCTCCCTGCTTGTGCAGCGGTCCAAGTCGTCCTTTTTTTGCACCAATGGTATCATATATTTTAGGTTTGAGACTTGACTGTGAAATGGCTTAGTAGCCTGAAGTGTGACGCACATTAGCATCAGCTAGTGAGAGAGGCATCGTCAGTAGCCTGAAGGGTGACGCACATTAGCATCATCCAGTGAGAGAGGCATCGTCAGTAGCCTGAAGGGTGACGCACATTAGCATCAGCTAGTGAGAGAGGCATAGTCAGTAGCCTGAAGGGTGACGCACATTAGCATCAGCTAGTGAGAGAGGCATCGTCAGTAGCCTGAAGGGTGACGCACATTAGCATCAGCTAGTGAGAGAGGCATCGTCAGTAGCCTGAAGTAGGGGTGGGCGATATGGGAAAAATATCATATCACGATTTTTTCAGGAAAAATCACGATTCACGATTTTATCACGATTCTTTTTCATGTTGCTTTTTAAGACTATTTTGCTAATTACTGAGCTGCAATACAAGCAAATTATATCTCCATTTAAAGAATATAGCGTTACAAGGTAACAAAACATAAAAGGGAAAAAAAAATTAAAGTAGCATATTTTAATCACGTGTATATTTAAAGGAAGTGCAATGGTGCAAAGAAGCACCTTCATTCTCATCCGCAGCTTCACCATCCATTCACTGTGTAACCTGCCATCCATCTACAGCATCAGATGATCTACTGTGTTATCATCCTGAATTAAATGAATTGTGAATTATGCAGTAAAACATTTTACTAAAATAGTATGTAGCCTATTTATTGTCTTATGTAGCCATACAATACAAAATTAAAACCATGATTTTAAAATGCACAGGCTATGATATTTAAATTTCTAAAGATCGAATAAATTAAAATCAATCAAACTGTATGTCCTATTTTGATGTAATAAATGCTAAAACATTTTAGATCACAAGCGACGCGCAATCAAATGATTTGCGCATGATTGGCCGTATATATTGCAACACAGACTGTTGAAATAAAAACATTAGGCTACAGTGTATAATTTGATCATTTACATTTGTAAAATGTATTATAGTAATTACAGCCCAGTAACTAAGGCACTATAGACAATGAAACACGTATTTTACAACACAGTTTGTATATTGGTCACGGTCGGGTATATTCTGCTGTTACCCGGTAGATACATTAATCAATTTCGTTTTATATTTTCGTTCTGTTTATTTAGTAAAACATATATTTCTTTATAAACGTAGGCCTACCTCTTTTTTCTAGTTCATTCAAATTCAACCAAGCCAATCAATCTATTATCTATGTATATCTTGCAGCTTTTGACTGCCTGAGCAGGACACGCATACTAACCGGTTGCACTGCGCACAGTGTTCATTAGTGATGTTATGAGTGCACATGAGACAGCAGTGCTTAATCCGTTACATATATCAAGTTTCATGTAGACCAGACCAAAACGCGTCAAGTTTCATGTAGACCAGACCAAAACGCATCCAGTTTTATATAGACCAGACCAAAACGGATCCAGTTTCATAAAGACCAGACCAAAACGGTGTCCAATATAGATCGGACCAAAACGAGATCAGACCAAAACGCATCCAGTTTCATGTAGACCAGACCAAAACGCATCCAGTTTTAAATAGACCAGACCAAAACGCATCCAGTTTTATATAGACCAGACCAAAACGGTGTCCAATATAGATCGGACCAAAACGAGATCAGACCAAAACGCATCCAGTTTCTGAAAACGGGACAAGGTAAAATGCACGTATTTAGGAAAAGTCATGGAAGAACGAGGCTGTAGCTTTTCAACATTATATATTTATTTTAATTACTAACTGCAACGCCCGCGGGCATGGGCTGTTGGCGCTTCTAGTGTTAACACGCTGACATCTAGCGCACCGCGCATTGCATGTTGATACGTAGCTGAAAAAACGCCATAGATCTGCATCTAATTGAACGTGCACTGGAGCGCGATTCTACGATATTTCCGAAAAAGTGAATCGTGGAGACATTTTAATCGTCCACGATTAAATATCGTCATATCGCACACCCCTAGCCTGAAGGGTGACGCACATTAGCATCAGCTAGTGAGAGAGGCATCGTCAGTAGCCTGAAGGGTGACGCACATTAGCATCAGCTAGTGAGAGAGGCATCGTCAGTAGCCTGAAGGGTGACGCACATTAGCATCATCCAGTGAGAGAGAGAGGCATTAGGTCAGTAGGGGTTTCATCTTGCTTTAACGAATCCATCAGAAGGCTTGAGTGGCTGTGGAGCAAACTGTCAGCTAAGTGAGCTGTCTTGCATGCTTTGTTAACGCATTGGGGATGGGGTGATCGTGGCCCGGGAGGTTCTTGGTGCAGAGGCCTAGGAGGAGGGCTTGCTGTGATGTTGTACTCTCTTGAATCGATTGCTGGCACAGGGCCGTGTGGACAATTTGACGCAGTTGGTGATGGGACAAAACATTTAATAAAAACGTTATTATAAATATTTTCATATATTTCTGAATTTAAGGAATTGCTATGCCAAATGCATGTGGATTATGTTTAAGCATAGAAGGTTAGGATCATTATAACTTTTATTAAAATGCGTTCAGGAATCTAGACATCAGACTATAAGTCAATGTTAACCACAAGCCTTCCTGAAACCTTTTCTTCTCATCTGTATCCTGTTCACGACACACACACACACACACACACACACACGTCTCCCTCCTCCCAGGGAGTGCCATTCCACCAGCTCACTCCCCAGAGTCAGAAGATGTCTGAGAAGCTCACGGAGCTGGAGCAGGAGGTGTGTGGGGGAGCCACGGCAGTTGTGGCCTTGATGCTGGACAACAAGCTCTACATCGCCAATGTAGGTAGGTAGTTCGGCGTGTGTGTGTGTGTGTGTGTGTGTGTGTGTGTGTGTGTGTGGCTGTGTGTGTGTGTGCGTGCCCGCCCATACATAAGGTATCATATATTGGGCAGTTAGCCATCCTTCCCTGGGGGGCAGCCATATATAAGGTATCATATATTGGGCAGTTAGCCATCCTTCCCTGGGGGGCAGCCATACATAAGGTATCATATATTGGGCAGTTAGCCATCCTTCCCTGGGGGGCAGCCATACATAAGGTATCATATATTGGGCAGTTAGCCATCCTTCCCTGGGGGGCAGCCATACATAAGGTATCATATATTGGGCAGTTAGCCATCCTTCCCTGGGGGGCAGCCATATATAAGGTATCATATATTGGGCAGTTAGCCATCCTTCCCTGGGGGGCAGCCATATATAAGGTATCATATATTGGGCAGTTAGCCATCCTTCCCTGGGGGGCAGCCATATATAAGGTATCATATATTGGGCAGTTAGTCATCCTTCCCTGGGGGGCAGCCATACATAAGGTATCATATATTGGGCAGTTAGCCATCCTTCCCTGGGGGGCAGCCATACATAAGGTATCATATATTGGGCAGTTAGCCATCCTTCCCTGGGGGGCAGCCATACATAAGGTATCATATATTGGGCAGTTAGCCATCCTTCCCTGGGGGGTAGCCATACATAAGGTATCATATATTGGGCAGTTAGCCATCCTTCCCTGGGGGGCAGCCATATATAAGGTATCATATATTGGGCAGTTAGCCATCCTTCCCTGGGGGGCAGCCATATATAAGGTATCATATATTGGGCAGTTAGCCATCCTTCCCTGGGGGGCAGCCATATATAAGGTATCATATATTGGGCAGTTAGTCATCCTTCCCTGGGGGGCAGCCATATATAAGGTATCATATATTGGGCAGTTAGCCATCCTTCCCTGGGGGGCAGCCATATATAAGGTATCATATATTGGGCAGTTAGCCATCCTTCCCTGGGGGGCAGCCATATATAAGGTATCATATATTGGGCAGTTAGCCATCCTTCCCTGGGGGGCAGCCATATATAAGGTATCATATATTGGGCAGTTAGCCATCCTTCCCTGGGGGGCAGCCATACATAAGGTATCATATATTGGGCAGTTGGTCATCCTTCCCTGGGGGGCAGCCATATATAAGGTATCATATATTGGATATGAGTTGTTTATATAGGATGCCGTCAGGTCTGTCACACTACTGATTCATGGCCCCCGGTGGGCGGTCCCGTCAATTGATTTGACATGTGGGAGGAGTTTCTCTTGCGGGTGGGTGGGACTTCCTGTGTGACTTGCGTGACTGATTGCTTTGTTGTGTTTATGGAGGTTTGCTGTTTTACAGAGTGCCATGGGCTTGTTAAATTCCCAAGCTGTGGTTTGTTGGTATAAGCAGATGTTTTTGACGCCTAATACCAGTGAATCTCACTGCGTACACGTACGCAGTCAACATTTCTGCTGAATTGAAAAGCTCACTAGAATTGCATAACACCTGAATGGATTCAGATTTTCTGCTGAGCTGAACATCTGACTGGAATTACGTAACAGATGAGACAGATGCAGACAGATTTTCTACACAGTGTCTATTTATATGTCAAAAATATCTTGTACTAACCCGGGTTTCATTACGAATAAAATGTGAACTGAAAACATTTTGGTTTTATGAGTAAACGCACATGAAACCAAAGCCATTTTCAACTTGTAAGGTGAAGGCTTAGAAAAGGTTGCTGTGTATTAAAGTGCATTGAATTCTGGGATGTTTCACCAGAACTACCGACCAACATGAAATGACATCTCAAGGTTTTCCGAAGTGGGGAGTTGGGTTTATGCGTATCTAAGTGCAATGCATTGTGGGATTTCTCGCCCACGCTACCAACCATAGAGTTTAGGCTTTAAAAAAAAAAGTTTTATGATAACATGGCCCGTTGTGTCTGCAAGTCCAAGTTCACAGTTTCACATCACTTTGAAAGGCTAATTGATTATTGGTAAACTTCGAGGAGCAATGTTTGTGAGTTCAATTGCTGAAAATGTCCAGATGTCGCGAGACGCGCCCGCGGGTTTTGTGTGGATACGCCGTGCGGTAAGAAATGGAGAGTAGGAGACGCAGGACTGCCCTCCCTCTAGGTTCTCTCCGGTTTCACATGGGTGACCTTCTGAACGCATGTGTTGCAATTACATGTGCTGCTCTGATCCAAAGCACATGTTACGAATGAAATGTGGCAACACACATGTTAGGAATGATATTCTGCTTGCCAATGTCTCTTATTCGACCTTCCTGCCCCACAATGCATTTCTCAAACAACAGCTGTGGCTCCGACCCCACCCCCAGCCGGAGGGGAGGGGGGGGGGGTGACAGGGGAGGAACAACATTTCTGTGTAATTTTAGAAGAATCTAAAAGCCAGACCACTCCGGTTGGAAATGAGAATTATAGCGGAGAGATTTGTGAAATGAAACACACCCAGACGTTCCCTGCAGAGAGGCGTCTGACAACCAGACACGTTCCCACAATCATTTCTCAACTGTTCTTTGTGAATGGTTTTGTGCGCTCTGTCCGACCATCCTGCCCAGACGTGTGTGTGTGTATGTGGCTTTGAAGCAGACACTTTTTTAAGTGTGTGTGTGTGTGTGTGTGTGTGTGTGTGTGTGTGTGTGCGCGCGCAAACAGTACTCCAGTGGTCACTATAAATGTAATGGATTTTCGCGGCAACCATTAGGGGTCCTTCTTCTCCGTAGGTAGCCGTCTCACTGCCCGTCAGCAATTGTGATACCAAGGCAGAATAAAGAATGAGGTCGGGAAGTGTAGGGGGGGTGGACTCGTGGGATTTACAGAGGTACAATAAGAGCAGAAATTATTTATTTTGGGGGGACAAAAGTTTGTTCATTAGACCACTGATGGAAGCAACAGAGAGAGACAAAGAATGGCATGAGAATGTTCAGTCTTGACCGGCTGTCTAGAGCCCTGGGGTCAACGTGGATGGATGACCTTTTAGAGCAGGGATGTCAAACCGGTTCCACGGTGGGCCTAGTGTATGCAGGTTTTTGGGTTTTCATTTAAATTAGTTCCCAGTTCAGACCTAATCAACCAGTAGAGGGTAGAACCTAACCAATTAGTGACCTAATTAATCAATCAAGAACAAGGTGAGAGCAAAGACCTGTAGACACTCGGCCCTCCATGGAACCGGTTTGACACCTGTGTATTAGAGCCTTGGGGTCAACGTGGATGGATGACCTAGAGCTCTGGGGTCAACATGGATGGATGACCTTCTAGAGCCCTGGTGTCAATGTGAATGGATGACCTTCTAGAGCCCTGGGGTCAATGTGGATGGATGACCTAGAGCCCTGGGGTCAACGTGGATGGATGACCTTCTAGAGCCCTGGGGTCAATGTGGAAGGATGACCTAGAGCCCTGGGGTCAACGTGGATGGATGACCTAGAGCCCTGGGGTCAATGTGGAAGGATGACCTAGAGCCCTGGGGTCAATGTGGATGGATGACCTTCTAGAGCCCTGGGGTCAATGTGGATGGATGACCTTCTAGAGCCCTGGGGTCAACGTGGATGGATGACCTTCTAGAGCCCTGGGGTCAACGTGGATGGATGACCTAGAGCCCTGGGGTCAATGTGGATGGAACATTACAGAGGTAAATAAGGGCTGTGGATAAACTGGACTGATTCTCCTGTGTGACCTCTGGTCCGGTTGCACTTCTGCTCTTCACCCTTGACCTTGTGTTGACGTGAAGGTCGCTGCCGATGGACCATCATGGACGGGGATACATGATAAACGTCTTCAACCGTTCTTCTAGGATGTCCACTTGATCCGTTAAACCAAGCGCGTGTCCACTTGATCCGTTAAACCAAGCGCGTGTCCACTTGATCCGTTAAACCAAGCGCGTGTCCACTTGATCCGTTAAACCAAGCGCGTGTCCACTTGATCCGTTAAACCAAGCGCGTGTCCACTTGATCCGTTAAACCAAGCGTGTGTCCACTTGATCCGTTAAACCAAGCGCGTGTCCACTTGATCCGTTAAACCAAGCGCGTGTCCACTTGATCCGTTAAAACAAGCGCGTGTCCACTTGATCCGTTAAAACAAGCGCGTGTCCACTTGATCCGTTAAACCAAGCGCGTGTCCACTTGATCCGTTAAAACAAGCGCGTGTCCACTTGATCCGTTAAACCAAGCGCGTGTCCACTTGATCCGTTAAAACAAGCGCGTGTCCACGCGCGTGAATCCAATTACGCCACTTCGGCCAATACAAGCACAAGCAAACGGTACTCGTACAGAGAGAGAAGACCCTCCTGAGTAATAATGACATCACATGCCTCTAATGGCCTCTCATCTCAATGTGTAAAGGTTCTCCGGTCTGACGATAGGACATGTGTGTTTGAGACCTGAACGCTAAGCGTTAAGTCTAGTTAAAACACGGTTCCTCATTACCTGACTAAAGGATGGTCGTAGTATCGTTGGGTAGCGACTGGGAGATCGGTCCGGGCTATTGGAGAGATGGATGGAGCTAAACACTGTGACGTCCTTTGAGAAACCCTGAACCAGAGAGAACAGGACCTCAGATTTATTCTTAGCACGACAATTACTGGAAGCGTTCAGCCAAGACGGCACCTGAGTGTGTTTGGTACAGGTCTGTTTGCCTGGACTTAAACCCCACTGAACGTCTGTGTGGAGCCCTGAAGGTCACAGTTCATAGGTGCTAGTTGTAGAATCTGAAAGGGCTTGGGAGAATCTGCAATGAACAATGGGGAAAAACTGCCCAAATCCAGGAAGCGCAAAGGGAAACCGTGCGAAGCTGGTAGAGACATACCCAAGGACACTCAAAGCTGTGATCACTGCCAAACATTTCTTCGTTCAGTAATCGGCACACATTTCTACATTCTCTTTTTTCTCTGTCATTACGGGGTATTGTGCACGAACGGCACATCAAAAATGTGGGGTAACTGAACGGGTGAAGTTACTATCCAAAGGCTTTGTAGTAGTTGTGGTCTAACAGTTGTTTGATGGTCATGCTGTGGATTGTGTGTGAGTGTGTGTCTTCTGAGAAGTGGACATCATGTTGTTCTGGACTTGGTCTAACACACAGGTTCTACTGCCTGTCCTACGGTAACCCTGGTAACCTCACAATTATGTTGTAGACCTGAACCCGCTCACCTGAATCCAGCAGACGCGGGCCTAATAATTAGCAGACATGTTATACTGCCGTGTGCTAGCTCTGAAATGCTACTAACCATAAAACGGCCACAGGTCAACTGGTTTAGGAAATCCCTGGTTTAATTGATGTGGTTGTGCTTGCGGTCCAGGAAACAACCGGGCGCTGCTATGCAAGTCAGCCAGCGACGGTCAGAACCAGGTGATCCAAATCGGACGACCTCACACGACAGAGAACGAAGACGAGCTTCAGAGACTGGTCGGGCTGGGTGAGATTACGCACACACACACACACACACACACACACACTGTTCTCGCAGGCTGGACTGGGGAGACACTACACACACACACACTGTTCTCGCAGGCTGGACTGGGGAGACACTACACACACACACACACACACACACACGGTGGAACACAATCGTCCGTTTTCATCCTCTGTAGTCATCCTCTCCTCCCTCCTCCAGGTCTCGATGTGTCTCGTCTTCGTCAGGCTGGCGTTATCGCTGGTCAGAGCAGTACAAGGAGGATCGGCGACTATAGGGTTAAATACAACTACTCAGAGATAGACCTGCTCAGGTGATCACAAACACACACAAACACACACCATGATCACACACACACCGTGATCACACACACACACACAGCGTGATCACACACACACACATACAGCGTGATCACACACACACATACAGCGTGATCACACACACACCATAATCACACAAACACAGCGTGATCACACACACACCATAATCACACACACACAGCGTGATCACACTCACACACACACACACCATAATCACACACACACAGCGTGATCACACACACACACACACACATCATAATCACACACACACAGCGTGATCACACTCTCACACACACACACACCATAATCACACACACACAGCGTGATCACACAGACACCATAATCACACACACACAGCGTGATCACACAGACACCATAATCACACACACACATCGTGATCACACACACACACACCATAATCACACACACACTGCGTGATCACACACACACACACACACCTTAATCACACACACACACACAGCGTGATCACACTCACCATGATCACACACACACACACACCTTGATCACACACACAGCGTGATCACACACACGCACCATAATCACACACACACAGCGTGATCACACACACCTTAATCACACACACACACACACACAGTGTGATCACACTCACCGTGATCACGGACACACACAAACACACACTCACCGTGATCACGGACACACACATCATAATCACACACACACAGCGTGATCACACACACCTTAATCACACACACACACACAGTGTGATCACACTCACCGTGATCACGGACACACACACTCACCGTGATCACAGACACACACATCGTGAACGAGGCCTGTTCCGGTTCCTAAGTTAAGGAGCTGAGGACCTCTAAATTACAGGAACCTTAAGTACACATGACTAGAACTCCAATTTCCTGCCGTTCTCTAGGTTAGCCAGAGGGATCAGAATACAGCTCTGTCTTCAGACTAGGATTCAGTTTATACCCAGAAAAATGCTCTTAATTTCTTGTCTTTATTGCTGAATGTTCAGGGCTGAGTGTGCATGTGTTCGTTTTACCATCTGAGCGAGGGACTTCAAAGCAGGGAAACCCTCTGTAATTTAAGTAGGAACATGTTCAGCTGCATTCCCTGTGAAGTTAACGCGTCTTCTCTTTGTCTTCTCATCCTGTCTCGCTGACTTTTTATCATTCTGTGAAAATGTCTTCACCCTGCCTGCCCACGGACATTAGTGCGGCCAAGAGCAAGCCAATCATCGCAGAGCCGGAGATCCAGCCTAGCCAATCGCTAGAGGGCTTGACAGGCTTTCTGTTGCTCATGTCAGAGGGGCTAATTAAAGCACTGGAGTCTGCCCACGGACCGGAACAAGCCAATCAGGTGGGTCAATTCACGTAAACTCATCGACTGCTTGAGAAAACAGTTGTTAAAAATACCGGCGGCTGACCATCTCTCTCTCCTTACTGCGTCATCTCACACACCTCCTGGCATTCATCACACATCCTCCTCTGATCGGCATCACTTTTCTCTCCTCTGACCTTGTTCCCTTTTTCTCTCTCTCCGTCTCCTCTGACCTTGTTCCCTTTTTCTCTCCCTCCGTCTCCTCTGACCTCGTTCCCTTTTTCTCTCCCTCTCTTCTGGCCTTCATCCCTTTTTCTCTCCCTCTCTTCTGGCCTTCATCCCTTTTTCTCTCCCTCTCTTCTGGCCTTCATCCCTTTTTCTCTCCCTCTCTTCTGGCCTTCATCCCTTTTTCTCTCCCTCTCTTCTGGCCTTCATCCCTTTTTCTCTCCCTCTCTTCTGGCCTTCATCCCTTTTTCTCTCCCTCTCTTCTGGCCTTCATCCTTTTTCTCTCCCTCTCTTCTGGCCTTCATCCCTTTTTCTCTCCCTCTTCTGGCCTTCATCCCTTTTTCTCTCCCTCTTCTGGCCTTCATCCCTTTTTCTCTCCCTCTTCTGACCTTCATCCCTTTTTCTCTCCCTCTCTTCTGGCCTTCATCCCTTTTTCTCTCCCTCTCTTCTGGCCTTCATCCCTTTTTCTCTCCCTCTCTTCTGGCCTTCATCCTTTTTCTCTCCCTCTCTTCTGACCTTCATCCCTTTTTCTCTCCCTCTTCTGGCCTTCATCCCTTTTTCTCTCCCTCTTCTGGCCTTCATCCCTTTTCTCTCCCTCTTCTGACCTTCATCCCTTTTTCTCTCCCTCTCTTCTGGCCTTCATCCCTTTTTCTCTCCCTCTCTTCTGGCCTTCATCCCTTTTTCTCTCCCTCTCTTCTGGCCTTCATCCCTTTTTCTCTCCCTCTCTTCTGACCTTCATCCCTTTTTCTCTCCCTCTCTTCTGACCTTCATCCCTTTTTCTCTCCCTCTTCTGGCCTTCATCCCTTTTTCTCTCCCTCTCTTCTGGCCTTCATCCCTTTTTCTCTCCCTCTCTTCTGGCCTTCATCCCTTTTTCTCTCCCTCTCTTCTGGCCTTCATCCCTTTTTCTCTCCCTCTCTTCTGACCTTCATCGCTTTTTCTCTCCCTCTCTTCTGGCCTTCATCGCTTTTTCTCTCCCTCTCTTCTGGCCTTCATCCCTTTTTCTCTCCCTCTCTTCTGACCTTCATCCCTTTTTCTCTCCCTCTTCTGACCTTCATCCTTTTTTCTCTCCCTCTCTTCTGACCTTCATCCCTTTTTCTCTCCCTCTCTTCTGACCTTCATCTGTTTCTCTCCTCATCTACACCTCTAATCGCTGGTGGTCTTCCCCTTCCTGTTTTCAGGAGATGGTAGCCATGGTAGCAGCAGAGTTGGCCCAGCAGGGCTCCCTGGAGGCCGTGGCCCAGTCTGTGGTGGAGCGTGTGAAGCGTCTTCATCATGACGTCTACGCCGCCGGGAGACAGAGGGCCGCCAGTTGCTCCAGACATGAAGATATGACCCTGTTAATACGTACAATCAACTACACACTGGCTGATGGGGCAGTCACACCCACACAGGGTGGGTAGACACACACACACACACACAGGGTGGGTAGACACACACACACACACACACACACAGGGTGGGTAGACACACACACACACACAGGGTGGGTAGACACACACACACACACACACACACACACACACACACAGGGTGGGTAGACACACACACACACACACACACACAGGGTGGGTAGACACACACACACACACACACACAGGGTGGGTAGACACACACACACACACACACACACAGGGTGGGTAGACACACACACACACACACACACACACAGGGTGGGTAGACACACACACACACACACACACAGGGTGGGTAGACACACACACACACACACACACACAGGTGGGTAGACACACACACACACACACACACACACAGGGTGGGTAGACACACACACACACACACACACACACACAGGGTGGGTAGACACACACACACACACACACACACACAGGGTGGGTAGACACACACACACACACAGGGTGGGTAGACACACACACACACACACAGGGTGGGTAGACACACACACACACACACACACACACACAGGGTGGGTAGACACACACACACACACACACACACAGGGTGGGTAGACACACACACACACACACACACAGGGTGGGTAGACACACACACACACACACACACAGGGTGGGTAGACACACACACACACACACACACACAGGGTGGGTAGACACACACACACACACACACACAGGGTGGGTAGACACACACACACACACACAGGGTGGGTAGACACACACACACACACACACACACAGGGTGGGTAGACACACACACACACACACACAGGGTGGGTAGACACACACACACACACACACAGGGTGGGTAGACACACACACACACACACACACAGGGTGGGTAGACACACACACACACAGGGTGGGTAGACACACACACACACACACACAGGGTGGGTAGACACACACACACACCCACACAGGGTGGGTAGACACACACACACACACACACAGGGTGGGGAGACACACACACACACACACACACACACACAGGGTGGGTAGACACACACACACACACACAGGGTGGGTAGACACACACCCACCCACACAGGGTGGGTAGACACACACACACACACACACACACACAGGGTGGGTAGACACACACACACACACACACACACCCACACAGGGTGGGTAGACACACACACACACACACACAGGGTGGGTAGACACACACACACACACACACACACACACAGGGTGGGTAGACACACACACACACACAGGGTGGGTAGACACACACACACACACACACACACACAGGGTGGGTAGACACACACACACACACACACACACACAGGGTGGGTAGACACACACACACACACACAGGGTGGGTAGACACACACACACACACACACACACAGGGTGGGTAGACACACACACACACACACACAGGGTGGGTAGACACACACACACACAAGGGGAGTACCATCATTATGACGTGTGTGTGTGTGTGTGTGTCTCTGTGTGTGTGGTCCAGGTGGTCGTATATACCCGGTGTCTGTGCCCTATTCCATCTGCGCCAGCAGTACCAGTAAGACCAGTGTCACCCTCTCCCTGGTCATGCCATCCCAGGGTGGCACTCTGACCAACGGCACCAACACCGCCTCCACCCTGGACGAGGGCACCCCCACACCTGGGTACGTGACGCACATTTGGGGAGAGGGCTGTTTTGTTACAATATCCAGTCTCCGGATTGTCTTCTTCCATTTTCTGTATTTGTCTGGACTTTATTATACAGTCGGCTTGTTTTTCTTGTTTGTATTGATTGTGTTGTTCTTTGAGGCTGGTGCATGCAGCTTCTGGGTCGGTCACTCTTTCCTTCGTTCCGCCCGGCATCCTCCCTTTTCGTTTCTGCTCCGTCATCTTCCTCTTCGGTTTCTGCTCCGTCATCTTCCTCTTCGGTTTCTGCTCCGTCATCTTCCTCTTCGTTCCTCTTCCCATCATCCTCTTGCCTCTCTCTCTACCGTCTTTAATCTCTGAATCGTCTCCCTGGTACCATCTTTCTATCTCCATCTCATCCATCGCCCCTCCAGCCCACCTTCAGCGTCTTCCTCCTCCATCCGCCGTTCTACCCTTGACCTCCTCCAGTCCCTTTACCAGTTCCCTCACCCCCCTCTCTCCCCCATCCTGTCCCCCGACCCGCCCTGCAGCCAAAGTCCCACGGCCACCCTGCTGTCCAGCACCAACACCCAGGCCACTCAGAGCTCCAGCTCGTCCTCGGGAGACGGAGGAAGCCTCTTCAGGTGGGTTTATCTGAAACGAACCTGACTGAACTGTCTGAGGGGTTCTGCTCTTTTCACTGAAGGTCGTTTCCTGTGAATAAATGTCCTTCCAGGCAGAGGGCCAGCCAGGCGTCCCAACCAGACGAGACGGGTCGCGTGCCTCCCTACGTCGACTTCACCCAGTTCTACCGTCTGTGGGGCTCGGACCACGGAGACGTCCAGGGGTCACAGGGGTCATCGGCCGGTCTGGGGCCCCAGTGAGGCAGGTCGATTTGTGATGACTTTGATGCCGAAGCGCGACGTAACGCTCAGGCAACATCTGGCGTGGCCTCGTTTTGAGGAGCGACGGACGATCTTCTGGTGGGGAGGATTGGTCGGTAGGGATTAGGTCCCCGGTAAAACTGATCAGCTGCTGATGAGCGTGGAGCAATCGTGTGATTGGAACTCACCATCATGTACCTCTTTTTTTCCTCTACTTCTAGACTTCTCTCTCCCCTTGTCCCCCTCTTCCTCCCCCCTCTCTCTGTCCTCTTCCTCCCCTCTCTCTCTGTCCTCTTCCCCCTCTCTGTCCCTCTACGTTCAATTAGGAGAGTATGTGATTGGATGACGTGTTTTTTATAATCACGTGCATGTTACAATTATTTTAGGCATAATTATTATATATGTACATGTATGTGTGTATGTATGTGTGTTTCATGTTCATGGGGAATTTAATTTAAATTCCACCGTGTATTGAACGTCATTCCAGTTACCCAAATGTTCATAGTAAATTTGCAGAGAATTGGAATCAAAGTATGCTGTTTAATTAGGCTGGAATTTAAACAGACTCCAACCTGAATGCTTTATATATGATGCCTGTGTGTTTTGTCTGTTTGGAGGTAGTGCCTTGGAAAAGTAAACGTTAGAACAAAGGTTCATTTCTCATTTCTGTTTTTTTTTTTACTTTCCTGAACAGCGGTTGAAAAAGGTACAGATATATTGTTACATTTCAAGTCTGTAAATTCAATTGATTGATCTTTGGCTGTGTTAACGTTATTCTGGTTGTACTGTTGAAGAACATGTGGAGTTACAAATACCTGACGAGGTCTACCTGTGTTTACACAGCCTACCCCGGTTCACCTTGCTAGGCCCAGAGCCGAAAAGTTTTTCTGTTACACCTAATGAATTCACCAACCTTCTGTCCCAGGTCAGAGAATGAACTGTCAGGGGTGCAATTCTCGTCGATACGTTGTAGTACAGTTGAATTCACAGGAACAAGGCATCATGGGAAAATAACAAGCCAGTCGACCAATGTGTGTGCATGTCTTGATACCGTGGCTGGTTCTCACGTGTCAAATGCAACTCTGGGGTTACTCTTTTGAACACTTAGGAAGGTAAATATACTCTTTGACATGTGTTTTTTCAACATATTTGATAGGCGACCGTACTTGGAAATCACACAAAACAAATACACATTTTCATCGATTTTTTTCCGAGCGAAATAAATCTGCAGGAAGTAGCTCCTGGAGCTGGAGTTGCGTCCGTTGGACAGAAATAACTTCACAGAGGCGGTAGACGTAAACAGTCTTCTGTGGACGTTCGTACGCACTGGCTGAATTGCTTCAGCTGGGGAATGTGTTTTTATGACTGTGCTTAAAAACCCCCGTCTGATTTTCTATAACGCCAGGGTCGTCCGTTTTTCAAGCCGATGGCCATCTGGCAAATAAGTCATGCATCTTCTGCTCTGTAATCTTAAGTTATTTCTGATGTGTTCTGACAATTGGCTCTAGAGGTTAATTGTGGCTAGAGATAACTACCGTTGGACAGGGAGACGGATGGTTCCTGTGTTGTTGTTGTTTCTTCCTGGTAAGTGTATTTTGCGACTCTGCTTTTTTGAAATAATTTGCCAACTGATGGAATGATTAAGGGGTGCTATGTTTTTCTGCCCAAGGAAATTGCTTTTCTGTTTGCTTGCGTACATGATTGAAATGTGTTATTTTTGCAGGGTTGTTTTGTTCAATTAGGTTACCCTAATCTGGTCTGAAATTGATGTCCTGGTACATAAACAAACATGTATTTATGCGCGCGCACACACACACACACACACACACACAACCATTAAAAAGTTTGGAGTCACTTAGAAATTGGTCACCCTGAAATTGGTTTGAATAGGAAATCTAGAAAATGTCTAACTTCACTTTGCCAAAGAATCCTCCGTTTGCAGCAATGGCAGCCTTGCGGACCTCTGGCGTTCTGGCTGTCAATATGTTGGTGTTGATTTCACCACATGCTTTCTGAACTACGTTTCACAGGTTCTAATTGCATGGATACTGGTTGCCGTTTACACCGTTGTTTTGATGGTACTATTCAATGACGCTGCCCGTAGAAGACACGTGAGGCGTCTGTTTTTCTAAAACCAGATACTTCTGTTTGTCCTCTTGCTCGGTTGTGCACCGGGGCCTCGCACTCTTCTCTCGGTCGAGAGCCAGTGTGTCCCCTGTAAAGGGATTAGCACACGGGTTTGTATACGATCTTCAATTTCTTGCCAGTATCTATTCCATAAAAACTGCAGTCTCCAACTACAATCATCATTTACAACAAAATGTGCAATAAATTGAATATGGTCTCTGATTTCCCTCTGGTCCAATATATGTAACCGTACATCTTACACATACTGGGTGTCGACCATGTCCAACAGCTTTACGGAGTTGTTTATTAAAATAAAGATGGAACTTAAAGTAGAAGGTGCCAGTTTGACATGACTTTCATTATTTACCCCTGAAATAGTCGTTTAGGCAATGATGTTGACGCAGGATACTCGGGTCACAGCATATAACAGCGCTCCGGAGGGTATTGTATTCTGGCCGGGGAGGGGGTGTGGCTCCCAGTACGAGGGGGTGTGGCTCCGAGTACGAGAGGGGTGGCTCCCAGTACGAGAGGGGGTCCGTGGCTAAATGCGAGGGAACAGGCCACGCGAGTGTAATGGTTTGACTATGTTTGCGACACATGCGTGCAGAAAAACAACAAGCCCAGATGTGCGGCTGATGTGTGTCACAACACTGTGTTGTGCCAGTTGCTGCTTTGCGGTATAAAATGCATTGCATTATGGCGCCCTTCACCCACTGTCTTCTCTCACTTCCTTGTTTACAGTTCTGCCTTTATTTCAATCGTCACCTACCCCCCCTCACGTCCCCGTCCCCCCCACACACTCTCTATTTTTCCCAAACACTCCAGCGATAAGTAAAACCCCCAGCACAGGGAGGAGCTCTTGCCCGGTGCCTCTCTGCCATTTCTTCCCCTTTTCTCAATTCAACCGAGAGAGAATATCAGATAGAGGGAGGGGGGGGGTCTCCTGCTGCTCCTCATATGAGCGGAAGGTCGTCATATTCCGTGCACTTCACTCGCAGTAGACCCGGGCGACACACGAGAACCGGGGAGAGGGGCTGCATCACAGATAAGGAGACCGGGACCGCAGATAGGAGGCACGAAAGGAGGCGGCAGAAGGCGGGTCATAAAAACGTCAAACACGGCGTTAGACACCGGCGCGTTTCACTCCCTCCTTGTTTCACTCCCTCCGTGTTTCACCTCCATCACCTACACGCTCGAGCCCGTCGGGATGGATTTATCTCCTGCACCATTTGTCAGATCGACAGTCGCCCGGGCGAACGGTGCCTCCGTCCTGTTATTGTGCTCGTGCTGAGGGGCTGTTATTGTGCTCGTGCTGAGGGGCTGTTATTGTGCTCGTGCTGAGGGGCTGTTATTGTGCTCGTTATTCGGTGCGTGCCCGCTCGCTATCACGGATGTCGAGGAATTGAACCTGGCGACATTAATCGGAGGAGACTGGCTTCGTGGACTCAACAGCTCGCAGGAAGCCCCTTTTTGTCGGGCACCACCCAGGGACACTGTCCTATATAGTGGAGCCCACTTCTGTCCGGATGCAAAACACCACCAGCACCACCCGCAGCCTGGAGAAGCCGTGCATGTGTGTGTGATGAGATAAATATGTGACCGGGGGGACTATAACGGGAGACCCCGGTTGGGTGAGGTCCGATCTGCATATTACCCAGGCTGATTACGGAGGCTCTGGTGACGAGACATGGAGATGGTATAAATAGAGCGTTTATTGATACACCACCAACCACACGGATACATCTGACAACACTATCTGCATCTAGAGACATCCAACACAGGCGATGGGTAAGGAAGAGTCTGGGGGGGAGATGTGCGGCCATTGACGGGTGTTTTTATCCCCCCTGGCCTGGTGTGTGTGCCTGTGTCTGGGTGTGTGTGTGTGTGTGTGTGTGTGGCATCATTTGCATTGTTTGATTTGATGAAACTATTTTTTTGTATATTTTTTACATTAATGCATCTAATGGCTAAAGTGTCCACCCTATTCGCTCGCCAATTCATTACACTCGCTTGCGTTTTTGATCGATATCTGCTGACGTCCCCCCCCCCCCATCCAGATTATGTGCCTGGAGAGCTGACATGACAAGTAAATAAGACATCAGTGGAGATGCGGGTCTCTGCAGAAATAGGATCTGAAACAGTCCCTCCGGATAGAATGAACGGCACGGCAGCCTCTGCATGTCACAGAAATGGCCTTATTTGTGCGTCTTGTCTTTGGTGTGCTGCTTTTGTTTTTATGTTGTTTACGCTGCCTGTATTACATTTGAAAGCAATGATATTCCTCTCCGTCGTCGTCAGGGCTCGGCTCTCTCTCTGTCATTGTCAGGCAACCACCCCGAGCTGTCATCATGCACAGGCCATTTGATATCCAAGGGTTCTTCTGTTCCTTGTTTTTTCTCGTGCACTTCTTTATTCTACAGTAGCGTGCAGCCCGGTGTCACCACCTATTTCCGTAGGCACATCCTGCTTCAGTTCTAACAGGTTTATTGGACACATTCAGCCTGAAATACTCAAATGAAATAGATCACCGGTGTAACTTTAGAACAATCCGCTCTGAAAATAAATCTCCTGTGTCGGGTCAGAACACCGGCTTGTGAACGAATATCGGGATTTGGGTCACAGGCCATCACGTCTGACACGCTTCCAAATGGCTGCCCGGCCTGTCGGACTTTCTAGAACCTGGTCTTGTTCTATTTATTGGACTGGTTCTGGCTCCCCCATAAATGTAATGACACCTGCAACCAACCACAGATCAACGCTTACAAGCTGAATATGGTCACACATCGGCTCCTTTAAGCAGGAGGCATAAAACATAACAGCACACACACACACGCTCCTTTAAGGAGGAGGCATGAAACATAACAGCACACACACACACACACACGCTCCTTTAAGAAGAAGACATAAAAACAGTCACCAGACATCGCCTAGTCGCCATTAAGGTGGAGACGTAAACTTGAAACTGAAATTTGAAGTTACACTGTGTGTGTGTGTCTGTGTGTGTGTGTGATTCTTGGAAGGAAGACCACTCATAATTTGGTCTGTGTTTTGGTGGGGTGGGGGTTCTTAGTGCTTAAAGAATCTATATGGGGTGTTTTGGGGTTGAGGGCCGGATGAGGACTGGTTGAGGGCCGGATGAGGTCTGGTTGAGGGCCGGATGAGGTCTGGTTGAGGGCTGGATGAGGGCTGGATGAGGTCTGGTTGAGGGCTGGATGAGGTCTGGTTGAGGGCTGGATGAGGTCTGGTTGAGGGCTGGATGAGGGCTGGTTGAGGGCTGGTTGAGGGCTGGATGAGGTCTGGTTGAGGGCTGGATGAGGTCTGGTTGAGGGCTGGATGAGGGCTGGTTGAGGTCTGGTTGAGGGCTGGATGAGGGCTGGTTGAGGTCTGGTTGAGGCTAAGGTTGGTTTGGTTGATCCATCTGCTCTGTTTGCCCTGGATGTTATGTGAAACAACTTACGCTGGTCAACATGACTGGGTTAGTGAACGTTTACATGTTAGCTAAAGGAGACAAGAAGGTTTGGGAAGGGTTCTCTAACTCTGGTTCTGTCGAGATGTACGCCTTGCCACGGGGTCCCTAACAATGGTTCTGACGACATATACGCCTTGAGAAGGGTTCTCTGGTATGTGTAGTAGCCTCATTTGTCGTGAATCAGCAGTTCAGAATTGGTGTTCCGTGTGTGTGTGTGTGTGCATATTCTGCAGTGCACGTAAAATGCAGAAGTGTGTTTGTATATACACATACAGTCTATTGAAAAGGTCTGTGTTGACGAGTAGCATGCAGAGACTGTTCCTTTCGAACATGCAGGAAATAAAAAATACATATTTTAGCCACTGCCCCCACGTCCGGAAACTGTTAGACCAATGAACATGAGGTTCCCTGATTGGCTGGATGGTTAGCTCTGAGGCACTCCCTCTTCTCTTCTCTCCGCCTCTCTGCTGCTTGTGCATATTCCTAACTGTCAGTCACATCACGACAGGCAAGAACCAAAAACACTGCGGGGGCCCGGCTCACAATGGAAACCGTTAGAACCCCCCCCCACACTGCATAGACTCCTAAAGACATACCGGGGATCTCGTGGCTAGCTGAGGTAAAATGTCATTCTCCTCGTAGATTTCGCGGCTACACCGGCCCGGAGGTTGGCGAGAAAAACAAGTCGCCCAAGTTCTGCTGGCACTTTTTAGGTGATGGATTGTGAGAAGCTGGTCCTGGTAATTGGTGTACATCCAATGTGACGTAGCCAAACGGTTTGACGGCTAGCCAAAGATGAGACGGGGATGTGTGCGCTGATGCAGGAGGAGGCCTCAGCTGTAGTCAGAGGAGGAGTGCTGTGAGGAGGAGTGATGAAGGAGGATTACCGGCAGGAGATGGGCAGTAAACGACACACTGAGTGAAGGTGGGAGAATGACTCTATTATGATAAATGGAGAGCAGCTGATTTGGAAAGAAAGGTGGCTGTGGGGGGAGAGGGGGAGGGACGGGAGAAATGACAGCAGAGAGTAAAAGAGGGGGAGAAAAATGGAGCTCGAGTACCAGGGGAGCAGGAGAGGAGGAGAACAGGAGAGTGTGTGTCCAGCCACCCATACAGTCATCTCTTCACTTCAGTCCAGTGAATAGCAAATCTGATATTTATACTGGAGTATGACCTCCCTGCCTGTGTCTCTCTCTCTCTCTCTGCCTGTCTCTCTCTCTCTCTGCCTCTCTCTCTCTGTCTGCCTCTCTCTCTCTCTCTCTCTCTCTCTGCCTATCTCTCGCTCTCTCTCTCTCTGAGGGTAAAGACAGACCAGGCCATCAACCAAGCAAACGGCCCACACAGGATCTGCTACTGTGTCTCTGGCTGTCCGCACATTAGATCTGCTACTGTGTCTGTGGCTGTCCGCACATTAGATCTGCTACTGTGTCTGTGGCTGTCCGCACATTAGATCTGCTACTGTGTCTGTGGCTGTCCGCACATTAGATCTGCTACTGTGTCTGTGGTTGTCCACACATTAGATCTGCTACTGTGTCTGTGTCTGTCCACACATTAGATCTGCTACTGTGTCTGTGGTTGTCCACACATTAGATCTGCTACTGTGTCTGTGGTTGTCCACACATTAGATCTGCTACTGTGTCTGTGTATGTCCACACATTAGATCTGCTACTGTGTCTGTGGTTGTCCACACATTAGATCTGCTACTGTGTCTGTGGTTGTCCACACATTAGATCTGCTACTGTGTCTGTGGCTGTCCACACATCGGATCTGCTACTGTGTCTGTGGCTGTCCACACATTAGATCTGCTACTGTGTCTGTGGCTGTCCACACATTAGATCTGCTACGGTGTCTGTGGCTGTCCTCACAATTAGAATCGAAGCACATAATGTGAATTATATCTGCTTCCGAGGTTATAGAGGCACTGTAAATCAGTTATGATCGTTAACAGGGGGTAGTTGACCTTTCAACAGTCCAATAAAGAAAAGGTCTGGTTTGGTTTAGCGTAGGTCAAGTGTAAATGCTAGAACTGGGTGAAGAGGTAATGTTTACATTTGGGGTTTGCCGAAATCCATCGCTTAAGGATAATGTAAATGTGTGTGTGTGTGTGACAGTGTTTGATGGGGTTAAATATAAAGAGAGCCTGGCCGCAACACAAATGCCACAATATGTTGGCCGTCAAATAGCGGCTCACCTTGTTTTATCTTGTCATCTCTGTCTGTCTGCTTTGATTCCTGAAGGTCATTAATCCATGTTATAGCTCACATTTCTTACGCGCGCGCACACACACACGCACGCACGCACGCGCGTGCGCTTGTGCAGACGCTACTGATGCATAGGTTGATTAAAACCCGCAGTAGCTTGTTAGATCTGCTGAGTGAGCACATTCGGTTTTCCTGAAACATGTTCTGTTTGAAGGGCGGGCGAGAGTTCGTCTGAACTACACTACTGGACCATGTGAGGTTTGCTTTATATATCATTACCACCACACACAATGTGAGGTGAGGTTTGCTCTATACATCATTACCACCAAACACCATGTGAAGTGAGGTTTGTTCTAAACATCATTACCACCACACACAATGTGAGGTGAGGTTTGCTCTATACATCATTACCACCACACACACAATGTGAGGTTAGGTTTGCTCTATACATCATTACCACCACACACACAATGTGAGGTTAGGTTTTCTCTATACATCATTACCACCACACACACAATGTGAGGTTAGGTTTTCTCTATACATCATTACCACCACACACACAATGTGACGTGAGGTTTGCTCTATACATCATTACCACCACACACCATGTGAGGTGAGGTTTGCTCTATACATCTCTGGCCTGTTTGCTAAGTTCTGCCGTCCGTGCAGAAACCAGCAGTGTGGTACGAGGGCCAGACATTCTCGTTGGGACCATCAATCCAGTCATACTTTATTGAGACTTTTATGAGGCTGTATTTGTTCACTTGCCATCTTTTAGAAGGCTACTTTTGTCCAATTTATCAGCCTAGGTGTCGGGAAAGAAACGCTTAAAACGTCTTCAGACAAATGAGGGAGGAAACGCGTGTGGCAAGTCACATGATGTTCTATCAACCAATCGTACGTTCCCTCATCTGAATGGACGACTCTGTAGCTCTTCAACTAGGACGAAAGTTGTTTCTGTACGTTATCATATCTATTGCATTTGATATAATATGTAATATGTGTGTAATATTAGTGTACCGTATATAATAAGTATTATATATATATATATCGCATTTGACCTAGTCCATGTTGGGCGATTTGTGTGTTGAGTGCCTTCAGATCTTGTCCTTATCACAGATATTCCAGTAGTTGCAGATGAGCTGGTTACAGTGTCAGCCGAGTGTCCGTGCGAAACTAGCTGACCTATGCATTCAAAACCACACACACACACACACACACACACACACACAGGCCCTCTGCCTACGCAATCTCTGAATCCTCTGCCTGGAACAAAACCGAGAGAAACACAAGAGAGGCGGAGCGAGAATCGGATGTGATAAAGAGATCTAAGCGTCTGGGTTTTCATCCACTCTTATTTGCAGGGATGGATTATTCATCGTCATTAGCGAGCGTAGGTGTTGACACACAAATATCCGTACACGCGCACAGACACACAGACACACACTCACAGACACACACACACAGGCACCGTGTATGACAGGTGGATGGCAGGTTTTGAGTCACTCCAACACCTGTGTTTGTAGCAAATTAGCAGTTGTTGTTATTGTGGTAAAGATAGAGCGCCGTCGTGTGTGAAATATCGCCAGCCGTCTCTCAATCGGATCACGGTTTTCCCGTGCACAACCTGGGCCAGAGCAAGTGCTCAGGTGAGGTGTTTGGCGGTGTTGAGGCGTGGGGGTGATTCTGCGGTTCCCCGTTGGTAGTATCGTCGCTCTCACCGCGGGGTGGAACGTATCCTGTCCCATTAAACACGAGGCAGCAGAAGCGAGGCCCCGGTCGGAGCCCCAAACCCCCCGGACGTTCCTGATGAACCCGCGGCTCAGTTAATCAAAGGCTGAGCGCTTCCCTGACGAGATTAATCAGGTGCGTTCGCTCCGGAATAGATCAAGAATCGGGAACAGCTGGGGTTCCCGGGAACGTCAGAGAACCGCTGGAATCACTGGTCTCCGTTCCGTGCGTACCTCGAGAACGTTTCCGATTCGTGTGTATTGCCATGACAATACGTACGTGCGTGTGTGTGTGTGTGTGTGTAATATACAGCTACGCGTGTGTGTGTGTATAATATACAGCTACGTCTGTGCCCTGTTTAATACTATGGAAATGAATATACAAATCATATTCATGTTCTCTGATTGCATCAGAAAAATAATGACGGTGAAGTATCCGAGCTAAGCGTATTATTTAGTCGCAAGAACCGACGGGAGTATCTCAGGCGACTGGGACTTTATTTCAAGTCGCGAAGCAGCGCGATTGCATTCAAAACAAACTCCTAAATTACAACGTAGATGAGAAGTGAAAGTAGGTCCCGCTAGCAAGCTGTGATGGCAACTGTTTTTTTTTTATTTGGTTATTTTTAATCTTGTCTGATCTCGGAGTGGGGTGCTCGGTGCTCCCTCGTTCTAAATAAGGAACTGACCCTGCGCCGTCCTTGTCACACACACACACACGCACACGCACGCACACACACGCACACACACACACGCACACGCTGGGCTAAAATAGAAACCTGCTGTTCCCCTGGCTCTCTGTTTGGCATACTATTACAGCTTTCTCGCTATCATTCTTTCTCTTTAACATGGTGTCCTTATTTTTCTCTAGTCTCTCGTCACGTTGTCCCTAACACAGTCTTTTTTATTGTTAAGGGACAACGTTGTCTCTCACTTCATTCTCTCGCTTCTCTCTCTCCATCCATTATCTTCATTCTATCGGTCTCTCTCTCTCTGGTTTCTCTCTCCTTTGTCTTCCAGGACCAGGGCGTTACCTTACAGCGCTGCCCCACCGTGGGTTCTCCGTCTGGGGTTACCTGCGGGCCAGAGCCCCTGACCTGTGGCTGACCCTCCACGTGTGTTTATGGAGACGGCCAGACTACTTGGGACCGGCGGTGGGGGTGTTCTGTGACTGATGTAAATACATGGTAAAGGAATGTGGGTTTCTGAAGACCGTCGGAGCGTACCAGTGTAGGGTGGAACGGGGGTGGCATAGGGGTTGCCGTTGGGCTATACCATCTGAGGGACGTACGAAGAGTGTTCCGTTTGAATCCAGGGAGATCTTTAGGAACAAACGCTGTTGCGACTTTCTAACCCGGAATGTTCCGGAGAAGCGGACGCAAATGGATGACGGCTAGAGAGCCCAGTTGGATGTCGCAGAAGTCCTGTCTTCTGAAACGATGGATGTTAGTTACTGTCACACTCTCACGTCACTGAAATAGCTAACTAAATTAGGACACAGACACACACACCATTTCCTGTTGGTGTCAGCATTAAGGTTGCAGCAGCATGCGTTCCTTCCTCACTGGTGGCTAAACCCCAGGCTTTAGTATAGAACCACTAAACTCTTCTAGAAAGCACCGGTCATTCCACTGGGGTTACCCAGCACAGCCAGAAGAGGACTGGCCACCACTCAGAGCCTGGTTCCTCTCAAGGTTTCTTCCTAAATTCGACCCATCGGGGGAGTTTTTCCTAGCCCCTGTGTATGAATTTGTCGATGTGTGCTCTGTCGAGTTTCAAGGTGGGTGTTGGTAAAAGCACTTTGTGACAACTGCCGTTGTAAAATGTGCTTCATAAAATAAATTAGATTGATTTCAGAACGAGAAAGACATCCCTGTGCTGTCAAGGTGAAATGGCCGTCGTGCCCTTGAGCAATGCACTACTACGTGGTAATATGTTCTGTAAGATTCCCCGGAGGACACGGCTCGCTTTATGACTTCACCTTAAACGTCTGCGCGGAGAGACGGAAAGCGGGTTTCTCCGCAGTAGGTTATGACTGGAGCGATGTCTGCAATGACGGGCAAATGTTTCCGAGGGCGTGGAGCGAGGAGCGAGGGTTGTGGAAGGAGACGGTGGAGGACGACGCACGATATTCAACTCATTAGCAGGAGGAGACGGTCGATGTAAAGACAGAGGGATTAACGGAGATAAACATAGAAAAAGTGACAGCGAGAGAGAGAGAGAGAGAGAGAGAGAGAGACGAAAGACGGATGAAGAGACAGATTGTGGCAGAGGGAGGTGGAGATGGGATGGAGAGAGGAGGAGAGCGTGGGGAGGTGAAGAGAGGAGGAGAGCGTGGGGAGGTGGAGAGGGATGGAGAGAGGAGGAGAACGTGGAGAGAGGAGGAGAGCGTGGGGAGATGGAGATAGGAGGAGAGCGTGGGGAGGTGGAGAGCGTGGAGAGAGGAGGAGAGGTGGAGAGAGGAGGAGAGCGTGGGGAGGTGGAGAGAGGAGGAGAGCGTGGGGAGGTGGAGAGCGTGGGGAGGTGGAGAGCGTGGAGACGATGGGAACAGCATTTTCATCAGGATTATCCTCACAAAGCTTTTACATTCTCATCTGTGTAAAAGACCAAGACTGAAAGCCTTTCCCAAATGCCAGTCTATCCCAAATGCCAGTCTATCCCAAATGCCAGTCTATCCCAAATGCCAGTCTATCCCAAATGCCAGTCTATCCCAAATGCCAGTCTATCCCAAATGCCAGTCTATCCCAAATGCCAGTCTATCCCAAATGCCAGTCTATCCCAAATGCCAGTCTTTACCAGTCTATCCCAAATGCCAGTCTATCCCAAATGCCAGTCTATCCCAAATGCCAGTCTATCCCAAATGCCAGTTTATACCAGTCTATCCCAAATGCCAGTCTATCGGAGTCTACCCCAAATCCCAGTCCGCCACCTGAGAAACTACAGATTCAAAACAATTCTCCTCATTTCCTAGTTTTGGCTAGTCGCCTCTGACAGAAGCCTTATGGGATCTCTTCTAAACTAGGGTACAGTGTGGAGGAACAGGATGCTTACAGACCATCCCTTTGGGGGACTGGAAACCTTGCGTTGTTCCTGTGGTTTACAATGTCAGACGTCCCTCTCCAGGGGCAGTCCTGGCAGTAACACCGCACAGTCTACATATACGAGGACTCGCCGGCCAATCGGTTGGCACGTCGTCCCCGCGGTAACGCGGCCATGACCTCTCACCGCTCTAATCAGAATAGCTTGTGTCAGCAGAATATCCCTTGTAAGTTCATTGCTCATTTACCTGATGGTCCCGTCGGTGACATAATAGCTGGCTAGTAGTGCTGGCTTCTGTTTAAATAGCCACGCCTGCTAGCCTCGGCCCTCGGTCATGTGGTTCACAGCCTGTGGGTAATTTTGGCTAACGGAGGTGCAGGCAATAATGCTAAATCAGTGTAAATCTGGGCTTGTGTGTCATTTTTATGTGTGTGTGTGTGTGTGTGTGTGTGTGTATGCGTGTGTGTGTGCGCGTGCGTGCGTGCCTGCTTCACTATGGCCTAGTGAAGCAGTACAGTGCCAATTAAACCTTGTACTATATTCACTGACTGCCACACTCGTGAGCACCGGCGGAGAACCGTCTGGCTACGATTCCGGTTTTAGAACCACCAGCCTGGAGTGACGGACGGACTGACCTGCTGCCTCAACGATGAACTGGCCCAGTAGTACTGGAGGCAAGAACACCGCTTTCTCACAGGGAAATATCGAACTTTGACGTCTCACTTGTAAATATGACGGTCGGCCGTGAGCACAACAAACAGAATCGATCGGGCGGGCCAAATCCCATCACCCCTGTGTGAGGAAGGGAGTTGGGCGTTCGCTGCTAAATTAGACTCTGTTTACCTCATCTCTTGTTTTGCCTGGAGAGCAGTTTGTACTAAGGTGGGTGTGTTTAATTACGGTCTTATAGAGTGCAGAACAGTTTCTGAGTATTTATGGTGGTTTCCTGGTACCACTTCGTGAATCAACACCATGACTAGGTGTGGCCAACGCCACTGTTGGTTTTAATGGACAATCTATGGTCTCCCAGGGGTTGTTTGAGGGGTGACCGTACAAGCTTTGTTTTGGTGGTGGGGTGGTCTCAATTGGGGACCGTGGCATGGTTCAAACGGTGGCATGGTTCAAACGCTTTCTTGAATCTCTGTTGGATGGGTTGGAGTCATGTTTTGTTTCTATCAAACCGTCTCTATGTTTATGTTCAATAGGTATTGAGAGAGTCAATGTCATCTGTGTTCTGATTGGACGGTATTCCGAGAGTCTAGGTCAGCTGTATTCTGATTGGATGGTATTCCGAAAGTCTAGGTCAGCTGTATTCTGATTGGATGGTATTCCGAGAGTCATGGTCAGCTGTATTCTGATTGGATGGTATTCCGAAAGTCTAGGTCAGCTGTATTCTGATTGGATGGTATTCCGAGAGTCATGGTCAGCTGTATTCTGACTGGACGGTATTATGAGAGTCCAGGTCAGCTGACTTGATTGGAAGGTGTTCAGAGGGTCAAGGTCAGCTGTCTTCTGATTGGACAGTATTCAGAGGGTCACGGTCAGCTGTCCTGGTATGCTAGGCCACGTGTGGAGGGCAACATGTCCACACTGGTCATGATGTGTCATGGGGTGGCCATGTTAAATGTCTGGACCTGACAAGTGTATCAGCGGATGTACACATACACACACACACACACACACATTCCAGGTACATCTTTTCCAACTTCACTAGGCAGATGCATAGCTGTGTTTCTGAAAGAAAGGTGGCAGATCAAGCAAGTGTGCAAGACGAACATGTTTACATTACTTGAAAGACCGAAAAAGAACAAGTCAGACTTATCTCTGTTTGCACCTTAACCCAGGACTTTATAAAATCCCCCAGAGAGAGCGAGCGCCAGATAAGATAGCAGAACGTTCCAGGTCGGTGATTAGTGTCAGTTGTTGGTGATGGTGTTTGTGCGTGTGTGCCTGTGATTCTTATAGTTAGCCACACGCCAAGCTGATCTCAGAACAGGTTATTACCCGGTACGAGCGTGTATGTTGTTAATGATTGGACCTGTAGTCTTATAGTTAGCCGCAAACCTTTTCACCGCCTCCGTCTCACCTCAACACTCCTCGCAGAGCAGGAAATTGTCACCCGTTTATCTGCAAGATAAACACCGGTTATGACTTGAGTTAGGGTTGGCTGTTCCTGGACCAGTAGAAAGTGTGGTTACGGAGTAAGTAATCTCTGACTTTTGTCTTCAACGTGCGCCGATACACCCTAGTAGTTTCCATCGCTAGTGATTGTTGTCAGCGCTGCTTTCGTTGCACATCTTTCTTTGGCTGCTCTTTTTGAAAGAAGGAAACACACACACACACACTGTTCCCTGTTAATACACCATTGTTCTGGAATTCCACACAAATGCCGCAACTTTTTCTAGAAGCTTCTGTGTAGATCCAGTGTTTCTGGCGTGTTCTTTGTCGCTGAATGCCAACTAGATAATGGATCTGAAACCCAGGCCGACAGATACTCTGCGTGCTCTACTCTCCCACCACTGAAGTGGGGGGGGGGGGCGTTAAAAGCTCGATTTTGCTGTGTGGATTAGCGGAGGGTGCTAGCAGCCTGTCGTGAATGCACATGCACACAACACAAATACAAACACACTCAAATACACACAAAAACAAATCAACACACACACAAATATACACACTCAAATACACACAAAAACAAATAAACACATACACAAATATACACACTCAAATACACACAAAAACAAATATACACACACAAACACACAGACACTGAGTCACAAACAGCCCTGGGTTATTTACTCAGCTAGAGGGAATTTGATTCGCCGGCATTTTCTCCCTCAAACTCACCAACCCCTTCCTGCCTTTCATTCTCTGCGGTACAATCTGGTATCACCTGATATGTATGTTTGAAATCTGTTTCGCGCACACACACACACCCACGCACACACACAAACGCACAAATGCAAGGGGCTGCTGTTATAGCCTGGTTTCAATAACTCTCTGGACTGCTAAATCCTGTGTTTTAGGGAATGCCAGTGACCATTGGAGTTACTGTGGAACCACAAACACAACTGGAACCCGTGCTTAGATGCATGGTTCTGATGTACAGTTTTATTACTATAGCTGACACACCCTTACAGGACTAAAGTCCTTTCTCTCTCTCTACCTCCCTCTCTCTCCACCTCCCCTCTCTCTCCACCTCCCTCTCTCTCCACCTCCCCTCTCTCTCCACCTCCCTCTCTCTCTACCTCCCTCTCTCTCCACCTCCCCTCTCTCTCTACCTCCCTCTCTCTCTACCTCCCTCTCTCTCCACCTCCCTCTCTCTCCACCTCCTCTCTCTCTCTACCTCCCTCTCTCTCCACCTCTCTCTCTACCTCCCTCACTCTCCACCTTTCTCTCTACCTCCCTCTCTCTCCACCTCCCTCTCTCTCCACCTCCATCTCACTCCACCTTCCTCTCTCTGCACCTCCCTCTCTTCCTCCCATCTGTCTTAATTGACTTGTTATAACCTTTGTACATTGCGTTAAAGTCACATTTTGTGTTACCTTGTAAGCTTTGTGAACCTTTGCAAATGGTTCTAAAAACATGATACGAAATAGACAAATCTAAGTCGTGTTTTGCGGGGTCAAATTCTTATTTCACTGAGTAAAATGGAAATCAATGTATAACTTATTTGAATAAGTTATACGTTATCTTGTTCTGGATTTCTTTTTGTTATTTTATCTCTCACAGTACAAGAAAACTACCATTAAAATTATAGACTGATCATGTATTTGTCAGTGGGCAAACGTACAGAACGTACACAGATATGTTTGCCTGTTCGGGGTGTCAGATCTAGCGGTTTGTTGAGGTATATGTTTGCCTGTTCGGGGTGTCAGATCTAGCGGTTTGTTGAGGTATATGTTTGCCTGTTCGGGGTGTCAGATCTAGTTGTATGTTGAGGTATATGTTGGCCTGTTTGGGTGTTGGCACTAGCGGTTGTGGAGGCCTGCGTGTCTCTACAACTGTGAAATCTCTCCTGCCAAACTGATTGTAGGCTCTCAACATACAGTACAATGGCAGCCAGTGTCTCTGACGTATGAGCTGGAGACAGGGTTGGGTGTGTGGGTGTGTCCTGGTTTGTGGGCGGGTGGGTGGGTGTTTTGGTTGTCATTGTGTATCGTCCAATCTGATTCTCGATGTTAGGAAATTATCTATCTGTACTACTGGATCTGAAACATTTGTGGTCTTAAACAAGTGAATAAACACACTTTGTTTTTGCATTTTTTTCTAATTAAAGATCGGATTGAAGGTATTTAATCCGTCGTTATCATTTATTACTTAAACATGTCAATCCGGAAAAGGTTCTTCTGCGTGTGTCACAGTGTAGAATCGCTTGGAAATTAGGTCAAACGAAGCTGCGACAACAGATATTTCTCCGCCCAATGAAAATGGCAAATGGTACTGTGCCAAGGGGGGTGCCAGTGAAATATCCTTCCCAGGGGACCCTGTGCTCTGTCATAGTAAACTCATAGTAACACTCACAGCCACTTTCACCTCACTCGAGCTGGGATCGGATTGTGAAAGCTCCCCTATGAATCTACCAAAATAGTTTGTGAAACACCAACAGAGGGACCTGGAAACGTGTGTGATACAGAATAGAAAAAGCAGGGAGTCTGGATTAGACTGGCATTAGTCCAACTGACTGGTGGACTTGTATCGAATTCTGAGGAACACTGCGATGTTCTTTGCGCTGCACGCAAGATTTCACGGGAGCATGTTTGAAGGTAGGCATGTTCGTATGTTTGAAAAAAAGGGGGGTTAGATTCGAGTTTTTAAGGTAAAGCTTACTCAGCTTCTACTGAACTCCAGAACACCTTGTCTTCACGTTAGGTTAACGCTCTGGTCTTAAACAAAGCTTACTCAGCATGTACTCAAAATGTGTGTGTGTGCGTGTGTCAGGGTGCAACAACAATGTTGTGTCCAATAAGTGGCTCTCTAAAGTATTCACCCCCCTTGTCTAAAGTATTCACCCCCGTTATAGTTCGCATATTTTTGTGTTGTGACGTGAAATGAAGTAAGAATGTAATTAGTAGTTTTTTTCTACTCATCAAGACCAAGAACAAGTCGCTGGTCGGTAAGACATATGTTTTACCAACTGACAGAAATAAAACGTAAATTAATAAAATGTACGCTTGCCTCTTCATCATTTAATCGTATTGTCATTTGCCTTAAGCATATGGTAAAAATGGCAAAAACATATTTTTTTTACTTCAATATCCAAATACTTGCCACTGCTGCGCTAGCCACTGCTGCGCTAGCCACTGCTGCCCACTACTGTGTTGCCTTAGCCAAGTTGTGCTAGCCACTGCTGCGCTAGCCACTGCTGCGCTAGCCACTGCTGCGCTAGCCACTGCTGCGCTAGCCACTGCTGCCCACTACTGTGTTGCCTTAGCCAAGTTGTGCTAGCCACTGCTGCGCTAGCCACTGCTGCGCTAGCCACTGCTGCGCTAGCCACTGCTGCCCACTACTGTGTTGCCTTAGCCAAGTTGTGCTAGCCACTGTTCCGCTAGCCACTGTTGCTCTACCCACTGTGTTGCGCTAGCCACGGTGTTGATGCTCTGCCACAATACATGCAAGTTGCTGTTGCTTTCTCTACTTTAGGCAGTAAAGGTCATATTAAACGGGTCACATTAGCCATGTATACCATATCAACCAGGTATACTTCAATACAATATGCCAAAGCATTTTATCTGGCACCACTTCAATTCGACACCAGACACGTGAGATATCTGATACAAAGGAATTGGTGCTGAACAATTCTCCAGCACACATGAGCTAATTCTGGCTTGGATATGTTGACGGTCACGGTTAAAATTGGGTTGGATTAGGTTAGGATTGGGTTAGTGGTCAGAATGAAGGCATTTAGGGGCAGGTTAGGTGCTTGGACTATGTTAGGATTACATGTAGTCTTAAAACAACAGGACTTTGGGTAAGAATGACACCACCCCCTCTGAACATGGATAGTGAAATATAGTGTGTGTGAGTGCGTGTGCGTGTGCGTGTGTGTGTGTGTGTGTGTGTGTGTGTGTGTGTGTGTGTGTGTGCGTGTGTGCGTGTGTGTGTGTTAACCTGTATGGTTGTCTACTCCTTCATATGGCTGTGTCTGCTGTGCGTCTCATCTGCGCCTGTCTGAAGAGGAAGCGGAGGAGATGAGAACAACAGCAGGGTTTATCTGAGGAAGACGTGGGTGGTTGAGACCATGCAGAGAGAGACGGAGATCGGAGAGAGCGAGAGAGAGACGGATGGATGGATAGGGAGGGAGGGAGGGAGAGAAATGGAGAGATCACAGAGAAGGCTGGAGAGATCCAGATATCAGGGGAGGAACTGAGAAAAAGGAACTCGTAGAGCTTTCACACCGGGAGGGAAGGATGAGAAATGTCAAGGTGTGGACCAATAGCAGACAAGCAGATGAAGAAGGATCCGCCTTCTCTAAAGCCATAGCAACTATCAAATGACATGAGTACAGTTCTATCACACGGTCTAAACTGATGAAACTAAGGCCTTACATTGTATCTGCTGGCTAACAGACACACACACACACACATATATATACAGATATACAGAGACACAGACGCGCGCACACACACACACAGATATACAGAGACACAGACAGACTGTGTAGAGGACTTTACCCCATCAGTATGTGTGATTAAACATGTTCACGCTCTACAGCGCCCCTCTCCACCTGTTCCGTCCAGGTCCCAGACACACTTTCACCTGTCAGCCCACCTGTCTGTGTCTGGTCTTTATACAGAGGGGATGATTAACTAACCTCAATGTTCTCAACATGAACTTTGGCTGGTTTGTATGGCCCGGGCACTGTGTTCGTTTTGAAGTTGACTTCACCCGCAGCCTTCTGGGTAATGGAGTTTGGCTGCCATTTTGATTCACCTGAGGTTTGTCAGTGAGTCGACCTTGGCGACGGACAATAAGATAATGTGTTTCCATTGGAAGAGTTATTGATTTGAAAACACACACCCTCGACTGTTTTTGGCTGTCAGTTTATCGGACTATACACAGTATAATTGTGTTTACTCCAGACGTGAGACAAGATGTTTGAGAGAACTGAAGAGGAAAACCAGGAGGGGCCACATTTCCATCTTTTAATTTCTGCGCAGTATAATACTTCACGTGATGTGTTTGTGTTTCTGCTTGGTTTGAGAAGGGTAGGGAGAGGGGGAGGGAGTGGAGAGAGTGAGGGGGAGGGAGTGGAGAGAGTGAGGGGGAGGGAGTGGAGAGAGTGAGGGGGAGGGAGTGGAGAGAGTGAGGGGGAGGGAGTGGAGAGAGTGAGGGGGAGGGAGTGGAGAGAGTGAGGGGGAGGGAGTGGAGAGAGTGAGATGGATGGAGAGACGGGGAGGAGAGTGAGGGGGAGAGAGTGAGGGGGAGAGAGTGAGTGAGATGGAGAGACGGGGAGGAGAGTGAGTGAGATGATAGAGAGAGGAGAGGAGAGGGAGAGAGAGAGAGTGAGATGGATGGAGTGACGGGGCGAGAGAGAAAGTGAGATGGATGGATGGTTGGAGAGACGAGTAGATGGGAGAGATTGAGAGAGCGAGTGAACGGTTGAGATTGATACTGGGACTGAAAGAGTGTTGCAAATAAATTGTGACTAGTTATAAGTCATATATATTCCTTTGCCATTTGTACTAGTTTTGGCAGACAGCACACACACACACACACATTCTCAAACACACACCACATCTCACTGAGCGGGCTGTGCAGGAACTTGCAGAAACGTGTTGTTGGAATGTGCTAGAGTTAATATTACATTATCGTGTGAGCTATTTTCTTTTATTTCTAGTTTTTTTTATTATTGATTTAATGATGTGTGTGTAGACAGGTGAGGCTGGTACCGGTCCAGACTGACACACTTCTCTGTATGTTTTACATGTAGTTGATAGTTCGACATTTGAGTGTTTGCCGTGTCAACAAAGCTAATGTAAATATTCAGACAGAATAAATGTGTGAGACCGAGCGTGTAGAATACTACCCAATAATCCATATATTTCGTCTATATAATCAGGTTAAATACACCACTTCCATCATTTTGTATTTTGTAGGGAGATAATTTGGGATCTGTGGAGGCATTCTATCATCAGAAGTTAATCCGTTAAATTCTCTAGTTTACTAGTTTAATAATCAAATTATTTTCTCCAAGTTCACGTTTTCTTATCATAGGTGATAACCCATTTTTTTTCATTGAATGTTACATACCGACTCTTTAACAACCCCTAAGTTGTTTTTGAAAGTCACATAAAAATAAAGATTTCATCGTAACTCTGTTGCGACTGTTACTTCGGTATAACGCGCTCTTGTGCACTGATTTGTCCGTTTTTCCCACCCCCTTTTGTGACAGATGCTTTTGTCAGTTGCTTTTCGAAGTAAATGTCACCCTCAGTGTGATTCTGTTACCTCGTCTTTTCCCGGACGTCCTCGGTAATGGCCGGTCATTGTGTCGGATGTGTTCGGGCCACATTTCCATCGCGACGATGTGCGAATCCATTTACCGTAGAAGACGATACGGTGATCCTTGTCATCCGGGAAGTTGTCTAGGGACGGAGTCATTGTGGTGGATTATGGGAAAATGGATTGTCCGGCGTTCCCATCCCTGCGGCGCTGATGGTATCAGACGGGAGCCGCGGAGAAGAGTGGTTCAGGGAGACCAGGAGAGGAAACAAACACTGTTCATTTGTCTTACCTTACAGCTGAAAACTGTCAGTTACTGAATACCTATGGATAAGATTAGATTCAATTATAGCATAGCTATTGTACCAAATCATTTTGGTGTAACTGTTTTTTTAAAAAGGACTTCTTTAGTAATTGGAGATAGCAGACGTTCCCTTAAATCCTAACTCACAGGGTTTCACAGGGTCTCTAGGTTTCTATTAGATCCTGACTCTGTTTCACAGGGTCTGTAGGTTTCTATTAGATCCTAACTCTGTTTCACAGGGTCTGTAGGTTTCTATGAGATCCTAACTCTGTTTCACAGGGTCTGTAGGTTTCTATTAGATCCTGACTCTGTTTCACAGGGTCTGTAGGTTTCTATTAGATCCTAACTCTGTTTCACAGGGTCTGTAGGTTTCTATGAGATCCTAACTCTGTTTCACAGGGTCTGTAGGTTTCTATTAGATCCTAACTCTGTTTCACAGGGTCTGTAGGTTTCTATTAGATCCTAACTCTGTTTCACAGGGTCTGTAGGTTTCTATTAGATCCTAACTCTGTTTCACAGGGTCTGTGGGTTTCTATTAGATCCTAACTCGGTTTCACAGGGTCTGTTGTGGTGAATTTGTTTTGGTCCTGGGTACTGGATGAGACTGCAGGAGTCAGGTGTCTCAGCTGTGTGCTATTTCACTACAACGGCCATTTGGAATGTATACATTTTTAATTTGTTTATAAAAAGGAAGGAGTCCATCTCTTCAACCCTCGTCCAGGCAACAGAATGCGTTATTCATGTTACCAACCCTTGGTACAGCACGCACGCATGCACGCACACACACACACACACACACACACACACACACACACACACACACAACCCTTGGTACAGTACACACAGACACACACACACTCACACCAACCCTTGGTACAGTACACACACACACAACCCTTGGTACAGTACACACACACACACTCACACCAACCCTGGTACAGTACACACACACACACACACACAAACACACACACTCACACCAACCCTGGTACAGTACACACACACACACACACACAAACACACACACTCACACCAACCCTTGGTCCAGTACACACACACACACTCACACCAACCCTGGTACAGTACACACACACACACCAACCCTGGTACAGTACACACACACAAACACACACACTCACACCAACCCTTGGTCCAGTACACACACACACACTCACACCAACCCTGGTACAGTACAAACACACACACTCACACCAACCCTTGGTACAGTACACACACACACACACTCACACCAACCCTGGTACAGTACACACACACACACACACACAAACACACACACTCACACCAACCCTTGGTCCAGTACACACACACACACACTCACACCAACCCTTGGTACAGTACACACACACACACACTCACACCAACCCTGGTACAGTACACACACACACACACAAACACACACACTCACACCAACCCTTGGTCCAGTACACACACACACACTCACACCAACCCTTGGTCCAGTACACACACACACACTCACACCAACCCTTGGTCCAGTACACACACACACACTCACACCAACCCTTGGTCCAGTACACACACACACACTCACACCAACCCTTGGTACAGTACACACACACACACTCACACCAACCCTTGGTCCAGTACACACACACACACTCACACCAACCCTGGTACAGTACAAACACACACACTCACACCAACCCTTGGTACAGTACACACACACACACACTCACACCAAGCCTTGGTCCAGTACACACACACACACACACACACACTCACACCAACCCTGGTCCAGTACACACACACACACACACACACACACACACACACTCACACCAACCCTTGGTCCAGTACACACACACACACTCACACCAACCCTTGGTCCAGTACACACACACACACACACACTCACACCAACCCTTGGTCCAGTACACACACACACACACACACACACACACACACATTGCACTCAAATCCCCTTTTGCATCCATACACACATTTTTAGTCCCTGGTCTGCATTATTCAAGTCCTTTTTGCAGCCAACCTTCTGCTAAGATCTGTCTCACCTGCCTACTGAACCACACACACACACACACACACGCACATACACACACACACGTGCAGAATCAAAGATATGCACACATAAAGTCAAAGATACACACACACACATCACAGGTTTCTTTGTCATTGATGTTGGTTAGATGAGTCGTCATTATAACTAGCTTAGCGTTTGCTAATGGGACAACAAACCAGATGAAAGGAGGGAAAGATGTGCTCAGGGGTGTGTTGATAGGAGCAGCGGCGGGATGGGAGGAGGTGGGGGAGGTGGGGGAGACGAATCCCAGCAAACAGAAGCACTTTAGCCCGCTTCCCAAATGTCGACAACAAGACAGAGAACAAAATGGCCTGCTGTTCTGGGTTCATATGAGGAGACTGTGTCTGGGCTCCTGTCCGTCCTTTCCTTGGCTCCTATGCATGTCTCTTTTGTGCCTCTTGCTGGTCCTCTCCAGTAAGGAGTTTACAGTGTCACGACTGAGGTGGTGTGGAGGAACCAGACGCAGGCATAGATCACGTTTGTGGGTTTTATTGGAAAAAAACAAGCACCGAATCGGAAAACAATACATACATGGCGGAGGAGCCAACTTAAACACACATACTAATTAGATTATGGGTGCCTGGTGTGAGCGATAACGAGACAAACGACAGGAACACGGGATGTGTTCATTTTGGTGAAAAACATGACGTTTTTCAACCTACTGAGACACACAGCCTCTTCCTAATTCTCTCCAAAGCACCGGTGAACGACATGCTTCATCGCGAAGTAAAATCTTGAAATTCGCCCAGTCGCTAAATCCAAAGGCACGGTTCAGATCGGGTCGACTGTCTCTGCTCGGGAACAGAACGTCAGTTGTTCACCCTCGGCGACTCTGAGCCGGCAACCGATTGGCCTGCGT